>VDFB02000017.1:208440186-208457268 GCA_007258455.2 Sequoia sempervirens
AAAAGGAATTTTGTATGTATGGTCGTATCAATTTTCAAAAATCTTCCATAAATTTTCCAATGGGAATCTCCTCTTCTACATAGTTCAACCTTGTGGATTCTTTCCCAAAATTTGTTTTCAACTTTACATACTTGTACCTGTGTCGGTAAAATATGTGAATAACTAATAAACCACACTTGATCAATGAAACATTACATCAAAGAAAATCCAAATAACAATCTATGAGAAATTGAAACAAATAAAATCTATAAATAATGCTTACATCTTGCAGTTTTATTGTCTTTGTTAGGTCAGTATCCTCAATTCTTGAAGGAAATTTAGCCAAATTTCCACATGTCTCACAAATTCCTTTTATGCAGTTTATTTGAGGTCCATTTTCATGATCACATAATATAGACTTTATGAACAAACTTACCTATTTAGGAGGTGTATTTTGAAACCCACATCTTTCTTCTCTCATCTTTCAAAACACCTAATAGTAGAGATAAAATTCAATATGATAACGACAACAAGTTTAAAAAACTTGTTTATCTTCACGTTTAATATGGCTTTAACCTTTGAAACATTGTTTGCCCAATGTTTATATGAGGATATGCATTACCAAAGTTCATATACATCTCAAATTGTGTTATGTCTAGCCAATGTTTGATATGATTTTCATAAATACTAGGTCCAAATCTTGTGTCTCATAACATCTCAGAATGGGGAGCTCTACACATAATTTCCCAATTGCCTTCTAAAATCTCATCCAAAAACTTTCTCTTTTTCTCATATTTTATCAATGTGGTTCTACTATAACCAATTTCAGTTGAAAGTGCAGAAATTTTTCTTTTTCTTGCTATATCTTGATGTACAATAGATGTCAACATCACCCTTCTTGTAGTGGCCTTATCCACTGATCGAGATCCTTTCCCAATGGAATCTAAACCATTTTTAACATTTTGAACAATATCCTTTGGTAATCCCATGTGTTTCTTCTTATTTGATGCCGAATGTATGCCCAACCATTGTAATGACTCTTTGAGCCCATCACGAAGAAGTAAACATGATAACAATTGGGTTTTTTCAAGTGTATCAAGATGATTGGAATGATGATTGATCATTCCATTTACAGATTTAGTCATTGACCTCTTTCTCTTATTATAAGGCTGGTTGGCATAATATTTCAGTTTCTCCATATCCATTTCAAGTAAATGATCTAAATTTCTATGAGAAATTTGTTTCCTCACCTTCTCGGCTAGTTTTATATTCTCATCCATACCAGTAGGAGGAAGTGATCTCGACCCCTCTCCAACATGCATTGTTTGAACTTGTTCCTCCTCCCTATCTTCAAGGACCATGCATTCTTGAGTGGATTCATTTGATCCAATGTCTAGATTTGGCTCAAATTGAGCATGAAAACTTCTTGCTTGTTGAGCCCTTCCTACATGTCACAAAATATTTTGCAAACAAAAGTGAGAGATGATGTTATATAAGTGAAGTTTATGTATGCAAGCAAACAAACTTCAATAAAACATGATGCTATAAGTGAGAGAAGTTTGTGTGCTAGTTTTATATGCTCCTCCATACTAGTAGAAGGAAGTGATCTTGACCCCTCTCCAACAAGAATTGTTTGAACTTGGGTCTCCTCCCTAACTTCAAGGTCCATGTGTTGTTCAATGGATTCATTTGGTCCAATATCTATATTTGGTTCGACTCCAACTTGAGGAATCCCTAGAGCATAAAACATAAAAATAATTTGAGAACATTGAAGTGATGAAAATAAAATAATTATTCCTTGGCACCATATAGCTTGAGTTTTGATGTATACATGTGTTAGTCTCTAGAAAACCTCACATTGCATTGGCTTTAAGTATAATTTGAGTTCTATTTTTCTAATAATTCTAGAGCTTTGGGGAATGCGATGAGAAAATAGTTTAGAAAAACCTTTGGAGGTGAGGAGGTGGCTCTAGGGTTTGGCGTGTGTGGCTGGCATTCAGGGCGGGTATGTATCTCGAGGTGTGGGAGGCCGAGCCCTCCCCACAATAGGTTTGATTGGCCGGTGGCCCTCGATTGCATACTCTTAACTTTTTCATTTTGTTGCCTTCCGTTTTTACCAGCAAGTCTGTTGTTTTGGCCTTTTTTGTTCTTTGTGTGTTTTTTTCATTGTTCATCTGTAGCCCTGGCCTTGGCTCTAGTAGGGCTCTATTTTTTCTCCTTTAATGGAGGGGGGTACGATACCCCCCGCCCAAAATGATGTAAATGGGTCGGATGTCAACTGCGAGTCCCATTCTCTGCATTCGAAGTCGTTCAAGGATGTTGTTGCAGAGACTCTGTTTGGGGCTCTAGTCGGCGCCAGTTTTGTTGTTAACGATGGCTCAGTCGGGGATGGTTGGGATGAAGGTAAGGGCCCCTCTGTCTACCCTAATGACTTGTTTTTGCTCCCCAATTCCTTGATGAAGGAAATGATTTCAAGTGAAAGATCCAGGCTTAAAGATTTTGCTATTTTTCTGGGGGCTGTTAATGTTAATAAGTTACCTGCAAGACGTTTTATTGACTCGTGGTTCTCTCATGTTTGGCTAAGTAAATTTGGCATTCAAATTTTCTTTTGTAGATTAATTCAAAAAGGTCTTTTTGTTATTTTTCTAAGAACTCATGAAATGCAGAAAAAATTATTAGAAAAACCCTACTGGAACATAAGGGGTTGTACCTTCCACGCCTTTTTTTGGTCATCCATAGCCATTGTAGAAGAAATAATTGCTCTCTTAGGCCCTCGATGGGTTGTTGTGAAAAGTTTAGCTCCTGAATTTTGGAGGCTGCTTCTGCAGCTCCTCGAACCAATTGGTAAAGTTGTGAGGGTTGAAGAAACTAAGGCGACGCTGGCAAATCTAGACGTGCGTGTTCTTATTTCTCTTAACCCTGGTGTCAAATTTCCTAAGTCTCTCAATATCATAGAAGAATCTGGCACTTCTTCCTGCCCATTGGAAATTTTGGGCGGAATTAATGCCTGTTTCCTTTGTAGGAAGGAAGGCCACCTAAGAAGGAATTTCCCTGTGATTAATAAAAGAAATGACCCCAAGGGTTCCCGTCCGCTTGAGAGTAGGGTTCCTAACCCAGATAATAGCAAATCCATGTCTGAATCACCTGGGCTGGGCAATGTAGGGAAACCGCAGGAGCCCATGCCGAATGGTGGTGAAGATGGTGGTGTTGTGCCTGGTTTTATGCCGCCTGATCGAGATGGTGAGACAATCTCCATTATTGGAAGCTTTGTTGAAGAACCTCCTTCACTCAGTGGTATGAACCATGTTTCCCTCATCAACTCTTTTGATCCCCTTGCAGCCAACGTGTCAGCACCATCGAGTGGCGGGGTAGACAGATTTCAGCTGTCTTCTAGGCCTCACTCCACCCAACAGGTGATAGGGGACATTTTGCTACTAGAGAGGCTCAATGTTTAGAAAATTTCCTTAAAAAGTCTCAAGCAGAAAGTTAAAAATACCTTGGGTATGCCGGAATCCGGCCCTAAAATCACGGAGTACCAAATCAGGAGAAAAAATAACCAGTTTGCTTTTGAAAAAGTTCCTCCAGGTAGGGTTGATACTGGTGTGGCCAATCTGAACGAAGGCTCTAGGGACCCCTCACCGGTGTATGGAGTTGGTTTGACAATGGAGGAAGACCATAACGGTACCCCCCATTCTGGGAATAGTGATAATCCTCCCCCTGTGAGTGATCCCCATGCACCCCCTGTGTAGACTTGCTCCCCCAGTATTGGCCCTATCCATTGGGGAAAAATCGAGAAGGAGTTCTCTGTCTTATCTAATACTACCATTTGCTCCCCCCATCCCAGTCTTGATCCTAATGGTGGGGCAGATCCCTTAAGTAATCCTTTAGGAACCCTTAAAAACAAGGACCCTGAGGTTATGGGGGTAAATGGCGATGAGAATGTCATAGTGGGATAGTTGGAAACAGGAAGTAAACCAAGGAACGGCCCAGGAAGGCAAAGGAAGAACAAAGGAGCCATGGCTCCCAACAAAGAAGAGGTGATCACATTGACTAAGAGAAAGAAAAGAAGTGTGGTGATTCAGTCTCCCCTCGCCAAAAAATGGGAAATGGAAGAAAAGCTTCCCAAGTGTTTTGAGCATTTCAAATGCGACCAGAGTGACAACCCCATGATCGGTGATGATGAAGCTTAAATTAATCTCTTGGAATGTCAGGGGACTTGAGTCCCCTGATAGAAAGTACATAATTAGAAGATTCTTGAATCTTGAAAAAAGTAAAGACTTTGTTCTTCTTCAGGAAACTAAAGCTACAGGGTTCGCTCTCGAAACCAATCTCATTATTTTATGGAAAGGGGCTTGCTCCTTTTCTACTACTCATGAAAAAGGCCGAGGGGGGCTACCATTCTTATGGACAGTCAATGGAGCCAATATCTTACAGGATCTGGGTGCTCCCCATGCAACAAAGTCGTGTGGGTGACCTTAAAAATTGATAAGGAATTTGGAGTATGCTCAGTTTATGCTCCAAATGACTATAAGGATAGAATATCTCTATGGAAATGGCTTGCTAACCTCCCAACCATTCCCTAGGTGCTTGGTGGTGACTTTAACATGATAGAGAAAATGGAGGACAAATGGGGAGGACTCGACATGTCTTGGAAGGGAAATGAAAAGAATTTTTGGCTCAGATTAAAGAACAAACTCAACTTGCTTGACCCCATGGAAAACTGCAAGAAGGATTGCAAAGACATTTGGTATACCTAGTGTAACGCTCAAAAAGGGAACTGCAAAATCTATTCAAGGTTGGATAGATTTTATGCGAGTAAGGATTGTTTCAATTTCATTCCCAATGAAAAAGGAGTCAAGGTTCAGGTTTACCTGTACTCTCTTTCTGATCATCATCCTATCCTGGCCGACTTGGCTTTTTGTCAAGACATTCCCAAGAAAGTAAACTAGAGCCCAACTTTTATACTCAATACCATGCTTCTTGAAGATTTTGATTGCAAGGAGGCCATCTCCACAATCAGGAAAATACATAAATGGATGCTCAAAGGCTCCACTGCTATAGAGAGGTGGAATACTAATGTTGAGTCTTGGAGGAACCTCTTTCAGATTGTAGGAAAAAAGAGAGCGCTGGACAATAGGAGGCTAGAGAATGACCTTCATAATTTCCTTTTTGAAACTGAATCCAAGCTTCGAGAGAGCCCAGGAGACTTATCCCTTGAGGAAGATCTGGTGAAGGCCAAGAATAGCTTGAGGAAGCCTCAAACTCGGAAGATCAAAGGGATGAGAGTCAGATCAAAAATCAATTGGCTCAAAACGGGTGACAAAGGGACAAAGTTTTTTTTCAAATTCCTAAGGGAGAAACGCATAAAGGAGCAGGTTGGGAAAATTTTGGATGGTGAGAACCTTCTCAGTGCTCAAGAGGGCATTTTGAATCAATTCCTTGGTTTTTATAAGGATCTCTTCTCTTCAGAGGGGGAAGGGAGGGACAGATGTGAGGCAAGGTGATTCATTGAAGGCATTATCCCCAAGAAGATCTCCTTGGAGGACGTTGCATGTTTTTCTACAGAGTTTTCTAAAGAGGAAATTCAGAAGGCTATATTCACCATGAATAATGATAAGTCTCCTGGATTAGATGGGTTTCCTGTGGAATTCTACAAATGTTTTTTTGAGTGGGTTTGCGAAGATCTGTTGCAGGTGTATGACAAAGATATCAGTTGTGGCTCTCTAGGAAGGTCCATTAACAAAGGTATTATTAAGCTTCTTCCAAAAGGGGGTGACAGGACCCTTGTCAAAAACTGGAGGCCGATAACCCTTCTAAATGTCTTGTACAAAATTTTGGCCAAAGTGTTGGCTTTAAGACTAGTCAACCTCCTTCCAAAATTTGTTAGCTCCACACAAACTGTCTTCGTCAAAGGTCGTTACATTCTAGAGAACCTCATAACAAGTTGGGAAGCCATGGAGTGGGAAAAAACTTCCCAAAAGAAAGCAACGATGTTACTCCTAGACTTTGAGAAGGCCTATGACAGGATAGAGTGGTCTTTCCTAAGGGTTGTTCTCAGAGCTTTTGGTTTTCTTGAAAGATTTTGCAACATGGTGAATACTCTGTTAAAGGATGCTTCAGCCCATATTGAGGTTAATGAGGAATTTTTAGAGGAGGTGTGCCTGGAAAGGTTGATCTGACAAGTGTGCCCTTTAGCCCCAACACTGTTTGTGATTGCTTATGATGCTCTGCACTTTCTTCTGAGAGAGCAGTCTCTCTCCCCAAGAGTAAGAGGAATTAGATTGCCAGAAAATAATGAGTTGATCAATGTCCAATTTGTTGACGATATCACCTTGTTCATTGAGCTGGACAGAAGTAATATGGATTCTCTGATGACTAAACTTGATCTTTTTTGCTTAGCCTTAGGAGCAAGAGTCTCCAACACCAAATCAATTGCTCTTGGATGGGAAGAATCCCCCCAGAATGGTTAGAAGATTTCAAGTTTCAGTGGGGAGACCCATTACCTTTTGCTATCAGCCCCAATCTCAAAGAAATGTGGGGATGGATTAGTGAAAAGATAGAGAATAAATTGGAAAAGTGGAATAGACACTATCTTTCTCTTGCTAGTAGGATTCAAGTCTGCTAGAAAATCTTGTCTTCTTACAACATTTACTATGCTTCAGTGTGGTTCTCCTATAGTTACTAGGTCAATGAAATTCAGAAAAGAATTAGAACTTTTTTGTGGTATGATGGTAAAGGGAAGAAGAAAAAGAATGTTGTTAATTGGGACTAGTGCTATCTTGACAAGGTGCAGGGTGGTCTGGGGCTGAAAGACCTGAGACTCCAGGGCATCGCTCTAGCCTCTAAGTGGGTAGTTAAGTCTTTGGAGGGGAATGAGCCGTGGAAGATTCTGGTCAGAAATAATATTCTAAATGTTGTGCCTAAGTAGGCAAAGACCTAGAAGGGCCTACCTCTCTATGACATTCTCATCTCCAATCATCCCATGACTCCGTCTGGATCCGTAGTTTTTAAGAGCCTTTGGAAGGCTTGGGAAATCACCAAGCACAGTGCTCATCTTATTTGGTGGAATGTGCACCAAAATGGTAAGCCCCTTGCTCTCCTTCAGGGCTGTTCTGCAAAAAAGTGGTATAAATTCAGCATCAAAGTGTTCAGTGATATCATTGATAATGGGAACCTCAAAAGCTTGGAGGCCCTAAACACGGAGTTTGATCTCCCCCCTTTTGCTTCAAGAACCTACTCTACCTTGGTGTCTGCTTGCTCATGGGCTACATTCCCCTCTTCTGTAGCTCCCACCCTTGATCCTACTCGGGATCTTTGGTGGAAGGATGATGTGGATTTGTTCAACCTTAAAGCCAAAACGATTTACAAGGATTTAAATTTGAAGGATTTTGTTTTTAAACACCTAATACTTGTTGGGGGACTTCTTTTCCAAACTCCTACTGGGCAAAGGTCCTTACGGAGGTCTGGCACAATTGTATTGAACCTAAGAGAGCTGCCTTTAGGTGGCTTACCCTTCTCCAAAGGCTTCCCTTTAAATCCAGCTCTAATGATATTGAGATTTGCACCGGTTTTTGCACACTTGAGTTGGTAATTCATATCTTATTTGATTGTTTTTATGCTAAAGATATTTGGAGATTGTTTTGTCATGATTTGAATATTTGGCTTGATGATAACAATGTTAATTGGAATTCAATTCTCTTCTATGATTTAAAATTGAGTAAGGGTTGTAAGTTGTTTTGGATTTTCTTGACTAACAAAATCCTTTGGCACATCTGGAAGGAAAGGAGCGATGACAAGTTTAAGGGCTAGAGGAGGGTTCTTACTGAGTCACATAAAAGACTCACATATCTTTCTGTTGCCTTACAGGTTACACTACACTTTGAATCCTATAGAGATAAATTTGAAGATCTATGCAGTGATGAAGCGGTAAGAGCCATCTGGGAGGGCACAGTAAGTGTCAATGTTAGAGAATTCTAGAGGGAATTTAGAGAATTCCAAGGAACTTTTAACCAAGTTGGAGGAGGAAGAGCTGTGAGGTAGAGGGTCCCCTGTTAATGTGCACTATTGGCTCGGCAAGGAGATGGTACAGTTTGGGTGAATAAGGAGGAGAACAAGCATGGCCATGCTTGGCTTTTCCAGCTTGGGGTCTCCCCCACATTTCTGAAAGTGCTTCAGGAATTCGAAGGAGCATTCATTGAGGCAGCTGCAGATGGTAAACAAACGAAAGTTAAAAATAACTTGACACTAGTTTCCATGTTAATGAAGGTAGAAATCTTGCAATTGAGGGGGTCAGAGCCAATGGTTTGCTATCTGATGTTGAAACAAGCTGGGATGAGCCAGATGAAGGCAGTCAATGTAGGAACTTCTAAGCTGCGATCAATACAAGAACTTCTATGCTGCGATCTAGGTTTCTTTTGTATTTACATTTGTTTAGACTTGAGGGCAGTTACTTTTGAAGCTGTATTGTTGTTTCTTTTATGTTGCAGGCTGAGATGTTGAGCTTCTGTATAAGAAGTAGGCGTTACCATAGGATTTTTTTTATATTCTTTGTTTTGGTGATCATGATACACTGTTGATTCGATAGTTTTGATCCCTTTGTAGCTTTTTATACTATATTTAATACAAAAATAATTCTAGAGCTAAGAATTGGGCATTTATTAAAATATTTAAAAAATATTTTTTTAAAGGAACTATTGATCACTAGATTAAATTCAATGGGAGTTTAGAAAAATCTTAAGCTAATTAGATGTTGCAATGTAGATTGGATAGGGGATATTGATCACCAAATATCAACATTAGAATGCTACTTCAATGTACATGAAGGTGTAGTTTCATGAATAATTAAGAAAAAATAATGGTTTCTTTCAAAGTGCAAAGTTAGAATAAATAGGAATTTGCAAAGCCATAAAATAATTAATGTGGTTGAAAAAATTATGAAAATCAAAGTGGCATAGTGAGGGACACAAAATTTAAGGTTTCATTGGAGAACTAAGCATGTATTGAAGTACACTATCATTTTCTTCATGAACAAAGCAAAGAGAAAATTGACATAGATGCAATACTCAACAATGATAATGTGATGACAAAACATTAAACGAAGGTATTGGTAAAAGATAAGTGTAAGGTTTGTAGGAAAGGATTTAATGTACAATATTTTAGTTTAAGAGTATATTTTAAGTTGGGGTATTGTAAGTTGAAAAATGGTCATACATTAAACATTTCTAATTTTAATAAGAAATCCAATGCAAAATGTATGCACATACAATTTTAAACACACACTTGAGAGTGAGAGAGAGAAGAAACAAGCATGTACCTTGTTTCTTTCTATGATAATTTTCCAAGTTTTGTTCACGCCTCTTATGTTCTTCTTTTGACAATTTTCATTGAGACACAATTTTTCTTTTTCTTTGTTGTCCCATTTTCTTCTTCAACTTAAAGATGACTCAAAAAAAGTCCTCTACCAACTTAGTTAAATTATCCTCCAAATTTTTCCTTGATTGATAAAAATGAAAAGTTGTCGAGCTCTAATATTTGCCTCCTTGATAAATGTGCAAAAAGTTCTCCAAAATATGTGTCCAAGTGATATAAATGACAATTAATCTTGCAATTTGATATCCAGAATAATGAAAAATAAGCTTCTATTTATATGCATATCCAAGATGGGAAAAAATTATTCTAGTGTACATGGAATAACTAGATCCTAGTTTAAATGAATCAAGTAGTAAACAAACAAGTTATTTCATTCTGGAGTTTGTTGTTATTTAATTCATAGGTATGCACAACATATCTAGTAATTTTAGAATTTTGTTAAAGTGTCAAAAATGTATATTAGAGGTATAATTTGAATTGAATTTTCTTAATTATATTTGAATTGAATTTCAAGTTACTTATCAAAAATGTATAATAGAGGTATAATTTGAATTAAATTTTCTTCATTATATTTGAATTGAATTTCAAGTTACTTGTCAAAAACGTATAATAGAGGTATAATTTGAATTGAATTTTCTTAATTATATTTGAATTGAATTTCAAGTTACTTGTCAAAATATTATATCTTGTTCTCTCAACTCAATGGTTCATGTTGCTTAAGTCATTTTAAAAAAAAAAATTATTGTGATCAACATGAATGAACTTAATTATAAAGTGGCATTGATTTCCCTAAAATTCTACTAGAGATCAAATGTATATTGAATATAAGGAAATGTAAGTTGTAAGAGATCATAAAATAAGAAAACTTGTATGTATATTGAATATTTAAAGCAAATGCATACATACATTATGTGTAAACATGTTTAAACCATAAGCAAACACATGTACATACATGTAAAGGGATTCAATACATATAAACATAACACATATTATAAGCAAAGAGGCAAATGTATGTATATATCATATAAGAAAATATATGCACATATAATATAAGCAAAATGTAAATTAAAGATCATCAAATGTCAAATACTAAAGATCAACAAATAAGAAAATGTATGTATATCATATAAGAAAATGTAAGTTAGTGATCATCAAATCTCAAATACTAAAGATCATCATGTATAAGCAAATGCATGTGGTAAAGATCAAAAATCTAGTGTGCATGGCCTAATATGAATGTCTACTCCTAGTCGAATGGCCATCTAAATGAGAACGGTCTTGCTCTGATGGATGTGTTGAGCCCTGCAAATAAAATTGTGTATAGGATGCACGTTAAATACATATAATTTATATTAAATAAATTTTATGAAAGTTATTATTAAATGAACTTGTATTTTTAAATATCAATCTAGATCTATGCATACATAAATATTTCATGTACATATACACATGTGATTTTATAAAAATGAAAAACTCACATGTCAACTAGTAGCAGATTCATCCACAGAGTCACATCGATCATGCACACGATCTGCACCAAGGTAGGAGTGATATGAGGTATGTCCACCTGTAACAATATATATACATATATATATCAACTTACATAAATATCTAGTTAAAAAAATTTAAAAATAATGAAAAAAGAATTGAAACATGCACATGCACACATACATGAATATCATCTGATATCGGATGACCTAAGTCCTCTGAAACAGTCACCTCCACCATATCCACCAAACGGTCAAGTGACGAATCAACATCTGCATCCATCTGATCTATCTCATGTCGTGCCATAAATGATGAATGTAGAGGACTATGAAGGTGAGATGGCATCGGCGATGATGAACTAGAATCAATCAACATATCAGTAAAACCCATAGTCTGTGCAGCTACCGAATGAACTGTAGGTGGATCCTAATGCACACTAGTGCTTGGATGAGACTGATGGGATCCTAGAACTGAACGACCTCTATGTCTCAAATGATCTCTAACATGCTCTATACTGATCCCATTTTTTTATGCAATGTTGGCATATGCCTCCAACAGGTCCTCAGCCAAATAATGCAGAGTCATGCGTGACATATCTCCTGTAAGTGCATCAAGTTGTGTAGGAGTAGGGATGTCGACCACTGTAAAAGGATCCATGGTGGTCCACTATGTTGAAAATGGGATGGATTGGGAATGTTTGGACATCAAATACTGACCGACACGATCATCAGATATCCTAGTGGTGGCAGCCGCAATGTCACCTACAGTGTCAATTGCTTCCTTTTGGGAAGCAATGACAACGTCATCTCCTATGGGGGCTAGAGTTGGGGTGAGAGCAGGAGACCTCTCACCAACCAATACCCTAAACACTAGGGGTGTCTATCTACTCAACGATAGGTGGGCCTATCAGCAATCCTGCCACGTCCCTAACCAACATATGGTGGAATGTCCAGGTAGTCAACTTTGAGGCCCAAATGGACCTCAACATACAACTGTTGAACAAAATACAATGGAATCTGGTCATTGTTTGGGTATAGACCATGTGCTAGGAGAAATCGTGGGTAGATCAATGAGGCCATAGCATGATCAACACATCTAGTGACCTGGTATCCCTTAACCTTACGCACATTTTGATAAAATGGAAAACAAGTGGTTTTTATCATTTCTTTGGTGACTATCATATTTGTTTAGGGGGCATACACCATGTACTTATTCATGCGGGGGAAAGAATAGTAGTCCATTCTCGGGGAATATGCACTAGTCCTCTCAAGTTCATCTTTTTAGTTTTCTAGACTATGCAATATTAACATGCATAGTTCACTATATATATCCGGGTTTTGCACCACAATGCTAATGAATCTCTCAATTTTTAAATCACAATTTTAATTGTTGCAAACAAAGAATCTAAGCGTGGGTGAGACTATGATCTGCATTTTCCATGTTATATATATATATCTGATTACACCCTAAAGAAACAATGATACTTTGTGGTAAATAATATATCTAGATAAAGGGAATACAAATCCTAAAATGGTTGTAATAGATTCGTACCACTCATCAATAGTATTTTCATACCATTAACAATTTAAAATAGATTGGGAGAGACTTATTATAATCCTATAACACTAGCATCCTTAAATGGTTCAAATTTTAAAATGAAGCGATGAAAGAAAGAATAAGAATGCAAAGAATTAGTATAAAATTATTTGAAATAATTTTGGGATAAAAATATTTTAATCTAATAGTTGTTAACATAAATGAACTGCAAGGCCAGGATTATGTAGGTGAAGAAAAATTTCCTATTGCCTTCCATTAACCCTAAATTTATCTGGTTAAGATGTCTAAAATTAAAATTCACGCTAGAATATCAATATTCCATAAGAATCATAAAGAGGATAAGATTTAATGGAAGATAATATAAAATCCTCCATATGGGGATGAATTTCATCATTACAATGTAATTGAATCATCCTCAGTAGTTATATATTAAGAACATCAAAAATTATAGTTAGGCAAAATAATTAGACATTTTATCATATTTTTATATGTATAAAAGTTTAAGATACCATCAAAGCCCATTTAAACTTATAGATTGCATAAAGCTATAAATTAGATAGATTAGAAGAACTAGGTATTAAGAATCAAATCTAATAAAGTTTGAATTCATATTGCATTTACTTGTTATATATATCTCACTAATCCAACCATACATTTTATATATGTTAAAAAAAAAAAATTGATTTTGATAAAGGGTAAAACGGGTTTTATAGGGACCCGAAACCATAGAGATTACAAAAATATATATATAATTGTTATGCCCATAATTTTTCACTATATCTTGATGTGGATCTCCTTCAACTAGATCAATTAAAAATTATTTGTAATGTTGGAGGAAAATGGATTTAATCTCATTAGAGTTGTCATGGAACTACCTCTCTTGATCAACGATAGATATTATCCACTCTCGAGAATGTAAATATGTTCGAGATAACTAAAAAATAATTTGTATCCCTTATATCCTTTCATCCAATGCAGCCTATCTCTTAATTGAGATCCTCTACCACAATTAAGTTCAAATCTTCTAAGTTTTATTTCAACGGAAGCAACCACTCATTGTAGAAAAGTTATTAGTAAGTGCTAAAGCCAAAAAAAGTTTTTTTTAAATATTTGGATCCATATTTTTTTTCCATTCTAGATCTCTTTCTAGCCATATTCTTATTGTAAGATCATAGTAAGGTAGTGCAATAGATTTAATCACATCATTCCACAATTGTATCCACTTACCATTTTGATGAGGTCTAGGAACATCAACCAAAGGGATATTAGGGAAGCAAGGTGATCAATTTGATTGAGGTGGGAAGTGTTGAGATTGAAGGATAGATTATTAGGTATAAGGAATAAGAAGTTTGAAAAGTTTAAAGAATTGGGAGGTGATATGTGAGATAGGTTTAATAGAATCTACTTAAATACGGGTGTTTTGTGGAGAGGGGGCAATGGAAAGAGAAATAACTAAGTTTTAATCTATCAATACAACTAAGTTTCCCTTAGTTCACCATCTCTTTAGTTGGTCCAAGTGAACTAGTGATCAATATAAGAATATTTTTTGTCTAAAATGGGATCTAAACCCCTCATGGTATTTCTAGTTAGGATGTAGGAATTCAATTAATTTTTAGAGAGTTTATGAGAACTAAAATAACTTGTATCTTGGTTTTTTCCACCATATCATATTCACCTCCTTGTAGCCATTTAGTCATAGGGAGGTCATAAAAATCCATTCCCACAATTTAACTTGAGATGAGCAGTCATTAGGCATGTACAATAAAGAAAAAATGAATAGGTATTCCTTGGATTAGTAACTGTAAGCACTAAGCACAATTGTTGTTGGGATCCACTCCTCAATAGATGATAAACTTAGCCAAGTATTGGGAAAGGTGGGTCAACCTTGCATCCTAATATTTTAATTTATTATTTTGTCCTCATATTAGGAAATAGGAGCATCTCACTTTAATGTTGGTAGTTATTTGTCATTTTGTTGGAATGCTTCAAAGGGAGGTGTCTAAGATGTTCCACAAATGCATATAATATTATTATGGCTATAAGATGAAACCCTCTTATGACATATTCTTATGACATTTAAGAGCATGTATAGAATATTCTGATAAAGTATTGATAACATTATGAAAAATCATAAGAAATCTTGCAGAAATAGCAAATGTGAGGAAAAGTCTTGGACATTTACAAGAACTTTTTTAAGCAAAGTGAGGAATACTTATAATTTTATTTATATATAATATTTTTACATATAGGTAGTTGGGGTGGACATACTAGCGGAAGAACCAACAAAGAAAACCCCAGTTGCAGTCCGAGTAACAAATTTTACAAAATATCATAAAGACCAGTGAGGTCCTAGTACAAATGACCAATTGTCTGATTACAATGTTAAAAAAGCACATTGGTTGAATACATCAGTACATATGCACATTCTCTTATGCACCCAAAATACCCAAAAGAAGACATCATACTAGATATGCCCATGACCCGAATACATAACACAATGGAGATTACAAAACCTTACTAAACATAAGACTGATAAGCTAGGAAGCCACTTTCAAAAAGATGCATATTTTCCACCAACATGTTGAAAGCCATTAATCGAGATTTCTTTTGTTTCCACTCGTTTACCTTTGTGTTGGCAATCATGCTCAAATGAAGGTTTTGATTTGTTTTAATATCAGGCACATAACGATAACATAATTTATTTTTTGATGAAAATCATGGAAGTTGAAAATCATGAATGCAAACATGACTTCTCAAGAAAGAAATGACATGATATTTTTCTTTTTAAATCATGATCTCCTCCATGGAAATGTGATTTATGTCTGTTTTAGAACAGTATAGATGTAGAGAAGTGTCATGCATTATGTGGATAATAACATGCCTTGAAATATGTGAACATAGGTCTCTTCTTATGCAACAAAACCTTATTTGAATAATTAACATCAGAAATTAATATAGTTTGGTGAGCATATTGTATAATCACACTAGAAACCAACAATGGAAGATTGAGAGTCTCAACTAAGAATTCCACGTTATAGATAACATTCATACTAGAAGCCAACAACTAAAGACCAAATTTCATAAATAAAGTTCATGTGTTAAATATCATGCCTTTGAGGGGTCCACAAGTACCATGAGCCTTTTGAAATCCTTCTCCATCTAAATGCATCCATTCCAAGACCATTGGGAGGTGGGTATACAATATGAGCCAAGTATTAATTTCTAATGTTAATTATTGAAAGAAGGTATATAAATTATTCGAGCATCTTAATTCTCATACAGAGTTACATCTTAGTTAATTTCTCAATGTATGAGTTCCATATATTTGTAAATTTTTCTTAATATAAAAACAAATTTTATTTCATTAAAATTAACCTATCTATTCCATGTTACAAAGGATGCTCTTATTTTAAATTATAAGTATATAATTCAAAATTAATTAGTAATTTTCAAGATAGAGTACACAATTTCTTTAGTTAAAATAAAATAATATTCTTATTTCCATGTGAGAGTTATGTAGAATGGTAGTTTGACATGTCTCGAAAATATTTCTTTCATATATACTAAATTTTTATCATTGTACATTATGAGTGAATCATCTCAATTATATATCCAAGCACATCAAAAAATTATAGAGTGGAAAGAAAAATAATCACACATTTATCATATTTTGTAAGGTGTTCGAAAAGACTAAAAGTTTCCCTAGAAAGAACTAATTAAGGAATAAAACAAATGGAAAGTTTCTACCTCATTGTATGTTGACCTTTCCCATATAAAAAGATCATGGAAATGCTAAATGAGTTGATATAAGAATTTTTAAGAATGAAGGCACAAAATTCATACTAATCCAGAAGCAACAAGAAGGCAATGAATAAAATCTTTACAATTGTTTGAAAGAAACTTTAAAGGTTATAAATCCCTTCACCTTTTCTAAATGAAGATAAAATAAAT
The DNA here is from genome assembly GCA_007258455.2 of Sequoia sempervirens. Classification (NCBI taxonomy): domain Eukaryota; kingdom Viridiplantae; phylum Streptophyta; class Pinopsida; order Cupressales; family Cupressaceae; genus Sequoia; species Sequoia sempervirens. The sequence goes on from VDFB02000017.1 coordinate 208,456,531, forward strand.
AAGTACCAAATATTTCTAACTTAGAGTTTAAGGTGGTGATTTTAATATGATTGAGAATAAATAAGATAAGTGGAATGAAATCAAGTTTTGTTGTAAAGGTGATGAATTTTGGGGAGATAAGATGCAAAATAATTTTTGAACCTAGTTGACTCATTCGTAAAATGATAAGATAGATTTTAAAGGGGCCTTATTTAAAATGTGTAATAGTTAGATGTGTACTAATACATTATATTCTCTATTATATAGTTATTTCTTCCATAAACATTTCTTAGAATCTTATAATTTATTAATAATAGTGATGTGTGCATCCCTAGACCCTCTTTGATAACCACACTATTAATGTTTCTATTTTTACTAGAGGATACTCTAATTGAAAAGCATGTAAAGAGGAAGGGTTAGTTAACCTGGATATTAATGCAATGAAAGGTGGGATTATCTTGATGGTATCAAAGTTATCTTAAAGATATATTGAAGGTTTTTCTTCTATGCCTGAACACATTTAGTGAAATCTAGTGAATATGTGTTATCCTAGAAAAATATGTATAGCATTAAGGATAAAATTTAGACTTTAAATTGAAATAAAATGTCAAATATTTAGAATAAAAATGGTGGGGATGGAATACAAGCTTCAAGAATCTCCTTGTAATAATTAATTGCAATAATAAATGATTAAAACTAAACACGAATGGATATGTCACCAATAATTTTTAGATAAAAGGACTAAAATTAGAGCGAGAT
>VDFB02000017.1:208457368-208518913 GCA_007258455.2 Sequoia sempervirens
TAGTTTTTCAAGACTATGCAATATTAACATGCATGGTTCACTATATATCCCGGGTTTGCACCCTGTGCTAATGAATCTCTCAATTTTTTAATCTCATTACTAGTATTTGCAAACAAAGAATCTGGCACAGGTGGAACATGATCTGCATTTTCCATGTTATATATATATATATATATATATACATACATACTTACACCTAAAAGAGCAATGATACTTTGGTAAATAATATATCTAGATAAAGGGAATACAAATCTAAAATAGTTGTAATAATTCATCTACTCATCAATAATATTTTCATACCATTAACAATTTAAAAATAATTGGAAGACAACTATAATCTATAACATAGCATCCTTAAATGGTTCAAATTTTAAATGAAACGATGAAAGAAAGAATAAGAATACAAAAATTAGTATAAAATTATTTGAAAATAATTTGGGATAAAAATATTTAATCTAATAGTTGTTAACATAAATGAACTTCAAAATAGGATTATGTAAGTGAAGAAAAATTTCTATTGCCTTCATTAACCTAAATTTATCTAGTTAAGATATGTCTAAAATTAAGAATTCACACTAGAATATCAATATTCCATAAGAATCTCATAAAGAGGATGAATTTAATGGAAGATAATATAAAATCCTCCATATGAGGATGAATTTTATCATTACAATATGAGTGAATCATCTCAATTATATAGCCAAGAACATCAAAAAATTATAGATTGAAAAGCAAAATAATTAGACATTTATCATATTTTTATATGTATAAAGTTTAGATACCATCAAACTATTTAAACTTATAGATTGCATAAAGCTATAAATTGAATCGTTAAAACTAATTTATTAAGAATCAAATCTAATAAAGTTTGAATTCATATTGCATTTACTTGTTATATATATCTCACTAATCCAACCATACATTTTATATATGTTAAAAAAAAAAAATTGATTTTGATAAAGGTAAGCAGGTTTATAGGAAATTTGAGAAACCATAGAATTGCAAAAATATATATATAATTGTTATGCCTTAATTTTTTTCATATATCTTGATGTTAAAGATCTCCTTCAGCTCTAGATCAGGTAAAAATTGTTTGTAATGTTGGAGGAAAATGGATTTTGAAAATCTCATTAGGTTGTGTAGGTCTCTTGATCAATGATAGATATTATCCACTCTCGAGAATGTAAATATATTCGAGATAACTAAAAAATAATTTGTATCCCTTATATCCTTTCATCCAATGTAGCCTATCTCTTAATTGAGATCCTCTACCACAATTAAGTTCAAATCTTCTAAGTTTTATTTCAACGGAAGCAACCACTCATTGTAGAAAAGTTATTAGTAGGTGCTAAAGCCAAAACAAGTTTTTTTTTTCTATTTGGATCCATATTTTTTTTCCATTCTAGATCATAGTAAGGTAGTGTGCAATAGATTTAATCACATCGTTCCACAGTTGTATCCACTTACCATTTTGTTGAGGTATAGGAATATCAACCAAAGGGATATTAGGAAAGCAACGTGATCAATCTGATTGACGTGGGAAGTGTTGAGCTTGAAGCATAGATTATTAGGTATGAGGGATAAGAAGTTTGAAAAGTTTAGAGAATTGGGAGGTGATATGTGAGATAGTTTTAATAGAATCTACTTAAATAAGGGTGTTTTGTGGAGAGGGGACAATGGAAATAGAAATAACTAAGTTTTAATCTATCAATACAACTAAGTTTCCCTTAGTTCACCATCTCTTTAGTTGGTCCAAGTGAAGTAACCAGTGATCAAATATAAGAATATTTTTGTTCAAAATGGGATCTAAACCCTCATGGTATTTCTAGTTAGGATGTAGGAATTCAATTAATTTTAGAGAGTTTATGAGAACTAAACCAACTTGTATCTTGGTTTTTTCCACCATATCATATTCACCTCCTTGCAGCCATTTAGTCATAGGGAGGGCATAAAAATCCATTCCCACAATTTAACTTGAGATGAGGAGTCATTAGGCATGTACAATAAAGAAAAAATTAATAGGTATTCATTGGATTAGAAACTGTAAGCACTAAGCACAATTGTTGTTGGGATCCACTCCTCAATAGATGATAAACTTAGCTAAGTATTGGGAAAGGTGGGTCAACCTTGCATCCTAATATTTTGATTTATTATTTTGTCCTCATATTAGGAAATGAGGCATCTCACTTTGTGTTGGTAGTTATTTGTCATTTGTTGAATGCTTCAAGGGAGGTGTCTAAGATGTTCTAAATGCATATAATATTATTATAGCTTTATAAGATGAAACCCTCTTATGACATATTCTTATGACATTTAAGAGCATGGCTATAGAATATTTACAGTAAAGTATTGACCAACATTATGAAAAATCATAAGAAATCTTTTAAGAAATAGCAAATGTGTCAAGGAAAAAGATGTGGACATTTACAAGAACTTTTTTTTTTAAGCAAAAGTGGGAGACCACTTATAATTTTATTTATATATAATATTTTACATATAGCTGGTTCAGGTGGACATACTAGCGGGAAAGAACCAACAAGAAAACCCCTAGTTGCAGTCCGAGTAACAAATTTTACAAAATATCAAAAAGACTAGTGAGGTCTTAGTACAAATGACCAATTGTCTGATTACAATGTTACAAAAGCACATCAAGGTTGAATGCATCAGTACATATGCACATTCTCTTATGCACCCAAAATACCCAAAAGAAGACATCATACTAGATATACCCGTGACCTAAATACATAACACAATGGAGATTACAAAATCTTACTAAACATAAGACTGATAAGCTAGGAAGCCACTTTCAAAAAGATGCAGATTTTCCACCAACATGTTGAAAGCCATTAACCGAGCTTTCTTTTGTTTCCACTCGTTTACCTTTGTGTTGGCAATCATGCTCAAAGAAGGTTTTGATTTGTTTTAATATCAGGAACATAACGATAACAAAATTTCTTTTTGGATGAAGATGGAAGTTGAAAATCATGAATGCAAACATGACTTCTCAAGAAAGAAATGACATGATATTTTCTTTTTAAATCATCAATCTCCTCCATGGAAATGGCAGATTTGTATCTGTTTAGAACTTGGTATAGATGTGAAGAAGTGTCATGCATTGTGGATAATAACATGCCTTGGAATTTGTGAACATAGGTCTCTTCTTATGAAACAAAACCTTCTTTGAATAATTAACTTTAGAAATTAATATAGTTTGGCAAGCATATTGTATAATCACACTAGAAACCAACAATGGAAGATTGAGAGTCTCAACTAAGAATTCCACCTTATAGATAACATTCATACTAGAAGCCAACAACAAAAGACCAAATTTCATAAATAAAGTTCATGTGTTAATATATCATGCCTTTGAGGGGTCCACAAGTACCATGAGCCTTTTGAAATCCTTCTCCCATCTAAACATCCATTCCAAGACCATTGGGAGGTGGGTATACAATATGAGCCAAGTATTAATTTCTAATGTTAATTATTGAAAGAAGGTATATAAATTATTCGGGCATCTTAATTCTCATACAGAGTTACATCTTAGTCAATTTCTCAATGTATGAGTTCCATATATTTGTAAATTTTTCTTAATATAAAAACATATTTTATTTCATTAAAATTAACCTATCTATTCCATGTTACAAAGGATGCTCTTATTTTAAATTATAAGTATATAATTCAAAATTAATTAGTAATTTTCAAGATAGAGTACACACAATTTCTTTAGTTAAAATAAAATAATATTCTTATTTCCATGTGAGAGTTATGTAGAATGGTAGTTTGACATGTCTCGAAAATATTTCTTTCATATATACTAAATTTTTATCATTGTACATTATGAGTGAATCATCTCAATTATATATCCAAGCACATCAAAAATTTATAGAGTGGAAAGAAAAATAATCACACATTTATCATATTTTTGTAAGGTGTTCGAAAAGACTAAAAGTTTCCCTAGAAAGAACTAATTAAGGAATAAAAAAAATGGAAAGTGTCTAGCTCATTGTATGTTGACCTTTCCCATATAAAAAGATCATGGAAATGCTAAATGAGTTGATATAAGAATTTTTAAGAATGAAGGCACAAAATTCATAACACTAATCCTAAAAGCAACAAGAAAGGCAATGAATAAAATCTTCCTAGTTGTTTTGAAAGAAACTTTAAAAGGTTATAAATCCCCTTCACACCCCTTTCTAAATGAAGATAAAATAAATAAGTTACCAAATATTTCTTAGAGTTTAAGGTGGTGATTTTAATATGATTTGAGAATAAATAAGATAAATTAGATGAAATCAAGTTTTGTTGTAAAGGTGATGAATTTTGGGGGAATAAGATGAAAATAATTTTGAACCTAGTTGACTCATTAAATGGCAATAAGATAGATTTTAAAGGGGCTTTATTTAAAATATGTAATAGTTAGATATGTACTAATACATTATATTCTCTATTAGATAGTTATTTCTTCCATAAACATTTCTTACAATCTTATAATTTATTAATAATAGTGATGTGTGCATCCCTAGACACTCTTTGATAACCACACTATTAATGTTTCTATTTTTACTAGAGGATACTCTAATTGAAAAGCATGTAAAGAGGAAGGGTTAGTTAACCTTGATATTAATGCAATGAAAGGTGGGATTATCTTGATGGTATCAAAGTTATCTTAAAGATATATTGAAGGTTTTTCTTCTATGCCTGAACACATTTAGTGAAATATAATGAATATGTGTTATCCTAGAAAAATATGTATAGCATTAAGGATAAAATTTAGACTTTAAGTTGAAAGAAAATGTCAAATATTTAGAATAAAAATGGTGGGGATGGAATAAAAGCTTCAAGAATCTCCTTGTAATAATTAATTGCAATAATAAATGATTAAAACTAAACACGAATGGATATGTCACCAATAATTTGTAGATAAAATGACTAAAATTAGAGCCAAGATATCTTAGTTCAAGTATCAGGATAAAGGTGTCAAATTCTTATTCAATGTAAACATTGCCGAGTTTGATAGATAAAAATTTGGCCCCATTAATACTAGGGGAGCATTTTCTAATGAGATTAAGTTGACACTATTCAATTTTTAGAAGTTAGAACCCTAACATTTATATGAGGAGCTTGTAAAATAGAACCTTATTAGGAAGAGTAGGAGAGGAGAAATGAACCCATAATAATTATACTTATAAAAATAAAAATAATAATAATGTTTAACCATTTCAAAATGTTAAATTTTTTTCACTATGATGATCAATAGCTAATTTGTACAAGGAGGCCACAATTTATAGGGAAATGAAGACTACATAAGAGGAGAATTTATAACATAGTAGCTTGGTTGTAGTTGTTTCTTTAGCATTAACTATTTTCTCTTTTTTCTTTTGTTGAACTGAATATTTTATTTGATCTCTTAAAACTTATCAATGGTACTTGATCTTCATAATGATTATTTTCTTCATTTTCAATTATTATCATCTTAGAAGGAATACCATTTCAATTTAGAGCAGGGAGAAATGTATTTTTCTTTTAAATTATTTAAAATATTATATTTATTTGATGGTTCCTTCTTAACCTCTTCCACTCCTTGGAAAAAATTATCCAACCACTTGAATCTCCTTATATTAATCAATTTACTTCTATGGTTTATGTATGTGCTTTTAGTGATTTACTCTTTATCCTTTCAATTTATTCATGATATACTTTAATATAGTTATATGTTCAAGTATATAATAGTTTTTCATAATTGGATATGCCTTAAGAAACTCTTTAAACGTGAAATTATTTGATGAGGGAAGATATAAATTAAGGTTATTCTTTCTTAATTACCTCATGCTCATCCATATTTTTTGTCCATAAATATCTCAAATCAAATTGGATTTTGCAAAGAGGATAGCTATATTTTAAATATTTGCTCTTAGTCAAAGTCATTTATTTCTTTGTACAAATTTAAAATTGATTTATGTAATTTAATTTTTAATAGTTTTAACATGGATATATGAAGAATAGTTTTAAATATATATATATAGTAAAGTGGACATATTTTTATATTTTCCTAATACTAGAAAATTTAATAATACCTTCATTCCTTCTAAATCCTAATAGAACTATTTTATTATACATTTCATTCAAACAATCTAGTTTCTTTCCTCTAAATTTATTCTTCAATTCATACATTTAGTTCACCAACCATTTTTGGAGTAATGTCATAAGACTCAAACGCAAAATATGAAGAATTTTATCCAAGTTTCCATTGTATGCACCCTAGAAACTTTATATCATGAACTGTTTGATATAATTTCTCAAATAAATTTGTTAATGAATTGTTTGATATAATGCCTCAAATAAATTTACAATAGTGTTTTTGATATAATGCCTCAAATAAATTTGTTAATGAACTGTTCGATATAGGGTGCATACAATGGAAACACCATTTCTATCATACTCCATCAAAAATTACCATGAACTGTTTGATATAATGCCTCAAATAAATTTGTTAATGAATTGTTTGATATAGGGTGCATACAATGGAAACACTATTTCTATCATACTCCATCAAAAATTACCATGAACTGTTTGATATAATGCCTCAAATAAATTTGTTAATGAACTGTTTGATATAATTCCTCAAATAAATTGGAGGTGCCCTGGTAAAAATGTATGCAAAATGTGGAAGCATAGACAGGGCATGTTAATTTTTTGATAGAGTAGAAATGTATCATAGAAATAGTGTATGTTGAAAATGCTATAAAAACTTTCAAACAAATGCAGTTTCAATTCAACAAATTTGAAAAATTTCGGATTTAGGGTTTTGAAATTTAACAAACAAATGCATTTTGAACTCTACAAAATTTGAATTTCACACACTTGGTGCTCAATATGCAAGTTGGGTTGATGAACTTTGGAGAGAGGAATTTGAGTTTGTGTTCACTAGAGAGATGAAGTCAGTTTGCTTGTCGTTTGTAGATCACTGTCTTAGTTCGCCGCATGCACAAGCACAGGGAAAGCAACTGGTAAAAAGCGAAAATGACAGTCGAAAATGACAATGTTTTTTTTTAATGTCTTATTTAAGGGGGTTCGGTTGAATCCATGTTAGATCGAACCCCTTTAAATAAAATTATTTTTATTTATGGTTTGTGGGTTTGGTTGAACATATAATGAGGTTTGGTCGAACCATGGAGTTCGACCGAACCCATTGAGTTTGAGGAAAAGGAAAAAAATGAAATTTCCTTCCTCAAAATTTGTAAACCACTATTGTGGTTTGACCCCTATAATTTAGTTGATAATAAAATCAAGAAAAGTGAAGTTAAATAGGATGTCACTCTTTATATAGTATTTTTTCTCCTCTAATTTTTTTGTGTATTTATAAGTTTAAACATTAGTGCATGAATTTATTTTTTCCCAATTTTGATAAATGTATTTTTCAAATGAATATTAAAATGTGTGTAGTGAAAACACAATTATTCTCATGGGACATCACCTTTTGTCTTAACTAATTATCCAAAATAGAAAAAAAAAATGTTATATTGACAAAGAATCTTTTATCTAGTGAACCATATTTTTTGAAATAAATTTTAGTATTTTTTCTTGATAAGATAACCAACCTTATATTTTGGTGTTGATAACCTACCTTTAGTGATTCAAATAAAAAATAATCAAAATATGAAAAAAATTACATATTTGAAAACTACACTCATAGATCTATAAAAGGCTATTTTTTATATTTAAAAAAAATATTATTTACACAAGTAGGAGTTGTTGAAACATCAAGGTTTTTTGAATAATTTCATTGTCTTGGTAAATTGGCTTGAAAGTGGTGCTATATATGCATTTAGTGAACACTTTTATTTGGAAAAGTTGTGGCCATATCTAACTTAGATACAATGAATCTAGCTAGATCATATGTTTGACCAAAATTGTTTTTTAGTTAGAATATTTAAATTCACTTATGTTGATAAGTTGGACAAAAGTGTGACACAACTTTATACTTTTACTCGATAGAAGACATTCTAATAAGGTGGAAAGAATGAAAGGTATAACTCTTAGTGAGGGGGAGAAATATCCTTTGGTTCATTTACCAAAAGTCATGAATGCATAAGGATTTGGGACCTAAGTAATATTTTATTTAGAGAAAATATAGAAATGGTATATCACTTTCTTCAAGATTGGTTATGCATCATGGTATGGGATTTATGTAGGATTTTGAGGCAAGTATGGATTCATTTTAATAAGTAAAAACATTTTTGTTGATAAGTTCACCAACCTATGCACCTGGCTAAGAGAGAATTCTAAATTTATCATAGATGAGCATATGAGAACATTGTGAGTGATGGAAGAAGTTAGTGGTTGCAAGGAATAATGTATTTTCACCTCTTATTTGGTACTAGAAATGCAATAACTTAGAATTTAGGTAAGAAAATTTATATAATTTGAATTGGCTTTAGAATTAATGTCCAAAATATGGTAAAAGCATGTGACATGGTGGTTGGCACTAATTAGTTGATAAATGATTATCTTATACAAAAGTCAATGATATACTAAATATAATAACAATAGTTGTATCTTCTTATATTGATTTATATTTCTTTGTAAGTAATTTTACTATTGGCATGCTATCCTCTACATGTAATAGATTGAATTTATATGGAAATGAAAAGACTAAGAAAGAGAAGGGTAATGATAACTTGATGAACTTTCATTTTCAAGATCTACCATGTATATCCAAAGGCCAAAGAGATAAATAAATAAATTTTTTACTAGAGTAATTCAATTATTGCATGTTTAAATGTAAATTCTCAAACTACTATCATCATGGAAAATATTTTAATATTGAAAACATAAAAGGATAGGTAGACCCTTTTATCCAAAGCTACTTATACATTCTAACCTGGGATCCTAGAGATATTTTTAGATATAAGGTAAGGTGTTTGGTACATTCAATATGGTTGAAAGGATCATCATTTCTTTCATCCAAAAATAAAATCTAACCTAGGAAGTGTATGAAATATATGTTGTGAATGTAGACAATATTATGGAAGTTGTGTGTCTATAGTTCATGAACTTGCAGTCTATAGTAGAATACAAAGTATTATAGATTTTGTACATAATTTAGTATGGAATTTAGCCACTTTTTCCCAAGATAATAGTTAGGAAAAGGAGTTCAAAAAATAATAATTTTGGAATTAATTTTTAAACATGATTATGACCCCAAGATGTGCAAAGAAGAATTTCTAATAGAGGGTAATATACAAAAGAATATCATGACTCTTTTACTTGTACAATTGGTAGTTATTCTTAAAAATAGTTGATGTGGTTGGCCTATTGAATGATGTATCAACATATTAGCATAGTCTTGAAATGATCCTTAAAGGAAAATTAATAATTTCAAGGAATTGGGGGAATATAAATTACCAACAATACTTGGAAATAATAGTGACATCAAAACATTAGAACAATGGAGAGAATAATTTTAAGATATCGCTCCTATTCTAGTCATATCAATTTTCTAGGATGATAAAATTGATCTCAATTTATGTAATGTAAAATTGGATAAATTGTCGAAGCTAGATGTAAGACATATTTAACACATTAACACAAGCTAGAAAAAATCCTAAATGTCAATTAGCCAACTGAAGAGAAATTGTTCAAGTCATTTAATAGTTACTCCTAAGGCTAGGGTTATATTATAATGTATTTTTTAGTGACTATTTGATCTGGTAGTTTCAAAAAATATGGTAATTCTTCAATTTTATTCTGAATTGTAATAGTTTCCCATATGCAATTGTGATAGGGCGAATTTAAGTGTTAGAATACGAACAACAAACAAAAGAGTGCAAAACAACAACAAAAGACACCCTACACCTCAAGATTAGCCTAGTTGGATTCAATACAAAATAAAGACAACAAAATGAAACCTTTTACCTTGTCTCGAATCGATCCTTTGGTTGGCCCTTCAATCTTTTTTCTTTGGGATCCACATGGTTTTGATCTTTGCTTTGGTGGGCCTTTGTGGCCTACAGATTTGATTTTGATTTTGGATTTTCTTTTTCTTTTCTTCAACATGTCGTTTAGAGGGGACATGAGGGGCTTGAGGTTCATGTAGATCTAAGTTGGATTTAGGCATTTTTTCTTTGGCATCCAAAGTGCTTTTACTAGCAATGTGATGGATGTGAGGAGATGAATGATGTGGAGCGATGGAGGTAAAATTATGAGGATTACATGTAGATGGAGAATGTGTAGGTAGGTGCCTTTGTTGATCCTGATTAGAGGACATGCGAGAGGGGTGTTTATGATGGATGACATGGATAGGTGTTGGATGGATGAAAGGATGAGATGGAGGAGGTGATTTTGGGATATACAGACCCAAAGTAGATGGAGTGGGTGGAGGGACATAAGAACCCAAGATGGATGGAGTAGATGAAGGATGGGAGATGGTGGATGGAGGGATGTAAGGACCCAAAATGGATGGAGCAGATGAAGGAGGAATATGGACAGTTGTTTTGAGGTGATATGATGAAGGAGGAGGGATGGAAGCATATGATCTGGTGGAGCGATGGGAAGAGCCTATATTTCTTTTGGAAGAGGCTCATTGAGGATGTCTAGAGGTTGTACCAACATCTTTAGATTTTGAGTCTTGGGAAATAGGTCCAAGACCTTGCATGCAAATTTGTTCTTTGACTTGGATGGGCTCTAAAATACCTTGCTCATGAAGGCCTAGACCTTTTCCTTGATAGTTCATTTTCTTGAGCATGTGATCCACGATAGGATTTGTGTTATTCTGAAAACATGATGCAAGTCCATTATTAGGTGGAGGATGATGGGTGGTATATACACTATGTTTTTCTTCTGCAAGGAGGCCACCATGGAAGAATGTGAGAGTACCAAGGAAATATGCAAGCAGTGTGGGGATAGCAGATTTAGGCAATGATGGGGATCATGAGAGGGAGATGATGGGATAGCAGCATTTGGATGGGTGGTATCAAGAGAGGGATTAGTGGATATGATAGAATCTGGACTTGTGGTAGTGGGATCATGCGATGGAGATGGAGATGGAGCGGTGGAATCTTGAATGACAAGGGGATCATGGGATGGAATGGATGGGGGACTGTGATCTTGAGGTGGACTAGATGGGATGGTAGGATCTTGATCTAGAGAAGGGGATATGTTGGAATGCCTTGGATTAGGCTCTTGGCATGAGTCATCATGTGTGAGAGGCATGATAATGGAGTCTAGGTGGGACTCTTCAAGTGGGGAAGATGGAGGGATGGAGGATTTAAAACATTCATGGGAATGGATTTTAGTGACACTAGGAGTGGAAGAGGTGGATTGGATTTGGGTGTCATCGATGGGTTCAACAACTCTTGGAGTAGGAGGTGGATGTTCAATGGATTTAATAGATGTGATGGTAGGAGATGGTGGCTCAGTGGATTCAAAGGATGTGATGGTTTCGACGGTTTGAGTGGTGCTAAGGGTGGTATCATCAATGATAGGTGTTGGGTGGAGAAGGGTCTCATCCCTAATGACCATGGATGATGGGTTGGGATGGCATGATTCCATGACTTCAAGGTGTGGAGTGGGAGATGTCTTCTTTGTTATAAATCCTTGGAGAATTTTTGGAGTGAGGAACATGCATACTCTAGGTTTGGATGGCGAGGTAGGAGTGGATGAAGGATTATGAATTGGTGGGGGATTAGGACTAGGGATTGGGGAATTAGGATTAGATGGGGGAATAGTATTGGATGTAGCACTGGGAATAGACGGGGGATTGCGATTAGATGAAGGGTTAAGATAGGGGTATTGGAATGGTGAATTAGGACATGAGGATGTAGGTGGTGGATTGTAGTAAGGGCATTGGGATGGTGGATTAAGATGGGAATATTGAGATGGCGGATTGATATACAGTGGTGCGGATGTTGGATTAGGATAGGAAGGGGTGAATGTAGGATTAGGGTGAGAAAATTGGTATGGAAGATTAGGGTAGTGGGTATATTCGAATGAAGGATTGAGATAGGAGGATGTGGACGGGGGATTAGGATAGGGGTATTGTGATGGAAAACTAGGATAAGAGGATGTGGGTGTTGGATAAGAGGATGATGTAGATGAAGAATATGATGGATTAGATGGGTATCCCTTGTCAAAGGTAGCATAAGGAGCATGATTAGGCATGGATGAAGACATAACAGGATAACTTGAAGGGGTGATTGGATTTTGGAAAGCGGGTGGAGAATACTTACTAGCAATGATAGTGTCAAGGGGATCTATGTCACATTCTTCTTGATCCACAAGGCTTTCGTTATTGTTGTCGACGTAATTAGGGTTTCCCTTGACTACTATTGATGGAGGATAAGGATTCATGATGATGAAAGGATCGAAGATTTGGGATGGGAATGGACTAAAGCTCAAATCAGGATTTAGGTTAAGCTCAGATCAGGATTGGATTAAAGCTCAGATTAGGATGATTATGACGATTAGATTTAATTATCAAAGGATGATTACGACACCGAATCTACTTCGAGATGGAAGTAGATTGATTGGGTCGAAGGTGATTGGACAAGGATGCGATTGGATTGGATTGGATAAGATCAATCAATGATTGATGTTGAAAGGGGGGGTAAGCCCTATTGAAAGAATACCCTAGGTGACTTAGGATACTGATTGATCAGATTAAAGGATAAATAGATGATTGCGGCACCGAATCCACTTTGAGATTGAAAATGGATTGATTGGGCCGACGATGATGATTAACTTAGGATGAATGACAATCCTAAGAGGATGTCGATGATGACGATCAGATCAAACACTTAGGTCAATTTAGATAATAACCCAAGACAAAGTTTAGGGGATTTGAATGGGGAAAATGATGATTTGATCAGAGAAATGGATGAATGAATACTCAAAATGAGTAAACAATTGATTAGGATTGTTGAACAAGAGTTTGAAATGATTGAAGGAGGTTTGAAATAGATGAACGTTTACTCAGAATAAATAAATGAATGATCAGAATGATATAATGAGAATTCAAAATGATGAAAGGGGGTTTGAAATAGATGAACGTTTACTCAGAACGAGTAAACGAATGACTGAGATGGCAGGATAAAAATTCAAAATGGATGGATGAAAGGTCAAAAAAAGTGGAAGATTACTCGAAATGAGTAAATGACAGCAAGGAACAGATGAATGACTCTCGAAACAAGAATACAAAAGCTCAAAATGAATGATCGATTACTTAGAATGAGTAGATGATTGATCGAAATAGGTGAACAAGAGCTCGAAATGATAGTAGAAGGTTCAAAATGGATGGAAGTTTACTCAGAACGAGTGAATGATGACTCGAAATGGACAAATGACTCTCGAAATGAGGAGATAGAGGTTCAGAATGGATGAATGTTTACTCAAAACCAAAAGATGAATGATCAAAATGACAGAATGAGAGTTCAAGACAATAGATGAAGGTTTGAAATGGGTGAACGTTTACTCATAATGGGGAAACGAGTGATCAGAACGGTGAAACAAGAATGTGAAACAATGAAACGGGTGTCTAGAATGATGAAATTGATGAAAAAGTTGATCGGTCAAGGGTCAGGTTTGCCCCTGTGAAGGGAAGGTCCGCCCAAGAAACAAAATATGGTCAATTTTTTGTCAAAACAGGCCTGAAAGGGCTGGGTCAAAGGTTAGGTCCACCCCTAGATGGGTCAGGTCCACCTGAGGAGGGCAAGTTTTCCTATCAGGAGGGCAGGTCCACCTATGGAGAAAAATTTGGTCAAAAATGGCTAAAATAGACTCCAAAGGACTAGTTTATAGGTCAAGTTTGCCCTTGGAGGGCAGGTCCACCTATCGGGAGGGCAGGTCTGCCCAAGGAACAAAAGTTGGTCAAAATTGGCTAAAAAAGGCTGGAGAAGGCTGGTTCAAGGTCAAGTTCGCTTGTTCAAAGGTCAGGTTCACCTGTTCAGAGGTCAGGTTCACCCCTGGACAAGTTTAAGCTTGACTTTTGAAAAAATGACTAAGGCAAAGGACTCAAAACATAGCAATCATCAATGAAAAGGAAATGGCTGAGTGAAATGAATCAAACAATCACTGGTTTCGCACAAAAAAGATAATTCAGACAACACAAACCTAAGTCTAGTAGAAAGGGTATGGTCGACAAAGTCTTCTAATCTAGGATGAACATGGTTACTAGGGAGTCTTCAATATACACTTGGTACATGAGGCCCAAATCGTGAACACCAACCCGTTACAAGCGTAAGTCAGGAACCTTAAAGGCTCAGGCCAACTCTTCACGTCATCCCGACGCTTCGCCAATTACAACATGGTTGGATTGAGGTACAACTTTCGCTCTCTCCCCTTTCTATACCCTGCCAGTACACGTGGTTGGAATCATCCCTTGGGGTGATGAAATCCCCAAGCAAGTCTCGCTAAGAAAAATAAAAAAAGATGACTCAAAGGACTTGGTAAGCTACGATTTCTCGTCACCCAGGATCGCTGAATGGCGCAAGGGATTGGATATGTCAAATAGCTTACCAACAAACACATCAAACAAGGTTAATTGGCACCCCTAGTTAAACTATGTACCTAAATTAGGGGTTAAAAACCCTTAAAACAACCAAAAAGATTGCTAAAAAGTGAAATTTTACCCTCTGGAAAAATCTATCTAAGGCAAATCCGACTATGTAGAGGTTAGTTCCAACTATCTGCTAGTCAGGTCTGCTTGTCTGCAAGTCAGGTCCAGCTGTTTGCAGGTCAAGTCCGCCTATCTGCTAGGTCAGGTCCGCCCCTGGGCAAGGTCAAGTCCGCCTGCGGAGGGTAGGTCCACCTGTCTGTCAGGTCAGGTCCACCCTTGTAGGTCAGGTCCACCCCAAGAAGGTCAAGTCCGCCCTTTTGAAGGTCAGGTTCGTCCCTCTGTAACCTGCACCTACAAAAAGTCAAAAAATAGCAAACGTGAAAGCAAGAGACCCATTTGTGGGTCCCACCGGGCGTGCCATAAATGTGATAGGGCGAATTTAAGTGTTAGAATACAAACAACAAACAAAAGAGTGCAAAACAACAACAAAAGACACCCTACACCTCAAGATTAGCCTAGTTGGATTCAATACAAAATAAAGACAACAAAATGAAACCTTTTACCTTGTCTCAAATCAATCCTTTGGTTGGCCCTTCAATCTTTGGTGTTGTATGCTCCTTGGATGGTAAGAGATGCAAATGTATGAGATGATATGAGGATGTAGAGATGAGTGGAAGTGGATGCAAGTATGAAAAATGGCTAAGTATGGCTCAAGGAAATTTTTTGTAAGAGTTTGGCTAGCATGAATGATCTCCCCAAAATGAGAGAAAAGAGGGGGTATTTATAGAGAATTTTGGATTCTCTAGGGAAATGGACGGTTAAGATTGAGCCACCAAGATCAAGATGTAGGGCTAAGGTGAGTTGAGAACTCACAAGCCCTCACATCTTGACATGTGGCATATGATATGGCTTAAAAAAGATGATGTGTACATGAGGTGGAAGGAGAGTACATGACATGGAGGTAGTACATAGTACCTTGGGATTGGGACAAGATCTCCTCATAAAGAAGGTCCTTGTCCCCATATGGGTGAGAGGACATGTGGGGAATTAAAAATTCCTCAAATATCCTCATGGGGATGAGAAAAAAAATTTTAAATTCCAAGGGATGCATTGGGGGATTAAATGCGAATTAAAAATTTACATGGGGAATGGAGTGCCTTCTCCTAAAGGAGAAAGCCTTTAATAAGGTTGACTTAGGACACATTCCATAAATGATATGGGGATTAGGGATGACCTAATCAAGTGATTAAGGTTGTGAAAGTACTTGATTAGACTAATTAATGACATATTAGAAGAGGGTTAGATTTCACATATGACTTACATCAATGTGACAAGTCAAAGATCACATGGGGAAGAGTAAAAGAAATTTAATATTCCTTGCAAGGATAAAAAGAATTAAAAATTCTTTGAGAGATTGATTAGGCTAGTTAATGAAGGATTAGAGGAGGGTTAAGTAGCTAAGAGAGATTAGAGGCCAACTTGCAAAAGTTGGAGGATGTGACACATCCTAATCAAGGATTAGGCATGTGCACATCCCTAATGATGAGATTAGAAGATGGATTATGATTAGATAAAAATGATGGAGGATATGACATGAGGAATTAAATAAATGTCATATTTATTTAATTCATTTGATGAAAAGGAGGATTAAAGAGATAAGGTATTTATTTATTAATTAAATACCTTAGGGATTTGATAGAATTAAGGATATTAATTAAATAATAGCGATATTACTTAATTAATGCAAATAAGGGGATGCTTAGACGAAAGGGGATAAATTTGGATAAATCAAGTGTCCAAATTTAGGTGTCTACATCAATATTTTCTTCTAGTGAGTAATTTATAGTCTATTTTTAGTTCCAACTAATTCTTAATAAATGGATTGCAATTGGCATCAATTATCTCTATGCGGTTTCACATGTTTTTTTATGTAATAGTTATTAATTGACTCATCATATGATCCTGGTATGTTATGTATCACACATCCATGGGGCTATTCATTGTATAATTATCTAATTAAGGAAAGAATCATTATATTATAAAAAAAAAGTTGAAAAATGAGGGAAAATTTGTAATACATGTAAATTATATTTTTCTTAATTTATTCCTTCAAATTATTTGAAGTAAAATAAATTAGATGTTTAATCTATCCTTCATCATCCTTTTGATTAAGGACTAACAATGAACTCTTTTGAAAAATCTTCATTTCTTAGCACTAGAGCTATTATTGTAGTCTACTTAAGTTTTTTATGGCTTCTCTTTAATTTGGTGAATTTCAAAAGTTAAAAACTTTGCATTTGGTTATTAGCTTTAGTGTGATTATTTATTTCCTCCATCGGTGTTTGAAATGGCTTTCACAACCTATAATTTCTAAATCTTATTTGTTAATCTTGCCAATGCAATGAAGGAGAAAATAGTCATAAATTTTGATTGCATCAATATTTTATTATGAAACCTTTGCCAAATTATTAATAGCGGCATTGTGACCAAAACCCATAACTATAATTTCCCATTTCTACTTAATAAAACCTTGAATTTAATATTTTTGTAATTTGACTAACAAAAGTCAAAGCTTTAATATCTTGTAAACTAGGAAGTGGGTTTGTGTAGAAACATTCACATATTATTTTTTTCATAAACCTTCACAATTTTTAAAATTCAATTGTTTTTACGATTTTTTCCAATCCAAAAATTCAATTTTGGGTACAAATGAAACAATGGGTAATAATTTTTTGATTTGGTAGTAGACATAGAGTTTCACATCAAAAACTTGTTCCAATCAATTAGACTGTGATGCTTTGAGATGGGTTTGATAAGTTATGATGAGGGAACACAACTCAACCTACTGAGGATAAGGCTTCTAAATGTTGATAATTTATTATGCATGTATCTTTTTATCTAGAAGAAATTGCAAAATATGTATTTTACATTAGCCTAATAATGAATTTGATGCAATTTTTTAAAAAATAAGGCTAGTAAGAAATGAGGATAATAGCTACTTGTAATTGGGGACAAGGACTACAAAGGATGTGAGATGAACTCATAATCTTTACAAAGGATCAATGTGTTATCCATTGAGCATAGAGTCACAAGATAGGAAAACAAAGCTACAAAGTAAAAATGCAAGAGAGGAACAACAAGTGACAAGCACGTGAACAAAACGAGAAATGAGACTGACCAAAAACTCCTAGTTAACCTATGCACAAAGGTGAGGAATGACCTGTTTCATTGATTAAAAATCTTCAAATGTTGCTCATTGTAAAGAAGGAGAAAATAAGTGTCATCCAAATAGGTGAAGTAGAATAAATCTGTCCTACAAACATGTATAATCTAGAATGGCCCTTTCCACAAGGAGTCAAACTCACCATGGCTTTATTTCGGTTCTTTTCAATTATCCCGGAGTAACACAAAATCGTTGACTTTGAACTATCTTGGTTTGGCCTTTTTGTCAAAAATTTGATTTACTTGAGTTTGATGCTCTTTGATCTTGTCCACCACAAACTCCCTTTGTTCTTCTATCTTAGTTAGATACAAAATTATTTCTCCATTGAGTCTTTAAACTCATAGTCTTCAAGTGCACTTTGAAGACATAAATTTTTGGTGGCCATAACACATTATTACTTGGTCATTTATTCGTAGATACTGATTGATGTTATTTTTAGAGGATTATTAGTTAGAGTAGTTGTGTAACATTTTTGGTGGTCATAGCACACAGTTATTGGGGCATCTATGCATAGGTCTCAATCAACACCTTCAAATGACCACTTTGGACCTTTGTGCATGCAACAACTCATCCCACGATCGTCATAAGTACCCAAAAGTTGAAACAATAGCTTTAATCTCTTAAATAACATACAAAGAAACTCAAACAAAATTTTAAAAGTATGATACATCGTTTAGGAACTTAAGATGTGCAAAATTATAATAGATAGTAATTAGATCCTCTTCCCTGTACACTTTTCTCCTTTCTTAAAAATAAATTAAATAAATAAAAATCTAAATATTATTTTTAAGTATATTAAATTACTTCTCTATTAACTTTATGGATTATTTCATTTTTTCATTTAAATATTATTTGAACTTAATTAATTCTAAATTATTACTTTCTTTCTATAACATTTTATATATAAAAGTAAAAAATAAAATAAAATAATAATTATTTATACACTTTAAAATGTTATACAAAATAATATAATTTAAAAACATTAATGTATATTCCCTTTCATCATCTTCCTCGTATGATAGTTTATATGTTCAAACCTAAAATATTAAATTTCATACTGTTCCAACCTAAAATATTAAATTTCATACTTCTAAAGAAAAGTTGACCATCAACTTCTTTATATTCTCTATCACTTATTCGAATGTGTATGAATTCTTTTCATCTTTTAATTAGTTGAGGTATATTTTATAACTAAACTAAATATCTTACGAATTACAGTTCAACGCGACAATCTTAATCTAGTCGTTTGTGATCCAAAAAAAGTTTGTTTTGTTGTTCACATTCATAACGGACCGCCTCCACTCAGATTGAATTATCTCAAACGGCACGGCACGGAAGACTCGAGCAGCACTAAAGACTTGACTTACCTGTAGTTTTTCAATAAAATACAGTAATCGTACTAAGAATTTGTAAAAGTTTAGAGGGAACACCTAAAAATATACAATAATCGTATTAAGAATTTGTAAAAGTTATAGGGAACACTTAAAAATATACAATAATCGTATTAAGAATTTATAAAAGTTTAGAGGGAACACTTTCAAATCTAAGAGTTTGAAAGGAAAAGTTTTAAAGATGATTAGATATATAATATAATATTATAATATGATTAAATAGATTCAATTACTTTATGATAATAGAAATAAACATTTTTAATTTAAATTATATATAATAATAAAAAGTTATATTTAGTTTTTCAAATTTAGATAGTATATGTTTTTCATAATAATATTGTTAACTTTTATAATAAATATTTTGTATTATTTTGCAAAAGCTTTCAATTCACTATGAGTAGTGGTTTATTTTTGTCTTGAATTCCACATTGCTTTGTAGTTTCTCTTTCGAGTTTTTGATAAGAGTTGACAACTACAAAATAACATTAAAGAAAAGACCATGCATATAACTATACTTAAGTGTACTTACATTGATGAGGTTACACAATTTGTTTGTCTAATCAAATGTGCATCCTTTAAGCCTCTAGAGGTTACCGAGTTATTTGGTTAACCTCATGCACACACCTTTTTGAGGTTGGAAATCTTTCCATCTCACCTCAAAGGTCACTCAATGCTTGGCACACAAGGTTGATGACTTGGTCATAGAGGTTTTTGGTTTGCACAATCCAAGTGATCCTGAGGTTGACACCTATACGACACTTGTCTACTCATTTGTGTCACATTATGGGGCACATGTCAATTCACCTCATAGGTGGATTGCATTATCCCTGCCTATATATACAATGCTTTGTACTCAATGTAATTTGGGTTGTCTAAATACAATATTACATATTGTTTATTTGTACTTGTCGCTCATCTCCATGATCTCCTAAACTCTTACATGATATTGGAGCTTAAGGGTTGGAGATAGTTCAAGACATAGGTGAACAAATTTGATTGTATATAGTTAGTTTCATTACTGTTTGTTCATAACTTGTAGTAAACTAGTTAGGCTCCCAAATCTCAGCAGCAAGCAGGGGCATGTTGTGTTATTTTGGAGCAAAAGGCGTCTGAGATTTGTGTGGCGCCTCATGCCCTTCACTTCCCATGCAGCAGGAGGAAAATATAGAGGTGTGAGAGGTCGAAGGAAAATATCTACTATAATGCAGTTTGGCAGATTTATCACAAACCCGATCCAGAGTCCACCACATCTATGGTTGTGGCCTGCTACCGAGGAGTGCGTCAAAGGTTTCCGAATCCACCCAAATTTCATTTTGGGTCGCTCCAAAGTCTTCAAAGAATCCGGTTTTTCTATTTAGGCGTGGAAAAGCACATGTAAGTCGTGGAAAGGGTATTTTACATATTGTATTCATTGTTGCACCCAGTGAATGAATAAAAACCCCTCTGCGTCCATCGATTTGCAGGCTCGCCCATTCCATTTGAACTCAGTGTCATTCCGTTTGGACTCAGCGCCCCATTCTGTTTGCACTCAGTGCTCTTAGCGCTCTTCTGCACCAAATCTACCCCTTGGCACCCGCAACCTGATTCACGAACACAACTTCCATAGTTATATAAGAGCATCTTAAAAGAATAGCTTTACGTTGAACTATCCAAATTTACAACAAAAATATTATGAAATCTTATTCTATGAGCAACACAATTTCTAGCTTAATTTTTATTAATTGAAGTAGGAAGATAAGTCATAATTGTGTGTAAAATTTGAATTGTAGTAGGAAGATAAGTCATAATTGTAAGTAAAATTTGCTAGGCCTTTTTGCAAGCCCCAAATACATGTTTTATAGTGTCTAATTTGGGACAAAATAGACATATGATATATTAAGTACTAAGAAAAGTACGTCATTCTCTCATAGCAATTTTGGAGTGAGTTATCTTCCATACTAAAAATTGAGCTTTATCTTTTGCTTTGGATTTCCAAGGAAAGATTAAGTTGAACCACCTAGACTTGGACCAATTCACTTCCCATTTTATATTCAATCTTGGTTGAATTTGGATTGGGGAGAGAGTTTTTTATATAAATTAGCCTAAGGGGAAAATTTTGTATGTTATAACTTGGCAATCAATTTCAATCTTTAAAAAAACTGCATGATATGAGATTAGAATTTTTTAAGTAAAGAACTAGAGGAACTACATTTTGAACATTATGAAGTTCATTGCTTGAAGCATTGGAAAAATTGAATTTGTGCTTAGGTTGTATGTCACATTTCTAGATTAATGTTGTGAGACCTTTAATGTCTATGAATTTTTTGATGCCACTTTTTAATAAAATGTTTCTATGCAATTGAATATTAAGAGCTAGAGTTTGGGCATGTATGTGTATCAATCTATTCCACCCAATAGACAATGAAGATAAAATCATCCCATGACTAAGAGATTGTCCTTTCCATTCAAGAAAATGAGACATAGATCATCATGGTTTCTATATACTTAAAATGTCTCAAAGCTTGATATTTAAAGTGCTATGCCATAAAGATTCTATCTTTTTATCTATATTTCAAATCATTAATTTTTTTAGTTATAGAGTTGTTTTCTTAATAAGAGCCTTCCATGGTGTAGATCCTTCAAGATCTTTTGTTGGTGTACACATACATATACACTTGGCTTAAGCCTACTTAGATGTTTGTGCTTAGGTGTCAAGGAAATGGTCCTTGACACCTTTTGCTATCTTCTTGGGTGGTTAGGAGTCTCACCCTATCTTTGGGTTTGACCTCCTATCCTATCCACTTTTGGTGGATCTTGGTTTCCTACTTCTTTCCTATTTAAGCAAGGCTCATTGTACTCTTGAATCATCTCTTGAATATCAATTTGGCTTTGTGTGCTCATGCTTTGTAGAAGTTTATCTTTCATTTGCAAATATTGGCTAACATTCTTTCATCTTTAATGATCAATTTTCTATGAGGTAAGTCCATTGTGCAAAGGGTTCAATCACTTATTAACCTCTTTTTTTGATTGAATATAATAATTTCAAGATGTAAGTGGATGATATTTTTTGTTATTCCATTCTTTTTTAAAGAAATCCTCTAATAATTTGATTTAATTAATCGTAAATAGTTTTCAAAAGAAGCCAACATAATGAAATTTAGACATGAATGGCAATGGAAATTTTATTTTCATTTGAATCATGCATCTAACCTTAGAAATAAATATGTTTGACCAAAATTAAAGTTCACTTTTTAGTTTACTAGTGAACCATTTCCATATTTTGGATAATGATATTCCTATATTGAAGGAGATGAAAAGATATCTTGAAATTACATGATGCTTGATGAATTTTCATGTTGGGCTATCCAAGGAGGTAAATAGTTAGTTGAGGTCATCATAAATTTAGTTTTATTAAGAGAGGGTTGAGAGAAAATAGCTTAATAAAATAAGTCTAAGATATTACCTTGGGTATCGTTTAGCTATTCTTGGGAATTTTTAGTACATCATAAGAAAAATGATTATTAATAGCTACATGATCATCAACTAGAGAAACACCATGAATGAGATTCAATTTTTTTTATCAAGTTTTAATAGAACTTATCTAAGAGAATCAATAGCGAAAGCATAAAGGGATGAGGTTAAATGGAAACCTTGTCTTGTTGATCATTGCAAAATAAAATTTTGAGTAATTAAATTATTAATAGCGAAGAATCAATTAGTACTAGAAAAGAGGAATTCAATATGGGAAATGAGCTTGGGACTAAAGACTAGCCATTAAAATGTTTATAAGAATAACTATCATATTATCTTATTGTATGCTTTTCCAATATTTAATTTGATGA
This sequence comes from Sequoia sempervirens, assembly GCA_007258455.2. Classification (NCBI taxonomy): domain Eukaryota; kingdom Viridiplantae; phylum Streptophyta; class Pinopsida; order Cupressales; family Cupressaceae; genus Sequoia; species Sequoia sempervirens. Next base: position 208,480,358 of record VDFB02000017.1, read on the forward strand.
GTAGGCAATTATATCCTATTTATTGGGCCCGTTTTGTTATTTACCAAGGAATAAAATAGGTTATCTAAGAAAATATTACCTCTTAGAAACCAATTTTTTCAGGTCTTAACATTTTTTTGCACCTTGTGTTTAATTCTATTACCGGTGAATTTTTCTATAATCTTGTAGGAGATATTTAGGAAAGTAAACAAACTCCAACTTGAGATGTTTTCATTTTTCTTTTATGATTTTTATATTAAATATCAATTACAAAGAAAACACCAAAGGAACATGTACAATATGAGGTGCACATCACTAAGTCCACCTAATCCAATATGAACTAGATCTAATATAAACTACTAAGGTCTAGAACCCCACCAAAATCATAATTCATTAGATAGGAATGTTAAATCAAAGATAGTTACAAAATATCTTAAGTACTTCACATTTTAGTAAATCTAATAAAAAACTCTAAAAAATACATCATATTCCCAATAATACTTTTCATTGTTATCGTTTTCATAAAAACATTTTTAAATGTTCCAATAGCATGATTAGCTTCATCTTCTAGATCCAAGTCTCTCACATTAAGATCATAGCTAACAAGTTTTCTTGAGTTTCCTCTCATAGAAATTCCCTCTTTTCTAGCTAGTTTTTTTACTTTATAATTTTCCATGTGATCTTTAAGAAGCTAAGTATGCTTCTCTCAAGCTTATCCCTTCCCTAAGTACAAAATGCTTCTCTCAAGCTTATCCCTTCCCTAAGTACAAAAGTGAGCATTGACTACCATCTTCTTGTAATCCAAGGTAAGTGTCTCTTTAAGTTGGATCATAAGCCCATTCTTTTAGATTTCCAAAATCATAGAAACCTACAACATGACATTAAAAAGGGTGATCTCATTATATGATTCAATAGATAGTAAGTAACCCTGCATTTTCTTAAATTATTTTATCATTTATTGCTTCCTAGATATGTCAGAGAATTTCATTAGTAAGGAAAAACCAATAACCAAAAAAAAATAGCCCAATGCAAAACCCTCTCTATTATCCTAACTCAAACTATTGCCCAAAATAATAGACCAAAAGATTATAATAAAAATGACAACCTAAGAAAGGATGCACAAAGGACTTGAACCTTTATTACAAAGACCATAAGAATAAATAGAAAGCCAAAACTATTAACAATAATAAAAAAAATACTATTTTAAAATGACCATCTATCTAAAGCATATATTTTTAGGCTCACTAAGAGAACTACAAAATAAATTAAGAAAAAAGATAACTCTTTATTATAAAAACTAAGGCTCTAGGTTTCTTTAATCTTACTTAAGACTCTATGATGCTACATAAATTTTCTATTCCTTTTGAAGCCTAAACTTTCATAAAACACCCCTTGATTAAAGCCAAGGGTTTTTTATTCCAATGAAGATTCCACAAAATAGATCTACAAGCACAAAAAAAAAAAAAAAATCTAGAGAAAGCTTCACTATTCTTGAGTGACTATCTCATATTTTTCCAAGAACTCCAATTATTAGAAAAAATATTAGAGCCAATTGGATATATAATTTTTTTACCAAACAAAAGATCATGACAGTGAAGCCCAACCCAAATCGTCCCCTTATTTAGCTTGGAAAATGCAATGTTATTCATTACCAATATTTTTATGGATCATCTTTATCAAAATATATAAAGCTTCATTTCACAGCCAAAAAAATACCTTGAATCTTGAGGTCCTTACTTGAACAAGGACCCCAAATTTTTGGGCAACTAGCACCAAGCCTAGTTAACCACATGTCACTAAGTTGTATTTCCTTTTCCATCATACAATAAGAGCTCTCTTATCATATTCTAAATTATATCAACTTGATAGTTACCAAATTGACAAGCCAAAGAAAATAAATACTAAAGGAAGCTAGAACCTTATACAGACCTAGATTCTAAATGTTGAGGAGAGCATATGAGTTTTTCACTCAATGATTTTTATTTTCATTTTTTTAAACATCTACATGCATATATATTTGAGGGATGGTTAAAAAAAAAGGGGATTCCTCAATATTTGATGATCTTTTTGGGAGCTCCCCATTGCCATTAGTACCAACCAACTAATCTAATGGGTTATAATCCAACTGTAGAGAAGGGGGATTCACTACTCATGAGTCTCTTTATTCTCAAGAGATTTTCAAGGGGCAAACTACCCTAAACTACCTCAAGGAACAATGCGAGAGTTTCAGAATTAGAGAGAGCGAGTCACAAAGATTTTCTCGACGGACTGATAGGCTCTCATCCAAAGGATTTCAATGCAAAAAATGGACAACAACACGATGCGCTAGAGTCCTAAAGGCACATTGGCATCTCATACAGACCAGAAAGCGAGAATATCCTACAAAACAACAAAGTGACTACTAATAATCTAACTATTGAGAACTTACAGAATGCAAAAAAACAAAAAAGTATAATAGAACTGAAATAAGTGAAGTATAGATAATAAAAGGTAAATATTAGAAAGAAAGTGCTTACAACCACCCAAATAATGAAGCCTCCAATAAGAAAATGTCTTCAATACATGCATGTGTAATATTTGGAGAAAGTGTTGGGGTTGTATGGCCATTTGCCTCAGTCAAATCCTCATTTTGGTGTTCCCACCTCCACAGATAGCCAAATAGATAGAAATAAAGTATGCAATGAGTGATAAAAGAAAACTACACTCGAGGAGGAGAACCCATATCACAAAATATAGGAGATAAAAGTGATCCTCGCTCAAGGAGGAGAACCTGTATCACAAAATGGAGATGCAATAGATAGGGGATGTGTGAAATCCCAATATTCTCGCAAGCATAAGGCAAGAGAGATATTAGCTAAAAGGCTTAAGGAAGCTAAAGGAAGGGAGATAAAGATAACTGCAAGAGCCAAAGGTGTTGCAAAGGGTGTTGTGAAAGCTTGAGAGTGTTGTTGTAACAAGTTGTATGGAGTTGTGCAAGAAAGATTGCAAGAGCAAGAGAGGAGCCAAGAAGGAGAAGAAGCTAGAAGACCAAATGGATTGAAAAGATGACTTTTAAAGAGGGAAAAGAAGCTTCTCTAGTCATTACAAGGTGTCTCAGGCTGTTACCACTGACAAAAGGAGGTGAAAATTGGTAAAAATGCTCAGTAATAGCCATTTGAACATCGAAACATCATAGGATGCTAGCACGATGCGCAGATTTCCGTGTGGTGCACTACTGTCCAGACACATCATGCTACAAAATGATGAGAACAAGAAAAGCACTAGGTTTGATGCAAAGCTGACGTATAAGGGTAGTTGTCGAAAAGGGGTGTTGAGCATCTTGAGAGTGAAAAAGGATGATGTAGGGGCTAAAATGAACCTACACAAATGCTAGGGGAGTGGACACTAAAGCAAACGCAAGAATGTATGTGAAATTGCAAGGGGTGTAATTTTACGACATTACATTGTCCCCCCACTTTATCAGGCATATGAATCTACACTAATATGCACACTAAAGGAAATCTACTAAACAAAAATAATGTCATGGTTCTAAAAGGATACTATAGAGGAAGCAGATAATTCTTTGAATCAGAGAAGCATGCCCCCAGGTTAAAGACCTACAAAACAAACATATTAGAAAAAAAGGACCTGCACAAGAGAACAATGTTAGGACATAAAAAGCAATTACATCACGGGGTTAGCACATAAAAGCATGTACACACAAGCACACAACAAACTAAAGGATTTTAGTCAACAAAGTGAAAGAGACCTTGATGTAGAAGGTTGTCTCAATACTATGTGTCATCCCCAAATTAAGAATAACACATAGAAGTATTCTAAAATGAAGAGAAGAATGTAAGGATTGATCACTTCAAGAGAAGAATGCACCCAAAAGTCAGGGAAGCAACCAATATCGAAGAGAGAAAGAGCATATACTCAGGATGAAGAAGATGCAGATCTTTGATCCGATATACACAATTTGAGAAAAGAAGAGAATAGAAGTGAAAAGGCTCAAGAGAGAGCAAGAAGGAGGAATAAAAATTCCAAGAGAGATGGCTCCATAGGTACTCTCTCCTAAGGAGGTTTGAATAAAGGGCTCCATAGCTCCTCAGAACTACGAAGTTCAACAAATTGTACCAAAGGCCCGCAAACCAATGATGGAAAAATCTCATGAGATGCAAGTTCTTTACAAGCCCTCAGATATGCAAAGAAGGCATTCCCCCAAGTACTCTCTCATGAAGGAAGCCCAATGTAAGGGGACTCCACAGATTCAGATAGGAAAGCAACTTCACAGGTGCACCTACAAAGAAACATGTTAATGGACATAGACTAAGCATGATAGGAAAACTTGATGTGAAGAATCTTTATAGATTATTAGTCTTACAGAGGAAGATTGATTAGAGAAGCTTGTGGCTACTGTAAGTTGCATTACAAGATAGTCACAAAAAAGATAGGTCTAGTTAGGCTACCCCCAAGCTAGATGCCATATAATTTATTTGAGAGAAAATATTTCAAAGGGGCTCCCTTGGGAACCCTTCAAAAGAAAAAGAGGTTCACTCAAGGGATGCTTCATTTGAAAGATACAAAGAAGAGAGGGGGTCCTTAAGAAGGATGCACATCTCTAGAACAAGTTATCACTACTCCTGACATACAAGGGAGGAGAACCATGCAAGATACTTAGAACATACAGGGTGAAGCCACAATAGTGGTTTACAATTCAAGTGAGGAAGGAAAACTCACAAAAAAACAACCCCAAGTCAAAAAATATGTTTTTGGGAGTTCATACGAACCTACTCGTTTGACTGAACCCACTAAGGGTTTGCTCGAACTAGGGTTCGAGTGAACCCCTTTGAATTTTGTCCTAAAAAAAAAAGAAGAAAAATGCATTGGGAAGGGGTTCGAGCGAACCCCTAGGGGTTTGTACAAACCCCCCTTATCCCTCATCTCCCTCTTGAGACACCAAACACAACCTAAATTTTGGTACTTCAGAGCTCAGGTTGAGGATGAAAATGGAGGAATCGTCACAAACCCAACTAGACTCAGGTAGTCCTCAGAACGAGCTATCCAACAAATATAATTTTAATATGTTTTGGTTTTATTATATATTTATTTTTTTAGTTTTATTAAACATAGGGTTTTCATTGAAAATGAAGGTCTCTGTTCTGCACATGTGGAAAAATAGCAGATTATCAAAAAAAAAATTGAAAATATGAGTGCACCAGATATTGAAGTCCTCGATCAAAAAAATAAAATTGAATTTCAATATATACAAAATGTTATGCATTATATGGTCACGCTATGTCTGAATTGTAATTGGTTTGACTTAAAAACTTGATTAAAGAAAAAAATTTCAATAAATAGTTATATCTAACCAAGTGGAAGCACTATATATCAGATTTATGAATCTAAATTCGAAAGAATTAGAATTTTATCTTTCATGGAAAAAACGTTATGTGTTATACAGTGTGCGCCACTTTTTTAAAATGTTGTTTTTTGAAAAAAACCAATTTTCGTGGGAGATGGAAAAAGAAGTGCAATCTAATTCCAAAAATTTTGAAAAAAATATTTTTAGAATCTACAGACAAAATGTGACGAGACTCTAGTTTGTATCATCTTCAAATTCTTCACGCTTTAGCCGCTATAGGTGCCCGAATGTGAATATTTAGTTAAAAATAATAATTTTAGTGTCCAGTTTGGCCAAAAATTATAAACCACTATTGTGGGATCACCCTACAAGATAGAGGTAAACCTCAATATCACTTGTCATTTGAAGAAGAGGCAGGTGCATTAGCAAAGAAATGAGTGATGACACCTGAATCAAGAAGTTGTTGTATTTTATCCTTCAAGGCCCCTTAGATTGACTAGTGGAATGGCTAGACACTCGATGGTATGCACAAAAATAATGTTTTTCTTTATCATGCTTATGAAATTTCTTATGTGTAGGATAAGGAAGAGTAATCGAGCAGGATTTTAGAAGCCTCAACAAAATACACTCTTGCTCAAATAAAGAATGAGGAGCAGGAAGCAAGCCTTTCTCTTGTGGAGAAAAGTTTGACTGCTCACAAGAAGGCACAAAGATAGAGGACAATGGAAGATGAATCAATCCAAAAGAATGAGGTTGAGTAGAATTTTCGTCCACATTCAATCATGGTTTCCATTTAGATTATTCATTCCAGAAACCAAGTCCCAAGTTATGCTTATGAGGTGCACTTTCTATAGTGACCTGAATGCCTTGTTCCTTATGCCCACAACCTTTACGCTCATAACCATATTTAGAGACAAGCTTAAATCCAAGGCCATAACATGCTTGTAAATCTTGAAAAGGAGGAGGATCTTCATAGAGAGCATTGTTCTAGCAATGGGATTATGCTTTTCTATGGGATATCCATCATCCTTCTTGACAGGACTTCCAACATTAGCCTCTTTAGTAGAAGTGCAATCATCTTCCTTAGAATGAGGAGGATCGGCATTAAGGATATTACAACTATTGCTCACATTATCCCGTTATATAGAAGAATAATCATCTTTGATAGCAGGTGTGGATGATGTTACCGAAAGGTTTAAGTGGATCAGGGTGACTTTATATTCTCCAGTGAAGGAGTCTGTAAAGTCTAAAGAACCCCAATCATCAAAGAGACATGCCTTTTTTTAAGAAGAGGTAGAAGGAACAGACTTAATATTTCTTGCTTCAAAAAGATCTTCTTCAGGGACATCTATCTCAAGAGTATCCTTTGTAGTAGGTACTGCTAGAGTAAACATCGACACATTGGAAGACACTGAAGGAATAAGAGTAGGCACAATCGAAACTTGACCAATAGTTTTCATCTCACATAAGTGCATAGCCTCAGGGTCAACCTTGACTATGACTACTCAATCGTTGCAAATGAACTTAATAGATTTATTCAAGGTAGACGAGACTGTACCCATAGCATGAATTCATGGTCTACCAAGAAGAAGGTTATATGGTAATTTTTATGACATAACATATATAAGGGTGGGTACAGTAACAGGTCCCAACCTCAAAGGAAAGACTATCATGCCTAGGGCTTGTCGATCAACATTATCGAACCCATGAATGTCAACAGAAGAAGCATTAAGAGGAGATGAATCAATATTAATCTTAGGTAATAGATCAATGCTACATACATTGACCGTCGAACCAACGTCAATGAGAATACATCTAATGCCAATATTATTAATGTTAGCTATGATCATTAGAGGGTCCACTTGCTTCTACACATCTGGTGGTGAAAGTTCTTGTAGATAGAATGTGATATTCAACAAATCCACACAAAAATGAGCCATCAACACATTAACATTCGTTGGCCTAGTGGAGGTAGGCAAGAGGATCATCTACAATGCTTCCTGGAGCATACCTTGATAAACCGAAGCAGACTAAAGCAAGTCCCACAATGAGATCTTAGCTAAAGTAACATGGAGTAGTTCACCAAGGTCATAATCACCAGGTGCTTTAGTTGTAGGTTTAGGTGCTTGAGGAAGGCTTGGTTGTTTATTAATTCTATTATTATAAGTTTGGGCTACCGCTCTATAAGAGGGAGCCATAAAGAGATCGGGAGAGTCACTATCACAATTAGTGGAATAATTATTTGAAGAAAAATTCTCAACATCGATCCAGGGAGGATCAAATGTGGAAGGAGGTTCATCATTCTCTAATGCATCGTCTCTAGGAGAGGGTGCATCAAAAAAAAGATGAGATCCATCATTTGTGAACACAACATCTCCAGAAGAGAATGCATTGGAATGAAAGGGAGATTCATCATTCACTAATGCATCATCTCTAAAAGAGAGTGCATTGGAATGGAGAGAGGGTGGAGTAACATAAAGAAAGGTATCAATGATTTCATCCTCTTGCACCAAAATATCATTAGAAGGAATCTCAGGAGAGGGATCAACAAAGAATAATAAGAAAGGAGACAAGAACTCACTTTCACATGCTTGTAAGAGAAATTGAAGCTTCTCAACAAAGTTGGAAAGAGATAGAATGAAGAAAGATAGAAAATACATTTTGAAATAGAGATATAGACCAACTGGCCAAAGGCCGATGTATATTGCTATTGATAGCATGGAATGGGGTTTGGAGTAGTTCCCCCAAAAAAAAATTGGGGAAGGATAAATCTTTGATTTTTCCTCCTTTTTATGTATATAAAGGGGTGTTCATGTCGGGTTCACCTAAATGTAGAGAAAGGGGATTCACTACTCATGAGTCTCTTTATTCTCAAGAGATTCCCAAGGGGTGAACTACCCTAAAGTACCTCAAGGAACAATGCAAGAGTTTCAGAATAAAAAGAGCAGGTCACAGAGATTTTCTAGACAAACTGATGGGCTCTCAGCCAAAGGATGTCATCGTGGAAAATGGATGACAGCGTGACATGTTGGTGACATAAAGGTGCATTGGTGTCTCGTACAAACCAAAAAGTGATAATATCCTAGAAAAAAGCAAACTAACTACTAACAATCTAATTATTGAGAACTTCTAGAATGCGAGAAAATAACAAAGTACAATAGAACTAAAATAAAGTGAAGTATAGATGATAAAGGTAAAGAGTAGAAAGAAAGTGCTTACAACCACCCAAATAATGAAGCCTCCAATAAGAAAATGTCTTCAATACCTACATGCATAAGATCTGGAGAAAATGTTGGGGCTGTATAGGGGTTTTCCTCAATCAAACCCCTTTTTTGGTGTTCCCACCTCCAAGGAAAGCTAGATAGATAGAGAGAAATAAAGTATGTGATGAGTGATAAAAGGAGAACCCGTATCACAAAATATAGGTGATAAAAGCAATCCTTGCTTGAGGAGGAGAACCTATATCACAAAATGGAGATGCAATAGATAGGGGATGTATGAAATCCCAAGATGCTTGCAAGCATAAGGCAAGTGAGATATCAGTTGCAAGGCTTAAGGAATCCAAAGGGAGAGAGACAAAGATAGCTACAAGAGCCAAATGTGTTGCAAAGGGTGTTGTGAAAGCTTGAGAGTGCTATTGTAACAAGCAGTATGGAGTTGTGCAAGCAAGATTGCAAGAGCAAGAGAGGAGCCAAGAGGGAGAAGAAGTTAGAAGAACAAATGGATTGAAAAGATGAATTTTAAAGAGGGAAAAGAAGATTCTCCAGCCATTACCACTGACAAAAGGAGGTGAAAAGTGGTAAACGTGCTCGAAAATAGCCGTTTGAACACTGAAACATCATAGGACACTAGCATGTTGCACAGACATCCGCACGACACACTAGTGTCTAGACACATCATGCTACAAAATTATGAGAACAAGAAAATCACCAGGTTTGACACAAAGCCGATGGATAAGGGTAGCTACTAAAAGGGGCACTAAGCATCTTGAGAGGGAAAAAGGCTGATGCAGGGGCTAAAATGAGCCTACACAAATGCTAGGGGAGTGGGCACTAAAGCAGATGCAAGAATGTATGTGAAATTGCAAGGGGTGCAATTTTACAACATTACACCAACCTAAAATTATGGATTTATGATCTATAATGTTAGCAGCAAAGGCATCACAAAACACATTAATCCTAAACAAAAGAATGATTGAAATTCCTTGATTGATCTTAAGGAATAGAGTCGTGTCATCAACAAATTAAGAACTAAATTTTTTAGTTATATTAGGTAATATGATACCCTTGATAAAGGAGACAAAATCTTATTTTTTATAGTTCATTACAAAGCATCAACATCAATGAGACAAAGGGAATCCTAGTATTATTAATATCTAGAGGAAGAATGGGTCATTAAGACTACCATTAATATCAATTTGAGTAGAAGCTTTATAGAAGATAATATTAATCCAATTACAAAATAAACTTGAAAAACCAAAATATCATAGCATAATAAGAACAAAAAGCCATCAAATTCTATCATAGGGCTTCTCAAATTCTAATAGCACAATGCAAGAATTTTGACTAGAATACTTAGCCCAATGAAGACTCTCCTAACTAGTGATCAAGTTTTCAAGTATGAATCTACCCTTTATGAAGGCAATTTGGTTGACCAAAATTATTTCTCTCAAAATATCTATCAACCTTAAATATTATAACTTAGCAAGGATTTACTATGAAGAATTGAATAATGTGATTGGCCTCCAGTTCTCAATAAATGTTATATCCCCCTCTTTAGGTACTAGTTTAATTACTCCTTTATTAATATTAGCACCTAAAAATCCTTTTTCAAATTCCTCACCATAGACCTCTAATAGATCTTTTGCAATATAGTCACTATTGGTATTATAAAATTTAATAGGGATACCAAGTCCCAACTAACTTTTCAAACTAAAAAAATTGATAAATTAATAATTTCCTCATATTGATAAATTTTCTTATTGAATTCAATGTCACTAGCATCTGGCTTCTTGGGAATAATACATTTACATAAGGTTTTGGAATCAACACTACTAGTGTCTTCTTTAGAAGAAATAACCATTTTGTAGAAACTTTGGAAGACATCTCCAATATTCTCTAGATCAATGCTCAAGATACCCTCCACTAGGATTGAGCCAATGTTTTCTCTCCTATCCTTATATTTTAAGATGTTAAAAAAATGCTTCCAACCTCTATCCCCTTCCTTTAGCTAGTTAATTCTAGCTCTAATTTCAGCCTATTAGTTCTTGAAGCTCTAAATACATCTCAACTAATGTTTTGTAATCACCTCATTATAAGTATATGAAAGAACCTTCAAATACAAAGATTGAAAGCAAGCACAAATGATACAAGATAGCATAAAGTCGACCAAGTATATTAGGAAAACTAGGCATACATATATAGGCATGAAGGAGACACCTAACCTCCATGAAATGAGGATAGGACTCCTCATTCATGGAGTGGTGGCGAGTTGCCTACCAAAATCATATGAAGAGGTGTTGAAAGTGATTCAACACCTTTCAAGACACAGGTATCTACATTGACACCTCACTAAGAAAGAGTCAATGGGATGCCTAAGTAGGCTTAAAGCCTAAGTATATGCAATAATGCAATATATACACTGACAATATCCTTATCAATAATATAATCTTATAATTTACACTCTAGCTCTAAAATTTTATCTTCTAAGCTATTTTTTCTTTCCTTTGATCTAAAGCCTTATTTATTCCCACAATCTTCAAGAACTCTTTCTAGGAAAGGATCACCTTACACCATCTCTAAATGGAAAAGTCATGGAACAAAATTCTATTAAACATTCCAATCTTATGAATACTAGTGATATAGGCATTGTCTTTCAATAAATAATTATTTAGCTTGACTATAGTTAGCTTTTTCTAAAAATGTTTGAAGGCTCATTATCCTTGATAGATATCCACTTCTTAATAGGAGATTGGTAAGACATTGTAGACGCGGTGACTTGGATCAAAAAGTCATCTAAGATTTATTTGATAGCAAATATTTTTTTATCAACATAGAATCTATCCAATCTAGAACAAACTCTTTTCCTGAAACCTAGATTATTACACCAATTGAAGGAGATTTTTTTTTTTTTTTTATATTCTTTTGGTTTTCCAAGGGCTCTCAAATATTCAGTTATTTTCATTTTGAACCAAAAATATATCACATTACCTTTCCATAGTGCCTCTTTCCCCCAAATTTATATTCCTTATGTTCAAGCATATTAAAATCCCTTGCAAGAATCTAGGGGAATTTTAGGAAGAGTTTAAGCCAACCAATTCCACATTGAACATTATTATCTATAATCATTTAAGGCATAAATAGACAAATTCCAAACTTAAAGCCATTTTTATCTAAAACTATGTATACTATTCTATTGCCTAGAGATATCACATTCCCTACAACCCAAGGAGACCAAGAACCCTTAATCAAAATAATAACATTCACTTCCCTTTGTCATGATTAATAGAGTAAACAATAGAATTTTTTTATACAAACATTTAAATATTCTCAGAGTAGAAAAATACAAAACATGCACTTTTCACTTCTATTATTAAATAAATAAATAAATAATCAAAACATTCTTTTAAATTTTGAAAATATATTAAAATAATATCTTTGTCAATTTAATTTATTTAAATAGTATTTCTATAACACGTTTAATTTAAGAAGTCCAAGATAAAAGAAAATAATAAGAAATCTTAATGTACATCCCTTGCATCACTCTTGTCTTCCGCTTATTATAGATTGTATGTTCAAACCTAAAATATTAATTTCATATTTTTAAAAAGAGTTGACCATCAACGTTTTCATATTCATTGTCACTCGTTTGAAAGGATGTGATTTCATTTCATCTTTTAATTAGTCTAGGTATATTTTATAATTAAATTAATAATATTTTAATCTAACAAAATAGAAAATATAATATAAATTATAGTTCAGCGCAACAGTCTTAGTCTAATCGTTCCGTGCTCAAAGCATCTATTCAGACTGAATTATATTCTAAGTCTTTTGTCCGGCCATACCCGTCTCAACGACCACAGACACGAAAGACTTGACTTACCTACAGTCTTCAACAATTGGGTACAAGTCGTTCCGGTTCAGATGTCACCCACCGTAGGATATGCAAGCAGAGGAGCTGTGGAAGGATGAAAGTGGGTTCTTAGCTCCATTTTCTCTCGAGCCTTCGACTTAGAAGTTATTAGCTCAAAAAAGTCAATTCGTTTACGGGGTATAAACGGCACGACTTGAGCCACGGGCTTTCTATTTAAGTTCGAAAATAAACCAGAAACATAAGGCCATCAAGGTAAACTTACAAATACTCTGGTTATAGAAATGGAGATGAAGAATTTGGTTCTAGCAATTGCTATTATTATTGCAGTGCATAATTTTAGTTTATTAGCAGTGGATGGTGGAGATACACTTTTATTGGGTTCTTCCCTCTTAGGAAATTAGACCATAACATCAAGGAATGGCACATTCTCATTGGGATTTTTCAGTCCGAGGGGAACGAATAACTGGTACATTGGCATCTGGTATGCACGAATGTCTCAGAAGGCTATTGTTTGGGTGGCTAACAGAGAGAATCCTGTTAGAAGCATGCCCGGCGTTCTAAACCTTTCAAGCGACGGTCGTCTCAGATTGTTTGACAGAGACGGTCGGTTGGTTTGGTCGACTGATAACGGCCGAAAAGCCTCGGGCGCAATAATAATGGACTCTGGTAATTTCGTCATGCTGGACGCCCAAGAAAAGTCTGAGATTGTTTGGGAGAGTTTCGCGCATCCGGGTGATACATGGTTGCCTGGCATGAAGATGTGGAAAGGCATGAAGTTAACTTCGTGGAAGAGTTCTGTGGATCCTGCAATTGGGCCATTCTCTTATGGAATGGACATGTCCCCACGAAAGACGCAGATGGTGATGGTCTACAACAACAGTGTTACATATTGGTCCAGTGGAGAGTGGACTGGGAATTCTTTTGCCAAGGTTCCGGAGATGTCAGGCCAGAATATAATCCAAATGTCCTATGTGAGGGTTTCTCGTTCAAGAATGTACAGTACTTATGTCATGAACCCGACTTGGCAACCTCTCACGGCGCGGTTAGTGTTCCAGCCGAACGGAGAATATGGGACTTACTTCTGGATGGACAACAAATGGAGTATGGTATGGTCGACACACCGGGGCCAATGCGGTGAGTATGATATCTGTGGGGCTTATGGAGTGTGCAATGCGAATGATGTATGCAGTTGTGTTGATGGCTTCACGCCCAAGCACCCATCTCATAGCTGGTGGTCTAACGGCTGTGCTCGGCGAAAACCCCTGCGATGCTATACCGCAGAGGGAACCATCGACGGCTTCTTGGAAGCCAAGAACCGATACTTGCCCGAAGAAGGAGCTGTCACATTCAATGAGCCAACACATCAGGGCTGCCGAATTGCTTGTCTCAACAATTGCTCATGCACAGCCTATGCTTTGGCTAATTCTGATCCTCTCGTCTGTAGTCTCTGGTTTGGGGATTTGTTCAAAATGCGCGCCTCATCCGACGCCGAATCGGTCTTCGTTAGGCTGGCTGCTTCTGAGTTGCCGCAATCGACATCAGAGCGAAGCAGCAAAGCTCCTGCACTTAACGTTGTACTGTCTGCTACAAGCGCCGCTTTCGCTGCCATTTTGGCTCTCCTGTTGGCCGTCTTTTTTGTGTGCAAACGTCGAAGAATGCGGAATAAAAGCATGGAACAGGACGTGACAACATCGCTCAAAGCATTCACTTACAAAGAGCTGCGAATTGCAACCAAGAATTTCAAGCATAAGCTGGGGAGCGGAGCATTTGGCTCTGTGTTCAAAGGAGTTCTGCCAGACAACACGCTTGTGGCGGTTAAGAGACTAGAAGGAAGTGCCGGAGCAGAAAAGCAATTTCGTGCGGAAATAAGCACCATCGGGAGAATACAGCATGTGAATTTGGTGAGGCTCTGGGGATTCTGCGCAGAAGGCTCTCGAAGGCTACTGGTGTATGCTTACATGCCCAACGGCTCTCTAAATTCCTTCCTCTTCCGTAAAGAGGGAGAAGCAGAGAAGGTGTTGGATTGGAAGACTCGGTTTGAGATCGCACTGGGCACTGGGCGAGGACTAGTTTATCTCCACGAAGAATGCACGGATCGCATCATTCACTGCGATATTAAGCCTGAAAACATTCTGCTGGACGGCGACTTCAGCGCGAAGGTTGCTGATTTTGGGCTGGCAAAGTTGGTGGGCAGAGATTTCAGCCGCGTACTGACGACCACAAGAGGAACTCGAGGGTATTTGGCTCCCGAGTGGATATCCGGCCTTCCTATCACTCCCAAGGCGGATGTATTCAGTTTCGGTATGACGTTGCTGGAAATTATATCTGGTCGTAGAAATCTGGACTTGAAGGTGGAGGAGAGCAGGTTCTACTTTCCTACCTGGGCTTCATCTCAAATTCAGAGAGGAAACATAATAGGCGTTGTTGATGCAAGGATAGCGAATGAGGCGGATACTGAAGAGGTCAGAAGAGCCGCCATTGTGGGGATTCTGTGCATTCAAGACGATGAGAATCAGAGGCCGAGCATGGGTGAAGTGGTGAAGATATTGGAAGGTATTATGGAGACTCCTGCGCCACAAATGCCGAGGTCGCTACAGGTGCTTGTAGATCAGTTAGAAGACAAGGACAGCGATAGCTTTGCCGAATCTGCTTGCTTATCAAGTGGTTCCGTACCCGCAAAAGAATAGTTAGTTTTAACGAAGAGTAATTAGAATTAAAGTACACGCTTATGATAATATAATCACGACGCTGCGGCCTTTTTGAGTGTACGAGGAGTACGGTGTAGACAGTGCTTAAGAAATATTTAATAACACTAGAAATTCTATTTTATTAGAATTTACAATTAGTAAATGTAATTCTACTTTCTACCTTGACAAGCATTAAAAAAAAAAAGTTAAGTTGAAGTTTTTCTTTTTATTATGATAGGGGAAATGTACCACTAGCTGTCAGGGTTAACTTCGCGCATTTGTGCAGAGTGGAAAAATAGGTCCAATTTCAATTTTTTTTTTTTTGGGCTTCTTCGTAAGCGAGTTATGATCTTAAAAAGAAAAATTTGGCTTCTGGGTATTTAAAACGCGCTTTATAGAACCCGTAAAGCGAAAGGTGCTCAAAAAGGGTGTTTTTAAACCTCTGTCCCCTACATCTTTACCACTTCGCCAGTACCTGTTCATTTAGACAACCAATAAAAAGCCACAAAAATTTAAGGTGTTTTCAATAGTTTTCAATGTTTTTTTTTTGTTTTGGTCAACTACACATTTAGTAGTGAACATATATTGGTTTAATTTGTAAATTTTTATTGGCATAATTAAAACAATGTAATGGCTAAAATGTAAATGATTATTGGGGGGTCAGGTGAACAAGGAGTAAACAACAATTGGATCATGAACGATAATTGGGGGAAGAGCCGTTATAATTGAACAGGGTTCAACTGTTGTTATAGCGTATTTTTAATATATAGTCTCACAATCTATTTATACTATATATTGTCAATAATTAGTTCACAAGTAAATAAAAATATAAACAAATGTTGGTCAAGATGGACCTATACTTGAACACATGAGCATCTATGAATGTTATATAAAAAAGTATAAATACATTCATTAGCAAGGGAATTAAATACATTTTTTATTTTCAATAAAATATCATAACTATCCTCTAGTTGTTCATTAACAAGTGAACCAAGTGTGTCATTTATAAAATAAGGCGTTTATTTAAACAATTATTGTTTCCATAGTGAAAAATATTATTGATGTGTACAATTATTGGGGTAGCAATGTATATGCATTGGAGTATTTCATATTAGTAATTTGTCTTATCACAAATATGAAAGGTGAGTACAATATATACATTGTATTTTTCCATGAAACCTGAATATTTGTCAAAAAGTTTTAGTGTTCAACTTTTGGTCCATTTTTATTGGATATAAGTTGTATTTTAAATATTAATATGTTGTTTTTATAATAACAAATAGTTTTATGTGTTCAACTATTAATCCACTTGCATTGGATATAGAAGTTAGAGATAACAAAGGTTGGCAGTTGACAATAGGTATTTGGTCCATTTAAGTTGCATATAAATTCTATTTTAAATAAAAATATGATATTCTACTAACAATAAATGATATTTTTTTGTTCAACTACTAGTGATACCATGATTAAGTTTCGATCGAACCTTTAAAAAATCACTTTTTTGACACTTCTCACTAGACATGCTAATGTGGCAAGTTGTGTGATAGGTCACACCTCCAAACATTATTCATGGATAGATAATAGGTTAGTTCACATTTCTAAAAATATATGGAGGTCTTATGATATTCCCTACAATGGCTACATGCTTGCATAGTAAGCCCATTCAACTATCAACCCCTCTCACCTATTAAAATACTTTTTTATTTTATTGTTTGTTATAATTTATTGATTTATTATTTAAATGTTTATTTGATGTAAAAAATATTTTGTATAGTTTTTCTTTTTTTTTGTGTGTGTATATATATATATATATTCGAAAGAGTTGTTATATATTAAAATTTAATTGTTTATTTTCCTGGATAGTGAAGTTCAACTGTTGTAGCTTCTTGGACTTCTTTGTTTGTTTCCCTCTATTTGTAGCCTTTTGGCATTCTTTGTGAAGACTTCCAAATACATAAATAAATTGTTGGATAATGTAATTAGATAGATATTGCTAATTCCTATGAGTTCTTGTATATAAAATAAGAGAATATAGATAATAAAGTGTTTTCCCTTGATTTTCTTGTGGATGTAGCCAAATTGGTGAACCACATAAAGTTGATGTTTGTGTTTATTGTTTGTTTTATCTTTCATCTTATAAATTTTAGTTTGCAATTGTTTATTTATCTAAACTTTGTATTGATTCCATGTTTGTGATTCAATCAACTATAGTGCTCCCAAATCTCCTCCCTTCTTAATGGTGTTAATTTGAAGGCCTCACATGCCTTCTACCTCCTTAGCTACACTATTCTTTTTCTTATGGTTAGAAAACTTCTCACAAACAAGCTTTCAAGATGAAAAAAATGAATAAGATGGTAAAATTTAACTTATGTGGTCTCAATCCTCCTTGGTTGTTGGCATACAAAATATCCTTCAATGGATGGTGACTGATATAATGATGGTAGTACAAATATTAGTTGGAAGTTTCATTATATCAACCAATAGTCTCCATTGTAGAAGTAGTACTCTAATAGATAAAATTAAGATTATTACAAAATACTTATCTTGACTTGTGATTTGGACTGCTTGGCATTGAAAAATGGCACAAACAAGGGCTTTTGACGTTATATAAAAGTTGTGGATCCTTCACTTCAAAAATTGTTAGTAGATTTATTCTTTTTGGTTCATGATTTCTCTTAGCTATGGTAGTTGTATGGGTCATTCTCCTTTTCATCAACTCCTTGTCTTCAACCAATAGAGGCTCTTCCTTATTATCTCCAGTCAGTGACTTCACCAAATTCCCCCTTCAATATTCTTCAATTTTATGGGCTAGTGACTTCAAAATAGTTACAAACCCTTCCTAGCAACTATAACATTCTTAACAGTGATAGTTGTTATCTTAATAAACTAATAGCTAGCTTCCTAATTTGTTGATTGGGAGATTCTTTCTCCAATCATTGTTGTGTTCCCCCTTTAAAATTTATAGTATGAACTATACTCTTTGCAAGTAGTGCGAACTTCCTTCACAAATGAGTTGATCAAATCTCATGTGGCTTTTATTACTACAATTGTGAGCTTCTCTCTTTTTCATTAGTAGGTTTGTTCCTTGATAGCGGTGGCTAGGAGAACTTCAACAAATGTGACACGAACTCCTCTGATTTGAATATTATAATCTCTTCTAGATTCTTTTCTAATATTCTTATTAGAATCCAACTTTCCTTAACCTTCCACAACACTTATACCACAAGGAAAGTTGGATAGAGGTTAATGGTGAAACTCTAAAAGCTATTATTTTATTCCAATTCATGTAAAAATGAATATAAATGCCTCATTTTTTTTTTAGAGAAGAGTAACACTTTAAGAATTATGATCAACTTGCCAACAATAACAACTAATAATAGTATATGCATCTACTTCCTAAAATATTATCTACTATGGATTATATTTAGTGTGGGAGAAATTACAACCATATCAAATATTCCAACATAAACTAATCCTTGTGTAGTGCCCAATGTGATCTTAAACTAGGTATTCTGTTTAACACCTCTTTTGCTTCTCTTGACCTCAAGGAGGAATTCAAGAAGCTAATAGGCATGTAAAATATACTTGTGACCTTCATGGTGTTTTATGTAGAATATACATAGCATGGTAAAATTTATATGCTTTATTTACCCAAGTAACTTCCTTTCTACTCATCTGGAACCCTCTAATCTTTCAACCCCCCAAAACATGTTATTTTTAGATTAAAGAAAAAAAAGAGCTCTAATAAAAGACTAGATATTTCTTACCACATTCATCCTTGCATTAAAACTATTAATTTTTCAAGACACTATTACTTAGAAAAAAAATAATGCAAGAGCATCTAACATGTAAGAGAAATCCTGCATCCCCCCAAAAAATGTCTATTTTGATCTTTTGTTAGGTTTGGTGGGCTAAAAATAGCAGAGTTATTATTTTTAAGAACTAACATTTGTGCATGTATGGACATGACATCATACAAAGAGCTCCAAAATGGTGAAATGAAGTTAACAGTGAAGAAATCACCTCAATACCATTTGTCACTTGTGTGATATTAATGTTTTTTCTTCAAAAATCCTTTAAAAATATTCAAAGTCAATTTTAAAGCACTTAGAGGTTCTGGATCAACTTGAAAAGTGGTCAAAATTGAAAGGATTCATTTATGTTTCTTTTTTGGCTTTATCATTTGATGATATTTTTCCAACAATGCAGACCATACGGTTTGTAAATCTGACACCCGACCGAAAAGTTATGGCTAGGTAAACCCACAAAATTGGTTTACAATTCCAGTGAGGAAGGAAAATTGCAAAAACCACCCCGATGCAAAAAAAATTGGTTTTTGGGGGTTTGAACAAACATTTGGTTTGAGAAAACCCAAGGGGTTCACTTTTGAGTAACCCATTAAATGTTGGGCCCCACATTTTTTGGGAAAAAAATCAAAGGAAAGGGTTGTGGAAAGGGGGTTTGCTCGAACCGAGATTCGCTCAAACCCCCCTTTTCCTCCCTTCTCCCCCTCTGACACCAAAAAACTCCAAAATTTTTCCCTTCAAAGCTCGAGTTGAGGATGAAAATGGAGGAGACTTCACAAACCCAACTCAATGATGGTAGTCCTCAAAACGAGCTATCCAACGAATATAATTTTAATATGTTGTTGGTTTTATTATGTATTTATTTTTTTAGTTTGATTAAACATAGGTTTTTCACCAAAAATCAAGCTCTCTATTTTGCACATGGAATAATAGCAAATTATTTTTTTTTTTTTGAAAAATATCAGTGCACTAGATATTGATGCCTTTGATCCAACAAAAATAAAATTGAATTTCGATACATACAATTTTTTTTATGTTGTATATGGTCTGCCTATGTCTAAACTACAATTGGTTTGACTTTAGAACTTGATTAAGGAAAAAAATATTCAATAAAACACTATGAAACCAATTGGAAGCAGTAGATATCATAGTTAGAAATCTAAATTCAAAAAAAATAGAATTTTATCCTTCATGGAAAAAAAATTATGTTGTATACGGTGAACATCACTCCTTAAAAATGGTGTTTATTGAAAAAAACTAGTTTTCGAAGGAGATGGAAAAATAAGTGCAATCTAATTCCAAAAATTTTGAAAAATATATATTTAGAATCTACAGACAAAATGTCACAAATCATGAGTTTGCATCATCTTCAAATTCCTCACAGTTTAGCCGCTATAGGTGCCTGAAAGTGAAGATTTAGTTAGAAAAAATCAGTTTAGTGTCTAGTTTGGCCAAAAATTGTAAACCAATATTGTGGGATCACCTGGCTCCTAAACTGCATTAAAATTTATAAATTTCTTAAGCTTGAGAAAAAAGGACAATTGAATTGGTTTGGCGCTAAAGTGGAAGTCATATTTTTTTGCTAAATTGGTCATGTATTGAAAGAGATTCATTCTAGATGAGAAGATAAATAATTTTTTTTGAATTTTTTTTGTTGTCATTTGTATATAACATGTCTATTTTTTCTGTAGGTATTTGCAACCTATTTTCTATAGTAGCGGTCTTGTGACCAAATCCTTGTAATGCAATTCATTACATTTTTGTCAACTCTGTGAGATTGTGTTCAAGGGAGAGTCTCCCTCCATCAATAATATTGAATAAAAAAATTGCTCCAACAGTAATTTTTATCATTTGTCAAAAAAGGAGTGGATGAATTTTAAAAGAGAATATACAATATCCAACAAATAATATTTTTACTCTTCCTAAAAATAATGTTTGATTTTTTTGGTATATAATGCTACTAGCATAAGAGAAAACATGAGGTACATGGATGTCAAAATGATTTCTTTAAAAATAAATATCAATATATTTAAAATAATTTGTTAAAAGGTGATTTTTTTTTAAAAAAAAAATTATATTAGTAAATTGGATATTGTATGGCATAACAAGTGTACAATAATTAAACATTAACCCCTTTAGTTTCCCTATTAATGCTTAACATGAAAGTACCCATCATTTGCCTTAATCCCTCAAAATGTTCCTTTTGAAATTCTTTAGGTAAATATACTAGCAAACAAATGAACAGTTTTACAAAACCTCAATTCAATCTATCCTTCAACCACAAGATTAGTACAAAAATTTCACCAAACATCAATGTGTTTATTCTGACTATAGAAGATAAGATTTTTTTTGATAGAAATGGCCGAGTTATTATCACAATAAATAATTGTTTGGTTAATATATTTCTACCTTAAATATATCGTAGTTCTTTTCAAGTGCATTGCATGGTAGAATGTTGAGGTTGTAACAATATACCGAGTTTGTATTGATAACAAAGATAAAATAATTATTTTTTGAAGACAAAAAAATTACACCTAATCCAAAACTGAAAACATAATCTAAAGTATATATTTTTATCATCAATAGATTTGACCCAATCACTATTTGTATACCTAACTAAATTAAAGTTACTTATATATCTATACAAAATGCAAAAACCTCTTTTACTATGAACATACCTTAGAACCTTTCTTATTGTACTAAAATAAATTTTACTTGGGTTTTTGCATAAACCTCAAAAGCAAACTAACAATATACTAGCCTAGTAGTTGTACAAAGTACATAAGACTAGCAATCAACGTCATGTACAATATTTCTTTTACTTTTTTTGTACCATCATCTTCAACCAATTTCTCATTTATGTTCATAGAAATCTCCATGAGTTTACAATTTTGTATTCTAAAATTATCAAGTAGATCATTAGCACATTTCACGTATCACATAAAAGTGTTATTATTTAGTTGTCTTAGTTCTATTCCAAAAAAAATAGTGCTTCAAACCCAAATCTATCATTTCAAATTCATTTTTCAGACTCATCCATTAAAACTACTATTTCTTGCATAAATCAAACCATCAACACATAGGGTAAAGGACCCAGTATCCGTTAGGGCTGACTTTGCACAACCATAGAATTCAAACCGTACATCGAATCAAAAAAAATTTTATGGGTTTTTTCCGCTCATGAGTTAAGTGCTTATAACTAAGGTTTTGACTTTTGGGCAATTCGATCGAGTGCGGGAGTGTTGGATATTCGTGCGGAGGTCAAAATGTCACATTTTAGAGGTGTCATTCATTCACCGCCACCTAATGTCCCAGTATCCGCCCGCTATAATTTCAATCAATTATAACTGTTTTATCATTCAAATCCACTCAAAATTCAATGGGTTTCATTCACTTTAGCACTTAATGAGTAGCCATTGGTGTTTTTGTAATTATTTATTCAATAAAATAAAGTTTTTTAATGGATCAAAGTGAATTTTTTTGGGGGGTTTAAATGAGCATGGAGGTGGTGGTAATTCAATGGGTGGCGATAACTGGGTCCTTTCCCCTAGATAGAATATAAGTAAATCTACCTTGCTATAGAACTTCATATTGAGTGTGAGATCACTTTCATTTCTTTTGAAAATGCATTTTTTCCTAAAAATAACAATATATCCTACTGTAGCACTCTCTATGTGCTTACTTGATTTCATAAAGTGCCTTATTCAACTTGTGGTCCTTAATACTCCAATAGTGTTCATTGATTGTATAAATTTTTTGAGAATATTCTAGAAACACTAAGATCATCTCCACAATACTAAAAATAAAGTGTTATATACATATATATAAACGTTGATAATAGAATATAATTTGTGCAAAATCAATTTTGTCTACATTTGATGCAAAATCATGAGAGATAGATTCTTTGAACCACTACTCATGAAATATGAGTCAATGAATTTGACTTATAGTTAAACTACACAATATAACAATATCTAAAAAAAATACATTTGATATTTCAATCTATTCAAAATAAATAAAAATTTTGATGAATAACCTCAATTCATATAAAATAACTACAGTTGTTGCTTCAATCTATTGAAAATAAATGAAAATCCTGACAAACACGTTAACTTGTAAAAATCAATCTACATACTTCAATCTATTCACAATAAATGAAAACCCTGCCAAACACTAAGTGTTTAAGAAATCTGATGATGTCGTGTGCTATAAATGTATCTTCAATTGGTAAGTGTAGAAGCAATATTAATGTTGGATAGATGTGTGACAGTGCCTATAGCAACGTGTCTGTCTCTCCTCCGGCTCAAAAGACTTGACTTACCCGCAGTTGTCAAGAATAACTATAGTAAGAACGCGTGAGTGGTGAAAGAAGTGTAATTTATGATTTCATTTATGTGGGATTCACGACACTATTTCGGCCATGTCGTTCATTATGTGGCCTATTCATTTTCTATTTAAATTATAAAATATTCCACAAACTGTTTATGGATCATCTACGCACTACTTAGAAGCAATTGTTAAAGAAAAATACAAATGCTCTGGTTATTGAATCGGTGATTAAGTATTTGTTCCTAGCAATTCCTCTGATTATTGCAGCGCATTACTGTTGTTCACTAGCAGTTGATGGTGGAGATACATGTTTTCATTGGGGACTTCGCTCACTGGAAATCATGAAGGCATGCGTGATCAACGCCTTCATGCACTTTGTGCAAATTTGCTTTATTTTTGACCTTCCGTGGATCGCACGAGAAACAAGAAATTAATGGAGCGCGTACGTTGTACTAGAAATAAGAGATTGCGGTAGAAATCAGAGACCACCGTACATAACAAAAGGAGTTTGTATTTATTCATGTTGACTATCTCTTCAGGAGAGGAGGGAAAGACAGCGTACACCATAAAATAGGGGACGATGTTATTGATGCTGATGGATACTTTTATTACTAGCAATTGCACCTTAGTGTGCAATGGGTACGCTGAAGAAGTGTGGAAGGTCAATTAGGATCAAATTTGGTTTATTTTGTTTCATACATTTATGCAGCACATAATAAAGCACATAATAATTATAAATATATTTACACACCCATAACGGGATAAGGATAGAGGAATTTTGTCAGATGTTGCAATTGCAGCTGCCCTCTTTGACATGCATGCAAAATGTAGAAGCATAGACAAAGCATGCAAACTATTTGACAAAATGCCTCAAAGAAATGTATTCTGATGAAATGACTTGATTGCAAGATATTCACAAACGGATTAGTTGAAAAGGATTTACAAACTTTGCAATTGGAAAGTGTAAAGCCAGACTCTACAACCTTTGCCACAATCTTCACAGCCTAAACCAAATGGGAGCTTTGGAACAAGGTGTGGATATCCATCAAAGCATAAAGCATAGAGGAATTTTTTCAAATGTTGTAGTTGCAACTACACTGGTAGACATGTATGAAAAATGTGGAAGCATAGACAAGGCACGTGAAGTGTTTGACAAGATGCCTCAAAGTGATGTGGTCTCATGAACTGAAATGATTGCAGGATATACACAAAATGGATTTGTTGAGAAGGCTTTAGAAATTTCCAAGCAAATGCATTTGTCAGGTTTAAAGCCAAATTCTGCAAACTTTGCTAGCCAATTTAAAAGTTAGATTGTACTGAAGCGTAAACTCATCATTGATAAATCAAACAAAATATTTTCCCAATGATACAAGGTTATTTCAGAACTATAAATACTTTTTTCAGAATATAAACATGTCTAAAAACAAATTGGAAACATGCAGTAACCACAACATAATTAATATGCATTTAGTTCAGAACAATTAAACATTGTCCAAGCAAAGGAGACTGATTCTAAAACATTATAAGCACAATCTCATCCTCCAATACAACCCTTATATTAACTTGCAAAGTTGATTGTTCACTATGATAGGCACAATATACAATGCATAAAACAAACCATAATAGCTTAAACAAGTTAGACAGATTCCATTTAAAAATTATCATTTATACCATGTATTATAATAGAATAGAGGCTTCAAATATCACATTAGTGTAGCCAGCTAGAACACCAGTTTTGACTTGTACAAACAATATCAACATAAAAAGGAAAATTAACAGACCATGACACATGAAAAAGAGTCTATAAGTGAAGTTTATAGAGACCATTTGAGAGAATTTGACTCCCCCACATCATTTGACCAAAGGGCAACCTAAGATGCACAACTCGTTGAAGCATTCTGTCAAACAATTCACATGCCTTTGTGATATTATAGTTGTAACTGCCCTAATAGACATGGATGCAAAAAGTGAAAGCAATAACAAGGCAAGTGAAATGTTTGACAGAATATATGAAAAAGACATCATCGCATGGACTGCAATGATTGCAGGATATATACAAAACAGATTCGTTGAAAAGGCTTTAGAAACTTTCAAGCAAATGCAATTGGCGGGTGTAAAGCCAAATTCCACTACCATCGCCAGTATCCTCCCCACCTGCGCCAAAATGGGAGCCTTGGAACAAGATATGGAGCAGCCTCCCTCCCTGCATGCAAAATGTGGTAGAATCCTCAAATAACTCTGGTCTCATGGATTGCAAATTGATTGGTACAGATATTTACTAAATGGGGAAGCCTAGACTTTGCACGCAAAATGTTTGACCGAATACCTGAAAGAGATGTCATCTAAAGGAATGCAATGATTGCAGAATATGCACAAAATGGGTTTTTTGAAAAGGCTCTAGAAACACTCAAGCAAATAAATAAAAATAATTATGATGCATAGTTTTAGAGTTTGGAGTGACGGAAACCCTTAGTAGCAGGGGAGGCAGGAAAATACGGCAAAAAGCATTCTAGCAACGAAGAGTTTGGAGAAGCAGAAACCATTAATGGCGAGGGAAGCAGTTATGTACCTGAAGATTGTGCGAAAGTATTTGTTTCTATCAAAGATGACAAAAGGGAAGGTTGCACCAACGAATTACCTGCGCATACATAACCCAGCATTATTTTGGTAATAAAAAGAAGGTAATGAAGAATCGAAGAGGAAGGTGAAACAAAACGAAAACTGACTTGCTTGAAGATTCGAGCGAAACCGTTATGAGACTGAGCTGTTCTCAAATAGGCGATGTCAAAAGCGGAGTGCAGAGCTTGCAATGTGAACAATCCAAATGCACACAAAAGCGTATATTTTTGACGGTACTACAAAAGCAGATATTTTTTTGACGCTCGGGTAATTTAATGTAGAAAAGGCGGCGAACGGGAGTTAATGTGTAGCAGAGGGTACACAATAGTAGATGAAGTGGCAAAGATGAATTAAACGCAGATATTTTGAACACCAACACCTGTATGGAGACGAAGGAAGGCAGAGTTAATGCATATCAGGGCCAGCGCGACCAACCTACTTTTGGACAGATCAACGGTTGCCACGACCAAACAGGGAGCAACAGTAATCCTGATGACCCGAGTAAATGCTTGGAAAGAGGATCAACGACAATGCATAGATGAAGACCTTGCCGAGAGCCTCCATGGTCTCCAGCTGTCCACTACAAAAATGAGCTTGGAAAGCTCAATGAGGGACACGCCTTTGGCATAAAAATGGTACATATTTTTGAAACAAGACAATTTTATTCAATAAAGAGAGGCATCTACGTACAGTGTAGAAGAAAATGCATAGCTAGGTGTCTATATACAATGCAGGGTTTGTGCTGAATTTTGAAATCTGGTTCTCCGTCTGTTGCGGAATCCTTTTTGCTATCTGCCAATATATGTAAAAGCACCTTGTAAATCCTTTAGTACTAAACATAATGAAATATTTTTCGATAATTAAAATTGGTTCGCAAATTCCAAAATTTTAATGGAAAACACAGATAAATATTAAATCATCCACTGGCTGCCCAGCGGCCATAAATATCAATTATAATGTGTTCTTACTTTCAAACAACTTACTTGGTAGAAAATTATCTTTATGCAATTGAACCATATATTTTTGGGTAGGGATTTATAGGCTACTCTTGCACTCTTAGGATGTTTCACCTAAAAAAAGAGAGATAAAACCCACTCAAAAGTCTAGGTGGTTCACTCAAACTAAGATATGCATGATGAAGTTAAGACTAAATGGAATGATCTAGATGTAATGAACTAATAAAATTGATTAATTATGAATGCAAAACTTAAGAAATGCAATTTGTTTGAAAATACATTGTGATATGCATAAAACACCTATAAATAAATATAAAATTACAACAAAACTTGATGAAACTGAAAGTGTGCACCTGGAATATGGATGGAGACTAGAAATGCCTTTTGAAATAATACTGATGCTAATTTTCAGGCTTGGTGGGACTCATTCGTCATTCTGAGCAAATCAGTACCAATTTTGCAAAACTATTCCAGAACTCGTTTCTGACAAAAGGATATCTAAAAATACAGAAAACTCAAAATTGACTTAGAAGTGGGACTCATTCGCCACCCATGGTGAATGAGTCCACTTTTGAATTTCTGAATATTCAAAGGTGGAATCCAGAGCTTTCGATTTGCACTTTGGTTCTCTATAGGTGTCTGCTTCTAAAACTTTGATTTTCAAGCCTGAAAGTGGGTTTTTGTTGAATGTGGAGAAGGCCTAAAAAAATCTGTAATGCAATCTTCAATGATTTACAAGCTTCCAAGATGTCTAAATCTGCAAACACACAAGACAAGAGAGAAATGTTCAATGTTAGGGCATGGGGGTTTTCCTTGGTCAAACCCCC
This sequence comes from Sequoia sempervirens, assembly GCA_007258455.2. Lineage (NCBI taxonomy): Eukaryota > Viridiplantae > Streptophyta > Pinopsida > Cupressales > Cupressaceae > Sequoia > Sequoia sempervirens. Next base: position 208,507,997 of record VDFB02000017.1, read on the forward strand.
TTTAGGTAATTAAACCAAAATGATGAAAGAATGGAATGAAACATGCAATAATGGAGTTGATTACCTTTCCATGAAGATTTATCTTGAATGTCTACAACAAAACATGGAGATTCTACCCTTAAATGTCTTTGGAAGCTAACTAAAATGACTTGCAATGATGAAACCCTAAGTTGCAGATTTGAGATAGAAGAATGATGGATGAATAATGAAGAATGAATGTGACAATGAGTTAGGAGATGTAAAATGAGGAGAAAAACTCATATTTATACACACTTGTGCCTTAGTAACCTGAAGATACCTCATCACAGGCCAACATAAGGTGATTTTAAATAAAAAACCGAAAGAAATTTTGAAATATTTTGAATTTTGAGCCAAAAGGGACTCATTCGCCACCCACGGTGAATGAGTCCCACCTTGGACTTGAAAGTAGGTGTCGAGAATTATCTTGCATTTAATGTTATTTGTTGGGTTTACATTAAAAAATACACTTAATTAAGCCTTATGAGTGCATAAAGGGGTCAAATAAAGAATAAGAAAGTTGTAAATAGTGAAATTAAGCCTAGAAAAATGTGAAATCTTGTCACAAGACTTTACAACACTTAAAAATAGGACCTAACAAGTGATGAGAAGGTGATTTTTAGGTGAATTGTAATGAATAGAGTTTAGAAATGTGTAGAAATATGTTACAACACTTCACACCACCTTCACAAGACATCAATAAATGCATTTTATTTAGTTTGCAAGGGTCCAAGACCTAGTGTGGATGCATAAAATGCCTCACAACACTTGAATCAAGGCCTCATTAAGTCCAGTTTATCATCAATTATTCCCATGTCAAGCAAGAGGTCATTTTTCTATAGTACATTTAGCCCCCACTTTAGTGAGAGGATGAACTTGCTTCAAACTCACACTAAAGTAGACATTCAAGAGAGAGATCCGAGTGTACAGATGCAGATGACAAAGAATGAAAAAGATCAAAGGAGGTTGCGCAAGCCCCCAGGATCTGAGATCCCAAGTCAAACCATCAAGATACATAATCACGCAATGGAAAGATCTAGGAAGAAGAGAAAGATGAAAATAAGGTGGATCACGCTTCGATCGTTTGTCCAACTAGTTGTGGATCAGATCTAGGTTGTTTGTGAGAAAAAGAGAATGCATACTAACTCTAGGGCCATAAAAATTTTAATTTTTTGTGGGGTGAGAAATCCCAAAAGGTGAGAAATATACGCTAGTTAGTATGCACTCACAGACACATAGGTGGCTATGGGGAAAGTCATGTTGTAGAATGGGCTTCCCACTCAACTGTATCAAAGTTATACCTCCTAATAACTTTAACAAGGTGCCACAAGGGAAAAGTTTAGTTCATGCTTCATGAGACAAGCAAAGCTTCATATGCTTATAACTCATGAATAAAAAGGATAGTACCACAGGCATGCAAGTTGTGTTATGTAAGGTGGTAAAGATGCAAAAATGTAAAATGTAAAAGATGTTCAAACGAGTCTTGTTAAGTTCATACAAGGTTTGTCACTTAGGGAACATTGTGTCTAATGTCTTCAAGAGAGGACCAATCAAAGAATAAAATATTCACAACTTAGGGGATGTAGTGTGTCGCATTAGACCACTGAGAGGAATGTAATATGCTAAGATAGATCACACTTACGAAATACATCAAACCCAATGTCATCCACAAAGTGACAAACACATCGTATGAAGTGACAAGGCTGGACTAAGAACCAAGAATGCAAATGAATTATGTCAGTGTATGCCCCCCACTTTAAAGGAATTGCTACACACCATTATGGCGAGCAATTTCTTTGAAGTAGAAGAGAGCATGAGAGCTTATCTGAAAATCCCTATGCCAAGTAAAATGTTTTCGATAAGTTGCATCATGAGGAAAGGTAGTATGTCATAGGTGAGTCAATCTTAAGACATGTCGTCCACATCCCAAGCTTTCTCTTATACGTTCATGAAAGGTTAAGGGTCACCTTAGAATAGTGGTTTACACTTTCTAAGAGGAAGGAAAAATTGGCATTTTCCCATTCCTCAAATCAAATGGGTTCAGCCGAACCAGTCAACGCCCCAATTAAAAAATCATATTAAAGTGGGTTCAGCCGAACCCCTTCAATATGACAAAAAAAAAAAAATAGCTTTCATTTTCACATTTTCACTGTGTTTTGCAGATCCTTGTGTCTCCACAGTGCTTGACTGACAAAATCGTGTGGCTGACCGCCGAGTTTCTCTCACCCGGTGAAAGCAAAATTTCATTTCCTCTCTTCAAGGGACTCATCATTCAATTATATGAGCACTATTGAGGCATGAGGTATTTAAAATTCAATTTTAGAGTTCAAAATGCATGTATTTGTTTTAATTTAGAAACTCTATGTGCAAATTTTTAAAATTTGTTGAATTCAAGTGCACTTGTTTTGAGGGTTTTTAAAACATTTTTTTTTAATAATATAATTATTTTGCTTCCCATTGTTTGCATAATCAAAGGTTTGAATAGGGAAAATAGGTTTCCTCCCAAAGTTGCAGTGCCAAAAACATTATAATGGCTCTCAGCAAAAAATGGAGATAAATAAATTCCTAAAGACTAGAAGTGTGGGGTCAAGGTCACAGAAATAATTTAAAACGCTACAAATTTAGGATCAAACTTGTAGATGAAAATGCAAATTTCATACATGTAGGAGTGAACCATGAAAGTCATGAAAGCTTGGTTTTGTTAAGGTGTCATAATATTAAATCTTATAAAAATCAAGAATCATATCATTGATTATGTACATTACATTACAATAAAATATCTCCATATAACAAATGAAGCTAAAAACCCTAACCTTCTTTGTGAATTCTATAGTGTGCTTGCTACATGAGTAATTTTTTTTATGAAAACCATGTTTAGGAATGAAAATATCCAATCCCTTATGCTTCTAAACTAAAGTTTGCAATGCTTATGGTTCTTTTGTCCTTATAGATTCTTGAATCATTTTATAATATAAAACCTACATATAACCTAATTTGGCTCTAATAATTGTAAACCCTTTAGGAATTCTAAATTGTTGCATTGTGTCTTGATTTTCCCACCATTGTTATTCCTTTTGAAATTTTTACAAATTAGGCAAAGAATCCTTGCACTTATATAGAGGATCCTTATGTATGTTCTTAAAATTATTTAAGGTTAAATGACTTAATCTAAAATAAAGGCATATATGGATCTCTTGCAATTGTAACCTCTTTACTAATGTTCAAACATATTTGATACCTTGATGGCATGACATAGATGATGTTGCTTGATATTGCTTTTTCCATGGATACCCAAGTAAAATATGAGATACATCTAAAGAAGAAATAATATGACATAGAATAAGAACTTCCCTCATCTTTTAGACCAAAAAATTAAGGTAAAATAATGTATCCTATAGTTTCAATCAACATATCATTAGTCAATTTTAAATAAACCCTCAAATATGCATATGCTTGTTGATAGGCTGATGATAGAACAAAATTATTGATACATACATTTGTGGTAGAAGGTAAGATCAATAAACACACCCTTACATGGTTCCATGATCCACACAAAACCAAATGACCATTATAATTATTTGGTAACATCTCACAATGTGAAGAAGCTGTCAAAAAAATTAGCATACCTAAATCGTAAATTGACTTGTCATAAAGTGGGTGGGTAGCTTAGTGGTGGAGATTTGCATCCTAACTAGTTCATGGAAATTTCAACATGAGGAGAATTAATAGTAAAATAATAATATCTTTTGACAACATAGGCATCCAAGTACTCATTCCAAGATTGTTGAAGATACAATATTAATACATCAGGATTTCAATTAAATATCACACTTTCCTATAAAAAAATCCCAATTGATCTATCTTTTGGTAGTGCATTTAGTTTGATATATTTTTCTTCCCCATACTTACAAGATTCCTTTATTATCGAAGCTTATTTACTCTAGTATGTTATCCTTGGTTCTCATATGAACTATATATATATAATTCAATCAATATCCTCTTATCATTACAAATTTAAACTTAGCTTATTTTTTCTCCCAATTTCTTCTTAATGAACATATGGTCTTTCTTCCTCTATTAGCCTACTCATGCACCATCACCAACCATGAATGAATCTCCATGAAGCTAAATACCCATTTGTACTTGGTTGGTGTAAGTTGGGATTAGTGTTCCATTCACTTAAAATCTTATCTTTAATGTTGCTTTTTTCTAAATTCTTTCTAAAGGGCATAGATTACAGTCTAGAGCTTTGATTTTAATATTTTCTTAAAATTAAAAATATTAATGAGCTTGATGCATTAAGCTAAAAAATATCAATTTGGACACCATTAAAACCCTCGAGAGACTCTCGTAAAGTGAAAATGAGCTCCAAAATTTTATAGTGTGATATGTGAGAAAAATGAAAAGGTAAGCAATGGGCTCAAGATATTATTATAATAAAATTAAATAAGGAGATCGTGATGATTATTGTACTAGGAGTTACATTGGGAAGAGTGGAGCATCTTTTCATAATAGATGAGACTTATTGTAGTTGACATCTTCATCATAAAGCACTAGTATTGGGAGTGGTTACTATCAAGGTTATGGGATTAAAGGTCCTATATATCATTGGATTTTGTTTATATTATTTATCCGAAGTCAACATATAACCTAATTGGAGCTTGAGGAATCCTTTTGACTGTTTTTGCGTTAATCCGACTTGGCCGACTAGTGAAAGTACAAACTAGGACCCACAAAGTTGACCTTTGAATTTGAATATTTTTTTATGTGGAATGATTCACCATCTATGGCAAATGAGACCCACTTTCATGCTAAAAAAAAAAAAAATTGAAGTTCTATGTTCTCGGCATCCTGAAACCTGTTTCAACAGATTTTACTAGAAGTAGGATTGATTCGCCATTTGTAGAAAATGAGTCCTATTGGGCATCAAAATTGAATTTTGTAGCATTTGAGAACCTTCCTAGATCTACTTTCAGTTTTCAGGTGCACCCCATTCAATTTCATTCAACTCTATTTTCATTTGTGCATGCTTTTAGTTCATATTTGCATACAACACTGTGTTTTCAAACACTTCATAATTCCTAGTTTTGCATTCATCTTCAATAATTCTTATTCATTTGTTGCATTTACTTTATCTCATCTAAGAACATTGCACCCACATCACATCCATATTTGAATGTAACATTGCATTTTGGCCCCTAATCTTTACCCTTTTAGGTGAAAACCCCTAGAAGGGTAACAAGCATTTCGGGTAGCCAAAATCTTTGGTTATAGCACTGACAACTAGGAACACACTATATACGAAACTTATGTCAAATGAAAATTTTGAACTATTCGTCCAATCCTAATTAGATGTAATAAACCATTCCAAATTATTACTTAATTAACATTATTGTAAATGACACGTGTTGTTGAATTTTCTAGCATAAACGAACAATCCTCTAAGAAGTAGCCAACTCCTATGATGAAGAAATGTTAGGTTAGTGGCCAACACAATGAGAATAGGATTTTAAATTATGTACTTCTTCACTTCAAGCTCTGTGAAATCTAGGAGGGTAATCCCAATTGTGTTTTCATGTAATATAATCAATTAGTAACAAATTTATACACAAATTAATTCCTATTTATGACAAATAAAATCAATTTCAATAAATATTTCACATATTTTCAAATGAAGGATTGTCTATCTACTACGAATTGGGGTTAATTCCACTTCTACTACCCTTGGAGAGATTTTTAATTGAGTATTATCTTCTCATAAGTCTAGTGCCAGGGACACTATTTGTTCATCTTATGGAAGATTTTCTGATGAAATGACAAGTGTCTCATCAATTGGAGCAATGAAGTCAAGTACACAAGAGGACAAGTAATTTATAAATTACTCATTTAAGGAAGAAATAGACTAAATTTTCATATTCCTTTGCATTTATGAAAACTCATTGTGCAAGAAGTATTCACTTTTTAGCAATCCTAAGCCATTCCTTACAAAGTTCATAACCCTATTCAAGCATTTTAATTAATTCCTTGAATTAAAGATGAAAATAGAGTAATACATTCAAATGAAATATTTGAAGACAAATGATAACACCCTTAGTATTTCTCATTCATAACTTCATAATGAACATACATAGGAGAGTATCGGCATCTTGACTGATATTTGTTTCAATATTAGTAATTTCTATAAACTTGTTTAAGATCATTACATACATGACTTCTTATCCAAGACAAGCTACTAGCCTACTTCAGCATTCTATTCTAAGTGCCTTTTCTAAACTTAGCTTTTTCCTAAAACCCTATTAAGACTTTCAAATTCCACCTCTATAATAAGCCCTGAAATCCCTTTTATAGAATAAGGGAGCAACAAGCATCAGGTTTAATTACATTTACATTTCATTTCATTTGTACCAGAATTTGAGATATTCTTAGTTTTTTACATGCAATCATTTGAGAAAAATGGAGGAGTAAAAGACTGCATTCTACATTCCCTGAATGAAGAAACACCAGCTCTTCGAAAGGAAGAGTTTGTTGTAACCATGTTGAATCCTCATCTTTGTTGACCAAAGAAGATTCTCCAATAGCAGCTCTAGCACAAACTTGTATATTGTCTGAATACAATATATGTGCTACCAAGGTTAACTAGTTTGGCACTTCTACTACATACCAGCCTGAAAACATTCCACCTTAGCACATGAAACAAGAAACTACATGAGTGTTGGATAGGAAAATCCTAACAGAAAGGGCATGGTTTCATCAAAAAAAATAGGGCACAATCATCACTCTAAGTCATCGACCTTAGAGGATATTTGCCCATGTTTTTCTCATGGTGGGACTAGAGAAACTATCACCACCTCTTCGTCAGAATTCCTCGATAGTACCAAGGAGAGGGGATAATAATCGCCCTTTGGTTTAGTGTCACCCTCACTATCTAAAGGTTTATTAGAAACCTCACATGGAGAATTGCATTCCTTTGGATAGATCTTATAATGCTCACTCTCTCTCCTTTCCTTCTTTTTATATTTCACCATCCTCTTCTCTTCGTGTTTGACTAATTCTTCTAAAACTATCTGCTTTCTTAGATGGTAATTTTCCTTGGTACTATACTCCTTGAATTTCCTGAATCTTACTCTTCCTTTTGGCTTACCAAGAGCTCCATGTATTCTGCTTTCATTCTCAAGACCTTCCTTGGGCTCAAACAAACTCAGCTCCCCAAGCTCTCGAACCATCATGACAAACCTACTTGCCTAGAATGTCTACACACTTCTGAGGAGAATTTAGTTCCCACACATTTCTTTATCAGCCTTTGTCCCTCATTCATTGCAAAATGAATTATAGCAAGGAACATCAATCAAGTAATCTATATTAAATAGTAAATTTGAAGAATGTGGGATTAATGACTCGAAATTTCCTTACACGAGCAAGTTGATAACTTACAGCTCACAATTGAATTGAAGTTGCTTTTAAATAACTTAAAACATCATCCATGGTGATATGAGCCTTGTTTTTTTTTCTTGTGTCCTTAGCAACTTGCTCATAGAAAATAGTGATGCCAACTCAAGTGTTGCAATCTATCAATCAGTATGTATCATCAACCTAATATGTGCTTTCATTAATATCGGTGAAGTACACAAGACTAATTTTTCTCATAGGGAAACTTTCCCTATACACTTCATCGTCTGATCCTATATTTTGATGAAAGTATTTATGTGGTGATTTTCAATATATTGGATTATCCTACTTTAAAACTTTATCAATGGTTCCTTAGTCTTCTTGTTGCTTTCCTTTTTCTTTATGCTAAATCTTCAATATTTTTCCACATAGCCCATTCCATGCAGTGACCATCACTTGTCACTAATATACTTTGTCTTTTCCCCACCCTATCAATGATGTAGACATCTTGGCAATGATATTTAGCCCCTGGTTCAATGGCATGACCTTTGGTCACACTTATCCTCATGTCGTGTATCACTAATTTGAACCTTGCTCTTAAAACTCTATCTATGATGGGAGATATTGTGTCAACACTAGAATTGGACACATACAACCTGCATAAAACAAAAATCACAAAAGACATCACTCATATGATCATATCACATAAGTGAAAGAAAAATCCTTTAGAGAACATCCATCGCTTATCGCCAATTTAAAACCCAAGTTCTAAAACAAGTCTACAATGAGCAATGAAGTTATAACATGTGGCCTTTGTTCATCTCTAACTGTCCTCATATATTTTGAAAGCAATCAGCGATGAGAAGATTTACAAAATTTATAATGAAAATCATGTATTGTTGATGTGAGATTTTACATTCAAAACATATTCGCAATCAAGTGATATACAGGAAATAACATCACATCACTCATCGCTATTGCAAGTTTATCTTTTCATGGCCATCTGCGATGAGCGATAAGAACATAAAGACAGAAGTATCGCTCATCGCTATTACAATTTTGAAAGCTTAAAATACATTAGTGATGAGAGATATCAAAGGGAAAACATCAGTCCATCGATCGTCACTAATTCAAAGTGTGAACCAATGAATAAATCAGCGATGAGCGATACACCTATGAAGGCCATTGGGACATAAGTGGGAACCTTCTAAGCATGTGCATATTAGTCATTTCTAATGAAGGGGACTCCCTAGGATAATAATTGATTCAAAAATTTCCAAGTTATGAAATGCAAAGGATGTAAGGGCCAAAATGATCCTTACTCAATTTTATAAAATGGAAAGGTCTAGACTTAGGCTTGAAGGACCAGTTAACAGGTGACAGTGAATGATAGAAGATGCATTAAAATAACTTGCAACGAGTAATAGGGAGTCCATAGCCAAATGGAACACTATAAACCCCTATAGCAATCGTATATCCAAATGCAATAAGGGTTTAACATGGAACAAGGAAAAAAAATTAAGGGTTCCATCAGTGGCTACGACTGGGGACACATGCCTCTTGCAGGAATTTCAGGTGAAGTAGACCAGGGACAAGAATAAAACAAAAGAAACAACATATGTACAAAATTTGCATAGGTCAAAAGGACCTGAAAAGGGAGATCCAATCTCCACCCAACTAACATGAAAATTTCCACCAAGATACAAACTGTATTATGCGTCCTTTAGTTCAACCAAGTTTTACTTTCCTGATTGGTGGCACTAGGTCACAAAAATGCTTAATAAGTTTCTGCCTCTATCAAAAACCAGCCTTCTAAAAGAGATGATGTCTTTCTATTCACATTCGTCCCTATTGTACCACTGAAGTAAGAGCAATTTCAATCCTTCCAGAACAAATGTTAGGCCTCTTTTTAACAAGTGATAGTTTGTCATATTAAAATCCTTGTTATCAACATTTCTCACAACCTTTTTGAGCATAAAACTACCAGTGTAGCCTCCATCATCCTGTATTGTAGAGTTAGGCATGAACTAAAAAAATTCTTCATCACATGACACATATGTGTTATGTTCATTATATGAAATATGTTCATATTGGAAATAACATTTCTTGTTATTCATCTCATTGTCATGTTCCATCAAGATGCCTCCCAACTGAATTGGAAACTGAAAGCATTCATACTCTTCTAGATAGTTGGCATCTTGATACTCAACCTTATTTGAAACACCTATATCAAATATAATATTTTCATAAGCAATTACCTCAAGGAACTCATCAATATGTTTCTTTGTATGCTCAAGACCACATTCTAACCATGTACCTTTTGATGTTGAAGCTTCTATTATTACATGACAAGGCCTGAGCACTATGTATTGTTACATTTGGGTCCACACAGGGATGCATAGGTTGATGATACATTTTCTCAAACCTCTATAAACCTTCATATACTATGCAATTACATCGGGAAACTCGAACTTCTTTTACAACTAGATCTTAAGCTTTTTTAATGCAAAAATCTATCTCAACTTGCTTAAGATCTTGTAAATGAATTTCTTCAAGAAAATTGCATACATAGCTCTATAAATAAATATTCCATTTAATAATACAAAAGTATGCAAGTCTATCACTACTATTTCCCTTCCTTAGTGCTTAATCACGCAATAGGGAATCAAATTTTTACAGTACTTACAACTATGGTTTTCATATATAGATTTTTCTTTCTTGAAAACCAAAAACTGAAAAATACCTTGATATGTTTTAGAAAAGGGTTCTCTTTGACTAAAAATGTTTACAAATATGAAACATTCTTCACATCTTCATCAAATTCATAATAGAGTCGCCACCTCTTTTCAGATGACTGAACTTCAAGAACTATTAAGCTCCTTCAAATATGAATGTTCTTATGGGTCTTTTCCCATAGCAAAGTCACACCTTAATCCTTTGAAATTTGCTTAATAGAAACATTTCCAGGTTTGGAAATTCCTCAGTATCTAAACTAGATGTTCAAATTCACCAATTTCTTGACTTTGATAGTCTACCACCTGGAGATTCAAAGTCTCCCTAGCAGAGTCACCATTTGTGTTGGCTACTCAGATGGGAAAATAAGAGTCAAGAATTTCAAACCTCTGGTTACAAATAATATTTCAAGATTTTAATGACTCTCAGTCTGCAACCAAATTTGCCAAAGTTCTTCCCCAGCAGAGTCATCATTTTTGTTGGTGATTTTTCTAGCAGAACCAAACAATCCTCTAAGAAGTAGCCAACTCCTATGATGAAGAACAATTAGGTTAGTGTCCAACACAATGAGCATTGGATTTTAAAGTCTATACTCTTCACTTTAGGCTCTATGAAACCTAGGAGGGTAATCCCAATTGCGTTTTCATGTAATATAATCAATTAGTAACACATTTATACACAAATTAATTCCTATTTATGGTAGATAAAATCAATTTCATGAAAGATTTGGCAGATTTTCAAATGAAGGATTAGCTATCTGCTAGGAATTGGGGCTAATTC
>VDFB02000017.1:208519013-208641270 GCA_007258455.2 Sequoia sempervirens
TCTCTCAACCCTCCCCCTCCTACCCCCTCTCCCTCTATTAGGTCTCTCTCTCTCTCAAACCTCTCCCTCCTACCCCTCTCCCTCTATTAGGTCTCTCTCTCCCTCTCAACCCTTTCCCTCCTATGTTGGAAAAATATGTCTCAATCCCACAAGCTGAAATCTCTATTGGAGCCAAGTCGGTGTGACATATTCTATGTTTGGCCGATGAGTAGATTTGTAACATTAGGTTTTGTACAGGTCGCTATGACCTTGCAAAAGTCTTGCCGAATGGTTACACATTGGAGTCTTTGGTGTGACATGTTGTGTTTGATATATTCTCTTATCGCGTGCAAATAAATGGCCGACAGGCCATACATATCATTTATCGGGGAGATCCTTGGCCGCAAGGCTTAGTTTGGGAAGAAGCCTCAGCGATGAAGAAAGGTCTCACCAATGGGGGAAATCTTGGAGTCTTCGTGGTGACATAATGATTTTGGTATGATGTATCACCGACCGATAGAGAGTCTTGCCGATGATGAGGGGTCTTTGGTATAAGTCATGGTGAACGGTGATCTCCAGGTAACTTGGAGAACTCGGTAAGATCTCTCAGTGAAAAGTGGTATGTCTTATCGATATAATTTTCTTGCTATCCTTGAAGTAACATGTGATGGCTTGGTAAGAAGTCTTACTGAGGTGTGAAGTCTTGACAACCGTTCGGTGCTCGATGTAACTAAGGGGGTCTTAGTGTGAAGTCTCAGTGATGAATGAAAGTCTTGCCGACTGTTGATCACTTCGAAGAAAGTCTTTGAACCTTGGTATGATCTCTTGGTGAAAGATAATAGTCTCGCAAATGTAAGTTCTATTGTCTATGTGACTTTTGAACCTCGGTATGAAGTCCTGGCAAAAGCGATGAGTCTTGCCGACTAGTGGATGCACACGAATTACCATCAAGGCTCAACGTGAGGTCCTGGCAAGAGCGATAGTCTTGCCGAAGGGAAAAATGAAGTCGATGCAATGGGTGAACTCGATATATCCTCTTGTTGATTGTAATGTCACTCGGCGATATCGAATGTTGACTGTGTTGGCATCAGGGAGACATGAATAGTGTCTCACCAATATGTGAACACAACTTGACATGGTTATCATAATGTGAGCGCATTATTAACCAGTAGAGATATGTTCATTTAGGATTAAATAATGCACTTGCTTTATCACTAAAATGGTAAAAAATCACAATATACCCATTATGTCGGCCCACATTCTGTATATTCTCCTTGTTTTGCGTGTGCTCTGATAGACAGTAGCTTTTTGGTGATTGAGTGAAGTGTGCATGCATGATTTTGAGATTCCATCACCTTTGCATGAAATAGCAGAGTTTTCACGTTGAGAGGCATATAATATCAATTCAAGTTTGAATTATACTGATAATTGATATACAATTGAAATTTGGAGGGGAACAAGCTTTTAAAGAATTCAATTTTTTGAGGAGTTTGAGGAAGGAAGAAGCAAAGGCTACATAATTGGGTAGAACTCCTCTATTTGAAACTTTGTTTTTTTAGGTATGTGAAATCTTTGTACATTTTCTTTCATTCTATTATGGCTTGCTTTCATTTTTGTTGTTTAGCTTATTCCATGTTGATCAAATTATTTGTTTGTGATGCAATACAAAATTTCTAAGCCACTCAACATCATTTCTTTAGGTAACTTCCTTCCCAAATCAATAAAGAGTAAAAGATCAATTTATACAAACTTTGTCAAATTCATCCAAAACTACTTTTCATTCAACCAAAATCCATTTATTTCATTTTAAGTTATAAGACTATCAGTAGCCAATTCACCATCTCCATATAGCAAACCATTTTCAGAATCAACTTTCAACTTTGTTCTTGTCATAAACAATACAACAATACTCATCAACTCAACTTACCCCTTCAATGTAAAAACAATCAAACACCTCTGTTCCTTAGACCTGCAATCAAACATCATCCCAGCCATTTAAGATATCTTTACTCAAATCAACACATCCATCATCCTATCTTCACTTAAACACCATTTGTAACAACAACAAGCAGCATTAGTTAAACACTATCACCAGACCTTTAAGATGCTAATTTCATCATGTATTGATTGTAATATTCCAATATATCAGTATAGACACACTCTTACTACTTTGCATTCAAGAAACCATTGCCATATATTGGAAACATATGCTTGAATCATCAAATCTTTCACAATCTACCTTCAAAACATTACCGAGCATAGACACAAATGAGACTGTTCCAAAGCACTTAACAACATTCCTTTCGTTGTTTCTACATATTCTCTATTCTCAGCAAACAATGCCAAATATCTCTAGGAGGCCAACATTTCATCTAATCAAGTGATTCCTTTTCTATCATAATGCATTTACACAATCCCAATACATATTCTAAGGCCTATTTTGATCCTTTTCAACATACTATAAAAGTTTATACACTTATTTCACAAAACAGAGTAGAACCAACATGTTGTCTACTGGTAGAAGCCCTTAAATAGGTCAATTTATCAAAGCAAGTCATCATAGAGCTACTCACTAATCCACCAAACCTGCAAACAGTCTTAGGCCATGTGTAGAAACTCACAAATAAACAAGTTTCAAGATGTGAAATGACCATCAATACACAAAATCAGTAAACATTTGATTATACGGTGAAAACACACCAACCATGAGGGTTTCTTTAATGAAACATTTGCAACACCTCTACTACTCCACCCAATAATTAAAACATGCTTCATTATGTCTTCAAATTATTTTGAAATCATTTCTAAGCTCCTCTACATGTTGTTTCCTCAAACCCTACTTGAAAACACCATTTTTTTGAATGAGAAAATTTAGAAGTTTGTTCATGCAACAGTATCCCGACTTCTTATTTCTATTTACCCCTACCACACATATCTTCACTATTAAAAGACACTAAATATGATCCATTCCACTGACCTATTAGCCTTACATTGGTGGAATGGCTAAGAATCACTTTTTAGACTCTCTAAACAATTCTAAGGAAACCACAGACCAAGACTTAGGAAACTAAGTTCAAATTAGATTGATTATTCGAATTACAATTCCTACAACTTTCAAGAATGAAAGAAGTCTCTTTCCCTAACAAGAATCAAATCTTAGAACATGCTTGAATCACTATGCAACCTGAAAACAAGAATAGAAAAGGTTTCCAAAATAACTAAGCAGAGGTTTTTTTATTAATTTTTATGGATTTTTGGGATAGAAGATCTTCCTTTATCAAGCTTACAATTATTTTTAATGGTGTCTAAATCAGTTGAAATAACTACCTCTTCATCTTCATCAACCCATCCTTTCCCTTCCACAAAAAAGACTCTTCACCTTCCTGCTTTTGTGCAATTTTACATTTTTACAATAATTGACAACTTTTGTTATAAAAAGGAACTTTTCAATAATATCACCTATTGACCTATTTCATTTTGCAAATACATCAAAATTCATCATTTAATGACCTTCACTCATCATATTTACTCGAACATTTCAACTTGAACAAATTAGCCTTTTGAAGGAATTTCATGACCTAGGTGCTTCTGGACTAGTTTGTCATGTTACAACCTTACGTTGTCAATGGACATTTTAAATCACACAATTCGATACACTTCACTATTAAATTTTTAAACCACATCTCTTTGAGGAATTTTGTTAAATTTTACAATTGACTTTCTTTTTTTTATGCTTCCAAAGAGCTATCATTGAGTTATTTTGTCAAACAGTTAGACAAACTAGCTTTCATTAAGTTATGCTTCCAAAGCTTTCAATTAGTTAATTTGACAAGTTAGCACTTTTTGCACAGGTAAAATCATTCATCATGCTGAAGAAACAAACTGTTAAAAGGAAAAAACTAATAGATGATAAGCTCCAAGCCATCAAAGATAAAGATAAAAAATTGATGAGGGAATTTCATGAAAAGCAGAAATTGGGAACGATTAATGAAAACAAGCCAGCTGAAGAGGAACCTCAACTATCAAAAAGAAAAAATAAATTAGCAGCACAAAGGGCACGAATGTGAAAGAGTCGTGCTAGGGGAGATGTAGATACCATAGTTGGAGACACACCATCTACCACAAGTGAATACGAAGGTACACCATTAAGCACAAGTCCTCAAAGTGTGAAGTCTTGTTGACTATTCGATGCTCGGTGTAACTAAAGGGGTGTCAGCATTGAACGAAAGTCTTGCTGACTGCTGATCACTTCAGAGAAAGTCTTTGAACCTCAAGATGATCTCTTGGTGAAAGCTGATAGTCTCACCGATGTAAGTTCTATTGTCTATGTGACTTTTGAACCTTGGTATCAAGTCTTGGTGAAAGCGATGAGTCTCGCCGACTAGTGGATGCACACAGATTAACATGAAGGCTCGGCATGAGGTCCCGGCGAGAGCGATAGTATTGCCAAAGGGAAAACTAAAGTCAATGCAATGGGTGAACTCTATTTAACCTCTTGTCGATTGTAAGGTCTCTTGGTGATATCGAATGTTGACTATGTTGGCATCAGGGAGACATGGACAGTGTCTCACCGATATGCCAACACAGCTTGACATGGTTATCGTAACGTGAGCATGCTATTAACTAGTAGAGATATGTTCATTTAGGATTAAATAATGTGCTTGATTTATCACTAAAATGGTAAGAAATCATAGTATACCCATTATGTCGGCCCACATTCTGTATATTCTCTTGGTTTTGAGTGAGCTCTGACAAACATTAGCTTTTTGGTGATTGAGTGAAGTGTGCAAGCATGATTTTGAGATTTCATCACCTTTGCATGAAATAGCAAAGTTTTCACATTGAGATGCATATAATATCAACTCAAGTTTGAATTATAGTGATAATTGATATACAATTGAAACTTGGAGGGGAACAAGCTTTTGAAGAAGTCAAATTTTTGAGAAGTTTGAGGGAGGAAGAAGCAAAGGCTGCATAATTGGGTAGAACTCCTCTATTTGAAACTTTGCTTTTTTAGGTATGTGAAATCTTTGTACATTTTCTTTCATTCTATTATGGCTTGCTTTCATTTTTGTTGTTTAGCTTATTCCATGTTGATCAAATTATTTTTTTGTGATGCAATATCAGATTGCCAAGCCACTCAACAACATCATTTCTTTAGGGAACTTCCTTGCCAAATCAAAAAAAGAGTAAAAGATCAATTTATACAAAATTTGTCAAATCCATCCAAAACTACTTTTCATTCAACCAAAATCCATTAATTTCATTTCAAGTTATAAGGCTATCAGTAACCAATTCACCATCTCCATATAGAAAACCATTTTCAGAATCAACTTTCAACTTTGTTCTTGTCATAAACAATACAACAATCACTCATCAACTCAACTTACCCCTTCAAGGCTAAAACAATCAAACACCTTTGTTCCTTAGACCTGAAATCAAACATCATCCTAGCCATTTAAGATATCTTTGCTCAAATCAACACATCCATCATCCTATCTTCACTTAAACACCATCTGTAACAACAACAAGCAGCATTACTTTAACACTATCACCAAACCTTTAAGATGCCAAATTCATCATGTTTTGATTGTAATAATCCAATATATCAGTATAGACACACTATGATTACTTTGCATTCAAGAAACCATTGCCATATATTGGAAACATATACCCAAATCATCAAATCTTTCACAATCTACCTTCAAAACATTACCAAGCATAGACACAACTATGGCATGACAAATGAGACTGCTCCCAAGCACTTAACAACATTCCTTTCGTTGTTTCTACATATTGTCTGTTTTTAGCAAAAAATGCCAAATATCTCTAGGAGGCCAACATTCCATCTAATTGGGTGATTCCTTATCTATCATAATTCATTTACACAATCCCAATACAGATTTTCAAGCCTATTTTGATCCTTTTCAACATACTATAAAAGTTTATACACTTATTTCACAAAACAGAGTAGAACCAACATGCTATCTACTGGTAAAAGCCATTAAATAGGTCAATTTATCAAAGCAAGTCATCATAGAACTACTCACTAATCCACCAAACCTGCAAATAGTCTTAGGCCATGTGTAGAAACTCACAAATAAACAAGTTTCAAGATGGGAAACACCCATCAATACACAAAATCAGAAAACATTTGATTATAGGGTGAGAACACACCAACCATGAGGGTTTCTTTAATGAAACATTTGCAAAACCTCTACTACTCCACACAAAAATTGAAACATGCTTCATTATGTATGCAAATTATTTTGAAATCATTTCTAAGCTCCTCTACATGTTGTTTCCTCAAACCCTACTTGAAAACACCATTTTTTTGAATGAGAAAATTTAGAAGTTTGTTCATGGAACAGTATCCTGACTTCTTATTTCTATTTACCCCTGCCACACACATCTTCACATTGAAAAGACACTAAATATGATCCATTGCACCGACCTTCTAGTCCTACATCAGTGGAATGGATAAGAATCACTTTTTAGACTCTCTAAACAATTCTAAGGAAACCACAGACTGAGACTTTGGAAACTAAGTTCAAATTAGATTGATTATTTGAATTACAATTCCTACAACTTTCAAGAATGAAAGAAGTCTCTTTCCCTAACAAGAATCAAATCTTAGAACATGCTTGAATCACTATGCAACCTGAAAACAAGAATAGAAAAGGTTTCCAAAATAACTGAGTTGAGGTTTTTTTATTAATTTTTATGGATTTTTGGGATAGAAGATCTTCCTTTCTCGAGCTTACAATTATTTTTAAATGTGTCTAAATTAGTTGAAATAACTGCCTCTTCATCTTCATCAACCCATCCTCTCCCTTCCACAAAAAAGACTCTTCACCTTCCTCCTTTTGTGCAATTTTACATTTTTACAATAATTGACAACTTTGTTATAAAAATCAACTTTTCAATAATATCACCTAGTGACCTATTTCATGGTGCAAATACATTGAAATTCATCATTTAATGACCTTCACTCATCATATTTAGTTGAACATTATAAATTGAACAAATTAGCCTTTTGAAGGAATTTCATGACCTAGGTGCTCCTACACCAGTTTGTCATGTTACAACCTTACGTTGTCAATGGACATTTTAAATCACACAATTTGATACACTTTCCTATTACCTTTTTAAACCACATCTCTTTGAGGCATTTTGTTAAATTTAACAATTGACTTTCTTTGTGTATGCTTCCAAAGCTATGATTGAGTTATTTTGTCAAACAGTTATACAAACCAGCTTTCATTGAGTTATGCTTCCAAAGCTTTCAATTAGTTAATTTGACAACTTAGCACTTTTTGCACAGGTAAAGTTATTCATCATGCTGAAGAAATAAACTGTTAAAAGGAAAAAACTAACAGATGATTAGCTCCAAGCCATCAAAGATAAAGAGAAAAAACAAATGAGGGAATTTCGTGAAAAGCAGAAATTGGGAACGATTGATGAAAACAAGCCAGTTGAAGAGGAACCTCAACTATCAAAAAGAGAAAATAAATTGGTAGCACAAAGGGCATGAATGCGAAAGAGTTGTGCTAGGGGAGTTGCAGATACTGTAGTTGGAGACACACCCATCCACCACAAGTGAATACGAAGGGACACCATTAAGCACAAGTGAATATGGAGGGACACCATCTACCACAAGTGAGTATGGTTGGACACCATCCACCACATATGAAGTTGAGAGTACATCATCACTCAGAGTTGAGAAAAAAGGTATGCCATCATCCCCACGTGAACCTCAAGGTATGTCTTCTATTCCACCCTCGATCGAAGGTATGCAATCTAGCCCACCTCAATTAAATATTGATGAAATTGGTAATGTTGAGATGTATGTACCTAAGAGAACACCACCTAGAATTTTGCATAGAAATCCAAAGTTTTTGATTAATATTGATGAGGATATTTTGCAGCACATAGAAGGTAAGATTCCAGAACGCACTTGTAGAAGATATGCTGATAAGATTTGGAAAATGTTCTTTGAAAGGCTAAATGAGACTACAAGATGTCAACTATTTGTTCAAATGATGGGGGTTTAAAGTACAGAAACATCATGAAGACTCTTGGGTTGAGAACATCGAATGCATCAAGTGAAAACACTATTGTGAAGAATCTAATGGATGCTTATGACACTGTGGGTAAGACCTCA
The DNA here is from genome assembly GCA_007258455.2 of Sequoia sempervirens. NCBI lineage: Eukaryota > Viridiplantae > Streptophyta > Pinopsida > Cupressales > Cupressaceae > Sequoia > Sequoia sempervirens. The sequence continues at coordinate 208,527,157 of VDFB02000017.1, forward strand.
CGCTCAAAGGATAGTAATGTCACACGACATGTCATTACATCAACTGTGGTAAGCTATCAAACAAAGAGATCTTGCCTCATTAAAAAGACAAGTGAACAAGTGGGAATTAGTAGAAAAACTTTATCAAAAGCTGTTCAAAGGCGCAAAGAATTGAGGGCACCAATTCAAATGAATTATGGGCATTCTGAGACCACACAAAGATAAAAAAGTTGTTGAAGCATTGAGAACACTAATTGAAGATTATTGGAAGAATAATACAAGGCCATCTCCAAATCAAAAAGGATGTCGTAAGAAGGAGAATCGGTAGTCGAAACCAGTGAGCCACATCCAAAGCATTTTTTGGATACGACTCAAACCCAATTTTTTCATAAATTTCAAAATTCTTATCCTCAAATTAGTATTTCTCAAAGATTTTTTGAAATGATTAAACCTTTTATGTCAAGATAAATCACACACGCACTACTTGTTGTTGTAAACTACATATTGAATTCTCTAACCATTATGATGTTTATCGTTCTATATGTTTAGATTTGCATACTAACGATGTTTTGCAGGATTGTGGCATAGAAGCCCCACCAAAATATTCAAGAAAGTTCTTATCAAAAAATTTATGTGAAATAGAGGATGGCCAAATATTCTATAGGATAGCATGCTTGATGGTTCATGCGAGCATTGGCGTGGCTTGCAACGAATGCCAGTATGTCAACATATGGAAAGCACATATGAGGTGGGACAAAAACTAGTAGAGTTCGGGAAGTATAAAACAATGGCATATGGTACAAAAGATGGGTCTGAAGCAAAAAGGTGTGACTTGGTTATTCAGAAAATTCTAGTGTATCAGTTCATGTCCATGTTTCGTGAGAATCTAGTGTACGAGTATGCAAGGCATACCCATAGAGCCTGATGGCTGGACATGCAGTTCAAGCTATGCAAGGACACCTTTCCACTTGGCAACATAGTATCAGTGGTTGAATTTGCAGAGAACTACACTCTACAGCCACAGCGTGAGGTGCAGTCACAGTATTACAACTCCACACAGGCATCAATATTTGTGCACATAGCATTCATACATGCACTTGTAGAAGATATGCTAATAAGATTTGGCAAATGTTCTTTAAAAGGCTAAATGAGACTGTAAGATGTCAACTATTTGTTCAAATGATGTGGGGTTTGAAGTACAAAAACATCATGAAGACTCTTGGGTTGAGAACATCAAATGCATCAAGTGAAAACACTATTGTGAAGAATCTAATGGATGCTTATGACAGTGTGGGTAAGACCTCATGCTCAAAGGATAGTAATGTCACCTGACGTGTCATTACATTGACTTTGGTAAGCTATCAAACAAAGAGATCTAGCCTCATTAAAAAGACAAGTGAACAAATGGGAAATAGTAGAAAAACTTTATCAAATGTAATTCAAAGGTGGCAAAGAATTGAGGGCACCAATTCAAATGAATTATGGGCATTCTCAGGGAGACTGCCACAAAAAGATAAAAAAGTTGTTGAAGCATTAAGAACACTAATTAAAGAGATTGGAAGAATAATACAAGGCCATCTACAAATCAAAGGGATGTCGTAAGAAGGAGAATTGGTAGTCAAAAACATGAGCCACATCCAAAGCATTTTTTCAATACGACTCAAACCTAATTTTTTCATAAATTTCAAAATTCTTATCCTCAAATTAGTATTTCTCAAAGATTTTTTGAAATGATTAAACCTATTTATGTCAAGATAAATCACAAACACACTACTTGCGGTTGTAAACTACATATTGAATTCTCTAACCATTATGATGTTTATTGTTCTATATGTTTACATTTGCATACTAACGATGTTTTGCAGGATTGTGGCATAGAAGCCCCACCAAAATCTTCAAGAAAGTTCTTATCAAAAATTTTATGTGAAATAGAGGATGGCCAAATATTCTATAGGATAGCATGCTTGGATGGTTCATGCGAGTGTTGCAGTGGCTTGCAATGAATGCTAGTATGTCAACATATGGAAAGCACATATGAGGCGGGACAAAAACTACTAGAGTTCAGGAAGTATAAAATAGTGGAATATGCTACAAAAGATGGGTCTGAAGCAAAAAGGTGTGAGTTGGTTATTCAAAATATTCCAGTGTATCATTTCATGTCCATGATTCATGAGAATCTAGTGTATGAGTATGCAATGAATACCCATAGAGCCCAATGGCTAGACACACAATTCAGGCTATGCAAGGAAACCTTTCCACTTGGTAGCATCGTATCATTGGTTGACTTTGTAGAGAACTACACTCTACAGCCATAGCATGGGGTGCAGTCATAGTATTACAACTCCACATAGGTTTCGATATTTGTGCACATAGCATTCATATATGCAACTGAAAGTACAGAGGACAAAAGGAAGGTATTGAGGGAGTATCACTTTTATATTAGTGATGATCGCAAAAATTCTCCAAAGTTTGTGCAAGGTTTCTTCCAAATGTTCTACAATCATTTGGCTCAGAGGAGCATATCATATGATCAACATATAATATGGTCGGATAATTGTGCAGCACAGTTCAAGAATGCGCACATGTTCTAATAGTTGTGTAGGATGCATCTCACTACATGTGTTCAACATATGTGGAACTTTTGTGAGGCCAAACATGGAAAGGGAGAGCATGACGGTGCAGGAGCATGCATGAAAAGAGCATTAGCATGAGAAGAGTTAAAGTTTAAAGATAGTGCACAGTTGATAAATGCAAGGTCAATCGTCGAGTGGTGTAATGGTTCGATGGGTCCAAGTAATGAAGGTACATCTTCAGTTCATATATTTTTTTGGTTGATGGATGATACTAACATTGCACCATATGAGGATTGTTGTACCCTAATAGGATCGAGTGAGTTGCACTCTTTCCTTAGCTCAAATGCAGGTTCATGAAGTATCGATACAAGTAAGATGGCATGCTTTTGTTCATGTACAATGCAAGCCTAGAATGATTCTGAGTTAGGGGAGTGGGTTGACAAATGGTTGACAAGTTATCTTAGCTCACTTCACATGTATCACCCTTTGATGGCATTGGAACTAACACGGATGGAATCATCGGTCGAATTTGACTATGTATCGGATCTAGTTCAACCAGGTAATATATCTACTTTCTTAGTATTTGAAATTCCATATTGTTATCTTACTTTGTACTGTATTCATAATGGTGACTAATTTCAAGAGATATGCCGCACATATAAATGCAGGGCATGTTTATGCAATTATTGTAGATGAGGACAACGAAGAGGGTACAAACTATTACTTGTGTCGTGTTGAAGCAAAAAAGAAATTGAAAGCCTCAATTATAGATGGAGAAAAAATTGAATACCCTACAGGCTCAGTTGTTGTTACTGGAACATGGCTGAGAAGGTACCCACATAAGAGTGTTAAACATTGGTTGTTTGAGAAATTTGACATGCATCGTAGATTCTTCACTACTCAAACCTTGTCATGGCTTCCAATGTTCATTTGAGAAAATATGGGGGTAGACCTTTGAACAAGACCTTGTGGAAGGTCCGTGAGTCTGACCATGAGGCAATACTTGACACAATAAAGAGTAGAGTAGACCTAAATGGTTCATTGGATTAATTTGTAAGTATATGCATAATGGTTCTTATTAATTTATACTTGTATCCACGTTAGTTTGGTTGATTCCAATGCTATCATCTTATTTTACTTTGTGTATCTGTATGTAACCAGGCAAACATTGATTGGTGCCCCCTTGCATAAAATGCAGATTTATGAGCCATCCAAGAGAATCTCAAGCAGAAAAGCAATGCAACATCCTTATTTTGATGATCTTGGAAAATCTCAATTATGATTTTAAGCCATTAAAAAATTGTGCGAAGCTTGATGAGGAAATTTCAAGTTATTCATTTGAATTTAACCTTATCATGACCACCTATGACGTAGACATTATAAGAGCATCTCGAATTTCAATAAATTATATTCATAAGAGCATAGACAAGGTAGCGAACTCTTTGAAAAAATTCCTCAAAGAAATGTGGTCTTATGGTGATGGAATGGCATAATGATTTCCATGACAAGAAAATTGTTGTGTATTGTCATGGCATTCCATCACCATTGAGACCACATTTCTTTGAGGCTTTTTTTCAAACAATTTGCTACCTTTTCTATGCTATTGCTTATTAGTATGCTTTGATAGATTTTTTCCAAGCATCCATAGCTTTTTTGGAAGCACCTATTTTAGTATTTTATCCATAGCAACAAGGAAGCAAACTATTTGATAGAATGCTTTGGTAAACATGTATGATAAATGTACTAGCATAGAGAAGGCAGTGAACTGTTTGAAAAAATGCCTCAAAGAAATGTGGTCTCATGGTGATGGAATTCCATGAAAATGTACAACAATTTTCTTGTCATGTGATGCAGAGGGAATGAGACTTTAGTCAAAACTCAAAGTTTCAAGGATTACAATGATGCAATCTCAAACACTCTTCCAGGCACCCTGATGGAGACAAGCCTCAATAGTGCACTTATAACTTAGATGCTTTCCTAATAGACCCAAAACCTTGGAGTGATCTGAAGGAACTAAAAAAAAATTTCTTGAATGGTTTCAAAGCCCCAAACCTCTGTCTTAGACAAAACTCACTTTTTGCACCTTGACTAGGCTTCTAGCCCAACTAGACTTCTAGCAATGGTTTTTTGACTTTTCACTCAACTTCCCCAAAGGAATCCTCAATATAAAGACTGATTTAGATGTGATTCATGATGATACAAAACATATCAAATCATTTATGGCACTTGTTATGGATCAAACCTACCAAAATCTATTGTTTCCTCAAATTTAAGGCCTAATTAGCCCACTTTTTCAAAGCAACCCCTCTCTAAACTTATCCCTTGACTATGAATCTTTCAACAGTGCTTTAAAATGTTCCCAAACCAAATATTTTTAAGGTATTAGTCTTCTTTGACACCCTCAACATGCTAAATCACAAAACCCTCAATAAATTGCTCCAAAACTAGGGCCTCTTGAAAATTAGCTTTCTGAACACTTCCAGAACCTTCTCTTGGACTTTTCACCAATAACTCAAAATATCTAAACACATTCAACTCAGAAATATACCCCTTATTAAGGTAGATCTCTTGATGCTACACTTTAGGCACCATTTTCATGCTCTTTTCCTTGCTAAAACTCGATGTACACCAAAGAATCACTCTTTCCTGCACAATAACTTGCTAGATATATATAATAAAAGTTAGATATGATCCATTTCACAAGTTTTCAGTTGCACTCTCCCATGAAATGGATCATTTATTCGTGAAGACTCTCAAAACTAGTGAAAAATCTGTACTTTTTGAGGACAGTCAGCAATAGAACACAAGAAACTGATTCCCAATTTTATTCAGGTCATTCAAAAGGTTAAATGCATGTAAATAAAAGTTATTAAACCATCCAAATGATCATGAAACCAAAAGGAATTGGAGATTCATCAAAAAAACTCAAGAAAATGCAAAAAGATTGAAGTTTTTATTGATTTTTTGTAGCAGTCCATACAACACTTGCAATATCAGCCAAACCTCTATACAAATGCTTTCTCTAGGCTTATAGACTCATCCTACAACTATCCCGACTGATTAGAATTGATTTTATTACATTATTGTGATTAAAACTCCTAAAACACACTTTTCCACCCAAAGTTGGATTTCAAAAAAATGAATTTCCAACATTGCAATTTATTAACTCCTATTAACTATAAAGCTTCCAAAACTATTACATATCATCATTCAACCTTATTGAACCTAATTAAAACATCATATACCTATTTAAACTCCTAGAACATCATTGTTCCATTTACAAGTCAATTTGGTCCTATGGTCCTTATCAGGGCCCTTAGGACTTTTGATCTTCCTGTTACACTCATCCATGCCAAATGAGAATTATAGGCTTCAAAATTCTATAATTGATGCTCTAAAAAGGTTTATAGGTCTTCAAGATGCCTGCCATTTCATGACTCTCCAAATGATCCCCAAGGATCTTGGGTGCTCCTGCACCATCATGGCACTCCACCACCATGAGACCACATTTCTTTGAGGCATTCTTTTCAAACAATTCATTCCCTTGTCTATGCTATTGCTTACTATTATGCTATGATACATTTTTTCTAAGCATCCATAGCTTGTTCAAAAGCACCTATTTTAGGCTTTTAGCCATAGTAGCAAGGCAATGAACTGTTTGGCTAAATGCTTTAATAGACATTTATGAAAAATGTGTTAGCATAGACAAGGTAGTGAACTCTTTGAAAAAATGCCTCAAAGAAATGAGGTCTCATGGTGATGGGATGGAATGATGAATGACATGATAATAAAATTGCTATGGATTGTCATGGCATTCCATCTCTATTGAGACCACATTTCTTTGAGGCTTTTTTTCAAACAATTTTCCGCCTTTTCTATGCTATTGCTTATTAGTATGCTTTGATAGATTTTTTCCACAAGCATCCATAGCTAATTTGGAAGCACCTATTTTAGGCTTTTAGCCATAGCAACAAGGAAGCGAACTGTTCGATACAATTCTTTGGTAAACATGTATGATAAATGTAGTAGCATAGACAAAGCATCAAACTATTTGAAAAAATACCTCAAAGAAATGTGGTCTCATGGTGATGGAATGCCATGACGATCCACAACAATTGCTTGTCATGGCATTCCACCACCATGAGACCATGTTTCTTTGAGGCATTTTTTTCAAACAGTTCATTCCCTTATCTATGCTATTGCTTACTATTATGCTATGATAGATTTTTTCTAAGCATCCATAGCTTGTTTGAAAGCACCTGTTTTAGGCTTTTAGCCATACCAGCAAGGCAATGAACTGTTTGGCTAAATGCTTTGATAGACATGTATGAAAAATGTGTTAGCATAGACAAGGTAGTGAACTCTTTGAAAAAATTCCTCAAAGAAATGAGGTCTCATGGTGATGGAATGCCATGAAAATCAAAATCATTTGATTGTCGGGCATTCCATCAGGTCATGAGACCTCATTTCTTTGAGGCATTTTTTCAAAGAGTTCACTGCCTTGTCTATGATATTGCTTACTATTATGCTTAAATGATAGATTTTTTCCAAGCATCCATAGCTTGTTCAAAATCACTTGTTTTAGGCTTTCAGCCATAGCAACAAGGCAACACTTGAACTATTTGACAAAATGCTTTGGTAGACATGTATGAAAAATGTGGTAGTATACACAAGGTAGTGAATTGTTTGAAAAAATGCCTCAAAGAAATGTGGTCTCATAGAATGCCATGACAACCAAATGCAATTGGCAGCTGCTCTAGTTATTTGTTATGCAATGTGAAGTAATTACATAATTGCTTAGGTTGACTTTGTAAAAACTATATTGTAATTGAAATTTTGTCATCTATCAGCATCTAGTTATTAGTTATCAAACGTGAAGCAATGCTTTTAGTTTGCAAGATGTGCAATGCAATGTAATGAACATTATGAGTATAAAATACAAAAATCTATTTTTTACTAAGTTACCAGTTCAGTTTTGGGTTCAGGATTGGGTTCGAGAACCTAGTTCGCTAGTTCAGGAAATTTTTTTTTTGGGTTGGGTTCGTTTTAGGTTCAGTCATACAAAAACATATAAAAATCAGAAATATATACATATATGCAGCAGTAACAAGTTCATAATACACCACCATATTAATAGTCAAATAACATAGCAAAAATACACCACCACTTTCATAGTGAAATATTAAAATATTAGTGATCTACTCAAATGTCATGATCCAAAATTATAAATTAAAGTTCAAACATAAAAATGTCAAGTGTTTACAATCAGCCATTATTGATCATTGATCAATCTGAAAAGTGTGAACATTTTTCCGCGTGGAAGGAAAGCAAGAAAATAGTGTTACATAATTATTTACATTGTGAAAGAGCCAAAACCTTTCTCTTGCAGATCGTAGAAGAATCTCAGTGATTTTTTGGGTGTCCTTGCCTTGGAATGGAACTATCCTAAGCCATGAATGATTTACCAGGAACTGTGAGAAAGAAATAAGATAAATCACATGCAACTTGTTGCAATTTCTTTCCTTGGGAAAAAGGGTAAAGTTTTCTTTTTAGGGAGAATCTCCTTTAGAGTTTGAACGTATTGATAATTTTCAAAATAGACTTAGCCAGATATGTCATTTAGGTTTGAAGCTTTTAGGTAAAATGTTTGCTTCTTAATTTTTTTTTCAAAATTCAAGATGCAGGCTCTCCTCCCTTAGGGAAGAGAGGGCCTATCAAACCTACACTCTTATGCAACACTTCTCAAGTTCTTGTTGATGCAGTATTAGATGTGAAGTTTCAAAATAGGCATGGTCATATCAATTCTCATCTCACGACTATCATTGCATCAAATTAAGAATTTTCAATCCTTTATGGTCTAGACAAGAGAAGTATGGAGTAGTGTTCCAATGCTAAAGTCTTATTGTGAATCTCTTTGCTATGAGTGGTTCAAAAATGAGGAATCTGTCTTCTACACCAAATGAGAAATATTCACAATATGTGCTAGGAAGGAATAAGTCCATAAGATCGAGTATGTAAGAATTGAGAATTGCAAGATTGGCTTACATTTGACTTCCAAACACATAAATTTTCACACTTTTCGATGTTCACATGTAAGTCAAAAAATTATGTGCATAAGTTGTATACACTTGAATAAACGTAACTCATATCTATTGAACCATGAATTTATAATTTGCAAATATGGACACCATTGATGAGAAGATTTGTATTAAGCAAATAGCCACGTACGAATACATCAATATATGTCGATATAAGTATAAAATATAGTTAAAAAATAGCCATATAGGCTTACGAGAATGCCATATAGGCATTCAATGTCAAATATATCCAATACAAAATATGTACAAAATTTCCATGTAGGCATACAACAAAGGGCTCTGTGCATTCAAAATTCATTTCTCTCCATGCTCTAGTTCAAATACAATTTTCTTTCCCTTTGCTAGGCAATCTGATGGCAATAAATATGTCACCCATTTCTGCTGTGCTCGAGGAGTGCTCCTATTACTCCTCCTAGTCTTTAGCTTCTGGTGAAGTTTCGACTGTTACAATAAGAAGTAAAGACATTAATATATAGAAATTACATTATAAAAATTAATATATTTAACAAAATAATCACTTACGGCCATCTCACGATCACTTTCCTCGATGGAAATATTTGCGCACTGATGCTCAGGCATGCTCAAGCGCTCTATAAACCATCCAAATAGGAATTAAACTAAAATCAATAATGGTTTAATTTTTCACTAGAACTAGCTCATCTATAACAATGAATGTAAATTGAAATTTAGTAATTTGCCCCATACCTCCCCTATCAGAGCCATCGAGGATTGTATAGCGGAGGAAACACCAATATCCTTTTCCCTCGTAACATTTGGCAGTGTTTTTTTCACCAACATCTGAAAATAAAACAAAAAATTATTCAATCACAAAAAACTTACAATAGCGATCCATGTGATGACTTATAATGTATGAGATCTAATGAACAAAATTTTGAGTACAAGTATTAAAAAGATATATTTCTAATTATTATCTATCGAATTTGAAGTTATAGTGCTTTTATTTTGAGTGATCTATGTAATGGAATGTAAGGTCAACAATATGAATATAAACTACACAAATCTATTAAACTTAGAATTCATTAATTAAGTTCTCTTTAAATTCTATATTACCTCTGTGAATGTTTGATCAAATCTATTGGCACTTAGAGGTGTTTCCTTGAAACCTCCAACAGTACCTTGTTCATCATCCAAAATCACTTATTAAAATACCATTCATAAAACAATGCTATTAACACATGTAATAAATTTATAATTGTTTACTAGCTTTACATACCCCACCGATAGGTGTACTGCAAAAATAAGTAGGTGGATGACTAGTGTATCTAGTCTCTACACTGTGACCCTACAATTTTATTAAAATAATAAAACTAAATTAGATAATCTTGCATTTCACTTTCAAAATTTAATAAATTAAATTCAATGAAAATGCTGAATTTTACGTAAGTGTCAATGACATATGCATCATGCAAAATGTCAGCCATCCTCTCCATCCCTGTAGATGCATACAAATCAGGTTGCATAGTAGCATATGGATCCTGCGTAGTACCCTCTTGAGTGTCGGTAGGGTCATACGAACAAGTCACCCTGCAAGATTGACACACATGGGTTCGAAGGCCACCACCTAAAGACTCCCCTAGATGGCACTATACAATAGGGCTAGTGTGATGAATGACACTCTGGGTCAAAGTTGTGATCACCTACAATGTCTCTATGTCGGCACTCTCCTTCACAATGACATGCATCACAATCTGCTCACGAGGTGGCCTAGCGAGAGGTTGTCTCCCTTGCTGCGTAGGATTCGGCTATGCACTGGGCCTATCCTAAGCTAACCCCCCACCTCTCCCCTAGAACTCCCTTATATCAAAATAATTTGGGATTTGGTTCAATACAAACTCACTATATAGTTTCCTAAGAAAATATTGGTGGACTTCACAATTATTGCACGGTGGGTAATCAGAGACCATATACCATCTTTCATAAAAATGGTTCTTAATCTCTTGGTTGTGGCATCAGTGAATATGAAACCTCTTTGCATTGATGGTACGATTTTGATTTGTTTTGGGGTTAGTGAATATAGAGCACAAATCACCTTTAGTAATTTTAAATCTTTTACTTGTTTATATGATAATTTGTCTACATAATATGCCCTAGCTGTCTGCCTCCTATCTTGCCATCCAGATATTTGTTGGGTGATTGCATCTACATTTTTTAACATGTCTTTCAATGAATTTTCTAGAAGCATTCTTTCCGTGGTTGAAGCATTTGGATCACTCAACCTAGTGATAAGATCCTCAAGTTGTTTTCTATTGTTCTCAATTTCACCTCAAATTTTCTTGAGTGCCGGAGGGAATTGAGAGAATGGTGGGGGAGGTTGATTTTGTTGTTGAGGTTGATTTTGTTGAGGATTTACCTCCTCTTCTTGTTGAGGATTTGCAGGATTTCCTATATATTTTAAAAAAAAAATCAAATCTAACCTAAAACAAACAAAATCAATTTAAAACTAACAAATTCAAAAAAAATAGTAAACAATACTTACCTCCTACATCTCTTCATCATCATGGCACAATATTTGCAAAAAAAATCCAACTGTTCTTGATGGAATTTTCAAAAGTCCTTCCTCCTAGAACGTGAGCACGAAATTGAGGGTTTTTGGCCATGGGCAGAGCTGAGAAATAGTGAAAAGTAAATGATACACATTTCACTTTTCTTTTTCTCTTTTAAAAGCACATAGTGCACTCGCGTTATAATGCAAGCACGTTATGTGTTTCCCCATTTTTTTCCCATTTGGCCACAAAAGTGCGACCAACTTCATGCACCTGCCCATAAAACTTTTAGATTATATCCACAAGATTTTAAACTGAGAAAATAGTATCTTCTAATGACTAATTACAGTTTTGGTTAAGCACAAGAACACTTCTTCACACTCTTCTCACTCTTCTACACAATCTACTTCTTCCTTTGAATGATTAGGAATTTATTCACACATAGGACTCACACACCTCTCACACACATGCCTTCAAATGGAATAAACAATCACTTATATATATATCCACAACTAGGAGTTACATCGCTACATGTCAGCTTCAACAAAATAAGAAAATGTACAAACTATCAGCCCAAAACAATAATAATTATCAATGTGGATCAACCAATGTCAGCCAAAACATAGTGAAGACCCAAAAAAAAATCCTCGAACATGAAATATCTTCAAAAATTATTCCTCGAAGATCCACATCACACTATAATTACCATGTCTGCCATTAACATTAAAAACATGAACATGCAAAAGAAAATCACCAATCACGAGCACAAAATTCAATGTTGATGAACAACACTGATAGAGCATGATCTAGAAATATCCACAAGTATCATGAATCACCACAAAAGAATCCACAACAATTCAACTTATTAGAATCACATCATCTTCTTTTTGGAACACCAACCGAAGCAATAGAAAAACTATTAGAACACAAATACTCATAACTCAATCAAATCTTCATGCGGATCTCTGAAACTTAACATGGATAAACTAGATATACTCGAAAAGAAACCATTTAATCCACAACCTCTAATCATTGACATACTGATCTCACAACCAAATTGAACTTCACTTTAGTAGTAACAACTTCCAAATTATTTTATTATACAATTTTCTCAATATCCTTGACATATACAGCTTCTAATGTCTTTAAGGCCAATAGTGTTGACATCAATGATAACCACATATTAATAACATCTAACACACATGTTGGTGAAGAGGTTGGGGAAGTTAATTTTTTGGAATAACTTATAATTTTATATAGAAGCTCTTTCATACAACTTCAAGAGGAAGACGAAGTATTGTCTAACATAATTTAAAATCATTATGAAGTATAGGAAGTATCATCCTCTCCTTCTACTAATCCAGTAAAGACACTTCTACCCACTCTTCCTGTAGTAGAACTTCTTATAGCAATAGGAATGTATCCTACATTGTTGCCTCATGAACTCAAGGTACCAAGCATTAGTGAAACAACTATGGTAGAGATAACTACAAAAGTGTAATTGATAGAAGGAAAAATATCTAAACATTAATAGCAAGTTGAGTGAAGAAAAATAGTTTTCATTGACAAACTTACTAAAGACCCACCAACATGCATTTACATGGGACTATCATGATATGAAGGGATTGGACCTTAAGCTTTGCATTCATGGGATATACATTAGAGATGATTGTACACCAATGAGGCAACCGCAAAGAAGAATTAACCCTTCATTAAGAGAAATTGTAAAAGGGGAACTACAGAGATTGCTAGATGCATGATTCATTTATCTCATCGTAGATAGCCAGTGAGTGTCTCCATTAGAGATTGTTCCCAAAAAGGTAGGTAAGTGGTGAGTTTTTGTTGATTACAAGGAACTCAATGTTGCCACCAAAAAGGACCATTTCCCTCTACCTTTCACAGATCAAGTTCTAGATTCACTTGCAGGAAAACAATACTTTTCTTTTCTAGATGGATTTAGCAGCTATAACTAGATCCAATTTGCACTTGAGGACTAGGAAAATACCACCTTTACCTATCCATGGGGGACTTATGCCTTATTATTCCTTCCCTTTGGCTTATGCAATGCACCTGCAACTTTTTAGAGGGTAGTCATTAGCATATTTTCAGATATCTCTCATGATTGCATGGAAACTTATATGGATGATTTTACCACCTATGGTGCTGATTTCAATGAAGCATTGGAGAATATTTGGAGATTTCTACATGGATGTGAAGACCACAATCTATCTCTAAATAGTGAAAATTGATTCATGATGATGCATGAAGGTGTATTCCATGGCCACTACATCTCTCAAAAAGGAACTCAAGTAGATCCCACAAAGATTGAGGTGATAAAAAATCTGCCTACACCTACAAAAAAAGTAAGATGTTAGGAGTTTCTTGGGCCATGCAGGTTACTATTGGAATTTCATCAAGGATTTTAGCAAAATAGCAACACCATTGTACACTCTTCTCACTCAAGACGTTGAGTTTTAGTGGACATAAGACTATAACTAGGCATTTTCTTATTTGAAGGAAGCTTTGATTGATGCTCCTATAGTCAAAGGGCCCAATTGGGAGTTTCCTTTCCACATCCATACAAATGCGTCAAACTATGCCATAGGAGTAGTATTGGGGCAGAAATAAGGAGCTATTGAAAATGTTATTTATTTTGTCAGCAAAAACTTGCAAGGAGTTTAATTCAATTATACAATGACAAAAAAGGAAATGTTGGCAGTAATCTATGCCCTTAACAAATTTAGGCACTACATAACAGGCTATCAATTTTTTGTGCCAATAGATCATCCATCCATTAGGTACATCATAAATAAACCTCTAATATCAAGTACGTTACCAAGGTGGTTGTTGTTGATGCAAATTTTGATATAACCATTGTGGATAAGCCCAGGAATGCCAATGTTGTTGTGGACTTTCTTTCAAGCCTGACTACATCAAAGAATAATCAAGTCATTGATGATTCTTTCCCTTATGAACATCTATTCTCCATTAGTGTGCATACACCCTGGTATGCTAGCATAGCTAACTATCTGGTCATAGGGAGAGTTCATCCTCACTTCTCTCCAAAAGAGAGAAGGGTGGTCATTGAAAAATCATTTCCTTTTCATGGATTGCAGAATGTTTGTTTTATAATGGGCCAGACCATGTCATGAGGAGATGTGTGAGGGAAGATGAGGCATATGATATTTTTCATGCATGCCACAATGAACCATGTGGAGGAAATTTTGTAGCCAAGAGTACAACAATGAATATTTCAAATACAGGATATTACTAGCTAGCACTCCACAAGGATGCAAGGAGATATGAATGAAAGTGTGATAGATGTCAAAGGATGGGTGAGCCAACCAAATTTGATGAGATGACCCTTTACCCTCAAGTAGTAATCACTCCATTTGACAAGTGGGGATTGCACTTTGTAGGACCCATTCATCCTCCATCAAATGGTAAGTCCTATATATTAGTATGCATTGATTATGTAACCAAGTGGGTAGAAGTTAAGGCCATGAATCATGCAAGAGATAATAAGGTTGAAAATTTTCTTTATGAGGAGATTTTCACACTTATGGGGTTCCGAGAGAGATAGTGACTGATCAAGGGGCTCAATTCACCTCAACCCTTGTTGCAACACTGGTCAATGAGTACAACATAAGGCACATGAAGTCTACTCCTTATCACCCTCAGGCCAATGGCCAAGTTGAGATGACTAATAAGGAAATTGAAGCCATTCTAACAAAATAGTGGTTTTTCATAGGAAGGATTGGGAAAACAGGTTGCCAGAAGCTGTCTGGGCATATAGAATGACTTGGAAAACTACCACAAGCTTCAATCCTTTTGATTTATTGTATGGAAAGACAACTATGATGCCCATTGAATTTGAGCATAAGACTCTTAGGATTGTAGTGGAATTTGGGATGGGTCTCTCTGAGGCACAAAGGAACACAATCATGTAGCTCAATGCTCTTGATGAAATGAGAAAGGAAACCTTGCATCACACAGAGGTAGTATACAATCAGAGAATAAAGTGGAATGATAAATTCATAAAGCATAAGAAATTCTAGCCAGTTGACTAGGTATTGCTATACAACTCAAGGTAGAAAGATAATGCAGGAAAAATGCAAACAAGGTGGCTAGGACGATATGAGGTTGTTAAAGTCTTCCCTAATGGTGTTGTTCTGCTAACCACCATTGACCCTATCATATTTAAGTTGCTTTTCAATGGATATCGCCTCAAGTTGTATCACAATCCAACTTACAAGGAGGAATTCCTACATCAACTCACTCAGCAAGCAACTTTTGAACTTCATGTAGCTGAAGGAAGCAGACCTGGTGTCCCTCTTGGATAACTAAGGTATGTCACTTGTCATAATAAATACTTCCACTCTTGTGGGAGTCCACTTCTTCATTCATTCACCCATCTGTCCATCCATATCCACCTTTCTCTCTCTTCCATCACAGCCATAACTTCACTTCATTCCACTCCATTCTCATTAATTTCTCAACTAACTTTTTAAAAGGTGAATAGTACTTTCTCCATAATATTTTCAATAGATCTTCCACAAATTTAGGTACGTACGAATCAATTTTCTATATCTCAATCATATTTAAATACATTCATTTAATTATTGTAAATTAATATAGATATTCTCCATAGCATGTAATTATTCCTTGCTCTGTCAAATTGTCATAACTATTATGCATGTGAGGACACATGCTAAAACTTAGGTTGGGGGGGGGGGAACTGTGAATACCATATCCACATGTCAGTCCATGTTAGTTCATGTAAGAAAAGTTTAAAATGAGCCAATTTAAAATCTAAGTGAGAAGATAGCTCACATGTGTGAGGTGACATTGACCACCACCATTTTTTCTTAATCATAGCCTTCATTTATTACTCCTTTACCACCTTTATTTCTCTTGTCATAATCCTAAATCACCAAAGAAGTAAAAATTCAAATGATATTGGCATTGCGAGTTTAGGAGCGTTACAGGAAGGAGAAATTGGGATTTCAAACAAAGATTGCAGGAAATGAAACCTTTTAGAGTGATTGTTTAATTATAGGTAGTTGAACAATGCCAAATTAATCCATGGGAGGTGGCTTAATTCAAAATTAACCCATGATTCATGGTGTACTACTACATGATGCACCTTGACAAGCCGACTTCAAAAATTGTAGGTGGTTAGAGTATTTCCTAAAGCTTAATGCTTTTGATTCAAGACATTGCATTGGAATTTTCCCAGACATTGTCTAAAGGAAAGGCCATGGTAAAAGGGTTGGAAGTAATGGTTACTAAAGAAAGAATTGCAGAATTTATAGGGTTTCCTATCGATGGTGAAAATTATCCTACTTCTAGAGATGCCAGGTTAGCTAGGGCTGAATTTATAGAACTTGGTCACCCTCCATTGAGTGTGGAAAAGCAAGATGCAAAGAGAACCTCTCTTCTTGACCCATGGAAGCAAGTAGCTATTTATGTTGTGAAGTACATTACTTGTGAAGGTTTTCAGTTGAATCTACATTCTTTGCACTTCAAACTTCTAAATCATATGAGGCATGGGAGGAGAATGAACATGTGAAATGTGTTATACCACCTTCTCTCAATCATGGTGGCCAAGACTCAAAAAGGTATGGATAATTTTGTTTCCTACACCATTTTACGATCAAATTGTTAGTTGAAAAATATTTGCATGTTGTGTCTAAAATGACTTGGGAAGAATTCTTAAAAATTGATCAAATTAGACCAGAACATTTGTAGTCTAGGGTTTTACCTCAACCTTGTAGGGCTAGTAGGAGATTCAGCGCAGGTGAAGCCACTCCTGGTGCCTCAACTTCTGGTGCAGGCCCTAGTGTAAAACCTCCTATAGCTGAACAAACCATAGAGATTAGTTCTTCTGAAGAAAAGAGTTCAAAAAGAGAATGTTCATCTTTAGATTCTAATGATGATGTTCCACTTGGCATCCTAATTCGAACTAGGGCACAAAAGAAAGAGGCAAAAATAAGGAAGGGTAAAGATAAAAAGAAAACTATAGGAAAGGAAGTTCCAATCTCTAAGAAACAGAAGTTTGACACTATTCTTCTTGTAGTCGAACAAAAATATGAGAGCCCTCATAGAAATTCAAGATTAGCTGGGATAGCCTTTCATGTGTCTCTATAGGGGATCCCTAAGACTAGAGAAACATCACAAGAGGACACAGAATCCCCAATGGGGTAGGTGAACATTAGAGAAAAGGACATATTTGAGGAAGCAACAAATGTAGAATTGGAAAACCTTGTTGCCATTGTTGAACAAGTTGAGATTCAAGAGTATGAGGAGAATCAGGAGATCCTGCAACAAGAGCAAGAGCTAGAGAAAAAGCTAGAACAAGAGGCCATGTAGCAAGAACTAAAAGAACAATCAACACCCCTGTACTTCGGTATGTGTAGGATCATCATCGAAAAAATAGGCCCTTAAGTGGCAAAAAATTCAGAAAAACCAAAGTTAGGAAACTTGACGTATAAATTTGAATAAGTTATCTATATTATTTCAAAAGTAGGTAAAAATAGAATATATATCAAATTGAATGTAGTTTCTAAATTACTAGGTTAATTTTTATTTTTTTAAATCTATTTGGTGAAAATTTGAAATTTCAATGCAATAGTACTTAAATTTTAGGGAAAAAATAAGAAGTAGGTGTTTATTTGATCACCCTAACCACAATAAAATGATAATATTTTTTTATAAAATTTTAGATATATGTAGAGGACTGATGCCTACATGTGATGCATATTTTTTTTGTAATTTGTTTCCAAGTAAATAAATAATTATGATTTTTTTATTACAAATTTTTAAAAATATAAAAACTCATATGTCTAACCACCTTAACTTGGTGAAAACTTCATGAAATTCAATTTTTGTTTTCCTCATCCTATAATATGCAAAGCATAGAATGTAACACATGTTTCAAATGCAAAAAATGTGATACCATTTGAAAGCTATAGATGTTTTTCAATCATCCTATCAATTAGGACTTTAGTCATAATTCAAATACAAAATGAATAATAATTATTTGTTAAATTCAAAGTAAAGAATAATTTATATTAGTGGAAAGTTGAGAATCTCCTTTAAAAACCCTTTTTCGTTTCATCAATTTTGGGTAGAAAAAAATTCGCCAACCACATGCCCATCATATTGCCACTTTTTGGCCCATCATGATCCTGCACATACCCAGTCAGAATTGGTTGAACATTCAGAATACCTGTAGCTAGTGCTACATGAAGAGCAAGTGTTAGTGCTAGGAAAAATTCAAGTAGGAATACATAGGTCCTCTATTTTGTCAATATACATGGTAGCTATGAATGTATGGAAGGAGATACAGAGGAGGGAGGAAGAATGAAAAGAAGAGAAATGTAGGATGAAGAAGGAAATTCAAAAGAGAGATGAACATATTGAAGAGAAGAATATAAAAATTGCTACTTTAAATGAAAATGTGGACAAGATGGAAGCTTTAGTACCTCAAATATTAGAGTGTAGGATTCCTCCAAGGGTATTTTTTTTTTATCTGAAGGAGAAGCATCTTTCTTTAAAACTAGCAAGGATTATCTAAGGTTTGAATCCTTCCATTGAGACTCTTGAATTTTTAAATGCTTATCAGATTACTCTTCTTGAAATGAAGAATTTATTATGTGAATTCTATTTGCATAATTATGTTGTGACCCAAGACCATGATTGGAACCCATTATTGTATGTTGGGGATGTCCAATTAAGGGAATTTATGTCTTGGATATAGAATGAGATTAGTTGGGGACAACAGTTTAGGGCTTACAGGCAAAAAGAATCCAATACTCCCATAGCCATCAGGGCTAAATCTAGAAATCCATGGGATATTTTTAGAGATTGGCACAAAATTACTTACAAACCAAGTTATGGCAACATGATCCTACCTAAGAGAGAAGCAGTTTATAAATAATATGAGAAGATAGAAAAAACCATAGGGGAAATCGTAATGGGAAACTTGTCACAAAGGAACAGTCTGACTGATGAGTTAAGACAATTTGACCCTCACTCTCTGTAGAACTATGTTACAACATGTAAAAGGGTTGATAGATATGTACAAATTGGAAGGACAAAGGGGGAATTTTGGCTTCCATTAACCTTTCAACCACCTATCCTATTATGGCATGTGCCAAATTTTAGGTATTATTAGTATGATATAGTTGCAAAGAGACAGAGATGGAGTAGGTTGGACAAAAAATAAGGGTTCTATTGGGACTCTTATTCACGTACTACAAGAACTAATGTAGGGCAGCTCATAGTTGCAACTTTTAGGGCATTAACAAAGTGAAAGAACAACCCTTTTTCTTTTGTTGGAGGACCAACAAAGTCTTAGGTTGGGGAGAGTGATGAGTCTAGGTTATGACTCAATTTTGATAAAGTTTATTATCCATTTTCTATAGTTTTCATAGACTTTGATACTTTGATGCTAACCTTTTTATGATATTTCCTCAAAAATATAGACATTGGGCACAAGCTATTTTTGTAATCTTTAAATGAAATTGACATGCTATATGAACTATCTATGTTAATTTTACATGTGGATTAATGAATGCTATTTTAAGATAGTTACAAATATGCAATTGTTGTGCATACTAATATTTTTATGCAAATATAATTGGAAGCCTACAAAATTGAGGAAGATTCTACCAGCTGGTCATTCATTATAAAGTTCAACAAGGTGGTTGTTCAAGGGTCAAAGGAGGGAAGACTCTCAGCGAGAGGGAAATTCCTAGTTTAAATCGAAGGATTTCAACTGCCTTGTAAATAATCTTAATTGTTTGTTGAGTCCATATAGGAGTTACTGTTGTGCTATATTTGCATTAAGGAAAACATAGTTGATGAGATTCCATGCATGCATAACCTCTTCCCCACTTTTCATGCTTTCCCTAAAGTGGAATCCTCCTAATTTGTTGGAGTTGACCACCTTTCTAGGTAGTTATCTAGTAGTCTTTCTTCCTATAAATAAGACTCAAATGCTCCTTCTTTGAAGGTTGATTGGTCTAATGATGTACTCGCATTCTTAGTTTTCAAGTAATACACTTATGTTGCTCTATTGTACTTATATTTTCCAATGAATAAAATGAAGTTATAAGTTTGTGCATTTGAGTTTACATTTTTCTTAAGGGATACCTATCCAAGGGGGCCCACTTGGTGAGAATTCCATTTTTTAGCTTAGTTGTTACTTTATGTTCAGTAATTAGTTAAGAATCTGGCACAGTTTGTTCCTATACACACTAGAATTCTATTATGTGACTGTTCATGCAATCAAAGTAGGCAGAGTAGTTTTATGTTTGTTTGCTTAGATTTTCATTTTTGTCATGCATTTCAACTTAGTGTAGTTATTGGTTGATGCTTAGCACTCATATTATTTCTTTCAAAACAATTTACTTTCAACATTATGTTTTCCTTAGTTGTAGGATGAATGTGGCAACTTTGGATTCCTAGTACACATACTATGTTGAACCATTTCAAGTCTACATCCCTAGGTTGACAAGTTAAATTTACCTTCATGATGATTGGGATAGCTATTTAGATGAGATGTCCAATATTTGAATCACAGTTGCAAGGGCTTAGTTGTTATATCATTTTAGGAGGCTAGGTATGTGCAAGATCATGATAGGCTAAAAGGTGGCAATATGATGGGTATGTAGCTGACAACCTTTTTTTTACCCAAAATTGATGAAACAAAAAGCATTTTTAAAGGAGATTCTCAAATTTCCACCAATATAAATTATGCTATACTTTGAATTTAATAAATACTTATTATTCATTTTCTGTTTGAATTACGACTAAAGTCTTGATTGATAGGTTGATTGAAAAACATCTATAGCTTTCAAATGGTATCACATTTTTTTTTTAAATATGTGTCACATTCTATGCTTCACGTACTATATTATTAAAAAAAGAAATCGAATTTCATGAAGTTTTGACAAAGTTAAGGTGGTCAAACAAGAGTTTTTATATTTTTTAAAAGTTGTAATAAAAAATTCATAATTAATTATTTACTTGGAAAAAAATTACAAAAAAATATCCATCACATCGAGACATGAGTCCTCTGCTTACATCTAAAATCTTATAAAAAAATATTATCATTTTATTATGGCTAGGGTGGTTAGACAGACACCTACTTATTTTTTCCTTGAAATTTAATCACTACTGTATTGAAATTTCAAATTTTCACCAAATAGTTTTTTTTTTAAACCCTAGTAGTTTAGAAACTACATTCAATTTTCTATAGATTCTATTCTTACATATTTTTGAAATAATATAAATAACTTATTCAATTTTTTATGTCAAGTTTCCTAACTTTGATTTTTTTGAATTTTTTGCCCCTTAAGGCCCTATTTTTTCCATAATGATCCTACACATACCTAGCTAACAACTGCTAAAGATTTGTATTTGGAATAGATAGATGTTAAAACTACCTTTCTCCATGGTAAGTTGGAGGAGGAAATATATATGGAACAACCACAAGGATTTGAGGTCAAATGTAAGGAGAAATTGGTGTGTAGATTGAATAAAATTTTATATGGATTCATGGACAATGAAAATGGGAGCCACAACTTCTCTTATTTACACCTAAAAGGGGAATAAAGGAAGAGGAATCTAGTTTTTCAATGTTCACACTCAAGAACAATCTTGTGAGATTCCAATACAATAAATATTAAAATCTATCGAGGGAGATTATTCCTAAGGCTAGAAAGTGATAAAGAAGGTAAAGTATGGATACAAAACTAAAGAAATGCAAAATGATTGAAAACACAATGTGATATGCAAAATGAACTAAATATGCAAGTAAACTGTAATAGAAATTATTGAAACTATAGAGGTGCACCTGGAAACTGGAAAGGGATGGAGAGGAGCTTAGGAAGCCTACAAAAATCACTATTGAAGCCAACTAGGACACTTACACCAAGTTGGGTGACTTAGTCATGTTTTGGGGAAATTCTGTCAAAACAAGTTTAAGCCAAAAGGGTATCCAAAACTGTAGAAAACACTTTTCAACCCTAGCAATGGAACTAAATCAGCACTAAAGGGGACTAATTCCACCTTCAGCTTTTGGGATATTTGAAGATGCTATTTGTAGTTCTTGGTCTACACTTTAGTTCCTGATAGCTTTTTAGATCTGAATCTGCAAAATCTGGTCTGCAGGTGATCTCCAAGCTTCTTTTAGGGTTTTGTTGATGTACCATAGAAAAAAGGAAACTTCCTTGATTTTAGGAATAATTAATTACAAATTGGACTTAATAAGGTCATTATTTGGTGTTGTGAAGTGTTTTTCACATCCACACTAAGTCTTGGACCCTTTCAAATGCATTTAATGATGTCTTGTAAAGTATTAAGGACATTCACTCTTTTCTAGACTTAATAAAACCATCTACCCTTAATTCAACATTATAAAATGTGTTTAATAACAGTATCACATCAATTTAGAAGGCTTGTAAACTAAACTTAATGTTATTCAAGTGTTGTAATGTGTATTACACATTCACATTGGATGTTGAGCCTTCCTAGGCTATGTGGACCTCATTTAGTGTTGTAAAGTGTATTTAAACCATACTTTTACATTGAATTATGTGTCCCAAGTGCTAATTGACCTTCACATCATCATTAATAGGCCCCTATTAACCCATATTGTTCATTTTGAGGCAACATTTGATGAAATAACTAACATAGACACCATATAAACCTTATTTCTTAACTTCTTGACATTCTAGCTGTCAAATGGGCCCCACTAGAACTAATTCACCACCTCTAGTGAGTGAGTCCTTGTTAGGTGGGACTGATTCACCCAAGGTGGAGAATGAGTCCTATTTCAGTCAAATTTGAGTTTTGAGTGGGAAATTTTTGGAATTTAAGTATTATTTCTCTTCATGTTGGCCTTAGGCATCGAATTAATAGGAAAATAAGGTGAATTTCTTATAAAATCAAGTCTCTAAACCCTAAATCATAACCATTCTTCATTATTCATCCATCATTCTTCCATTTCAAATCAACCAAGTTAGGGCTTCATCATTTCAAGTCATTAAGATAGCAGTTTTTAGACATTCATGGATAGATCCTTCATGTTCTGTTGTAGACATTCAAGATTAATCTGAAGTCATGGCAAGGTATTGAATCATATATTGCATGCTTCATTATATTCTTTCTCTATTTTTGTTTAATTACCTAAAAGGGGTTTGACCAAGGAAAACCCCCATGCCCTAACATCCAACACCTCTCTTTCTTGTATCGTGTGTTTGTAGATTTAGACATCTTGGAGGTTTAGAAATCATTGAAGATTATATTCCAAAGTTGTTCAAGTCATTTCTTCATTGAATTTAAGGAAAAACATCAACAAAAAGTTACGGGTGCTGGCAAGAAGTTGAGTTCACTTTTTGGCAAAAAAGTGGAAGTGTTTTTCTTGATTTTCAGAATTTGACACATTTGACCTTAAAATTTGAAGTACTTAGAGATGGAATCTTCAAAAAATTCACAAATCATAAAATTTAGTACTCGAAGACTAGTTTCCAAATATGTAATTTATTTCAATAACCAGATTGTACAAATTGAGTTCAATAGGAATTTCTAAAAAAAACTGTTTAAAAGTCACTTTTTTTTACCATACCATGCATGTGTATGACATCCATATTTTGACCTAAATTATCATATTTTTCTAAATCCTTTTGAGAAAATATTTGACTCACTGAAACTTTTTATTGATATTTTTGTAAATTTTTATTGAATTTTTTTTGTTAAATTTTTATTAGGCATATTTGTCATTTTGAAATATCATCGTGTACGACATGCATTAGATGACCTAAACTTATCTTTTTTTATTTTATTTTTTAAAATTGTAAAGAATTTTCTGAAGTTTTTTCTTGTGCAATCCATTCATCAAAATGTTATGCTGATAAAATGATATTAAAATAGTAAAAAACCCTAATATTTAAAGTTTATGGACTAATTTATTAGAAATTAATTGAAAAATAGAAAAATTAAATGTTTGTATTTTTCATTATCTCATCTAAAATGGGTTTTAATGTTGTCAAAAAAATATGCAAAAAAAGTTGTTAGCCATATGTCCAAACTCGGTATTTTTCTCTGACATTGTTTGGACCTTCAACTTGTAGGTCAAACCATGTTGAAGGCCTAGGTTTGGATTCCCAATGCTTTTCCAAAACCAAAATACAAGGCAGAAACCTAACCACAAAGCAAATCCAATTTCAATTTTTTGGAAACGGGATCTCATTTTGTAAAGCAGGATCAAGCGGGATCCCATTTCATAAACAAATAATTTTTTTATGGTGCTACAAAATGGGATCTCGTTTTCAAAATTGTCAAAAATAGAAAATCTTTGTTTTTGGAAATTTGAAAAATGGGATCCCATTTTGGGAATTTCAAAACAAAATTTCAAAATGGAAATTTTTCAAATAAAGCATTGTTTTGAAAATTTTCTATTTTTGGAAATGTTTGTTTTGGAAAATTTTAAAATGGGATCCCATTTTTATAATTTCCAAATTTTTTTTTTGAAAAAAATAGGATCCTATTTTTAAGTTAGGCTCAGGCTCCCGAAGCTAAATGGGATCACGTTTTTTAAAAATGGGATCCCATTTCTTAAAAAGCAAGATCTCATTTTTGTAATGTCAATTTGTTTTTCTTGGATACAAAAAAAAATTCCACATTTTTTGGACTCAAATTCTTGCACTTACCCTCATTTTCAAACCCGAATCTAATAGTTTCAAAAGTGGACACCTAGAGAAGCAGAAAGTGCAAATCTGAAGCTCATGTTTCCACTTTTGAATATTAAAAAATTAAAAAGTGGACTCATTCTCCATGGGTGGTAAATTAGTCCCACTACCATGCCTATTTTTTTTTCTATATTTTTAGAGACCCATTTGTCTGAGACGGGTTTCAAAATAGTTTCACGAAACTAGGATTGATTCACCTAGAATGAAAAATGAGTCCCACTAGGCCTAAAAATCAGCATCAATAGCATTCTAGAAGCCATTTACAGTATTCATAAATATCTCAAGTGTACACTTTAAGTTTTATCCATTTATGTTGTAATTTGCATTCATTTCTAGGTGTTTTTTGCATTACACAATGTGTTTTCAAACAAGTTACATTTATTAGGTTTTACATACTAAATCAATCAATTTTATCAGTTTATTGCATCTAGATCATTTCATCATACTTACATTAGATTGATTGAACCACCTAAATTTTGTGGTGTGGGATCTATCTCTTTCCATTAGGTGAAAAACCTTAATTGAGAAAAAGAGTCATATCATTCCACACATCATAAAATCTATGGTTCATTTTGGTGAATTTTCTTTTCAAATACATCTCTTTTCTAATTTGGAGTCCTTCATCATAGATCTATCCTTGCATTTACTTTTCATTAGGGTTTGCATTAGTTAATTGGCATGTTAGGTTTCAAATTTTGCATTCCTAAAAGGTACATTTAGGTTGCATTGTTGGCATCTAAATTCATTTCAATTCTCTAAAATTCTTCATTTTTCATTTAGGTCTGCATCATTTCACTTAGAAAGCATAAAAATCACTTAAAATTTTCTGAAAAATTATGAAAAAAGTCCATACTGGGACTCATTCGCCACCTTGGGCGAATCAGTCTCTTTTGACCCCTAAAACTACATTTTATAGAACTGAAAACCTTGTTTTTAAGTTTCTATTTGGTTCCTTTACCTACCTATATAATTTAGTTGAGTTTATGTAACATGCATTTCACTCAATCTCACTTAAAATAGCTCATTTCATGCATTGCTTCATTTTACATTTGCATTTTCCACATATCATTTTTCCAATTGGTACATAGAGTAATATAAAAATTACCTTGTTTCATATCTGAAAGTTACATTTCATTTTAAGACATTGCATTGCAATTTCTTTTCTTTTTCATCATAGCATATTTTCTTTCAAACGATATGGCTTTGATTTGGTTAAAAATGGATTGCATAAATACAACATTCCCTCTTATGGGTTCAATTTTGATTACCACAATGAGGACTTTAAGAAACATTATCAAACCCTTAGTACAATCCTTAATATTACATTACTCATTGATGAGAATGGTAGTTTAGACAATCATAATAGGCATCCTTATTCTTCTCCCAATACCTCTCCTATTAGTGATGAAGGTATCTTGGTGAAAGAAGATACAAGTGTTGAGGGTCTTGATTTTTTGTCTCCTCATTCCCCTTTGGAAGATGTTAGACAACGAGAGGTTGAAATCATAGAAACATTCCTAAAAATCACCTTACCTAGTCTCCATAGCAATGACAATCAAACTTTTCTATCTCCTAATATCCCTCCTTGATGCAAAGATGATAGGTCGATATTAGAAGATATAACTATTCAAAATAATGAGAATATTGCCCCTCCCTTCCCCAATGTCCCTATCTTATGGGAAGATCTATTTGAAAATCATAATGGTCCTGCTCTTGATGCCTCTCCCACTTATTATGAAGCTACTTTACAACTTTCAAACTTGGATGAACATATTACATGCTCTCCTAGTCGGGTAGATAAAAATGGTAAAAGAGAATGAGATCCTATAAATAATTGACAATCAAATAGATTCTTCTTCTCATCTCCCCACTATCAATCATCACACACATTCAACCATTAATAATTCCCTTAGTACTGATGAAGTTAGTTTGGTTGAACCAAGCCTTAATTATAAAGAACATGAGGTTTGTTGTTCTCCTAAATAGTTTCCTTCTAGGGAGAATCTCATCATACAAGGAAAATATAACATTGATAATAATATTATACCCTTGAAAAGAGATGAAGAGCCTATGTTAGAATCTCATTCACCAAGGGATGTTAATATTATTCAACCTCAACTCATCCTTTACCCACCATCACATAAACCTTCACCTAAACTTGATTTTACCCTCTACCCACCTCAAACTAATGTGTCATAGCAACCAAGTCATTATACCGTTGCTCATACATATAACATTCAAAATAATCTACAATTGCAACAACCCATACCAACACCCTTACCTTTTCCAAATCCCATTTTTCCTAGAGATCCTTGATTAAATTCACACATTCAAGAGTAAAATATTGTTGAACAACTAAAGAATACTCCTACTAAGATATCATTGTGGGACTTTATTCAATCCTCTCCTCACTATCACAACATGATTCAAAAATCCTTAAAATAAGTTCTTGTCCCTTCCAATGTGCAACCAACTAACATAACAACCATTATCCAAGGAATAGATTTTGACATTGTTTTCCACCAAAGTGAACTCCCCCCTTTGGAAGTGCAAAATAAAAAATGATGCTTTCATGATCATTGCTCAATATAACTAGATAGGGATAAAGAAAACCCTTATTGACAATGGCTTAGCCCTTAATGTGTGTAGCATAAACATTTTGGATAGGTTTTGTGTGGTTAAGTACAAAATTCAACCTGAGTCTTTATCTATTAAGGGATTTAACAATGTTGAAAAGACACCACTTGGTGTGATCACTTTACCTATTATAGTTGGAGAAGTCACATTGAACACAACAATCCAGGTTATGCCTCATGATCTTTCATATAACCTTCTTTTAGGTAGGCTATGGATTCATGATATGAATGGTGTACCTTCAACTCTTCATCAAAAAATGAAATACATCTACAATGGAAAAGTGTGTACACTCAATGCTAATCATGTGCCTTATAGTGTCTTGCAACTTGAGGAAAACAAAGAGAACCCCTTGAACACATTAACACCAACCACACAAGTGGAACCTACACAACAAAAGGACAAAAAACAACATAGTGAACAAGTCACGATGCTATTAGAAGATGATTGGGTTTCCTTGGATTTTGAGCATAACTTCATGGGTGAATATAAAATCATCCACAAAGATTCAAATAAGGGAAAAGATACAACACTATCAACACAAAATTTAGATGACCTTTCAAAAGCATCCACCTCAACCAATTTAGACAAAGAAGCAAACTACACAACAACCTTTGACAAACACAATAAAAACCAACCACTTGATTCAAAAGCAATGAAAAAGCTTTATAGAAAAGGGTATAAGCTTATGAAACAACTTTGCTATTGTGGAAAAGGATGTGGTGCTAATGAACAAGGTATCTGCAACCCTATTGACCCTATCACATAGAAAACCACTCATGGTCTTGGTTATTGTCCTTTGATAGAGACCACCAAGCCTTCACTCAACATCAACATTCTCAGAAAACATACTCCTAAATTATTCTTAACTAAGCTCCTTGATACTAGTGGCCTTGAACATCATCCTTTACAAAACATGAAACAAACAACTAAACCTTCACTTAATGTTAATGTCATCTCACAAGACACCAATGATTAGTATTTGATATATTTTTCCTCCTCCTATAAGAGTGAGAACAAAATCTCACAATCTAGAGAAACTTGTGTAAGTATAACATCTACTACTAAGCAAGATGTGTCTTTGACGACAACCACAAGACCAACTTCTACCATTGATCAAGAGGGTATCTTGTCAAGACTCCACCAAGATCACTTGATCACCTTCCCTCCTAGAACTCGAAATAAGTGCTCTTACAATACTTCATTTTGTGTCTATCATAGAGTTCATGGTCACTTTACTAATTTCAAGACTCCACCAAGATCACTTGATCACCCTCCCTCCTAGAACTCAAAATAAATGCTCTTACAATACTTCATTTTGTTTCTATCATAGAGTTCATGGTCACTTCACTAATGAATGTAATGCTTTGAGTCATATAATTCAACATCTTAAGGATTTTGGTATGCTTCCCTATGTGGGGGAACCTAGTTCATCTAATTTATACTGATTTTCACTCTAACTTGCATCTCATCAATCATTTTAGTTCACCCTTGTCCTACACTAAGTTGGGTTAAGGGGTTATGTAGCCCTATCCTCGTATGTCACTTGTTGCCTCCTTTGGTTAGTCGTTAACCTTTCATGAACATATAAGAGCAAGCTTGGGACGTGGACAATGTTCCTTTAGTTGGCTCGCATGTGACATACTACTTTTTCATAACGTAGCTTATAAAAAACATATGACTTGGCATAAGGCTTTCCGAGTAATCTCTCATGTCCTCTTCTTCTACTTTAAAGCAATTTCTCACAATACTACTATTCACAACCACTTTAAAGTGGGGGCATACATCACCACTCACATTTAATTGTGTGATTTTATTTTTCTTGTGATTCCCTCTCTTGGACACATTTGGCACAATGCTCCCTAGGATGATACCTTGCACTTGTCCTCTCTTGGAAACAATATGAGACTATTTTCACTTATCCTCTCTTGGAGACATTAAGCATGATGTCCCTAAGATGATACAATGCACGAATTAAGCAAAATCCTCTTGAATAATCCTTACACTATTCTACATTTACAATGTGTATGAGTGTCAAGCATATGAGGTTTTTCTTACCTTGTAGAGCTCGAAAATCATTGTTCCTTTGTGGTTCCTTATTAAAGTTATCAAGAGGTATAACTTTGGTATGGTTGAGCTGGAAGGCCATTTCATGACATGAATTTCCCCATAGCCACCTATGTGTTTGTGAGTTCATACCAAATAGCATATGTATTTCACCTCTTGGTTCTTCTCACCTAGTGGACCGCCAAAAGTTTCGTCACCCAAGAATGAGTATGCATTTTATTTTGGACAAATAACCTAGATCTAATCCACAACTAGCTAGACAAATGATCGAAAATTAATTCAATTTTTTATTTTCATCTTTCTCTTTCTTGCCATTGCATGATTATGTATTTTGATGGATTGACTTGGGATCTTGGATCCTCGGGGCTTGATTGCCTTCCTGATTTTTGTCATTCTTTTTCATTTGCATATGTACACAAAGATCTCTCTTGAATGTCTACTTTAGTGTGAGTTTGAAGAAAATTCATCCTCTCACTAAAGTAGGGGATAAATGTACCATAGAAAAAAAGAAACTTGCTTGATCTGAGGAATAATTGATGACAAATTGGACTTAGTAATGTTATGATTTGGTGTTCTGAGGTGTTTTTCACATCCACACTAGGTCTTGGACCCTTTCAAATGCATTTAATTATGTCTTGTAAAGGTTTTGTAAAGTATTGTAAAGGACTTTCGCACTTTTTTAGACTTAACAAACCCATCTTCACTTAATTGAACATTATAAAATGTGTATAATGGCATTATCACATCAATTTAGAAGTCCTATAAAATAAAGTTAATGTTATTCTAGTGTTGTAATGTGTCTTACACACTCACATTGGATGTTGAGCCTTCCTAGGCTATGTGGACCTCATTTAGTATTCTAAAGTGTATTTAAATCAAACTTTCACACTAAATTATATGTCCCAAGCCCTAATTGACCTTCACATCATCATTAATAGGCCTCAATTAACCCATATTGTGCATCCCAAGGCATATTTGATGAAATAATCGACATAGACACCATATAAACCTTATTTCTTAACTTATTGGCATCTTAGTTGTCAAATGGTCCCCACTGAGATTAATTCACCACATGTGGTGAATGAGTCCCTGTCAGGTGGTACTGATTCACCCAAGGTGGTGAATGAGTCCCATTTTGGTCAAATTTTAGTTTTGAGCTAGAAATTTTGGCATTTAATTTTTATTTCTCTTCATGTCGGCCTTAGGGATTTGATTAACAAAAAAAAAGGTGATTTTCCTATAAAATCAAGTCTCTAAACCCTAAATTATAACCATTCTTCATTATTCATCCATCATTCTTCCATTTCAGGTCAAGCAAGTTAGGGTTTCATCATTTCAAGTTAAATGTTAAGATAGCTATTTTCAGAAATTCAAGGGAAAATCCTTCATATTTTGCTGCAAAAATTCAAGATTAATCTTCATGGCAAGGTATTGAATCCATTATTGCATGCTTCATTACATTCTTTCTCTATTTTTGATTAATTACCTAAAAGGGGTTTGACCAAGGCAAACCCCCATGCCCTAACATCAAACATCTCTCTTTCTTGTATTGTGTGTTTCTATATTTAGACATATTGGAGGATTAGAAATAATTGAATATTGCATTGCAAAGTTGTTCAAGTCATTTCCTCATTGGATTAGGCAAAACATCAACAAAAAGTAATTTTCAGGCTTGAATCTGACAACTTCATAATTAAACACCTGGAGAAGCAAAAAGTGTAGATATGAAGCTCCTATTTCCACCTTTGAATATTAAAAAATTAATATTTGGACTCATTCTCCATGGGTGTTGAATGTGTCCCACTTCTAGGCCTGTTTTGTGTTTTCTACATTTTTAGACACCAATTTGTCTGAAACATGTTCCTAAACAGTTTCACAAAACTAGAATTGATTCACCCAAAATGGTGAATGAGTCCCACCAGGCCTAAATATCAGCATTACCAGCATTTTAGAAGCCATTTCCAGTCTTCATCAATATCTCAGGTGCACACTTTCAGTTTTATCCATTTTGTTGTAATTTGCATTCATTTCTAGGTGTTTTCTGCATTACACAATGTGTTTTCAAACAAGTTTCATTTCTTAGGTTTTACATAATCAATCAATTTTATTAGTTTATTACATCTAGATCATTTCATCATATTTACATTTGATTGAGTGAACCACCTAGATTTTGTGGTGTGGGTTCTATCTCTTTCCATTAGGTGAAAAACACTAATTGAGCAAAAGAGAGTCATAGCATTCCACACATCATAAAATCTATGGCTCAATTGAATTTGAATGACTTTGATGAATTTTGAACACCTTTTAACACCTTTCTCTTTGAAAAATATGCATACAAGACTTACAAAACACACATACAAAGAGGATAAAAAGGGTTAAGGGATAGTGAATAGGGATTTGCCTTGGTCAAACCATGGTTTGGTAATTAAACCATTGAAAATGAAATGAAACAAAAAGAGAATGATGAATGAATAACATTTAATGCTACAACTCACCAAACCCTTGAAGTAGAAATCTAAATGTATGCAAGTAATGGCTCCAAAGTGATTCAACAAAAAATCACTTGATCGCTTGATTAGAACACTAGAAAAGCTTATGAGACTAAAGAGATATTTAGGAAATGAAAAATGAGCTGAAAACCCTATATTTATAAAATATTATACAAAATTTTTCAAAAATACCACATCACAGGCCAACCTCGAGGCTTAGAAAATAATATCCTGTCGAAATTTTGAAATAATTTTGATTTTTGTGCCAAGTGGGACTAGGTTGCCCCTAGCGGCAACTAGGTCCCACTAGGGAAATTTAAATGGATGTTAGGAATTAAAGTGTATTAAATGATTTTTAATGAGATTATTCTCTAAAATACACTTAAGTAGGGCTTGTATGTGTGTAAAGGGGTCATTTCAACATAAGAAAGGGTCAAACTAGAAAAGTGTGAAAATGTGTTACAACACTTTAGAACACTTAATTAAAAAACCACTTGAATTCTTTTAAGTTTTTAGGGCCCAAGACCTAATGTGAATGTGTTGATCACATTAGAACATTAAGGCACAACTAGGCCAAGGTCACAAGGAGGACTTAAACAAGACATAAAAAGTGGAAGGGTTACTTTTTCAATGTCTACATTTAGCCCCCACTTTAGTGAGAGGATGAACTTGCTTCAAACTCAAGTACTAAAGTAGACCCATGAACAATCAAGAGTGGTTCCCATGAAACAATGATAGCAAAATGGAACAACAATAATCAAGAGGGGTGATCAAGCCCCCAAGATCAAGATCTGATAATGAACTAACATAAGTACAAAGGGAACACACATGATATCAAGAACAATGACAAGGCACAAGCACTCAATTTCAACGATGAAAGAGAGAAGAATAAAAGAAAGAAAGAATGAATCAGATCAAGCTTCATTCGTTTGTCCAACATGATGTGGATCAGATCTAGGTTGTTTGTCTAGAGAAACACATAATCACTCTGAGGCGATGGAACTCCTAGTTGTCTGCCAAGTGAGAAGGCCTAAAAGGTGAGAAACATACACTCATGGCTAGTATGTACTCACACACACAAAGGTGGCTATGGGGAAAGTCATTCCTCAGAGTTGGCTTCCCACTCAACCATACCAAAGTTATACCTCGTGATAACTTTAATAAGGCACAACAAAACAAAATGACTTTTTGAGCTTCACGAGACAAGCAAAACTTTGTATGCTTCGATCTCATGAAAAAATGTGATGGTAGCACAGTATGAAAGTTGTGTTATGCAAGGTTTCCATATAACAAATGAAAATGATGTTCAAAGGAGTCTTGCTTAGTTCATGTGAGGTTTTTAACTTAGGGAACATTGTATCTAATCTCTCCAAGAGAGGACCAATCAAAGAATAGAAATTTCACAACTTAGGGGATGCAGTGTGTCACATCAATCCACTAAGAGGAATGTAATATGGTAAGATAGGTCATGCTCATAAAGGACATCACACCCAATGTCACACACAAAGCGACAAATGCATCATATCAAGTAAGAAGGCTGCACTAGGAACCAAGAAAAGGAAAAATAAAAAATGCTAAAGAATAATGCCAATGTATGCCCCAACTTTAAAGGAATTGCTACACACCATACTGTGAGCAATTACTTAAAAGTAGGAAATGAAAAATGCAAAGAAGAAAGAAGACATGAGAGCCAACTTGGAAATCCCTATTCCAAGTCATATGTTTCCGACTAAGGCTATGTCATGTAAAGGAAAACACCAAACACATAAGGAAAGGAAAAATAAAAAGGGAAGGGGTTTCCCCCAAAATGAAAACACCAAACACATAAGGGATCTATGGATTTGGGTTCAGTATGTTCTTTGCTGCAATGTTGTGTAGAGAGCTCAAAACTGTCATCATCCAACAAATACATAGAATTGGAAGAATGACACAAAGAGAGAAAAAACAAAGAAAATAAATAACCTTTTGGGTCAACATGGAAGAGACATAGGGTGTCTTGATGCTTTATATCATCTCCAAAAGGAAAACACAAGCCAAATGGAAAATAAAATGACAAAGAAAAATGAAAAGCTTTTGGGTCAACATGAAAGACACATGGAATGTCTGAATGCCTTGTAGCATCCCCAAAAGGAAAACACAAGAAAAATACAAAAGAAAAGGAAAAGAAAAAGAAAAGCCTTTTGGGTCAACATGAAAGAGACATGGAATGTCTCAATGCCTTGCATCATCCCCAAAAGGAAAACACAAGAAAAGGGAAAAATAAAAGACAAAGAAAAAGAAAAGTATTTTGTGTCAAAATGAAAAAGACATGGAATGTCTTAATGCCTTGCATCATCCCCAAAAGAAAAATACATGAAAAATACAAAACAAAGGTGTAAGATATGTACGCCATAGAGAAGAATGAAGGTACAAATAGAGGAATGTCACAAACAGAGAAAAAATCAAACATAACATCATGGGGGATGACATTGCACACATGCCAACACACAAGAAAAAGAAAAATAAAGTGTAAAAGACTAGTAAGGAAAATGTGAGTCAACCATCAAGCAATTCATCTACCTCCGAATCTTAGTTGGTATAAGTAGAAGGTGAATAATGCAACTAAGGGACAACAACAAATGCATCACTAGGACAAGGCTAGAAACTTATTGCCCCCACTGAGTGCAAGACAAGAATGAGCTGGAGTAGGTGATGGGAAAGGTCATGTAATAGTGAGAAGGGAATGTTCTAAAACTATTACATGATAAGGAATTGGAGGGTGTTTTGTTTGTCCAATAAATTCAACAACTTTGGGAACCTCATACATATCCAATATACATTGTAAGGCTTTATAGTCATTATTTCTATGTATAATATTTTAGTGATATGCACAATACTTCATGTTTTCTTTAATAAATTTGACTCTAGTACTAGGTGGTAATTTAATGAGATCATAATGAAGAAGCATTTGCAATGCTTCTACACTATCAGATTTAGGACTAGGAAATTGAAATTTTTTACCAATTTAGGTGGAATTGAATGTGGAGAAGTAGGACCAAAGAGGATTCCTTCGTCCTTAAGAAGCACTGGTTCTTCTTTAGGAAGGAGGACATTCAAATCAAAGGGTAATCAAAGATCACTATTCCATCATCATGAAGCCTCCAATATTCTCTAGGAGACTAGCTATGATGAGAGGTATCTTGATAACCTAATCTCGTTGTGTGTTTATCTTTTGGATTTTTCTCTAAGATTTGATGAATTCCATGTTCAGTTGTTGTGTCACATCCTTGTTTTCTCAAAATGGTAAAACCTTTTCCATAGGTTTCTTCAAGGTTGATTGGAGTATTGGTGATTTTGTTATCATAAAATAGATGATTGGTTATGTTCTTAGAAGAACTAGGTTCACCTTGTGTACAAAACTTAGGTTCTTTTTTTGTTTCTAGATGTAAGTAACTAAACATATTAGGAGGTGGTACTATAAGAAGGTTTTGTTCTATGGATGGATAAAAGGATGCATTACCTTCAAGGTGTTCAATGCATTCGTTTAGGCACTTATTCATACTTTCATCATCTTCTCCAATGATTTCAATATCACAAGGAGGACATTCATGAGGAGTTGAAGGAGAATGTGGAAGTTCAATGTCATCAGGATTAGTTCCAAAGGCATAGCTTGACATGTCAATTAAGAATTTTAATGACATCCAAATTTTCCTAAAACACATAGACATGATACAAGGGAATGAAAGGAAACTAAGTGCAAGAAATGGAACAAAATGATCTAGAAATGACAGAACTTACAGTGCAAAATATGCAACTGGACTAAGTCACCCAATGTGGCAAATGAGTCCAGGTAGTGATTTTTTTGAATTTTTTTGAATTTTTTGATGGATTTTTATGCTTTTTAGGTTTTTAGATGTAGCTACAATATATGAAAATGCAGATTTTTAGTGATTTTTAATGAAATGCATTGCAACAATGCAAGCTATATGATCTTTTCACTAATGCAAATTTTAAAACCCTAGGATGCAAATTAAACAATGCAAAATGCAATGCAATATCAATGTAAGCTATTCCTAGGATGTAAATGCACTTAAAATCAGAAATAGAAAGTTCTAACATCAGGTTCACCAAAATGTGGACAATGAAAATGAGAGCCACAACTTCTCTTATTCACACCTAAAAGATGAATAAAGGAATAGGAATCCAATTTTGCAATGTTCACACTCAAGAACAATCTCGTGAGATTCCAATGCAATAAAGATTGAAATATACAAAGGGAGATTGTTCCTAAGGCTAGAAAGTGATAGAGAAGGTAAGCTATGGATGCAAAACTAAGGAAATGATAAATGTTTGAAAACACAATATGATATGCAAAATAAACTAAATATGCAAGTAAACTATAATAGCAATTAATGAAACTACAGAGGTGCACCTAGAAACTGGAAAGTGATGGAGAGGATCTCTAGAAGCCTATAGAAATAATTGTTGAAGCCAACTCAGACACGTATGCCAAGCTAGATGACTTAGTCCTAATTTGGGGAGATTATGTCAGAATAAGTTTAAGCCAATATGGTATCTAGAACTACAAAAAATAATTTGTAGGTGTAATAGTGGGACTTATTTTCCACTAATGGTGACTTAGTCCACCTTAAACTTTCAGGAATTTCGAAGACGTAATCTGTAGCTCCTAATCTACAATTCAATTCCTTACAGGTTTCTAGATCCAAATCTACAAAATCTGGTACGTAGGTGATCTCCAAGCTTCTTTTAGGGTTTTGTTGACTTTGAATGACTTTGATGAATTGTTGAAACCCTTTAAGGCCTTGCTTTTTGACAAATTTGCATACAAGACCTACAAAACACACATGCAAAGAGGGGAAAAAAAGGTTAAGGGTTAGTGAATAAGGGTTTTCCCTTTTTCAAAACCTAGTTTGGTAATTAAACCCTCAAAAATGAAATGAAATGAAAAGAGAATGATGAATGAACAACATGAAATGCTACAATTCACAAAACCATTGAAGTAGAAATTTGAGGATATGCAAATAATGGCTCCAAAGTAATTGAAGAAAAATCACTTGACTGCTTGATTAGAACACTAGAAAGGCTTATGAGACTAAATATTTTTTTACTAGGAGATGAAAAATGAGAGGAAAACACTATATTTATTCAAGATTATACAAAATTTCCTAAAAATACCACATCGCAGGCCGATCTTAAGGCTTAGAAAATAATATCCTGCCAAAATTTTGAAATAATTTTGATTTTTGTGCCAAGTGGGACTAAGTCACACGTAGTGGTGACTTGGTCCCACAAGGGCAACTCAAATGGGTGTCAGGAATTAAAGTGTACTAAATGATTTCTAACAAGATTATTCTCTAAAATACACTAAAGTATGGCATGTAAGTGTATAAAGGGGTCATTTAAAAATAAGAAAGGGTCAAATTATTGATGATAAGCCTAGGAAAGCGTGAAAATTTGTTACAAGACTTTGAAATAAGGCTTCATAAGTGATAAAAAGATGTTATTTAGGTGAATTATATTAAAAGGATCCTAGAAAAGTGTGAATATGTGTTACAACAATTTACAACACTTAAGGCACCACTTGAATTATTTTAATTTGCTAGGGCCCAAGATCTAATGTAAATGTATTGACCATATTACAACATTAAATAAAGGCATAACTAGGCCAAGGTCACAAGGAGGACCTAAACAGGACAAAAAAAAGTAGAAGGGTTACTTTTTTCGTGTCCGCAAGCTTGAAGCAAGCACTTCGACCATGGCATATTAAATTTGATAGTTTTAAGGTTGAGCAAGGCTACAACCGATGTAATTCAGATCATATTGTTTATTTTAAGAGGTTAGAGGATGATAGCTACATTATTTTATGTTTATATGTTGATGATATGCTTGTAGCAGGGTCTAACATGGATCACATTAGAGAGTTAAAATAACAATTAGCAAAATTATTTGTTATGAAGGATTTGAAGGAAGAAAAACAAATCCTTGGTATGAAGATTACTAGAGATAGGAAAAACAAAAAATTGTTTCTATCAGGGTATGTGCAGTATCATGATGGGCCAAAAAGTGGCAATATGATGGGTATGTGGTTGATGACCTTTTTTTTACCCAAAATTAATGAGATGAAAAGGGTTTTTAAAGGAGATTTTTAGCTTTCCACCAATATAAATTATGTTTTACTTTGAATTTAATAAATAATTATTAATCATTTTCTATTTGAATTACAACTAAAGTACTAATTGATAGGCTAATTGAAAAACATCTATAGCTTTCAAATAGTATCACATTTTTTGAATCCAAAACATGCGTCACATTCTATGTTTCACATACTATAGAATTATAAAGAGAAAAATTAAATTTCATGAAGCTTTGACCAAATTAAGGTGGTTAGACATACGAGTTTTTTATATTTTTAAAAAATTATAATAAAAAATTTATAATTAATTATTTACTTGGAAAAAAATTATAAAAAAGTATGCATCACATCGGGACATGAGTCTTATACTTATATCTAAAATCTTATAAAAAAATATTATCGTTTTATTGTGGTTAGGGTGGTCAGACATACACCTATTTCTTATTTTTTCCTTGAAATTTAAGTACTATGCATTGAAATTTCAAATTTTCACCAAATAGATTTTTTTTTAAGCAAACCTATTAGTTTAGAAACTACATTCAATTTTCTATAGATTCTATTTTTACATATTTTTGAAATAATATAGATAACTTATTCAAATTTTTATGTCAAGTTGTCTAACTCTAATTTTTCTAGACTTTTTACCACTTAAGGGCCTGTTTTTCTCCATGATGATCCTGCACATACCCATCACTTGTTGGTTAAGTTGAAAAGGTGATGTAGAAATTTCATATGTAGAATGCAAAAGTTGTTAGCACAATTTTTCCTAGTCATTTTAAATTGACTAAAGATACATGTGTCTAAAGATACAAGAGGAGGAGGAAAAAATATCCAAGGTAGCATATGCTTTCGCTATAGGAAGTTCAACGTATACCATGGTATGTATGACACTAGATATTGTAGATGTCATAGGAGTTGTTAGCAGGTATATGAGTAATCCCAGAATGGAGCATTGGAATGGAGTAAAATGGATTCTTAGGTATTTGAGGTGCACATCCAATAAATTTTTTATATTATGGGGGCTCTAGTACTGATTTAAAAGGCTATGTTGACTCATATTTGGCAAGGGATATTGTTACCAAGTGGAGTACCACAAGTTATGGATTTACAATCAATGGGAAAGTAGTGAGTGGGATTTCAAGGTTGCAAAATGTAGTTGTTTTATCTAAAACAAAGGCAGAGTATGTAGTTGCAATAGAGGCAGCAAAGGAAATGATATGTCTGCAATTTTACATGGAAGAATTGGGCAAACAACAGGCTAAAAGTTCCTTAATTATGAATAGCTAGACTGTTATACATCTTGCAAAGAATTCTTCATTCACTTGAAAACCAAACATATTTAGTTGAGGTATCATTTTATTTAGTCAGTGTTGGAGGATGGACATGTAAAGCTGGAAAAGATTCATAAAGATGAAAATCTAGTGTATATGTTTACGAAGATAGTGATAAGGGAGAATTTGAGCTCCTCTTCATCTTCGATTGGTCTTCAAAGTTAAAAATAAAACAGAACAATATGGTTTATGGTGCTAATTTCTAGTGGGAGTTGCAAGGATACTGGTATTATGATTAGTCTCCAAGTGGGAGATGGTGTGTTGTGGAGTCTGATTAGTATCCACGTGGGAGATTCTTGTGTTATGGAGCCCAATCAAACTTGATGGTTTAGTTTTTTCCCAAATTATTCACCATTGTCTTAATAAATAATTTAATACACTTTTGTATTTAAAAATATAGTTACTAACAATTAATAAAATGTTGGAAATGAATAGTTATAAATATTTAAAATGCAATTTAAAGATCTAGTTGGAAAAAAATTATGTAGCTACCAAGAACAAAGAGTTTTTGGTTGCACAAAGGAAAACCAATAGTCATGTTCTAGATTCCAAGCAGTTGTACATGTGTGGGAAGGTGAATAGGCATGTGGTTTTGAGTTTTCATAGATTTTAGGTGTGAAAAATGAGAGTAGTTAGTCATGGATTACTAGCTAGAAAAATGTACCTGAGAAGTTGTAGGTACACACGGCAAAGGTTGTGTAAAAAAATAGTTGTGAAAAACATGGTAAAACATTGATGTAAGTTTCACTTGTTGTTACAAGTCTTTCTAAATGTTATTTTCTAGAATATTAATATATGGGTGTTAGCAAGAAGTCGAGTCCACTTTTTTGCCAAAAAGTGTAAGTGTTTTTCCTAATTTTCAAAATTTGACACATTGGACCTTAAAATTTGAAGCACTTAGAGATGGAATCTTCAAAAAAGTCACAAATCATAAAATTTAGTATTTGGAGTCTAGTTTCCAAATATATAATTTATTTCAATACCCAAATTGTACAAATTGAGTATCAATAGGTGTTTCTAAAAACCACTATTTAAAAGTCACTTTTTTTTACCATACCATGCATGTGTACGACATCCATATTTTGACCTTAATTATTGTATTTTTTTAAATCCTTTCGGGAAAATATTTGTGAATCACTCAAGATTGTTCTCAATATTTTTTTGGAATTTTTTATTGAATTTTTTTTTTTGTTAAATTTTTATTAGGAATATTTGTCATTTTGAAAAATTATCATATACGAGATGCATAGGATGACCTAAATTTATCATTTTTAAAAAATAAAAATTGAAAATAATTTATTGAAGTTTGTTTCATGCAATCCGTTCGTCAAAATGTTATGTTGATCAAAAGTTATTAAAATAGTAAAAAACCCTAATATTTAAAGTTTATGGACCAATTTTATCAAAAATTAATTGGAAAATAGAAAAAATAATCCAAGTTTTAAAAAAAATTACATATTTGGAATTTGCATTGTCTCATCTAAAATGGGTTTTAATTTTGTCAAAAAATTCTGCAAAAAAAGTTGTCAGCCATATGTCCAAACTCGGTATTTTTCTCTTACATTGTTAGGACCTTCAACTTGCAGGTCAAACCAAGTTGAAGGCCTAGGTTCAGATTCCCAATACCTTTCCTAACCAAAATACAAGGCAAAAACCTGAACACAAAGCAAATCCAATTTCAAATTTTTGGAAATGGGATCCCATTTACAAAATAGGATCCCATTTTGTAAAGCGGGATCCTGTTTCATAAAAAAATGTTTTTTTTATGGTTATACAAAACGGGATCCCATTTTCAAAATTGCCAAAATGAAAAAATTGTTTTCGAAATTTTAAAAACGAGATCCCATTTTAAATTTTTCCAAAATGGAAAGTTTTCACATCGAGATCCTATTTTGAAAACTTTCCATTTTTGGAAAAATTTTAAAACAGGATCTTGATTTTTTAAAATGTGAGTTCCCATTTTTTTAAATATGGGATCCTATTTTTAATTTTGGGTCCCATTTTTGCAATGTCAATTCATTTTTTCGCTAAGGAAAAACCTTCCACGTTTCGTAGACTCAACTTCTTGCACTTACCTATATATTGGACTCTCTATTGGTGGATGTAGCCTTGATTTGGATGAGCTGCATTAAATCTTTGTGTTATCTTCTTGATGTCCATAATTTCTATGCATTAAATATGTTGTGTATTCATATTAATTTTGCATTTAATTGGTAGTAATCTTCCTGTAAACTCTAACATTTATAATTTTTATTGCAAAGGGATATGGGTCAAGAGTCTTCAATTTTTTCAACTTTTAGCTTCTTTGGAATAAATTCTATGGAGGTGTTATTCAGGTCTTGTAGCATTACACCATTCTTCCTAGATTCTTCCACCACCACCACTAAATCATTCCCAACAATATCCCAAAATGTTTGAAAAAACTTGTAGGAAACCCATCTAGACCAAGGTGCCTTGTCTCTTCCCATCTGGAAAATAACTCTTTTGACTTCCTCTTTAGAAACCTCAACAAATATCATGTTATTTTGTGCCTTATTCACTATTTTTCAAATGCATTGCAAGATGTCTTTGATTATTCTGGCATCAACATTGATTTTTTTGTTTAAGAGTTGTTCAAAGTATCCTACCACCTCCAATCTTATTACCTCTTCTCTATCCAACTTCACCCCATCCTTGTTCAATATTGTACTAAATTATCCTATTCTTCAATTTGTTTTCCTTGGTTGTAAATTGTGGAAATATTTGGTACTATGATCTCCTTCTCTTAACCATGTTTTTGCTGATTTATAATGCCAAAACTCTTCTCCATGATCCACCACCTCATAGTACATCTTCATTATGTCTAATTATTCCTTATAGACTTCACTACTCATTCCATGTTCTATTAATTTCTCATTTATCTTTGCTAGTTCTTCCTCAAGTCTTGATTTTTCTTCAAATATATTTTTAAAGTGTAGTCATTTCCATTCCTTTAGTTTACCTTTCCTCTTTTTTAGTTTCTATATGAATCCTTTTCCTAGTACCTGCAAAACAACATGAATAAACAAGTTAAACAATGAAATGCAAGCCAAAACAAGGATTTCCCATGAAATCAATTTACAACATTCAAATTAGGAAGAAAATATTGAAGAACACAAAGCAAATGACAAAACAAAGATTGAATCCTAATTAGAAAAGCAAACTCTTGATCCCATGGGGGAATTGGTGCCAATTTCATGTGAAAATTGGCCCTTTCCCAATTCCTATGATTGCAACCTTCGATATGTTGACTTGATGAAGAGATTTGATCCACTTTTGATGATGAATGGTGAGAGCTCCAAGCCAAAATTTGCAGTAACCAAGCTAAAAACTCAAGATTCATGAATGGAAATGGCTAAGTATTTTAGCATGGTAGCTTTGCTTGGATTGTGGATGATGAAATGAGGAGAGGAGCCCTTCATTTATAGATTTTCAAGATGGATGAATGCCCAAATTTGAACAATGTGGGACTAACATTCATCCAATGATATGATGCCACTTGTCAAGCTATGAGTGGGTGATGGATGTGCAAAATTTGGGGTTTGTGCCAATAAATGCCAATATTTGAAATTCAATTTTTTTGAAATGACAAGTAAAAGGGAAGGGAAAATGCAATAAATGCCACTTGGCTCAAGGTAGAGGACATGTTAGATGAATTTATTGCCTTGTTGGATGCACATGTTGACTTAGAAATTTTGAATTCAAATTGAGAGAATATTCCAAAAAGATGCCATGTGAGGAAAATAGGGATTTAATAAATGAATTAAATCTATTTTCATTAGCAACTTGCATTATCTAGAGGATGTGACATGAGATGAGATTAAATTAATCAAGGGTTAATTAATTTAACATGAGATTAGATGATGTGACCTATTTGACTTAGATTTATGGATTTATTTAAATCAAATAAGAGAGGAATGTGATAAGAGGCTAATTAAATAAAGATTTTGGTTTATTTAATTAAAAGGAATGATGTTAGATTAAATAAAATAGGGTTTTAATTTTTTTAATTTAATAGATCAACCTTAGAGATTTAATCAAATAAATTGATTATTTAATTAAATCTAGGGATAATTAGATCAGATGAATTGATTTAATTAACATAAGGAATTGACTTAATTAGATAAAATGATTTATTCAATTAAGGGATGAAAATTGATGAATTTAATCAGATAGGGAGAT
Organism: Sequoia sempervirens; assembly: GCA_007258455.2. Classification (NCBI taxonomy): domain Eukaryota; kingdom Viridiplantae; phylum Streptophyta; class Pinopsida; order Cupressales; family Cupressaceae; genus Sequoia; species Sequoia sempervirens. The sequence goes on from VDFB02000017.1 coordinate 208,570,925, forward strand.
TTGATTAAATGGTTAGACCGAGGGATGATTCAGGAAGAAATGATGTTAGTAAGTCAGGATCAAATGCACGATGTCAATCAATATATTTTACATGTCTATATTTTGCCCCTCTTTGAAGCAATGCACTCGTTGCGTTGGTTCAAAGAATAAACGATCTCGATCAAAGCTAAAAAATTTTGATATTTAAAAACTTGCCCCACTACTGCATGGTGGGACAAAACATGCCATTATAATGCCCCCTTGAGAGATCGGACGAATTTTTTTATTTTTTTGGGTGATCTTGTGAAAAAAGATGACAAAGTACGGGCCGACAAGTCCTAAAGGGGTATAGGAGGCTAAAAACATGTCTAAATGCAATAAAACAATGAGAAACAAGCCTCAAATGGACAAAAACAGGTTTGGGAGTCCAAAACCCTAACTTTTAGACTTAAAAGGGGCCCGAGGGGTCACTTTCAAGTCATTTTCACACACCTCTGCTAGCAAACTTTGAGATTCAAGCTCTGACCCTCCGGCGATATGGAGCAATGACGGCTTCCTCTACACATTTCAAACCGAGTTCAAACCTACCAGTGGCCACCTGGCATCGGGGCACCGGTATGTGACCCTTACTGAAGCTTCGTGTTTTCATTTATTGCATTAATTACTGCTTCAAAATAAGAGTTTTCCTCCAGCGGTGCTATATAGCACCACTCGACATTTAAACAGGGTCGCACTAGGCTGTTTTGCACCACAACAATGCAGTTTGGAGTTAGAAACTCCATCGCTGGGCTCGGGCTCGGCGGGCCAATTTGGGAAAAGTGCACTACGGCGACTCTATTTGGCCTGATTTAGGGGTCTAGCATCAGAGCTTGAGGAAACAAAAACTGCAATGCCATCACAAACTGCACCGCCGAGGGCGAGTTTGGAGCATTCGACCAGGAATTTTTAAAAATTTTTAACACCGTGACTTTCCCTAATGCAAGACGAGTCGAGGGAGGTCTACTCTTGGGAGCACCAATCGCAAGATTTGGCTAGTGTCCTACGGGATCTAAGCAACAGAGACCAGGATTGAGTGGGAGTCACAAGATTATGGCACATTGCGTATGTAGCGCCCGTGCACACACACCTAGGGATGCTATCAACATTGGCCGAGAGGTGGCACAACGAGATATCGTCGTTTCATCTTCCCACTGGCGAGGCGATCATCACCCTAGAGGATGTTTGGCACATTCTTTGGTTGCCTATTCATAGCCATTGGATGATCTATGATATGGAGGAGGGATGTGAGTGCTGGACCAAAGCCCTCGCCACACGAGACATTATTTACTACAAGGGATAGATTGAGCTCGAGTGATACAAGGTTATCGCACCTCCCTTCTGTTGGGTGGTTGCAGTGATTATTTTAGGTTTGGTTTCCCCAGACAGATGAGGGAGATATTTTAGTCTTGGCTAGGGTTATTGTTGGGAGAGGATGGTCCAGGATATGCCGATTCACTTTGCATGGGGGCCTGTCCTTCTAGCCTCACTCTACAGGGATTTACATGAGTATGTTTATATGGATGGCAAAGCACTAGGGGTCGGGGTCACTTTGCTTCATGTCTGGGCATGGGAGCACATTTCTGTGCTATGTCCATTCGTCACTTCAGTTCTAATGGGGGCAGAGGATGCCCTGGTTTTCTGGTATAGAGGCGGTGTGTCCACACACTGGGGATCATGGGATCCCTTACTAGAGGTGGGTCCTAGACAAGTTGCTTGTCTTTACTTGGCATCCATACCTTGGTCAGCCGGAAGGGCCAATGATGCCATCTATCTCTTTTGCTATTGCCAAGATCGATATATGCAGGGGCGAGAGTACACGATGATCGAGCAGTACCTACCTGGGTGCGTACGGTGTCAGTTTGGAGAGCTACAAGATCGGCCCGATGATGGTTATGTAGCCATCTTTGCATGCAACATGACACAGATGTCATGGGGACATAGTATTCCTACCTCTAAGGCAGTTGATAGCTTTAGGCAATTGGTAGCCCGATCGTGGGTTTATGATCAAGGCTTGGCAGATCCAAGGACCACTCAGGCCTACAAAGACTGGTTTAGACCTCCTCTTTGTTTGACAGTTCTAGGTGAGGATCCATAGGTGCGCAGGGTTAGAGGCAGGGGGAGAGGACAAGGGCAAGGACTGAGGGTCAAGATTCAACGGGATCCACCAGGGGTGCCTCCAGTTCCACTAGGTCAGTGAGATTTCCACATGTAGGATCAGCAGCAGGATCCGCCAGTCCCACCACCATGAGCCGAGGGTGAGGACCAGGTTCATGTACAGCCATGGGTATAGCCATAGGGACAGGCAGATGGTTGGGATGCACTAATTACATAGCTACAGGCCTAGGTTCAGGCACTGATAGCAGAGAGACCAGGCGAGGGCTGAGAGAGAGCAGCTCAAAGCAGAGAGGGATCAAGTTGTGCAACAGAGACAGGCTGCAAAGCTACAGGTAGCCACAGAGCTAGGTTGTAGGTAGCAGATCGAGAGCATGACAACCTCCTCCTCCCAGGGTACAGTGCCAGTACTATCCTATAGGGAGGCCATCCAAGAGATAGAGTACTACCATTGGGCCTACCGTGACACCGTATCTAGAGCAGATTGGGTCCCCGAGTACTCAGAGCGGGCCAGCTAGAGACCACCAAAGGGTCATGGTGACAGGGCGAGGGTAGCATTCACAGAGATCAGGCTTGCTCTTGATATTATGATGTACTTTTTGTGCCTTATGGGCTCATTTTTTATAGCCCCAATGGGCATTTTGTACTCATTGACATATATGTGTAGTGATCTGATTTATTTTTGTACTATGATAGCGATATGATGATATGATATATATGAGCCCAATTTTGATGTGATGTACTGTGTACTCCTTTATGCATGGATGATTTATTTCTATATGCTTTGCAGTAATGTTTTATGGATGCATTTGTTTCTAATGATGTTCATGCAATGATTATGAGTAACATATCTATATTATGCTCACCTATAATATGATGTATAATGATGTTAACTATATGATGATTTATTTTATGCTAATGCAATATATGAAATGATGGTATATATAATGATATGTTCAATGATGTATGTAATGATGTGTGGAATATGCCTATATATGAGATGATTTATGGATGGATGTAATATGAGTGCAATGGTCATGATATGATGCAAATGAAATGGTTTTATGAGATGCTTAGAATAACAAATGCTATTGTCCTAAATAATGATGTATGTGATGCAATAATATGTTAATGCAAAGTGTGAATGTAATCTAATGATAATGATGTCATTTATGTTATGCAAGTATGAATTAAATGCTTATATACCTATTGCTTATGATTATGCAAAAATAATTATGAAATGTTTCCGTAGATGTTATGTGATGATGTAGATGGTAATATGAAATAGTTGTGAAATTCAAATGAATGTTTATGCAATAATCAATATAATGCCATGAGATGCAATATAATGGGTGACATGCAATGACATGGATGCAACTATTTATGGGCAATGTTTATGATAACCTATTTATATGATGATAATGTAATGCGTATGTTTCCTACATGATATGTTTATGCAATATGCTAATGATTTGTGGATGCAGGATCGATAGCGATGATGGTGATGATGGTCAACTATCATAGTACCTTGTTAGTGTGGTTAGTAAGAAAAGAAGAAGTCATTTCAACAAGACACAAGATGATGCAAATGTGGATGATGATGATGATGATGATGATGATGATGATGATTACTTGCCGAAGATTTGGGATTTTCAAAGCGCCAAATTTCTTATGTTTGAAAACACACATGGTATGATGCATCAAGGTATAGAAAGCCAGGATGGCGTGGTACTTAGTGTGATGGACTTTGACTTGACAATCAGATAGGAGTATTCTTGTTCACACCTGACTAATGGAAACCTTGCTAGGATGCACTTCCGACACCTCAGACCAAAACATGGAAAGGTAAACCTATCCTTGTAATAGTCAACATGTTTCCCTAGACCTCTTCCATACATGCCTAACAAAGCAAGTATTTGCCGAGGTTATATTACAAGAATATCCAACAAGCACAACAAGCAAAAGATGATGATTATTGCCCCATTCCTATTTCTCTAAATCCTCTACTTTGGGATATCATTGAGACGTCCTTGGAATGAACAAAAAATAAGATAAGTCAAAAGATAAAGACCAAGTAAACAAACAAACTAATTCTCTTCAATACCGCTAACGGAAAAAAGGATGTGTTTTTTAAGGATAAGAACTAAAACTTATTGCCAAAATATGATGCCCATTGTAGGAAGGATACATCCTAGGACATGTTAGTGGATGATGGCACATCATTTCATTTACCTGAAGTGCTCTAAGAGATGTTTGATATGGGACCAATTCAGATGATGTGTTACCAATACCAAGAGGTGACCAATTTGCTTACGCACTAACTTAGACTTAAGACTTGACATTTGGAGTTCTACTTTTAAGCTGTTAGACTTGTTTCTAACTGTTTCGCCAAAGGTTGAGGGTGATGATCAGTTTTTATGGGTGATGCTTATTGCGGGTGCAAACGAGATGAGACGGATGGATTTTTCAAATATTTGGATGTTTTTGATGTTTTGCAATGTTTTGAGGCTATTTTTTGGTATTTTTTCAAGATTTTACAAATGTTTTGATTTTTGATTTTTCAATGTTTTGGGATTTTGCCATATTTTTACCAAGAAACTAACCTAAAGACCTATCCTAGGGGCCTCGAGGACTTATCAATAGATTAGCCTTGCCTACGTTATATACACAGAAACCACGTACTTTGACTAACAACTTGACTGATTTACATATGACGATATACATGATGAGATGTCAGTTTATTATGATAGACTCCTATAGGACTGACCTAAATGTCTCAGGGGATGATCAAAGATCAACCTTACCTACGTTCAAGCTCAGAGACAACGTAGTTCGACAAGATGACTCTTTTTTTGACTTTTTGATTGACTTTTTGACTTGTTTTTGGATTTTGATGTTTTTTACTATTTTTGGATTTTTTGATGTTTTTGGATTTTTTCATTTGAGGACTTTAAGAATATACAGGAATCCGATCCGATGAGAACGTGCCCCCAGCATGATGCAATAGACTACTCTGATAAAGGCAAGAAAAACTGACCTTGAGGATGGGCCAAGTAGTACTCGGAGGGATCATGGTATGAAAACAATATCAAGCTATGGTGCGGATGAGAGTGGATGAGTGATGGATGGAGACCTGAATGCAATGGATGATGGAAGCGAGATGGATGGATGATGTAAAGCAAGCCATAAAGATCTTGGTGGATGGAAAGTGCTTATCTATGCAAGGCACCTGTTTGCCAGGTTTTCACCAAGGTACTTGCCCAAAGTGCCACCGAAGTGGTTTTCACTAAAGGATGATTTTTTTCTTTACTATTTTTTATCCTTTTTCCAATTTTTTGGGAATTTTTTCTTTTCTAATTTTTTTGTTGTCACCAGGATGCCTATTTGCCAGGTTTTCACTGAAGTAACCATTTTTTCAGGACTTTTTGATTTTTTTAGATTTTTGGTTTTATACCCTGAAAGAATTAGGCATAAAACTTTTTGAGATGGGAGCTATTCATTGGCTCATGCAGAGGTTCCCCTTTGTGTGCTGATAACTAATATGCCCCTGATTTGTAACTTGTTGTTATGACGAAGGCCCTAACCAATTATGTTGAAACTTTCCTTTGCTACTTGGATTTGGGACATTCTTCTGATTTTCTTTTAAGACCAGTTCCCCGACTTGGAAAGTCCTCCTTCTGATTTTCTTATTGTAGTTTTGTTTGAGTCTATTCTAATAGGCTTGCAAGTGATTTAAAACATTTATGCATCTCTCATCCAGTAGCTCCAACTTGTTTAATCTTGACACATGGTAGTCCTCATCAATGATGAGGTTTTGCAATGATATTCTGATGGATGGGAGCTCAATCTCATTGGGGAGTATGACCTCTAATTCGTAGACCAAGGAGAAGGGGGTGGCACTGGTAGGTGTGTGGATGCTAGTTTGATAAACCCAGAGGGCGGGATTAAGTTGCAGATGCTAGTCATGACCTGCATCATTAACTATTTTCTTAAGGATTTTGAGGATGGTTTTGTTCTTCTGTTGGCCATTGCCTTGGGGATAATATAGGGTGGAAAAGCGATGTTGTATTTTGAATTTCTCACACAAGTTGTGAACCTCCTAGTTCTTGAATGGTATCCCATTATCTGAGATAATGGCTTGTGGGACACCGTAACAATAAATGAGATAGTTTAGGATGAATTTTGAGATTTGCTTCCCAGTGATATATGTCATGGGTATGGCTTCTACCCACTTTGTGAAGTACTTAGTTGCAGTGATGATGAATTTGTGGCCATTGGATGAGGTGGGTGTGATTTTCCAAATGAGATCAAGTCCCCACTGCGAAAAGGGCCATGGTGTGATGATTGGGTGAAGCTCTTGAGCTAGAGCATGGATGAGGTCCCCATGCCACTAGCATTGTAGACATCTTTTTGCATGATCATGTGCTTCTTTTTCCATCATGGGCCATTAATACCCCATCCTCAGTAGTTTCTTGGCAATGGTCATTCCACTTGAGTGTGAACCACAGATACTGTTATGAACCTCAATTAAAGTGGCTAATGCCTCCTCAACATTTAGGTAGCGCAGTAAGGTACCTTCTATGCTTCTACAGTATAGGGTATCACCTAGGATCACAAATCTGGATGCCTTTTTGAAAAAGGTTCATTTTTGGCTTGATGGTAGGTTAGCGGGTATGACTCCTATTCGAAGATATGTATAGATGTCATGATACCAAGGATCACCAAGACCAATGATTTCACACATATTTCGATTCTGGTACCTCAAATGTGGGAACGAGAAGCTACTCAATCATAAATTTATATTTCAGTATGTTGTGAGGGATGTCTAATAGGGACCCAATTGTAGCCATGACATCTGCTGCTCTATTGTTGGTTCTTGGAATCTGCTCAAATGTTATGTCATTGAAGGATTCCTTTAGAGTCTCTACCAATTTCTTGTATGGAGTGAGCTTATCATCCTTAGTTTGATATTCATTATTGACCTAATTCATGATCAACTGAGTCTCCATAGACCTTGAGAGCTATGATATTCCATTGCACTACTATTCTGAGGCTTATAGTCAAAGCCTAGTATTCTACTATGTTGTTGGTGTAAGAAAATGACAATTTGTATGACTTCAGTATGCAGTCTCCTTGTGGGGTGATGAAGAAGACACCAGCTCCTGATCTATGTTGTGTGTATGAACCATCAAAGTGTAGTTTCCAATGGTCAGTTGCATTGAGGTTAAAAATGGATTCATCTGGAAATTCTGAGACAAGAGGGTTCTCAGAATAAATGGGTGCTTCTGCTAGTTGATTTGCAATAACTTGTCCCTTAATGGCTTTCTGCTCTACATACTCGATGTCATACTCTGATAATATCATTACCCATTTTTCCATTCTCCCTGTGAGCATTACCTTTGATAGGAGATACTTGAGGGGATCAATTTTCACAATGAGCTTTATCTTGTGTGCCAACATGTAATGTCTAAATTTTTGGGATGCAAACACTACGGCGAGGCAAGATTTCTTGATGAATGAGTAATTTAGCTCATGACCGACCATTGTCCTGCTGATGTAATAAATGGCCCTCTCTGTTCTGTTTTCATCATGCTGAGCTAGGAGAGCTCCAAGGGCTGTTGTCATTGCTGACACATATAAGATCAATGGCTTTCTTGGGATGGGTGGCATTAAAACTGGTGGTGTCAGTAGATATTCTTTTATTTTATTAAATGCCTCTTCGTATTTTGTATCCCATTTGTATCCTACCCCCTTGTGGAGTAGGTGGGAATATGGGTTGTGCTTGTCTGCCAGTTATGCTGTGAATCATTGGATGGATTGAAGTCAGCCTTGGAGGCATCTCAATTGTTTTAATTTCTTTGGTGCTTCCATCTCAAGGATTGCTTTCAATTTTTTTGGATCCACCTTGATACCCCTCATGGAGACTATGTATCCTAGCAATTTACCTGATTGTATGCCGAAGACGCACTTATTGGGATTTAGTATGACTTTTTATTCCTCTAGTTTGTCAAAGATAGCACTTATGGTTGCTATATAATCTTGTCTTTTCCTATATTTTGCTAGGATGTCGTCGACATAGTACTCGACTATTTTATGAATCATGTCATGGCCCTTTGATATGTTACACCTATGTTCTTTAGGCCGAATAGCATCATGTTCCAGTAGTAGGTCCCCCATGGACAAGCGAAAGTCATCTTATGTTGATCTTCTTTTGCTATCATGATCTAGTTGTATCCTGAAAATCCATCCATTAGTGATAGCATCTCATGTCGATGTTGGGAAGCGGGAAATCATCCTTGGGACATGCCTTGTTCAAATCCCTGAAGTCCATATAGATTCTGATGGCTCCATCAGGTTTAGAAACAGGTACCAATTTTGACACCCATTCAGAATAATCAATTGGTCGGATAAATCCTACATCTAACAACTTTTTGAGCTCCATTTTGACTAATAGGGCAATTTGAGGATGCATTTTTCAAAGTTTTTGTTTGATCAGATTTGCTTTGGATATACTGCTGAATGATGGACCATAATCTCTGGATCAAGTCCTGGCATATCAGCATAACTCCATCCGAAGTTTATTTTCCTTTCCCTTGGAAATGCTACTAGGAGTTCTTGCTCTTTTCATAATAGTGATTCTGCATAAAATGTGATATGCGGGGTCTCCTCTATTCCTAGGTTGACAGGATTGTATTTCTCAGCCAAGACTACTGACTTCTCTTGATGAATAGCTCTTAAAGGAAGATTGAATCCTTCATTATTAGGCACCTTAGAGAGGTTTTCACAATTGTATATGTCCTTTCTTTTTACTATTGGGTGATCCCATAATAGTGGTTTACAATTTTTGGCCAAACTGGACACTGAAATTATTATTTTTAACTAAATCTTCACATTCGGGCACCTATAGCGGCTAAACTGTGAGGAATTTGAAGATGGTACAAACTAGAGTCTCATCAAATTTTGTCTGTAGATTCTAAAAATATTTTTTTCAAAATTTTTAGAATCAAATTGCACTTTTTCCATCTCCCACGAAAATAGATTTTTTCAGAAAACAACATTTTTTAAAAGTGACACACCGTATAACACACTTTTTTTCCATGAAGGATAAAATTCTAATTCTTTCAAATTTAGATTTGTAACTCTAATATCTAGTGCTTCCACTTGGTTAGATATTTTTTATTGAATATTTTTTCCTTAATCAAGTTTCAAAGTCAAACGAATTACAATTCAAACACAGCGGATATAACACGTAACTTTTTTTGTATATGTCAAAATTTAATTTAATTTTTTTGTTGGATCAAGGACTTCAATATCTGGTGCACTCATATTTTTCAAAAAATTTGATAATCTTCTATTTTTCCACATGTGAAGAACAAAGAAATTCATTTTCGATGAAAACCTATGTTTAATAAAACTTAAAAAACAAATACATAACAAAACCAAAACATATTAAAATTATATTCATTGGATAGCTTGTTCTGAGGAATACCATAATCATTTGAAATAAATTTTAAATGAATTCATTTGATCCCCCAAAATCTAAATCAAAAGTGATTTTTTATCAGCATTTTGATAGGTGTAAAGGAGACGCATTTATAGGTATGGTTTAAAACTAGCGAGGTTCTATCCAAGGGGGTTTGATCTAAGGTGATTTGATCAAACCCTCTTCAATTGGAATCCATAAAATGGAACTTTTGAAGGCTTAAATCATTATATTTTCTAAAAATATGTGATTTCAGCTAAAATTCGTTCCTCTCAGGAATTGTAAACCACTATTATGACAACACCCTATTTTATTGTCAGAGAGTGCCACAATGTGGTTTTCACTCAATGACTTAGATATGATTCTTAGTTTCTCACTTTTGCGACTGAAGGATTCAATTGTTTCCCCATAATAGGCATGTGTGTCCAATTCCATTATAAACCCTGCCTTGTGATCTCCATCTGGAATGTCATCCCTCATTCCCATGAATTCTGAGAGCACCTCATCATTTTCAAAGGTATCAAGAACTGGTGGTCCTCATTGGTCATAGTCGATCAATTGGGGATATACTAAATGGATCTCATGATTTTGATGATCGGATTTGAAAGATAAGGTACTAATCATGCAAAGGGTGGTGTCCTCAAATAACCTAGGTCGATTGGTCATGGTATCTTCATCATCACTACTTATGTAGGCCTCGGTTTTGTGTATGTCTCTACCTATGGATATTGGTGAGCGTACTTGTGCTAGTATTGGCTGAGGAGAAATATTAACCATTCTAATTGGAGGACTACGACCACGTATGGTTATACTCAGAGGGGTACACCTAAGGCCAAGATTTTTTATTGGTTGTGTCTCTGGCATGATAGGTATTATGAGCCCATTGTCGTTTTGTCCTAGTCTTTGATTTTTGTCGTAGCCCATTGCGAGCATCATTTGTAGGCCCTTGCTTCTTTCATCCATTGGTAATTCAGGTGTCGGTCTTTCATCTTGATACAACATGTGAGATGGATCTGCTTCAATAACCTCATGGCTGAGGTATCCCCAGCTTGTGAATTCAGGATAGTCTTCAGGGTATGTTTGTAATGTGGAAGCTTGATTTGCTTGTGGACGTCCCCATGATCTAGGAGATTGTGGTAACTCTCCTATCACAAAAGCATTGTTGGGGAGTTCGTAGCTTCCACAACCATCCTCCTGGATGATGAGCTTGATGTTGGAGATGGTAGGAATGGTGGGAGTGGCGGGTGTCTCTGTCGCAGAAGTGGATGTGAGAGTGGCAGGGTTGATGTATGGTGTGGATGGGCCTTCATCATTTTTTGGCACTTGGGGGATTTTGTAATACTTTGCCTCAAGATTTTTGCAATATGAGAATGGTTCAGGATCTCCATAGATGGTAACCTCTTGTCCATTATGTGTAAATTCACACATTGGTGGAAGGTTGATGCTATGGCTTTCATCATATGGATCCACGGGTGTCCCAAGAGGATATTATATGGCAACTCAAGGTCCAAGACCTGACAAGTGGTTTCCATGAGCATTGGCCCTACTTGAATAGGGAGTTTAATCATCCCCTGAGACACTCTTTCTTGATCATCATATGCTCTTAACGTGATACCTTTTCCTTTGTCGATGGAATCTTCTAATATTTTCAAGTGCTTGATGAGGCTAAGAGAACAGATGTTCAAACCTGCACCTCCATCCACCAAGACCCTTTTGATTTTTCTCTTGTTTACGATGGCTTCCAAGTGAAGTGCATGGTTGTGGGATAGTTGGGTGGGGAAATCTTGGTCAAATAATGTAAGGAGATTAGGTGTTATGATATTTTTGACCATAGCTTGGAATTGCTCTGCATCGAGATCTGTGGGGACAGTGGATGAGGCTAGTGCTTCCTTGAGAATCTTTTTATGCGTAGATGAGATTTTTAACAACTCCATGATGGAGATGTGTGCTGGTGTTCGCTTGAGTTGATCTACGACATTGTAGCCATTAGGAACGGATCTAGATGAAGGGACCCTATTTGATTAGGATGATCCTGCAATGGTGACTTTGTCACCTCTTGTGGTGACTCCACAATCTTCAGCATGGGCGCCCTTGATGGTGAAGACCATGCAATCTTCATTTAGGGAGGCAACAACTAATTCATACACATGATTTACATTTGAGTGGGTGCCTTTCACTTTATCTTTGTTATTTCCTTTGTTACCATGATTCAACATCGGATTCGTGTAGATTTTAAGATCCTAATTTCCCATAGGTTATTCCACATTTATGATTTTCCTATCGATGAGATCTTGGATGATGTTTTTGAGTCTCATGCAACTGTTTGTGGTATGACCTTTGATTTTATGAAATTCACAAAGTTGATTCTTGTTATACCAAGGAGGTTTGACATCGGGTTCTTGGTAATTCTCAAATGTAGGAGGCTTGATGAGTTTTTCGTTGATCAACTTTTTCATTATCTCCTCAAGTGGTTCCCCCAAAATGGTGTATTTTCATTTGGGATAACTTTTGCATTGGGGTGATCCTCTTTGGTCATTGAGGTTATTGATGGTTGGATTGTTGTTGGGTTGGTATGTTGTGTGATGAGTGTTTTGGTGTTGTATTTCGGTTTGCTATGTAGGTGTATTTTGGCATGGGCCACTAATGACCACCTTGGCATTGATGACACCATCATTAGTAACGTTTTTGTTCCTTTCCCATGTGCGAGGTTTATCATTTTAATTGGATGATGGTCAATTTTTTTGTTGTTCATGGTATGATATTGATTATGCAGGTTGGATCACAAGGGCTCTTTCGATGCTAAGTGCCTTGGAAATCAGTTGATCATATGTGGTGATGCCCTAAACCTTGAGATGAAATTCCAAATGGCTTTCAAGGTTGGCTATGATGGTGCAAACTTTTTGTTCTTCTGGCATGGTCCACTTGCTTCGATTGGCCTTGGATCGCCATCGTTGAGGGAATGAAGCAAAATATTCATTCTTTCCTTATTCTAAAGTGTATAGTTCTTCGAGATTGACATCCATTGCAATGTTACATGTGTAGTTCTTGATGAATGCATCCCTAATTTCTTGGAATGTTCTAATGCCTGAAGGTAAGCGAGAGAACCATTCTATAGCGGGACCTACCAAGCTTCTAGGAAATAGCCGCATTAGATAAGTATCGTCATATGCAACTTCCATGCAATGAACCTAGAATTCCCTAATGTGATCTTCAAGTTTTCCCATCCCTAGATATTTGTCAAATTTAGGGATCTCAAATCCCTTGGGGAATGGTTTCATCTCTAGGCTCCTATCAAATGGATGGAGACACAAGTTGCTTGGTGTCTTGGTCGTTCGCCCTGATTGAAGGTTGAGCACTTGTTGCGAGAGCAACCTGAGTTGTGTCATCACATCATTTTGCAGATCAGGGGGGGATGAAAGTGTTTTGGGGTGTTTCAATCATTGGTTGGATGGATGGGTTGGTTGGTGTGTTGTTTGATGATATATGTATGTTATGGGGAGCGAGGTAGGCTTCCACCTGCTTTTGTATGAACGATGCCTGTTGTTGTGCTAGGTTTTGTGCTTGTTGTGCTTGTTGTTGTTCCAATAACGCTTGTTGTTGTGCTTATTGTTGTTCCCACAATGCTTGTTGTTGGGCTACCAATTTTGCTGCTTCTTCCTATTCTTGATATTGCTTTAATGCTTGTTGATATGCTTGCAATTGTGCTGCTTGTTGTTGTTCAAGAAGTTGTGCTTGATATTATACTTTCTGTGCCTAATATTGGGCTTGCACTTGCGTTGTTTATGCTTGTGCTACCTGTGCTTGTGTTGCTTGTTGTTGCAATAAAAGTTGTGATTGAGTGGCCCTTTGTGCTTGTAATGCTAATGTGACTTGTGTAGCTTGAGCGGCTTGTTGCTATTGTTGTTGCAGTAATGCTTGGGCTTGTTGCACTTGTAATGCGGCTTGTGCAGCTTGGGCAGCTTGTGTGGCTTGAGCAGCTTGTTGTACAGATTTTTGTTTTTGAACTTGTTGGTATCCTCTTTCGAAATCATCTTGCAATGTTGCATCATATTGGCTTGATGTGGTGAAAGTTGGTGGTGGTGGGGGTGGTGGTGGATTTGGAATAGTGTTCGTGAAGATGGTGTTGAGTTTTTATGTGATGTATGGTGCCATTGATGTGGTTGGTCCTTCAGAGACCACGCTTTGTGATGCTAAGGGGGTGTTTGATGATGTTGTCATTGCTTGTGTGTTTGTTTTTTGTTGTTGCAATATCAATGAAAAATTTTGAGCGTTTGGTGCAATGCTTTGATTGATGGTTGGGATAGCGGTTTGATTGATATTTGGTAGAGGAGGAAGCCCTAAACCAAGGCATGGTGCAGATGATAATGGCAATGGTGGAAGTGGTGGAAATGTAAGGGGTGTGAGTCCTTGTGAAAATGTTGTGGTGTTGAAGATGCCCCTTGTTCCGAACATATCTCCCTCTTGTGAATTTGTGAGAAGAGGTGTTTGAGGTGTTGAGTGAAAAAATGATGATGGATTGTGATGGAATGTGAGAGGAACATTTTTGTGTAATGGGTTTTTGGGTATGTTTTGTTCCAATGTGGTGTTTGCATCCAAGTTTTGATTATTAACAAGGGGATGTGATTGAAGAGCATTGAGAAATGTATTTCCCTTGTTGACATTGGGTTGTGTTGGAGCAAACGATGTTGTGATTTGTGGAATGTTTTGTGTGATATTCTGGGATGGTGGTGTGGACAAGATGGGAATGGTGGATGAGATCGGAGGAAATGATGTCTCTACTATGGTACTTACATCAAAATTTGAAGGCAACTTGGCCCCTTGTTTTGCTAGTTCAAGCATGTACAATGAAGGGTTAAGTCTCATCATGATGTTGATGATTCTATGGTTGTCCAAATTTTGAAGCATTTTAGTCATTTCTTCGCGAGATATTCCAAAAGTGAGGTCCTATCCTTAGTTTTCTTCTTGCGGATTTTGTGATGATGAGAAGGTCAATGGATTGCTTGATTTAGCAGGATTCATTTCTACATTTGTTTGGCTAAGATCGCTAGAAGCAAGTGTTTCTTTGTTGGCTTCCATACTCTTCTTGTATTGAGATCTAGTTAGAACCATAAAACAAGGATCAATCTTTAAGGAGATACGAGATGAATCTCTTGATTCCTTGGATCGATCGTTATTTTATGTCCTCAAAGTATAGAGTTTTTAGGATGCCTTGAGGATCAAAGGTGATGATATGATCATGATGTTAAGGATGAATGATGTGAATGTTTTGGGCTTCTTGAATGAGATACTAGGCTTTTAAGACTTGCGGATTTTGATTTTGATTTTGTTTTTGGATTTGAGATTTTGTCCTTGATTTTGATTTTGATTTTGAAAAAAAAGACCCTTAGATGTTGGATGATGATCTAAGGGATAGCTTTGTTCAAAGGATGATGATTTGAATACGTGTGAGGAGAAGGATGCATCTATCCACACCTATCCAAACAAGATGATAGTTTCATTAAGCATATGACGAAGGATTCATCAACATACACTAAGCTAGACAAAATGATTTTGATAACTTTTACTAAGTATATGCAAAAGGATGCATCTACAAATGCCTAGCCAAAGGTGATTTTGATAATGTTTTCAAGGATTTAGTCTCAATGATTTTGATGATTTTGATTTTGCCATGAAGCCTAGCATTTAGGATGATTACAAGATTTTCCAAAAGGTGATGATGAGATGATGTTGTTTTGATGTTTTGGAGGATGGATGAAAAGGATTTTGATATGTTTTGATCCTAAGATGAACCTAAAAAAGGACACTTTGTTTGCCTAGACCTAGGTATTGAAGAGCATGCAAATGCTTCCTAAAGACCTTTGTGATCAAGAAATGATTTTATTTGAACATTCATTCTTGGATTTCCAACTAATGATTTTTTTTCTTTTGAGGTTAGGAGTCTTCAACACATATGAAAGTTCATTTTTCTTTAGCTTTGCTTAATGTCTTTATTTTACCAAAAACACTTTTTCAATTAATTTTTCAAACTAAGATGTTCAATGTCTTAATTTCTTCAAACCCCACAAGATATGTTATGTGGAAATTCAATGAGCTTAAGGCAAGGGTTTTCCTATTGTTTACTTAAGGAGACAAATTGAGATATAATCCAATGTTTAGAAACCTCTAAGGATGTGAATCCTAAGGGAAAGTACTAACATATGGATTGAGTCAATTGTATTTGTCTTCAAAATGGTTTGAAATTTGGATGATGTTAAGTCTTTGTTTTTGAGATGTTTTTGATCAAGCAATGCATTTTGTAACCCAAGAATAAGTACAATCCTATGGATGTGTAAGACAATATTTGTTGGATTCCCACTTGGACAAGTCTAGCTAGACTTATCTCTAGCAAATGGTTAGATTCTTGATCCCACTGGCTCCCCTCCACGACACTCACTTAGCCAGGGGCAGCCAAGCATCAACACCCATGAAACTCCCATGGCATATTTTCCATTTCTACTAGAAGACTGTAAAAGTGTGGGGTGGCTTCAGAATGACCGTTCTTGCACCAACAAATAGATAAAAGGATTTTGAAAAATTCTAACACATGGGTTTTAGTAAGAACTTTCTATTCGGATCCATCTTGTCATAATCAACCGTGTGATATTGGCGTTTCCTCCAATATCCACATTTATATCCCAGTTGGAAATACTCTTGGCTTTAGACTGTTACTGGTTGAGTCGTTCCCTTGGGTGAGTACTTTTTCCCCAAGGTGGGCCCTCTAGGATAAACAAAAGTGAATGAAGAACACTATTTGTAACTCGATCAATCCTTATTGGCAACAAAGAGAGAGAATATACCCAACAATTCCCCCACTCACACTTGCACAATATGTTGTTCAATTTTAAGCCCAAATCGAAATGTGGAGGTGATTGCTTTGTCTTGACCCAAAGTCATGAAAAAGGCCTTTTGATTCTCAAGATCTCTATAAAGTGCGAGAAAAGTGCATACATCCTGTTTCAATGGCTTTAGTCTAAGTAATCCCTCACAAAAACAAAGCTACAATTGTTCTTTTTAAATCTTCAAAGCAATATGTGAGTTCGTTTTAGAGCACCAAATCACAAGTGAAAGACATTTGTTCAATTGTTTAACCCAAGAAATAAAATCTAGTAAGTTGTTGATCCTATTGTTTATTTTAACCTTTGCAAGAAAATAAAATTGAAAGGTTCTTTTTAAGCCCAAATGAAAACTAGTGTTCTAAGAATGAAAAGATGACAAATTCTTAAAAAAGTGTTAAACAAACACTTAAGTGTTTAAAAACACTTCGATTGGAAAAAATATCATCACCATGCTCCTCCTTCCTTTGTTTTTGATTTCCAACCTACAAAGAAGAAAAAAATAGTCAGATTCTGGAAAAACACAGAAGTTAAAAACTAGAAAACAAAAGGTAAATAAATCATAAATCAAAAGCATGTGCTAAAAAATTAAATTCTCCCTTTTATTGTCTTCCAGCGTCGCAACTCGTGAAGGCATCATTGTTTGTTCTCCAAGCAATGCTCTCATAGCACCGCTTACCAGTTAGCAGTGCTCTATGTCGAGACAAAGAGCTCAATTGCATCGCAATTTTCTCCCAACATCGTAGTTTGTGTCTAGCGTTGCTATTTAATATTTTTTTGAAATTGTCTGTAGGTCAGTGAGTCCAGAGGTGGAGTTTAAAATTCAAAAATCTTGGCGAGACGAGTCCAGCAGCGGAGTTTGTGTTTCAAGCGGTGCCATATAGTGACGTGGAGGAGCCCGTGGTGTCCAAAACAACGACACTGATGAGCCCGCGGTGCCAAAATAGCGACGCTGACGACCCCGCGTTGGAATTTCCTGTGTATGAAGAAAATGTGGAAATTTCAAGAAAATGTTAGAAATAATGATGTCAAGCCCTCCTTCTAGCACCAAATGTGTGAATCCTTTTCCTAGTACCTGCAAAACAACATGAATAAACAAGTTAAACAATGAAATGCAAGCCAAAACAAGGATTCCCCATGAAATCCATTTACAACATTCAAATTAGGAAGAAAATATTGAATAACACAAAGCAAATGACAAAATAAAGATTGAATCCTAATTAGAAAAGCAAACTCTTGATCCCATGGGGGAATTGGTGCCAATTTGATGTAAAAATTGGCCCTTTCCCAATTTCTATGATTGTAACCTTCAATATGTTGACTTGATGAAGAGTTTTGATCTACTTTTGTTGATGAATGGTGAGAGCTCGAAGCCAAAATCTGTAATAACCTAGCTAAGAACTCAAGATTGATGAATGGAAATGGCTAAGTATTTTAGCATGGTAACGTTGCTTGGATTGTGGATGATGAAATGAGGAAAGGGGCCCTTCATTTATAGATTTTATAGATTTTCAAGATGGATGAATGCCCAAATTTGAGCAATGTGGGACTAACATTCATCCAATGATATGATTCCACTTGTCAAACTATAAGTGGGTGATGGATGTACAAGATTTGGGGTTTGTGCCAATAAATGCCAGTATTTGAAATTCAAATTTGTTGAAATGACAAGAGGGAAGGGAAAATGCAATAAATTCCACTTGGCTCAAGGCAAAGGACATGTTAGATGAATTTATTGCCTTGTTGGATGTACATGTTGACTTGGAACTTTTGAATTCAAATTGAAAGAATATTCCAAAAAGATGTCATGTGAGGAAAATAGGGATTTAATAAATGAATTAAATCTATTTTCATGTTCAACTTGCATTATCTAGAGGATGTGACATGAGATGAGGTTAAATTAATCAAGGGTTAACTAATTTAACAGGAGATTAGATGATGTGACCTATTTGACTTAGATTTATGGATTTATTTAAATCAAATAACAGAGGAATGTGATAAGAGGCTAATTAAATAAAGATTTTGATTTATTTAATTAAAAGGAATGATGTTAGATTAAATCAAATAGGGTTTTAATTTATTTAATTTAATAGATCGACCATAGAGTTTTAATCAAATAAATTGATTATTTAATTAAATAGGGATAATTAGATCAGATGAATTGATTTAATTAACAGAAGGAATTGACTTAATTAGATCAAATGATTTATTTAATTAAGGGATGAAAATTGATGAATTTAATTAGATAGGGAGATTTGATTAAATGGTTAGACCGAGGGATGATTCAGGAAGAAATGATGTTAGTAAGTCAAGAGCGGATGCACGATGTCAATCAGTATATTTTAGGTGGCTATAGTTTCTTAGAGAGTTGGAAGATCTTTGCACCTCTTTTCTATGATTGTTCTTCCCACCTTTCTTGTATCTTTCCTTTTAGTTGTGCATCCCTTTACCACACAATCTCAAACTTGAAATAGAATCTAGGAGGAGCCTTATCCAGAGTGAATATTAATGCAATTGGGAAGTGGTCAGGCCCAAAAACTAGCAAGATGTAGGACTCATAAATTTCTTGAACCAATTCCTAATTGTCTCTCATTAGGAACATATCTAGTCTCTTCACTATACAGATGAAGTCCTGCCTCCTATTTGTCCATGTGAACATCCTATTTTTGTGGGTTCACATCTTGCAAATAATTCATGTTTATGAAATTTTGGAAATCTATTTGCACTTGTGACAAGCATGAAGTGCCTCTGTGCTTTTCAGCCCTTGTTAAGGTGGTGTTGAAGTCACCACCAATTACTATCTTCTTCTCTCTCAATGATTGAATAACCTCCAATAATTTGTCCCATACTCTTCCTTTTCTCATTGTTCGCATGGGACCATAAACAATCAATATAAAAATGTCCTCCACTAACGATTGCGGGAAAACCTTGACTAATTGTCATTCTTGTTCAAGGAAAACTGGATCCACATGACTGCCATATCCTTTCTAGATTATAACCAAGCCCAAGACATTCCATTTTCTTCCACAATGGACCCATTCCATTATCTCCATTTCCCCATCAAATTTTGACTTTCATATTGTGACAAATATGTTTGTTGTAACAAAACCTTATATGCATTACATTGATCAATTTGGCATTTAATTATACACCTTTTGTTAGGGGCATTACAACCCCTAATGTTCCATGTAATTAGCTTCATTGTGAGTTGAGAAGGGTGAATCCCTTCCAAGATTTGAGTCTCATCTAATCCTTTGCATTCCCCTACTATTTTTAGCTTCTCTCTAATTGACTTCCTTCCACTTTGGCTTCTCTCTCTAAATTTGGGTTTCTTCACCATGGATTGGGATTTTTCTAATAGTCTTTCCTCTAGAGTGTCCTCCTTCCCTTCCTCTTTTGATTCTGTGACTTCAATTTCCCCTTCCTCTCTTTCCTCTTCTGCATCACTACCTTTTGTTGTTGCCTATGTCACCTCCTCCATCATCTCAAGTCCTTTATCAAGTAGTTATACTAGATCATCATCTCTTTTCTTATCCCACTCTTGTGGATTTTTTTGGGTCTCCAACCCCTTTTTTGAATCTACCCTCAGTTCAAAAATTCCTTCATTTCAACCTTCAAATCCCATTGTCTCCATCTTTTCTAACACTCCTTTCCACTAATTTCTTGGCTAACCTGAGCTTTCTATACTTCCTTCCTCACACCTTGCTACATCTACATTTTTTGAACTCACTTTCTCCTTACATTTCTGATTTGTCCCTATATGCACATCTTCCCCCCTCTTGCAATGTTTCCTTCCATGCCCTTTTGATTTGCACTTAGGACATAGAACTAACATATCCTCCCATCTTACTTTTTGTCTCCAAATGCCTTAGTTATAATTTTGATCTCATCAAGAATTAGTGGAATTGGCTTGGCTTTGATGCAAATCCTAGTGTATGTCCCATAGGTTTTTTCATCCATACTCTCCTTCACTTCCACAAAGGTTAAATATAATCTTACCCACATCAGAATTTCCTCAATTTCCTATTTTCCATGGGTCAAATTTGGGCACCCAATCTTTAATGAAAATCTCATTCCCCCCATTTAGTAGGGCCTAATATTGAAAATTTTCCTCTTTTGTCTGGCATCTTGTCATTCAACCAAAAGGAAATGGTTTGGCATTGTTTTCAAATCTACCTCCCTGCCCAAATTCTCATCAGACCAAGCCCTAATCCGTTGGTATGTTGAGCACTCCCCCACCCTAATTCATAAAGAAAACCACTTCTCTCATTTTGACTATCTAATTCCTTATTTTCTAGATAAAAGGAAATGCACTTTCCAAGCTAGTTAGGGTTTGCAGGTTGTGTGGCCACCATGAAAAGCTTCTCCCACCCTCGATTGTCTAGCATCTGAACATTCAACCAGAGAAAAACCATTTAACATTTTTATCAAATCTACCTCACTTCCCCAATTCTCATCACACCAAGTCCTAATCCATTGGTATGCGATATCCTGACGACTCTCCCCCAATTCATAAAGAAAATCACTTCTCTTATTTTGACTAGCATATTATCTAATTCCTCATTTCCGAGATAAAAGGAAATGCACTAAGCAAGGCAATTAGGGTTTATAGGTTGTGTGGCCACCATGGAAGCTCCTCCCGCCCTCGATGGTCCACCTCCCTTCCAACCTTTGTCTTGAAAATTGTCCCACTGCTAGGCTACTCCCATGATTTATCCTCTCTATCCTTTCTAACATTTTGGTGGGCCTACCTCTAACCAAATCTTTTCCTTTTGCTTCGCTCTTTGCTTCCCATTCCAACTAGTGGGGAATTTTCCCTTTTGCCCGTACGAACCATACCATGCCCTCGACCTCTTGCTATCAAACCTATGATCCTTGGTGTTGCCATTTCTAGCATCATGAATTATTTTTTTGCCCTCCCTTTCCTGCCTTCCACCCACATTCTAAATACTTTCAGGATTCCTCCTCATTCCCTCTAGATCTGGCGGGCCTCGATTCAGGGTCTTTCTGCCTCTTCCTCTGCCATTTTCGCTCGCCATATCGTTGGGATCTCCCCGTTGATAATTCCATGCTTTGTTCTATGTTTTCCAAGTATTTCTCCATCGGTCGGGTTGCTCCAGCATTCTGTTCACCCTAGCATTCAGCAAGGGCAGGTCCTCATTTGCTTCGTCTGCCCATTTGTTGGTTCTTCGCTCCATTTTTCTAATTAAACAAATAATTTAAGATCCTACAAATTAGTGATCAAGAAAAAGTGAATTTTGATATTTAATTATTTTATAATATTTTTAAAAAAGTTATATGAAGTGAAAATAGAGAGTTTTGGTGGGTTGTCTAAAGATTTATTCCTCTATTATAATGAATATTCTTAGTCTGAAAAAAATCTCTTTGTTTGTTAAAGGGGACAACCTCAACTTTCAATATAAAGATCTACTAGTCATCAAAATTTAAAAATAAATACTAAATAGAATTAAATATATGACATGAAATCTATGCAATAATATCTCTCATTTTTCTTAAAAATAATTTGCATGTGTGAAATCTATTAGAAGTGAGAATTTTTTAATTCAACTACAATGGTTGGCTCGAACCCCACAAGAATAAAATATAAAACTTATCCTTTTATAGTGAATGGGGTTTTGGTCAAATTTTGTTGGGCTGAACCCACTTTGCTATGTAGATGCCACGTTTCCATCGTGCAATAGTTGGGCTACATAGTTGTTCAACCAAACCTATCAAATATAATGGATTTCCTCAAAGGGTCACAACTAATTTAACCAATCAATGGCTAGGGATGAAATAGGCGAGAGAAATGTGAAGGCCCATACCTTTTTTGCTTATTTATAATGCAATAAGAATTAAACATGTCACCTATTTTTTAATAATATGAAGAAACTTAGGGCACTAGCCATTCCTTTGGGAATAGAATAAGGGAGCCTAATTCCTTCATCATTTTACTACACATGGTTTCAATCTACTAGATCCTCACCTTTTAAATCCATTTGAGTTGGCCATCTATTTTTTATAAAATTAAAATTGTGGCCCATAATATTATTACATAGTTCATGAAAATCATTCTCTGTTAAATATAACTTGCAAGAACACATAGATTAAAATGTGTATCTCAAAAAAACCCACCATAATTGTTATGTATGACCACATTTTAGTGTTTCATCAATACATATGACTTAGACTCACATGAGTCACCCACACATTCACTCTCCAAAAAATGAGGTGAAGATACATTCATACATGTATACATTAATAGTATCCATCTCATGTATATCTATACCATTAGGTTTGTTTCATATCATAAATAAGATTATTTGATTTGATTAGTTTAATATCAATGGCTAGTGATGGAATGCTATGGCCAGAGATGTAGGTGGATGCATTTCACTATTTGAACATGTAATCTTGCTAAAATAATGTATGCTCCTATTTGAACCTATGGTAAATAATAATGCAAGCATACAAAAAAATCAATTATAAGGCCACCTAGAAAATTGCAACCAACTCATTATGGCATAGGCCCCATGTTGGCACCCATATAATTTTTTTGACTAATGAAAATTGGACACATCAACCCAAATATCTAATTGAATGTTTAGTTTTTTTAAAGCTATGCCACTAAAACATTTAATTATTATAAGATCTAATGGAATACATTCATCAATCAAGATCAATGATTATGGGAAAAATAGTACCACACGAGTTACATTCTCCTTTTTCTAATGTTTTTGTGAAATGTCCAATGATACATTTTGATTCATGTAACTCCCTATGTGTTCTACTAGAGGTAATCAATGATTGCATTTGTCCAAATGCGTTGATGACTATGACCCTTTTCTAGGAAAGGAAAACACATATATAGCTGAGTAGGGCTAGTGAACCAATAAGAATCTTGGTAGTTGGTCACTATATAAACATGAAGAGTGCATTTGAATAATAGGGCATTGTCAATATTACAAGTCAAAACTCAAATAGAACAAAAGAACATGGAGAGAATACAAAATATTCTACTAAGCTTCAAGCCAACACTCAAATAAAACAAAATCACACAAAGACTTGGATATTTTAGAACCAAACCACAATGATTATAGACTTGAAGTTTGGTAGAGCAACAACATTGGAGGTTTTACACATAAACCAAAAGATTAACAATAGAACTCACTTGAATCATTCTCCAAAACATTTTAACCAAATAAAAACCAAGAAACACATAAAAACTTAAAAAACACATAATTAAAAATAAATTTTACAAAATACAAACTTATTCAAAAACTACAAAGTAATACAAAAAAAGGCACAAATGTTCATCTCAAATCAAGTGTCAAAATAGAAACACATACTACATATTTCTTTCACAGATGATTTTCAGTTTTACTCTTAAGTTTAATTACTTAAACTTTGATAAAACTGCATTTAAAAAATAAATTCAAAGTCGCACTAAATACTCTCTTAATTTCCACATTAATGATTTCAATTTTGACAATTTTGTCCGGCCATGAAAAAATCTGTCTTCGTCAAGTTCACTTTCGTTGGAGGGGTCTCTTCCACTCGGATCGAGATCAAGTCTTTTGCCCATCTGAAACGCCACAAAAGACTCGACTTACCGGAAGTCTTAGAGAACAACTACTCTCCTCTACCAGAGGCGAATAATATATAAACAACTTGAGTGCCAATTTGCCCACTTCTTGTTCATTTGTTCTCCCAATTCAGATTTTCTCCCAATTCAGATTTTCTCCCGCGTACATAGAATATCGAAGTATAATAATGGTGGAGCCAGTGTGTCCCCTTTTATACTTATCTCTTACATATGGACAGTTGAAATTATTGACGCGGAAAAGTTTTTAGTTTTTAATTCATTCAAGTGCGATCCACGGCACCAGTCGAGAAATGTACGTTCATTGCGTTAAATTAGAAAATCCGAAGAAGCGATGAAGGTGTTAGACCGGAAGACGCGGTTTGAGATCGCACAAAGGTGTGAAAAATAAAAATTAATTTGAGTTTGTTTCTATGTGAAAGATATGGGAGAAGATTTAATAAATTATTAGTTGAAAATAAAAAGTTATTAATTCTTTTTGAAGTATCATTCATGTTCATATATACATGTGTACTTACATCCTTAAGGTAAATGAGATAAAGGTTATCATAGTTACAATATAAGGTAACTTAGTGAAGTTAGAGGATTCTTTCAAAGTAAAATATTTATTCTTTAAATTAATTATAAGGTATGTACACAAAGATCAGGACAAGTATGATTAAAACTATTTTTTGTTCAAATAGCATATAGCACAAACACATTATAATGTACTAGCATCATGACTTAGTATTGATTAAGTCTCGGTTTAACCACTACAAGTCGTAACATGTGTTATAACATGCTTGAATTTTGTGGACTTTTTAAAAAAAATTATAACCTATAAAATGTTAGCACTTTATAACGTGCTAATGATAAAAGATGGTTTTGAAAACTACCAACTTTGTCTTGGGTATTCAATTCAAAGGATAACTGATATATATATATATATATATCACTTGCAAAAAAATATCCTATCACAAAGGAGAGATCAAAGCAAGATTGTGCGCTCAACAACCTGAAAATTTGTATTGATGCAATTTACCTTAATGAATGATTACAATGAAGGTGAATGCTTGTAAAGCATAAAAAAGAAACCCTGGACATGAGGATTTGATTATATTGTGACAAGTGTCTTAATCTCATGCAATGAGACAACTTGTCCTACATTTAATTCAATCTAATATAAAAAAGAAATTCTTAAATTTAACTTAAATAATTAAAGTAAAAAAGTATCTAATAATTAATTGATGATTAATTAATTATCAAATAATAACTTATTTACTCCAACAACCCCCTTTAAGATCAACTTAGGGACAAATTGAACAACTAATAAAGGAAGCTACAATAAATGTAGAATGAGTCCCAACTACAAAGCTTGATGAGGTACCCGTGAACAAGCAACTGAAATCTCTCATAACTGGAGAAAAAGAGAAAACCTCATGGGAAAAACTCCTTTCCAAAAGAGATAAAAGAAATGAAATCATACATGTGACAAAGAATGTATGACTCAAAATGCCCCCCCAATTGTTGTTTCAATCACATATGTATAATTAAGATCCCTCAATAGGAGAGAAAGGATGACATAATGATTCCCCCTAAAAGGAAGAAGCTCCTCTACCAAAAGTGAAAACTCAAAAAAGGATTCTAATGATGATCCAAAATGAAAAAAAATATTCCTCCCCTTAGGAAGAAACAAATCCAATGGTTCATGAAGAATAAACTCTTTCAAGAGAAACGGTCTCATGATGGATGCCATGGAAGAATGATCAAAGGTCCACATGTTTGAATCAAATGAAGTAAATGGGTATGTGCAGGATCATGATGGGCCAAAAAGTGGCAATATGATAGGTATGTGGCCGATGACTTTTTTTTACCCAAAATTGATGAAACGAAAAGGGTTTTTAAAGGAGACTCTTAGCTTTCTACCAATATAAATTATGTTTTACTTTGAATTTAATAAATAATTATTATTCATTTTATATTTGAATTATGGCTAAAGTCTTAATTGATAGGCTGATTGAAAAACATCTATAGTTTACAAATGGTATCACATTTTTTGAATCCAAAACATGTGTCACATTCTATGCTTCATATACTATAGTATTAAAAAAAATGAATTTCATGAATTTTTGACCAAGTTAAAGTGGTCAGACATACAAGTTTTTTATTTTTTAAAAGTTGTAATAAAAAATTCATAATTAATTATTTACGTGGAAAAAAATACAAAAAAATATACATCACATCCATACATGAGTCCTCTACTTATATCTAAAATATTATAAAAAATTATTATCATCTTATTGTGGTTAGGGTGGTTATAAAAACACCTACTTATTTTTTCCATGAAATTTAAGTAGTACTACATTGAAATTTCAAATTTTCACCAAATAGATTTAAAAAAAAAATAAACCTAGTGGTTTAGAAACTACATTCAATTTGCTACAAACTCTATTGTTACATATTTTTGAAATAATATAAATAACTTATTCAAATGTTTACGTCAAGTTTTCTAACTCTAATTTTTCTAAATTTTTTGCCACTTAAGGGCCTATTTTTTCGATGATGATCCTACACATACCCAAATCCAAACAACTATGAAGATTCTTGTAGAAAAACCTCCAAAGGTAATGTTGATGTGATGACTTGTGGGCCATATATATCATTAAAGAGGATGTGAATATCCTCAAGGTTTTTCATAATATATGCAATATAAGACTCAACAAATAACTTTGTGATGTCTAGTAAGTAGTCATCCAACAAAGTTGAAACTGAAAGATTGAAAACATCCTATTGAAAAGAACTAACATTTGAAGATGTAGGAGGTGTAGGAGGAGGAATCTCAACACAAGTCTCATGAACCAAAGTGGACAATGGAAGCACACTTAGATTCAAGTGACCAAACTTCTCCTCATATATCTAATCCACTCTAGATGCATGATAGTGAGGACTAGTCAATGGTAGTGTTAGGTCATCTAGAGAAAAATGAGAGAAGGCATACAATCAAGAGGAATGATTTGTCATCCCAACTACAAGTATCTATGTATTGTGTAGGTCTTTGATAAGCATTGAATCAAGTGTGAACTCTACGGTCTTACCTATCCCACTATTTGCAATCTGATAGATGGAAAGGATATTGGAAGATAATCAAGGGACAAAAAGCACATCATGAAATGTGTCATCATCAACATTTATGGATCCTTTCCCAGTAACACTCATATAAGCATTATTCTCCTTCAAAATATTTGATAATGTATAATGCTCGTATCAAGAGAACATACCCAAAGATGCATTCACGTGGTGTGAGGATCTTGAATCAAGAATCCATCGATTGAAATAAAGATTGGTGGATGCAAAGAGATCATATCCTTTCGTCTTGTCTACTTTGTGTTTCATGGCAGCTAACCCTAATTGTGATGGTTTTGTAGTGGGTGAAGAAGATGAAGGAAACTAATATTTTTCTTCTATAGAATATGCTTTAGTTCATCTATCTACTATGCATAACACTGATGCTCACCATGTTTTTTCTTTGTGCAATATGCATATTTTGGTTGATCCTTCTTAGATGAGTCCCTCTTAGAAGAGGAAGAATAATTTGAGGTATCATGTGATTGTGATTCCTTGGCTTGCTCATTGAAGTTGGAATCCTTCTATTTTGGTTTCTTTCCTTTTCCATTTGAATCCTTTGGATCTCTAGTGCTTGGTGATGCAATAGGAGCTTGTGATGTGAAAGAATTCAATGAGCCCATCTATACCAAATTTGTCTACTCTTGAGTGAGTGATGTAGAAACATCATCAAGGGAAGACATAGAGAATCTGGAACCTAGTACATCTCTCATGACATAAAAGATAGTTCAACAAAAATTAAATAATCAAGACCAAGTTTGGAAAGGATGTAAAGTATCGATTGAACTTGTCCTCCTTTTTAATACCAAACTATGTCAACTATAATTTAAGAGACTTTAGTTTGGTGAATAAGTCCTAAATCCTATCAAAATCATGAGGATCCAAATTGATAAGCTCATTCTCCAATTCAAATCCTCTCATAGTCTCTTACTTCCCAAATTAAGACTCTAATCGAGTCCAAATCTAATTGGGTGTGGTGTAAGATTCAACATGAAAGAGAAGATCAAGAGGCATAGACATGCATAATATATTGAAAGCTTGATCAACCCTATTAAACCACTTTCTCTTCTCAGCAATAGTTTAATGTTTAATTTTTGTACCCCATGGTCACTCTATATAACCCTGATTTCTTTAGATGTATCTTGACTTGCGATTTCCAACTATAGTAGTTTTATAGAGTAATAAGAGAAATATGTGTTGGATAGATGATGAAAAACGTATGGTATTGAACTGATGCACCAACATACATCCCCTCTATTTAAAAACTTCCCCTTTGAACCCAAAACAAACCTATTTGCATGTTTTCCAAGAAAATAATCAAAATAGGAAAATTTGAGATCTAATTGAAATAACAAATACCTTGTTATTTTCTTGGAAAATAGGCTTGAGATCTATGTAGAGGAGTGAATCAAATTTTTGATGTTGCTTGAATCATCAAAATATGATAACTGAGGGAAAATTTATGCCCTCCTAAGAAAAAGAAACTAGATCTAACTTTAGAGGCTTGTAGAATAAATTAGGAGTAAAATATGGAAAAATACCTGCACCAATGGATTGAGCTCAACACCACCTTTCCAACAATATTAAACACCTAATTTACGCCCAATTTACTAAAGGTTTTCTAATCAAGCTTAGGAGGTTGATCTAGGGGCTAAATAATTTGACCCTTGGTCACATGGGAAACCTTTTTCTAGTGTAGAGGACTTTATTAGAGTGCTTGGTCATGTGCGTGACCATGGTGGGTGCTTCAGTAGGTGGTGGCGATGAGATTGACCACTTGGGGACTGATAATACCACCATAGGTGATGTAGGAGCCTGTAGGGGCTAAAGGTGGTTGTGATAGTATTTTGTGGGAGGCAATCCTCTATGGGAGCCGCTTATGGATGCCACTCATAAGGTGGTGCTCTACATATATGTGCTCAGTTCTATAAGTGCTAAGCACTATTTTTTTTACTTCTAATTGTACAACAACTATATAGGGGTCATACCAAGGCCCCCAGTTAAAAATTTCCTTCAAAACCCCTATCACCAAAAGTAGGTGAATTTTGCATTGTCAAATTCATCTTTTTAGCCTCCTAATCTCAATGGTGAGGTTAATTTTGCTCTAAGATGCACCAAAAAAAAATTCAATTCCTAATCTCTTAAAATTTGAATAGGGGCTAAATATTTGGTGCTCTAATACCATGTTGAAGTTGATGATTGAACCTCACAATTTTTATAAATCACCTACAATAAATTATCATATCACAAAGGAGAGATTAAAACAAGATTGCATCCTCAACAACCTAAGAAATTGTATTGATGCAATTTACCTTAATGAAAATTATTACAATGAAGGTGAATGCCTATAAAAGTATAAGAAAGCAAACCCTAGATGAGAATTTTATTAGATTGTTACTTTTTTTTAATCTCATACAATGAGACAACTTGTCCTAGGTATGTGCAGGATCATGATGGGCCAAAAAGTGGCAATATGATGTGTATGGGGCTGACGACTTTCTTTTTACCCAAAATTGATGAAACAAAAAGGGTTTTTAAAGAAGATTCTCAGCTTTCCACTAGTATAAATTATGCTTTACTTTGAATTTAATAAGTAATTATTATTCATTTTCTATTTGAATTACGACTAAAGTCCTGATGGATAGGATGATTGAAAAACATCTGTAGCTTTCAAATAGTATCAAATTTTTTGAATCCAAAACATGTGCCATATCTTATGCTTCACATACTATAGGATTAAAAAAAGAAAACACGAATTTAATAAATTTTTGACCAAGCTAAGGTGGTCAGACATACGAGTTTTTATATTTTTTAAAATTTTAATAAAAAATTCATAATTAATTATTCATTTGGAAAAAAATTACAAAAAAATATGCATCACATCTAGACATGAGTCCTCTACTCATATCTAAAATATTATAAAAAAATATGATCATTTTATTGTGGTTAGGGTGGTCAGACAAACACCTACTTCTTATTTTTTCCTGAAATTTAAGTACTACTGCATTGAAATTTCAAATTTTCACCAAATAGATTTTTATTTTTTAAACAAACTTAGTAGTTTAGAAACTATGTACATTCAATTTTTTAGAGATTCTATTCTTACATATTTTTGAAATAATATAGATAACTTATTCAAATTTTTATGTCAAGTTGCCTAACTCTGAGTTTTCTGATTTTTTTGCCACTTAAGGGCCTGTTTTTTCCATGATGATCCTGCACATACCCTCTTGCATTTAGTTCAATCTAATATAAAGAGAAACTCCTACGTTTAGCTTAAGTAATTAAATTAAAAAATAATTTGATAATTAAATAATTATCATTTAATGACTTATTTACTCCAACAATCTGTTAGACACACAAGACAACTGAGAGGATGGGTGAATCAGTTGTGCATTAAAATATTCAAGCCCTTATTAGGAGTTAGCATGTAAACAAATGAAACAACAACACATCCACAAACATTCACAATAGAACACTAGATATTTATGTGGAAAATCCTATTAGGGAAAGATGATGCAAATTCAAGGTGAAGAATAATAAAAAAATGTCAATGTTAATCTAAAACAATGAACTTTTCCTTGGAACACCTTCAATCTACCAAGCATCAACTCACCCTCAAGGAGTCTTATTCCTCCAATTTGAAAACAACTAAAAATATCCACCAAGAACCTAAAAAATTCTCTCAACATACCTCTGATGACAATTGAGCCATTTAAATTCAATCTCAAAGTCAGATTCAACACAACCTTTAAAACTCACCTTTTAACACTAGCACTCCTTGTAGTACAAGGAAACTGGTTTTTCAGTATTTTGTACAAATCCTTCCAAAAATATTGAGAAATAAAAAATGGAATAAGGACCCTTTTTAGGTTTATTTAACATATCTAATAACCATATACCACTCCTTTGGATCAAAGGCTTCAAAATTAAGAATTTCATAGTTTTAGGCCTCTAATTAGGCCATTTTTACAAAGAGGCCACCCTTAGATCTTCACACCAAGCTACCGCACCTAAAAATAGTCTTTTACTATGTTTCAAAATAGGGTATTTTCTAGGTCTTAGGACCTTATATGCTCATATAGACCCCAAATGCCAAAACCCTCTAAAAACATGCAAAAACCAAGGGTTTTGGGGTACCCTTATTGAAAGTTCACACTCCCAATCACTCCCAAATAAAATAATTTCTCCGACACAACAAATTTGGGCCCCCCATGCTCAAAAAACTCTTACTTTGCTTTGGACAATATCACAACATCAAAACACAGGTTAGGGTCTCCACTTTCATGTGGTAAATACACATTTCCAGCTTTCCTTTTAAAAATTTCACTTAAAATCAAACCTCCTACACCTTCTACCCTTTAGGAACCATTTCCTACACCATAAAAACCCATCCCACTTAGTCACATTGGAATACAATAGGTGGGATGAGGTCTGCACCTTCAAACTTGCTTCAAACCCCTGCCATTGTTCAAGAGCCCCTTAGGAGAAGTTTGGAGATTTAAAGACAAAAGAGAATGAGAGAACATAAATCAAGAGACCAAAAGAAAGTTAAGACATACATCAAAATTTTCACAACATCATCCCCTGAAAAATTTACTTGTACGGCTTGTATAATGCTGGAAAAACACAGAAAAATAATGAAAAATAGAAGAAAATACCAGATAACAGGAAGTTATTATTTTTATTCAATGAATGTTCATCACCACTTGATTCAAAAGTCCTCCCTCATGCCTTCCAAAGGCCTTTAATACATTTTTAATGCAAAACAACCTTCCCCAATGCCTACAACCACCTTGTAACCAATTTTGAATTATTAGGACCATTGGAGGCCCCTAATTACACATTTGGATTACTTTTACAAGTATATTGAGATGTCTATGAAATGTTTGAAACTATGAATCTTTAAACCACATTAGTGGCTTGAAAATAGCCTCATTACCTTCATAGGACCCAAATCTTGCACCCCCTAATACAAACTCAAAGATGTGCCTCTAAAGGCTACAAAACATTTGTAGGTGCAAGACTATACACTGTCAACCCAAATGACTCAAGATGGTTCCAATTACATTGAGATCGGTCTTTTAGACCTTATTAGACAAAAATAAAGCTAAAAACATTAACGTTAACCCATCATTCTTTCAAATAATAAAAAATGGATGTTGTGTTGTAGGTGCTTCTGCACCATACACCCCCCTAAAAGAAACTTAGGCCTCATGAGTGTTTGTTGGTGCCACTATCTCTAGACTTCATGATGACTCCATTGATTTCCAAATGCATCCCACTATTGCATGTACATTGTATTTACAAACTGTCCTAAACTTCCATCATGGTGTATTGTATACATATGAGCATTTTGCCTTGCCTCTGATCTCAGACCTACAATCAACTTTTCACCATTTCTCTGCTCAACATTGGATTGTTTATGATACCCTATACCTGCATACAGACATTGGTTAGTAACACTTTTATTTGTCTTCCCTTCTTTAGCACCTTCATACTCACAATTCTCTTTTTTACCCTATTTTCCCTATCTTTCTATCACTGTCCCTGTACTTTTCTTTACCATTGTCTTCACAGCCCATCCAACCATTGTACCTACAAATTTTGATTTCTTCTCAACTCTATGCATAACCACAAGGAACTCTATAGTACCTACTAACACACTGTCCTTCACATTCACTATCCTTGCCTCTATAGTACCTACTAACATTCACTGTCCTTCACATTCACTATCTATTGTACCTACACTTTCAGACCTACATTTGTGCATATCATCAAAAATTTTGATATCTTTCACAACATTTAGGGGCTCCTTGTACACACGCATGATGACTTTAGCTTTTACTTTATCTTCCTCTACCCAAGGAGTCAAAACAGATCTTTGTCCACCTTTCATGATTGTGTATTTATTTGCTTTTCCATCATAGATGGCACTCCTATCATACTACCATGGTCTTCCAAGGAGTATGTGACAACAGTCCATTGGAAAAATATCACAAAGAACACTGTCTTTATACTCACCTATTTGAAAATCTACAATAGCTTGCTTATTCACTAACAATGATTGACCATTACTTAGCCAAGATACCTTGTAGGGAAAATCATGAGGGATTCTTTTCAAATTTAGTTTATTCACCATTTCACAAGAAACCATGTTTTCAATTGATTCTAAACCCACTAATATCTTACATACTTTACCTTGTTCCTTGCAACTGATTCTAAAAAGTGTTTTCCTTTATAGGTGTTCTTCAAGAATTGACACCTTGAGAAATGTTCTTCTAATTATCAAGTTCTCTCCAACTTTTGATGTGAGATTCACTATAGGTGAAGTCACACTCTCTTCATCTTCATGCCCTAGTTGATTCCTCCTTTCTACACCATGAGAGCTTGAACCTTGCCTTTCAAGACATTTGAAGGATGGATTCTAGGCTGGTTACAAGTGTAGCATCTCCCTGAAAATGCATTGTTAGGATTCCTACCTCCTCCAAATCTGCCTCTTGTGCCTCTCCATCCACCTTTGGAATCAGATTGCTCTTGAACTTTCATGGTATCTTCTTGATTATCATTGGTCTGGCTTTGAACTAGACATGAATCCTCTTCCTCTTGATGTATTACCTTTGCCTCTAACTACTTTGTCTTGCCTTCTCTTCATTTTCTCCTCCTCCCCGATTGCCATTTGATAACATTCTTCTACAGTTCTAGGGTTAGCCAAAACCAATTCATCTTGTATGTTTAATCTTAATCCACCCATGTATCTTGCAACTTTTTCATCTTCATTCTCATGATGAATAGATCTTAGACTCAATTTATAAAACTTCTCAGTATAAGACTTAATATCCATTTCCTTTTTCCTTAAACTTTGCAATTTCCTAAACATTTGAACTTGGTGATCTTTGGGTAAGAATTTACCTTTCAGTTTTGATATATCATCTTGTCCCATGATGTGATCTTGGATTTTCCTTGTTTCCTCCTCTCAGATTGCAAGTAATCTCACCATACCAATGCATGACCCTGCAACTTAGTCTTTGCAATTTTGACCCTTTTCTCTTCAGGAACTTCATCACATTCAAAATGATTATCTAATACAGCAATCCAATCAAGTATTTAATCATCATTTAAACTACCACCATACTTAGTAACATCAATTTTTACCTTAGGTTTGTCGGTATTCACTACCTTCAACAACTTTGCAATTCTTTGATCTTCTAGAGTAAGCTCTTCTTCCACATCCTCAAACTCATCATCTTCCTCTTCATATGTCTCACTCTCTTCATCACCTCTTCTCATTTCTATCTCTAGGGCTATGATTTTATCTTCCAACTCTTTGAGTTCTCTTGCATGCCTTTCCTTCATCTCCTTCATCTCTTTAGCCATATCATTCTTCTTTGGAGGCATCTTGTCAACCTTGCCTCTTCTTCAACCTGCAAAATGCAATCAAACTCTACTCCATGCTTAGATACCACTATGATGTAGAGTCAAGGTGAAGAATAATAAAAAAAAATTCCAATGTCAATCCAAAACAATAAACTCTTCCTTGGAACACCTTCAATCTACCAAGGATCAACGCACCCTCAAGGAGTCTTATTCCTCGAATCTGCAAAACAACTACAAATCTCCACCAAGAACTTGAAAAAGTCTCTCAACATACCTATGATGATAATTGATCCATTTAAATTCAATCTCAAATTTAGATTCAACAAAACCTTCAAAACTCACCTTTTAACACTAGCACTCCTTATAGTATAGGGAAACCAATTTTTCATTCTTTTGTACAAATCCTTCCAAAACACTTGAGAAATAAAACATGGAATCAATGAGCCTTTTTAGGTTTATTTAATATATCTAAGAACCAGATACCCTTTGGATTAAAGGCTTCAAAATTAAGAATTTCATAGTTTTAGGCCTCTAATTAGGCCATTTTTAGAAAGAGGCCACCCTTAGATCTTCACACCAGGCTACCACACCTAAAAATATTGTTTTATTATGTTTCAAAATAGGGGATTTCTAGGTCTTAGGACCTTATATTCTCATATCAACCCCAAATTCCAAAACCCTCCAAAAACATGCAAAAACCAAGGGTTTTGGGGTACCCTTATTGAAAGTTCACACTCCTAGTCACTCCCAATCAAAATAATTTCTCAAACATTAAAAATTTGGTGCCCCCATGCTAAAAAAACTCTTACTTGGCTTTGGAAAATATCACAACATCAAAACACAAGTTAGGCTCTCCACTTTCAAGTGGAAAATACACGTTTACAACCTTCCTTTTTAAAATTTCACTTAAAATCAAACCTCCTACACTTTCTACCATTTAGGAACCATTTCCTACACCCTACCAAATCATCCCACTAAGTCACATTTGCATACAGTAGGTGGGATGAGGTCTACACCTTCAAATTTGCTTCAAACCCCTATCATTGTTCAAGAGCCCGTTAGGAGAAGATTGGAGATTTAAAGAAAAAAGAGAATAAGAGAACCTAAATCAAGAGACCAAAATAAATTTAAGACATATATTAATAGTTTCACAGCATCATTCCATGCAAATTTTGAATGTATGACTTGTACAATGCTGACAAAACATAGAAAAATAGTGAAAATGAAAGAAAACAATAGATAATAGGAAGTTATTGTTTTTATTCAATGAATGTTCTTCACCACTTGATTCAGAAATCCTCCCTCATGCCTTCCAATATAATTTAATACATTTTTAATGTAAAAAAACCTTCGCCAACCCCTACAACCACCTTGTAACCAATTTTGAATTATTAGGACCATTGGAGGCCTAATTACCCATTTGGATTACTTTTATAAGTATATTGAGATGTCTATGAAATGTTTGAAACTATGACTATTAAAACCACATCAGTGGCTTGTAAATATCCTCATTACCTTCATAGGACCCAAACCTTACACCCCCTAATACAAACTCAAAGATGTGCCTCCAAAGGCTACAAAACATTTCTGGATGCAAGACTATACATTGTCAACCCAAATGACTCAAGATGGTTCCAATTACATTGAGATTGGTCTTTTATACCTTATTAGACAAAAATAAACCTAAAAATATTAACATTAACCCATCATTCTTTCAAATAATAAAAAATGGATGTTGTTGTGTAGGTGCTCCTACACCAAAAGACCATAGTGAGGATTAAATCACTATATGAAAACCAAAATTGATTACAAGAGGCTCACTTCCTAGGGCTCAATACCTAGTGGACTCACTGTCTAGAAAGAAAAAGGATCATTGCCAAGGGATCATTTCCCATGAAGATCACTTCTTCTAGACTACAAAGAAAAAATAGGTTCACTACCTTAGAGCAACTAGAGAAACCACCACTTTATCTCTTTACCATCTGCAACCTTCAACTCACTACCTCCAACAAATTTTGGCACACTAAATTGTAGACACCTTCTACTCACTTCTTCTAGTAGTTGTAGGTGTTCTTTCTCACACTCTGATATTAACACACAATCACACATAAATCATTGCATACTTCACTCATCTCCAAAAAATTTACCTTGCATATATAACTTTTGCAACCTCGAATAACCTTCATTAGGTCAACTTCAATGAAATGTATGCACCTCAAATGTGAAACCATTCAATAGGTTGGCACCAAACACCTCCACGATGGAAATAAGTGAGGGTGGACCACATCAAGGGTTAACTAGGACCCAAATCTACACCAATATGCTACACTAGGCTTCCACAAACCACGAAGCTCTTCCAAAAATAATGCTAACACCCTAGATCGACCAAGTTGACATTAATGCTATCAAGCAACCAGATCCACACTTCAACAATCTAGAAAAAAACTTGTGGACCATGTAGCAACATTACACAATGCCCTAAAATATTCCAACATCAATAGAATAATCAAAACCATTGGTGCAAACATGGGAAATTGAGAAAACTATAATCGTGTGCAACCAGTCAAACTACCACAAAGATACAACACATGAACTAAGCCTACCAAACAACTAAACACTAGAGAAACCAAGGGAAGGTAGGTGTAAGCAATATTAGCACATTCCCAAATATGCAAGACAAGAACCTTCATCATAGAGGAATGTGGAGCACTTTCATTTCACCTAGATATCCCTCTTCACAAACCAGATAGAGTCAAACACACTTCCAAGCATATCTTCTATAGTTGCACAATTCAGAATCTAAAAATTTGGATATAACACCTTCAAAGACCTCTGGTCTTCACTTTCAAACTAGACAAGCACTTCTTCAATAATGAAGAAATACAGAGAAATTCAAAACACTTCCTAGTCACATTGTACAATCTTTATGCAAATTTTCTCAAAACACTATATTAGATTTTTTGAAAAAAATAGGAGCACTTTATGTGATCTCCCTATTTGAATCTCTTAATATCCACCATATATATATATATATATATATATATAATAGATTTTGAGTACTATGTTCATCTTTTATTGTCACATCTTCAAATTTTGAGCATATCTATTTTTAATTTCTTATTGGAGATTAGCTTTTATTGATTTAAAAATCAATTATCTCTTTTGACCCCTTTTTGGTCCCCCATTTCCATGCACATATGCTATATGTCCAAATTCTTACAATAACCACATTTTTGAAAATAAACAAAAGTCAAATAGATTTCAATGAGACATATCATTGACTAAAGTGGTGCCTAAACTACCAAAAATACCTAGTCAGGTCATCTATATGGAATGCCAATTACACAATGTTCTCATACTTGCTCGCATGCCCTCTTGACACCTTTTAATAAATAAAGGTACTTCCAAGAAGATATGATGTTGTAACCTCCCCTATGAAACATAAAAACAAATCATCTGAGGTGTAGTGTTCTTACTATTTGTATATTGTTAATGTGAGATGAGTGTTTTAGCTTCATTGATTGCTTGTGATTTTAGTAATTATTTTGTTTATGGCTCTAAATGGCATGTATGAATCACCACATGTTCAAGATGA
Source organism: Sequoia sempervirens (assembly GCA_007258455.2). Taxonomy (NCBI): domain Eukaryota; kingdom Viridiplantae; phylum Streptophyta; class Pinopsida; order Cupressales; family Cupressaceae; genus Sequoia; species Sequoia sempervirens. Next base: position 208,609,087 of record VDFB02000017.1, read on the forward strand.
GGTTCCTCAAAATGTCATTTGTTGGCATTTTGAATATTTACATGCTTGGTTTTAGTATGCTTTGATTTAGTCATGTGCATTATAAATGTTGTGATTAAAAATGTGAACCTAATTATTGATGTGCAAAAGGAATGATTTATATAAAGAGATATATATAAATGTTATTTCATGATTTATGAGCTATTAAACCTCACTAGGTGATTATGTTTTTCTTCAAGGCTATATATCCATTGAGCAAGTACCCTTGACATGTATTGAATGGTTATAGGTATATGGTTATTTCTCATCCTAGCTATATAGGTTAGAGGTATTTCCCAATAGTGGTTAATTTGGAGATGTTGCATTGGGTTTCCCTATCCATTCCATGATCACACTCAAATCATCTATGGTATGTGTCATTCTTGACCATGTGTGAACTTGATCCAAGTTAGGAATTATTCTAAAATCCCTTTATGTTGTGAAATGTTAGTATGCGCTTGATTTAAATGATTTCCTAATTTCATTCTTTTCTATTAAATATTTAATTAGTTCCAACTTACATGATTTAATTATTTCTAAATCATGAAATTAGGTTAAGGTAAATATTTAAATGATAATTTAAATTACCTTTTTTATCGTAAATGAAATGTCAGAAATTTAAATGATTTCTATAGTGATTATTGAAATATTTTGTGTTTCACAAAAAATGTCACGGGAAAATAAAAATAAAAGTATAAGTCAGTATTTAGTTTAATTGTCAAAATTTCATTTGGGTTTGGGTATGTTTATGCTCAATTTAATCACATGGATTTAAATGACTTCAAAAGATTGAATGTGTGTTTTAATTATATTTGGCAATTTAAAATATATAAAGAAAATTAAAAAATATATAAAATATAAAAAGGAAAATGAAATAAAGGGAAAAATAGACTTTTCTTTTTAATTCATTTTTTTTGGGGGAAATGGGCTCTCAATACCCTCTTAAGATTGCAAAAAATTGGAGATAGATTTGTGAATGTGTTTGTGAATGCAAATGGATGAGATTGGATGCAATAGCATAAGAATGGGAGGGGGGATGTGATTTTCGTTGTATTTTTGGGTTTGTGGGTTCTTGAAGTGTTCTTAAATTTTGTTTTTCGAAAAAGAATGAGGTAAGTTGCTTGTTTCTCCTCCTTTTCATTATTCTTTTTTATTTGAATGCCATGCTCACCCTTAAGGGAGCATAGGACATCCCTTTTAGAATTTCATTTTCATAAAAATGAGTAGAATAGATTCAATTTGATTTTTTTTTTAAATGTCAATTTTGTGTGTTCATATTGCCAAAATTTGCCAAAATTCTTGGAAATTGAATTTCATGTCACAAAATGGTTATTGTGGTACTTTTCATTTTTTGAAATTTTTATATTTTGAAAAGAAATTGAAGCTCCATTAATGGAGTTTTCATGTAATTTCTAGATTTTTGCATTTATAAAAAAAACTAAAAATGAAGCTTGAAATGATCTAGACTTAAAATGAGGCCTTCCCAAAAGAACAAAACTTTTCTAGGTGTTAGTATGTCTAAGTTATCAACTAGAATGTAAATATTCTTAAATCTAAATAAAAGTTACTTCAGGTTGAATTTAGAAAAATTGCATGCATAGAACAAAGGTGCCCCTCAATACCTTTCCAACACTACCAAAGATGCAAAAATTAGAGATCTAAAGAAAACATTATGAGTTTGAAGGTCCAAAAAATAAGATTTGAATTCAATGAGAAATTAAATTTATTTGCAGTAAAATATAATAATGAGACCTACACCACTAGAAAGTGCTCAAAACCAACTTTTCGATGATATCTTATTTTCCAAAATTTGATACCTGAGTCAAAAGTGATGGCTTCTAGAAGAAAACTATCCAATTTGAGCTTGAAAGGCAAAGAAGGGCATCTGATGATGATCAACTGGCTGTCAAATTTAAGTTAGTCACATGATGATAGTCATTTGACTGTCAAATTTAAGATATTATATAATGATGGTCATTTGTCTATCAAATTTAAGACAATATTTGATGAAGGTCATTTAGCCATCAAATTTTATATAGTCATGTGAAAAGCTGAAATTCTCCTACCACAAAAATATGAAGTATGATATATGAACATGGATGTTTTTGGGCCTTCTAGATTCAATGGAGAGGTCTATCATGGCCCAAAATACTCCAAAGTGAACCAACAATACAAAGCCACAAAAAAAAAAACCTTAAATATCATATTTTTATCAAGTTTTTATGATTCTCTAGGTCATCATTTGATGCAAGAGAAGAGACTGCTCAAATTTTTGAGATACACCAATATTTTCATCCTAGTAAAATTTCAAGCCTAATTATCTCTAAAATATCAAAAGGGCCTTGTAGATTTAAAGATTTGATACCATGTTACTATCACTCAAGCATTCAAGCTCCTAGGATCACTTGCAAAACTAAAAATAACCTTCTACAAGAGAGAAAAGAATGAGCATAGACTTGCAATAATAAATGCAAAATAGTTAGATCAAATGTAATCAATGAATGCAATACACTACAATGCAATGAATTTATTTAAGAATGAGAGCCCTTGGTATATCATTTTCTTCTTTTGGATCATTGAATGTGACTTTAATAATGATACAAAAAAATAAAATGTAATTTAAATCTATTAAATTTTAAATTGAATGGTTAAGAATATTAAAATATCAAATCTTTAATATTTAGATTTTATAGTTACCACCAATATGTTTGCTATTTTTACACCTATATAAAAAATAAAAATATGATGTTGCAAGTGCTAGGAATACTGAGCAAAATATTTCATGTCACATAATCAAACAAATATTTATGAAACTATTTTTTTTTATGGTTTGACATCTCTCAAAAAATATCAACTCTAAGTCTATATTCTTGAAAAAGAAAGATGCAATAGAGGAGACATGATCAATATTTTATTTTTGAATAGGAAATATTTTAATAAATATTCTTTAAAATATAAAACTATAACCTAAACTAAAGGAAATTATTTTTTACATTCCAAAATATCTATAAAGCATCCCATCTTAACTATTATTTTATAGCCTTGATGGTCTTAGTGCTTCTTTCTTAACAATGGTCAATTAGGATCCAAACTTACTAAAAGTAGTTGTAAAACGCTAGAGGAAGTTATCTAGTTATTATATGAAATAATGGATAGTCTATTTTCCTACTAGGCTTGTGCTAAATTTGAATATATTCTACTAACATATGAGCATCTATGTTTTGGAGCTCAAATATTAGTTTTCTTTATGATATGATGTACATAAGTGAAACCTCCTCCTATAGATAGTGTTAAATATAGATACTATTCTCATCCAATGTTAAAGGTTGCATCTCTAGTCCATTGAACTAGTAAATTATGTGGTCATGACATACAAATGGTGACCCATAAATTATTGCAAAAGGATAATCAAATTAAAATATTTTGAATGTGCAAAAGTATAGAAGAGGATACCTTGAAGGGATAATATGCTACAATTAACACTCCTATGCGATAATTTTGAATTCTAGCTATAATGGAATTATTGGCACTATACAACACTAATTTTGAATGCACTTGTTTAAGAAATCAAGTAAATTAATTAAGTAATTTGATATTTGTTTTTATTATATTGGAAAAATAGGTTTTGAAGGGACCCATAACCCTTTTCAACATAAAATATGAAAAGCTACTCAAATACAAAGACATTGAAGCATCAATCGTATCCAAAAGTAATCCAACATGAAAAAAATAGTGACCAAATAGCAACTAAATAGAAAACATAAAAAAAGACACTACTTCATATTCTTCAAGGTGTTAGCCACCTCGATCTCTTGGTTTTGATGAAGATTAACCATATCTAGTAGTTCTTGTTTTTTCTCCTCAAAGGTCTTCCTAAGGTTTCCCCTAGTCCTCGTATATGGGCCCTTAACCTCATCTTTTCCACCTCTCTTCCCCTTGCCCTTTGAAGATTGATGTTTATCATCATCTTTGCAAAGTAAAGTTGGTCTTCCGTTAATCGAATAATCTTACTAAATACGACCTCCAAGGATTCCACACTATTTTTTACCGAAGAGTGACTAACTTGCAAAAATTTCTTGATATTTGTATTTGTTTCATTATTCTTAGCCTCCATTTCAGAAAGGAAATTCTCACATTGGGTCTTAAAGTCTGAAAAGGAGCATTCCAAATCAATTAGTCTCTCAATCAGAATATCTGAAGAAGAACCCTTCCACACTTTTTGCATATTTTCTTGTAGACACCTAATATTAATGTTTAACTTATTAAATTCCTAAAGAACCCACTTGGAAAGCTTGAAAGTGCACATTTCCCTTGAACACACCATATCTAGAAGTTCAAACATTGTAGTATTGGAGCTTTTTTGTCTAGTATTATTTAGATATTTTATTTCTGTGAGATTTTAAAGATTCAAAATTATATGTAATCATCCCTCAAGCATGACAAACTAGTGAAATGAAATGTTACTGTTGTCAGTTGGGACCCTCAACCATTGTAAGTGTGATATCCTTGAGTTTTACCTATTCTAAACAACTGAAATGCAATCAAAAACAAAAAGAAACACCTCAAGATTAGCCTAAGGAATTGTTAATACAAAGAGATAAAATGAAAAAGGATTACAAATGATTATACCTTCTCTTTACAGCTGAAACTCCTTAGTTGGCCCTTGATTTTGGATTGCTTTGTGTGCTCCTTAGATGGATATTGATGTAGCTAAATGCAAGATTAAGTAGATGGTGGGATGAAAATGCAAATAGCTAAAATGGATGGCTACATGAGAGAAAATACTTGTAAAATGAGTGCACAAAATGACAGCATAAGGTTGCTCAAAATGACTAAGTGTTGAAAATTTCTTAGAGGAGGGGGTATTTATAGAGAAATTTCAATTCTCTAGAGAATTCAATGGTTGAGATTGAGCCACCAAAGTCAAGAAGTAGGGCTATGATGAGTTGAGGACTCACAAGCCCTCACATCTTGACATGTGGAATGTGAGATGGCCATGGATGTGATGATGTGTAGGTGATGTGGAAGGAGAGTACGTGATGTGGAGGAAGGACAAGTACCTTCAAAGTACCTTGTGGAGTGAGAAGATTTCCTCAAAAAGGAACTTGTTGTCCCTAAGTGAGAATGAAAGTGACATTTGAGGAATTTTGGAATTCCTCAAAAATCTCCATGGGAAATGAGAAAGAGGTTGGAGAAATAAATGTGAATTAAAAATTCACATTCTTAGGAGAATCTAATGGATAGGAGAGGGTTTCCAAAAAGGTGGGAATTGGTCACATGTGGATGAGGTGACAAGTCAAATGTTCTAGATGTCTTGGAAGGATAAAATACAAATTAAAAATTCACATGGGGAGGAGGGAGACCTAGGATGAATAAATGTGAATTAAAAATTCACATGGAAAAGAGGGTCAATGCTAAGAAAGGAAAATGAAAAGGTTGACTAAAAAGGGGTGCTAAAAGTGGCTAATGAATTTGATTAAGGTTGTGGAAATACCTAATTAAGGTAATTAATGAGAGATTAGAAGCAAGTGGCAAATGTAGGAGGATGTGACATTAATCCTTGATTAAGAGGATGCACATCTTAATCATGAATTAATTGAATTAATCTAGATTAGAGAGGGATTATGGAAGATGTGAAAATGAGAGAGAAAAGAAGTTTAAAGTAATTTTAATTCAAAAAAGGTTAAGATGACTAAATTAAATAAATTGATATATTTATTTAATTTAGAGAGGAAAAAGGTGTAAGGTAAAACATTTAATTATTAAATTAAATACATTAAGAACCTTAGGTGGGAAGTGTAATATTAATTAAATAAATTAATATTGGCAGAAAAGATGAATAACGAGGTAAATTTGATCGTATGGGAGCAATCAAATTTGGATGTCTACATTTTGGCCCTCTTTGAAATATTGTTAGAATAATAGTGTTCCGAAGAAAAATAAAATGTCAGTGATGAAGAAAGTGATAGGGCTTGATGCCCCAACATGAAATAGGTTGAATGAGCTGCCCAAGCGAAGTAAAAAAAATGAGGGAAATGCCCCAGTGACTGCCACGAAGGGATGGAGGGAAAATGGTAGGGTATGCCCCCTCGAGAGGGTGGTTGGGGAAGAAAAGGGGCCCCAAACGAGCTCTTTATAGGAAGAAAAGGAGGAAACCATTGGATAGAGGTCAAAAAAGTAAGCAACTTTGACTTTTGAACGAAGTCGATCAGACACACGGTTTGCAAATGGCAGCCCCAGGAAAGGAGGGAATTAGTTGGAGGAAAAAAAAAGGTTAAATAAAAGGTAAAAAATACCTTTTATTTGAAAAGGGGGAAAAGAGGGGTTAAAAGGTAATTTTAAGAATTACCTTATCACATTTTCACTGTAGCAGTTGAGAGAAGAGGAGAGGAGAGGAGAAGAGGAAAGAGCAACGATGTCACAGGATTACGACTTTGATATCATTCACCGGGCGAACAAGGTAATGAGGTGCCACACCCACTATGCGGTGCTTCGCTAGGTAAGTAATAAAACCCTGCTTGTGTATTTTAAAAATTTATAGCATGTTTTGGAATGTTTAAAGAAAATGTAAAACATGGGTTTTATTTGCGGAATAAAATAGAATAATGGGTAGATTAAATGTTTGGCAAATAGATAGGGAGGAGATGACATTTGAGGAGGAGGGGGGAGACTGTTATGATTCCGTTAGGGGTGAATCCACCTTGCAGTGGGTCATCGGGGTAGAGTTTCCCTAGGGTGGGGGCGTGTTTGCCTCAGGTCAGGCCAGAGCCACCCTTGCGTTGGGGCGCATCCACTCAGTGTCAAGGTGGAGTCACCCCATGGTGGGGGCGTGTTCGCCCCGGGTCAGGGTAGAGTCATCCCACGCTAGGGGCATGTCCACCCTAGGTCAGGGTGGAGTCACACCAAGCCAGGGGTGTGTCCGCCCCGACTTGGGGTGAAAGTGCCCCAGGTCGGGGGAATGTCCAACCCAGCTTGGGGTAGAAGCACCTCGTGTCGTTGCTTGTCTGCCCTAGGACGAGGTAGAGTCACCCCAGGTCGGGGGTGTGTTTTCCCCAACTTGAGGTGAAGTCGCCCAGGGGTTGGGGCGTGTCCACCCAAGGTCATGGCGGAGTTTCCCTGGCATTGGGGCGCATCCACCTCAGTTTGGGGGCACTATTTTCCTGGCTCAAGGCGGATTCATCTCGGCACTGGGGCGTATTCATCCTCGACTAGGGTAGGTTCACCTTGGCGTAGGGGCACATTTTCCCTAGTGTGGGAGTGTTTTCAGGTGGGTTAGGAAGACTGGTTTGTGCCGATTAGGGTAAAGTAGGATAAAGAAGATAGAGAAAAACAAAATAAAAGAAAAGATGGAAATGAGCGATGTCATGGGGTTGGGAATATGGTGTACTGACAATTGGGTAATATGGACGCAGGGTTTTGGGCGATTATGAACACATGAGCAATGGTCAGAGGTACTGACAATGACCATAGTGGCCATGACCAGAGTAGATCATGCAACATTGGATCATGCGGGGTTATTGCACTTTTTACAGGTTTTTCTAATGAGGGCACATCGAGTGATGCTAACAGCCTTGATAAAGAGATGGAGTTCAGATACATCGACTTTTCATCTTTCAACGGGGGAGATGATGGTGACGCTAGAGGATGTATGGCACATCCTGAAGCTACCGATAGCTGAGCTATTAGTTAGTGATGTGGTGTCGAGAGGGGCGGAGTTAGATCACACTATGTTAGTGTTATTTGGACATGAGGATCTACCCATATAGGGTGGGCAATTGGACCTAGACAAATGTTTGTTAATGGGGGTACCACCCCTACCATTATTTTTGTGTGGATTGATTAGTGGGATATTTTGACCGGATTGTAGCAGGGGATTTTGTAGTCTATGCTACATGGAGGTGATTTGACATATTGTCGAGTGGCGTGAGGGATAGATCTCATGGGGTACCTATGTATTAGCACAGTTATACAGGGATATGCATGTGATTTGCTACCGGAACTTAGTGAGTTTGACACACACAACCCTACTACAGGTGTGGGCATGGGAGCATATTATGGTGATGAGACTCGTAGTGGTTAGGGAGGGAGATGAAGATGATAGGGAGTCTATGGCTTGGGGTTATGGGGATGAGAGAGACTGGGTTTTGCAGTATGAGATGTAGGGGGAGATGGATGGATGGAGGAGAGCGATAGATGGTTTGCAGGTGAGAGACACATTATGGTGTCCATATATGTATCAATAGTTCAGGGGATGGAGGAGGGAGGAAGAGAGAGAGAGGGGTTACTTTATGAGCCAGTGCATCTTGATTGGGAGTCAGCCATACATAGTGGAGATGCATCGACCAAACAAAGTGTTGAGGAAGTTTGGTCTGATACATGATATTCTAGATGCGCTCGTTAGGTTTTGTCGACTCACTAGAGAGTGACCATGGGGGCCTGCTTTTAGACTGAGGGATTCCAGAGCGGCGTGGATGGCGATAGTGTAGGTACCCTACCCAGGGAGAGCTGTTGTGGTGGAGGATGTAGGAGTGATGGTATAATATGACCAGTGGTGACGTAAACACCAATGGTAGAGGATTACACCGATGGTGCCTATTGTAGGAGTCATAGGATTTAGATTAGAGGATGAGTGCTAGGGGGTGAGGGAGGGTGGAGATAGGAGGAGATAGGCATAGAGGGGAGGATAGAGGAGGGGAGTAGGACAAAAAGAGGATGCAAAGGGTGTTGGTCAGTAGGGTAGAGGAGGGGATGAGGTGGAGGAGGTGGGACATCCAGAGAGGAGGAGGAGGAGGAGACAACGAAGGAGGGATAGGGCAAAGGTGGACATAGCAGAATCCATTGGTGGGAGAGATACAATACGATATGAGGGTGGGATAGATCTAGAGCCAGGTGTAGTAGGACATGATGAGTCAGAGGTGGAGATGATAGATGTGGTGGAGGGTGGAGTTGTTCAATAGACTAGGAGACTTAGCAGGAGGGTGATCCCACAAAGCTGGTTTATAATTTCTGGGAGGATCTTATTTTTGTTGAAATCACATATTTTTAGAAAATATAATGATTTAAGCCTTAAAATTTTCCATTTAAACCATTCCAATTGAGGAGGGTTTTATCAAACTACCCTAAATCAAACCCCCTTGGATAAAACCTCGCTAGTTTTAAACCATACCTATAACAAAGTCTCCTTTACACCTATCACAATGCTGATTAAAAACCACTTTTGATTTACCTTTTTGGGGGATCAAATGAATTCATTTAAAATTTATTTTTTGTAAGTACATGTAGTCCTTATTATAAGCTTCCCAAAAAGTATAATTTTAAATAAATTTAATTTAATTATTATATTTATTTTTTATTTCTTGTGAATGTAGGTTTTTCACTGAAAATCAATCTCTCTATTTTGCACATGTGGAAAAATAACAGATTATCAAACAAAAAAATTGAAAAATATGAGTGCACCAGTTATTGAAGTCCTTGATCCAACAAAGAAAAAAGAATTGAATTTCGATACATACAAAATAAGTTACGCATTATATGGTCACGTTATGTCTGAATTATAATTGGTTTGACTTCAAAACTTGATTAAAGAAAAAATATTCAATAAAAAACTATCTAACCAAGAGGAAGCACTAGATATTAGAGTTATGAATCTAAATTTGAAAGAATTAGAATTTTATCTTTCATGGAAAAAAAGTTATGCGTTATACGGTGAGCGTCACTTTTTAAAAATGTTATTTTATGAAAAAAACTAGTTTTTGAGGGAGATGGAAAAAGAAGTGGAATCTGATTCCAAAAATTTTGAAAAAAAAATATTTATAATCTATAGAAAAAATTTCATGAAACTCTAGTTTTCATCATCTTCAAATTCCTCACGGTTTAGCCACTATAGGTGCCCGAAAGTAAAGATTTAGTTTAAAAAAATTATTTCAGTGTCCAATTTGGCCAAAAATTGTAAACCCTATTGTGGGATCACCCGAGGAGTACAAGTGGAGGGGGGCGATGATGCTATGGAGATAGATGGAGATGTTCCAAATATGGACATTTTGGATGTAGAGCCATTGGTAGTGGTTCCTTGTGTGGCATTAGAGGATCCTATTGCTCAGCTGAGAGATACTGTAGAGAGGCTTTAGATACAGATCAGAGGTTGAGGATAGCTGAGGTGGAGGTGATTAGACTTAGGGTCGAGCTATTGAGGGTACCGGCGATAGATCAAAGAGATTATGGATTATGGTTGACCGCCTATCCACACAAGTAGAGGTGATGGGGAGGGAGAGAGATGAACTGCTGGCTGAAATACAAAGGGTATGGGATGAGTTGATTGCTATTAGTTGGGACCATGACAGACTATAGGCAGAGGTTGTTATATTACAAGCCAGATTGGAGCTAGAGGGGGTGACAAATTAGGGGTCAACAGGCATTGGACAGTAGATAGATGGTCTTTGGCGAGAGTGAGATGAGCCATGTGATAAAGTGCATTGTTTAGAATAGATAGTAGAAGATATAAGGTTGATGCAGGAGAGAGAGGGAAAGGCAAGGGAGCAGGCCAATATTATGCAAGCAGAGAGAGATGTAGCGCAGGCACATGTGCAGGCTATTGAGAAGAGAGGGATGTGGTGCAAGCGCAAGTTTAGGTTTTGCAGAGTGAGAGAGATTTGGCAGAGGCACATATACAATCTCTTTAGAGGAGGAGAGAGGAGGAAGTTGTAGAGGTATCGTCACTGCAGAGAAAGCAAGATGCATCAAGTTTGAGAGTACATGAGCTACAAAGGGATAGGGATGTAGTGGTGGCTCAGTCACAAGCTAGACATGTAGAGAGAGATGCTACAGAGGTGTGGATGTAAATGCTATAGGGAGAGTAGGACACAATAGTGGCTCAGTTGCAGTTAGTACAGAGGGAGAGGGATGTTGCAGAGATGAGGATGAGATGTTGCAGGGAGAGCGAGATGCAACAGTGGCTCATTTGTAGTTAGTATAGGTTAGTGATGTGATAGGGGTAGATATACAAGGGTTACAAGGGGAGAGAGATGCAACAGTGGCTGTCGAGGAGATGAGAGATCGGGTTTAGGCAGAGATAACACAGTTACGATTATCCTAGGAGGCCTTGGAGTAGGAAATGAGAGTGATCACTAGAGATTGGGATAGGTATCGCTAGGAGCATAATTCCAGTCAAGTCCAGGTTGCTGAGCAAGAGGAGAATGCAAGGGAGGCAGGATTTTGGATGGCCGCATATTATCATGCAGTTCCCAACCTAGCACATCAAATGTTCTAATACATGCAGCAGACACCACAGATGCCAACACCATCCCAGACGCTAGGGATGCAGACCCGAGGTTTCAGTGATTCACAGAGAGTTTCACCAAGCAGGAGATCAGTACCTGATTCACCTCAGAGATCATATGTGGGTACCTCATTTGGCAGATGACAGGCTGTTGAGTTGTTGATAGGTGTAGGGTGGATGGATAGTTCATAGTGACAATGGTTATTTACAGGACCTTGTACTAGTATTTTGCTCTGGTGATTTTTGTATATGATGGTCATAAATATGATGACATTGGTGACATTATTATGATATTATTCATGTGATAGTCATGATTAATGAGACATACTTTGTACTTTTGGTATATTTATATATGATATATTATAGTCCTTATTGACACCATATTCGTGCATTGGATGAGTGATTGTGTTTATGTAATTGTGGACTATGGATGCTTTTTAAGATGCTTATATGATGATATGATGTATGCATATGTTTTATCTATGATGGCTTATGTAGATGTTTATGTATGGATGCTTATGTGATTTATTGACGTGTATGTATATGTGTATGATGGCTTATGTAGATGCTTTTATGAATGTTTTATACATGCAGGATGTGATGGATTATGAGTCTAACACTTTGTGATGTAGGTGGTGATGTATGTATGAATAGTATAATGAACCTAATATGTGTGGATGATAATGCATGTGTAATGGAGTTAAAGTTGTGATGAATTAACAATGCGAATAGTAAATCATGAAAGAGTCACCTTTCTACAGTGAAATGTTAGAAAACAAAATTCAAAACAAGGCGTAGTCACCCTTGTACAATCAAATGTTAGAAAAGAAAATTTAATCAGCGACGTAGTTGCCCTTCTGCAATGAAAAAGAGGGTGTAGTCACCCTTCTACAATGAAATAGAGGGTGTAATTTCCTTTTTGTAGTGAAACAGAGGGCATAATCGCCCCTCTGTAGTGAACTAGAGGGCATAGTCCCCCCTTTGCAGTGAACCAGAGGGCGTAGTCTCTGCTCTGCAGTGGCTAGGAGGGTGTAGTCGCCCCTCTACAGTGAACCAGAGGGTGTAGTCACCCCTCTGTGACCTGTTTCTACAACCAATCTCAACAACAACAAACGTTAAATAGAGGAACCCACTTGTGAGTCCCACCAGGTGTGCTAGAAATGTGATATCCTCCAATTTTACCTATTCTAAACAACTAAAATGCAATAGAAAAACACAAAGAAACACCTCAAGATTAGCCTAAGGAATTGTTAATACAAAGATATAAAATGAAAAAGGATTACAAATGATTATACCTTCTCTTTGTAGCTGAAACTCCTTGGTTGGCCCTTGATTTTGGATTGTTTTGTATTCTCCTTAGATGGCTATTGATATAGCTAAATGCAAGATTAAGTAGATGGTGAGATGAAAATGCAAATAGCTAAAATGGATGGCTAAATGAGAAAAAATGCTTGTAAAATGAGTGCACAAAATGACAACATAAGGTTGCTCAAAATGACTAAGTGTTCAAAATGCCTTAGAAGAGGGGGGTATTTATAGAGAATTTTGAATTCTCTAGAGAATTCAATGGTTGAGATTGAGCCACCAAGGTCAAAATGTAGGGTTATCATGAGTTGAGGACTCACAAGCCCTCACATCTTGACATGTGGAATGTGAGATGGCCAAGGATGTGATTATGTGTAGGTGATGTGGAAGGAGAGTACATGATGTGGAGGAAGGACAAGTACCTTCAAAGTACCTTGGGGAGTGAAGATTTCCTCAAAAAGGAACTTCTTGTCTCTAAGTGAGAATGAAAGTGACATTTGAGGAATTTTGGAATTCCTCAAAAATCTCTATGGGAAATGAGAAAGTGGTAGAAGAAATAAATGTGAATTAAATTTAATTCTTAAGAGAATCTAATGGATAAGAGAGGGTTTCCAAAAAGGTGGGAATTGGTCACATGTGGATGAGGTGACAAGTCAAATGTTCTAGAAGTTTTGGAAGGATAAAATGTGAATTAAAAATTCACATGGGGAGGAGAGAGACCTAGGATGAATAAATGTGAATTAAAAACTCACATGGGAAAGAGGGTCAATGCTAAGAAAGGCAAATGAAAAGGTTGACTAAAAAGGGGTGCTAAAAGTGGCTAATGACTTTGATTAAGGTTGAGCAAATACTTGATTAAGGTAATTAATGAGAGATTAAAAGCAAGTGGCAAATGTAGGAGGATGTGATATTAATCCTTGATTAAGAGGATGCATATCTTAATCATGAATTAATTGAATTAATCTAGATTAGAGAGGGATTATGGAGGATGTGACAAGGAGAGAGTAAAAAAGAATTTTAAATTGATTTTAATTCAAAAAAGGTTAAGATGACTAAATTAAATAAATTGATATATTTATTTAATTTAGAGAGGAAAAAGGTGTAAGGTAAAACATTTAATTGTTAAATTAAATACTTTAAGAACCTTAGGCAGGAAGTGTAATATTAATTAAATAAATTAATATTGCTGGAATAGATGAATAAAGAGTTAAATTTGATCATATGGGAGCGATCAAATTTGGATGTCTACAGTAAGTACCCCTTAACCTATCTAATTTCATCCTCACTCGTAGCCTAGGCTTTTGGTGTAGTGGTAGTCGGTCTAAGTTAACAAAATCAGTGACTCTACTAGGGAGGGTTCGACTCCTACTCTTGACACTTTTTCCATCTAACATTCGACTAAGTCCATCAACCTCTTGACTGGGGGTAAACTATTAGCATGTGGGACCATCAAACCTTGTTGATACCCCTTAACCTCTGATGTCGCCCTTACTAGCAGCTTAGGCTTTTTCTATAGTGGCATTCAGTCCGAGTTAACAAAATTAGCAAATTTACTAGGGAGGGTTCAACTCCCACTCTTGACACTATTTTCATCTCACAGTCAACTAAGTTCATCGACCTCTCAACTAGGGGGTAAATTGTTGTCACGTGGGACCCTCAACCCTCATTGACACCCCTTAACCTCTCTGATGTCACCCTCACTGGTAGCCTAGGCTTTTGGTGTAGTGACAATCGATCTGAGTTAATAGTTACCAATATAATAACTACTTTTAAAATCTCTAGTCCTATAACTACCAAGCCTATTGCTAGTGAATATATAATTTCAATCATAATTTTACATGAGCACTCAATTTTGTACAATTTTATGGATGGATTACTTAAACTCTTAAATTCCGGTGTTGATAGCTAGAACCATGGTTGAGACACCATATAATTCCACTAACATTATTTTAATAAAAAAATTCAATAAGTAGTCATTTTGTTTAAATAAAAATGGATTGCTAACTTAAACTCTTAATAAGCTTTAAATGTGTTGTTGAAAGTTAAAATTAACTTGAAAGAGAAAAAGCGAAGTGAGGACAAGAGTCTATAGTGTGTTTCCATAGAGGATGAGGGGAAGCTCTAGGGCTCTATAGCTTTGTACTTTATTTTGATGTAAAATTAAATGTAGGCATCTCAAACCTCATAAATGATCTACACATAACCAATATTTTCTTATATGTGTGTTATTTTAAAGGCCTTTATGATGCTCTAGGTTCAAATAAATGCTTGTTTTAATTTGAATTCTTAGATGAAGTTCAAAGTTTGAATAATCCAGTCAGAGGTACGCCCGGCGTTCTGAATTTTTTGAGCAACGGTAATCTCATAGTGCTTGATCGAAAGGGCCAGTCGGTTTGGTCGACTGACAATGGCCGGAAAGGAACGCGGGCAATGATAGAGACTCTGGTAATTTCATTATGCTGGACGGGCACAACGAGTCTGAGATTGTTTGGGAGAGTTTCGCGCATCCGGGAGATACATGGTTGCCTGGCATGAATATGTGGAAAGGCATGAAGCTGACTTCGTGGAAGAGTTCTGTGGATCCTGCAATTGGGCTTTTCTCTCTGGGAATGGATAAGTCTCCAGGAAAGACGAATATGGTGATGACCTATAACAACAGTGTTCCATATTGGTCCACTGGAGAGTGGACTGCGAATTATTTTACTAGGATTGCGGAGTTGCAAGGCGAGGATGTAATCAAAATGTTCTGTGTGAGGATTTCTCCGTTAGCCATATACTTCAATTTTACCATATTCCTGATAGAACATAATCTCATGGGGCGGATCCTGATAAATGAGAAGGGCCAATTACAAGTTTACTACTGGAAGGATGATGGTACATCGAATCTGGGCTGGACGACGTACGGAGGTCAATGCAGTGTCTACGATATCTGCGGGGTGTATGGAGTGTGCAATGCGAATGAAGTGTGTGGTTGTGCTCATGGCTTCACGCCCATGCACGACTCTCAAAGTTGGCCCTTGAGTGGCTGTGCTCGACAGAAACCCCTGCAATGCTCTGTTACAGAGGGCACCACCGACGGCTTTTTGGAAGCCAAGAATTAACACTTGCCCGAGGAAGAAGCTGTCTCATACAACAACGAGCGAACACAGCAAGGCTGCCGGACTGCTTGTCTCAACAATTGCTCCTGCACAGCCTTTGCTTTCTCTATTTCTGCTCAACCCGTCTGCAAACTGTGGTTTCGGGATTTGTTCAAAATACGCGTTTCTTCTGACGGCCAATCGGTCTTCATTAGGATGGCTGCTTCTGAGTTGCCGCACTCAACATCAGAGCGAAGTAGCAAAGCCCCTGCACGTAGAGTCTTATTTCCTGCTGCCACCTCTGCTTTCTTTGTCGTTTTGGGTGTCCTGCTGGCCGTATTTATTTTGTGTAAACGTCGAAGACTGCGGATGAAAAGCAAAGAAGAGGACGTGCCAACATCGCTTAAAGCATTCACTTATAAAGAGCTGCGAATTGCAACCAATAATTTCAAGCATGAGCTGGGGAGCGGAGCATTCGGCTCTGTATTCAAAGGAACTCTGCCAGACAACACGCTTGTGGCGGTAAAAAGATTAGAGGGTTCTGCACAAGGGGAAAAGCAATTCCGTGCAGAAATAAGCACCATCGGAAGAATACAGCACGTAAATTTGGTGAGGCTCTGGGGATTTTGCGTAGAAGGCTCTCGAAGGCTACTGGTGTATGCCTACATGCCCAATGGCTCTCTAAATTCCTTCCTCTTCAGTAAAGATGAAAAAGCAGACAAGGTGTTGGATTGGAAGACTCGGTTTGCGATCGCAGTGGGCACCGCCAGAGGATTAGTTTATCTCCACGAAGAATGCAGGGAGCGCATTATTCACTGCGATATTAAGCCTGAGAACATCCTGCTGGACGACGACTTCAGCCCGAAGGTGGCAGATTTTGGGCTGGCAAAGCTGGTTGGCAGAGATTTCAGCCGCGTATTGACGACAACCAGAGGAACACGAGGATACTTGGCCCCCGAGTGGATCTCCGGCCTTCCTATCACTTCCAAGGCAGACGTATTCAGTTTTGGTATGACGTTGCTGGAAATTATATCGGGTCGTAGAAATCTGGACTTGAGCGTGGAGGAGAGCAGGTTGTACTTTCCTACCTGGGCTTCATCTCAAATTCAGAGGGGAAACATAATAGGCCTTGTGGATGTAAGAATAGCAACGGAGGCGAATATCGAAGAGGTGAGAAGAGCCGCTTTGGTTGGGGGTCTATGCATTCAAGACGATGAAGATGAGAGGCCGAGCATGGGTGAAGTGGTGAAGATATTGGAAGGGACGATGGAGGCTCCTCAGCCACAAATTCCGAGGTGTCTACAGATGCTGGTGGGTCAGGTAGAGAACGACGACAGTATTACCTTATCTCAAGGTCCATGGAAATCAAGTGTTTCCGGGCCAAAACAATAGGTAGTTTTATGGAGGGCTAGTTATAATTAAAGGAAACACTTCTGCTAGATATAGGTAATCACGACGCTGGTGCGAAACAAACCATGTCTTTTATCTTGCATTATATAGACCTTCAAAATTGTATTTCGTATTATATTCATAGTTTTCTTGTTCTATATTTCTAGTATATTTAGAAGTTACGATTAATCAAACTAATTTTAATAATATATCTATATATATTTTGTTGTATTTTCTTTATATTCCATATTTTAATGTATTATTAATTATTTTTATTTTATTTTTATAATATTATGCAGATTCAAATAAAATATATATAATTTCTTTGTTAAAATTAGAAAATTTCAATCGATTACAAATTTTCATAAGATAATATTTTATTTATAGATTAAATATTTACTAAAAAATTACAAAGTTTTAACTCTTATTATATATGTCAAAGCGCTTAATAGTAAATAAAGGCTTGTTTAATCACATAAACAATTTTTAATTCCTTTTTTTTTTTTAATTTACAATCTTCTGTTAGACTTTTAACCTACAAGTATGGGATGTTTTAATACACTTATTTTATGCAATTATTGTATATTAATATCTTTTACAAGAATGCAAAAGATGTTATAAAATAATGGTCCTACAACAATTCCATATCTTACTCTAAATATTTATATATTGATATCATTATTAATTAAAATTTAATGATTTTTTTCCCATAATTTTCTTTGCACTACATAATGATGTGATAATCATTTTGCATTTAATCTTTTATTATGATACAATATTTCTTCAAATTATTCATTGCACATTTATTAAAATTAAATACTGCTATATTATCTTATTCAACAAATAATGGTTGACTTAATTGCTATATACCATATAATATACAAGGAAAATATAGGTGCAATTTTAGGAATAGTGGAACTATGGAAGGATGAAAGTGGGTAGTAGTTGGATTTTTATGCTTGGGGCTACCTTTAAATAATCTTCAACACTTGGATATTTTGGATATTTGAACAAATTATCTAAATGAAGTCAAGATTTTTAATTTTGGGGAAATTTTACATAATAAAAAATAACATATTTGTTGGGATTGAGATGTCTCAACCTTAGATTCCTAATATTGATTAGTTTAATGTATTATTGTATTTGTATGTATTATTTAATTGCCTACATTGTCTTGTCATCAATTAAGACCCACTGGCTAGGTGGCATTCCCATTGGAGGTGACTCGAAGACACATCATCATCCCAACTGGAGGTAGGCATCCCACTTTGAAATCTTGGACCTATTACAAGTTATGAGTGCTTATGACAGATTCTATGATGTGTCATAAGGTATTTTTTGCATGGAGAAAGTTGGCGCCCAAGTTGGGTTATGACAGGTTGTAAGAGAATCGAGTATTCTTGATTGGTTATGATAGAATCTCTTACAACTGTAAGTGGTGTTAGTTATGATAGATTTTATGATAGCTATAAGATTTGTAAGAAATTTATCATAGTATACTTTTAGCATCGTTTGGGTGCCCAAACTTGAGGAAGGAATATTTGCATGTTATGGCAACTGTAAGGGATGTAATGGAATATGTTACATGTGTCCAAATGCATGTTATGGAATGGAATATTGTGCCATGTAGATTTGGAAACCCATACTCTTCTAGATGCTTCTTCTTGTTTGCATCTTTCTATATATTGGATGCCTTGCATTATAGAATGCATAGTTTGTTTGTAGGTAACAAAGTGTTGTGAGATTCACTCCAAAATAAAGTGTTTTTTTCAAAACACTTGTTGAAGAAGCTTTGCAGTTGGGGTTGCACTGTAATCTTTATTTCAGATAATACAATAGTACTATTCTTTTGGAGGGTGGGTTTTTTTTACTCGAAAGGGTTTTCCCCACGTATATTTGATGTTGTTTATTTTATGTGTTCTTGTTGTTTTTACCTTCTATTCTCTATATGTATTTATGTATTTCTATTTTATGTAATTGAATAAAGTGTTATATATATATATATATCATTTGTTTTGCACATCGATAATTAGCTTCACACTTTTAATCACAACATTTATAATGCACATAACTGAATCAAAGCACATTGATACCAAACATGTAAATATACAAAATTCCAACAATTGACATGTTCAGGAACCTCATCTCGAACAAATGATGATTCATATACACCATTTAGAGCCATAAACATAATCATTACAAAAATCACAAGGAAATAGTGAAGCTGAAACACTAATATCACATTAACAAGATATAAATATGAAGGACATTACACCTAGGATAATTTATTTTCATGTTTTGTAGGGGAGCCTTACAAAATCATATATTTTTGGAAGTACCTTTATTTATTGAAAGGTGTTAAGAGGACATGAGAGAAAGCATGAGAATGTTGTGTAGTTGGAATTCCATATAGATGACATGAACAGGTATTTTTGGTAGTTTAGGCACCACTTTAGTCAATGATATGTCTCATTGAAATCTATTTGAATTTTGTATATTTTCAAACAATGTGGTTATTGTAAAAATTTGGACGTATAGGGTATGTGCATGGAAATGGGGACCAAAAGGGGGTTAAAAGTGATCATTTCTTTTTAAATCAATAAAAATTAATCTTCAATAAAAAAAATAAAAATAGTTATGCTCAAAATTTAAAGATGTGACAAGAACAAGATTCATAGTGCTCAGAATATATTTTCTATATATATATATTTTTAAATGGTGGATATTAAGAGATTCAAATAGGGAGATTACATAAAGTGCTCCTATTTTTTTCAAAAAATATAATTTAGTGTGTGGTTTGCTCCCTCTAAAATGGTGACATTTAAAAAATATTTCACAAATCATTTTGGTAGAAAATGGACTAGCATCATGTAGTTTTTGCATAATGTCTTTACTAATTTTTAAATAGATATATGATTATTTTACTAAATTTTAAAGTGGGCACATTCTAAAAAATAAAAAGTTGAGGGTGTTGCCCTTTTTTTTTTGAAAGAAACAAAAAACATTTTTTTAATGTGTATAAAATATAGTCTAAAAAGTAAAATGTAATTTGTTTCAGATTTGAATAAATAGATAAAAAATAACATAAAAATACTATAGATACATTTTTAGTGACAAGGAAAATACCAGCGAAAACATTGAATATCAAAATTTTAACATATTTGAAATGTAGAAAATATTACATGGTTATAAAGATAAGAGAAAGTTTGATGTTAGTGTAGTATATTTTCAGACCAACATTGAAAACTATGAAAAATTGATGGAGATTGTTGGAGTAAATAAGTCATAATTTGATAATTAATATATTATTAGATGCTTTTTTACTTTAATTACTTAAGCTAAACTTAGGAGTTGTTTTTTATATTAAATTAAACTAAATATAGGACTTGAGTTGTCTCATTGCATGAGATTAAGACACTTGTCACAATCTAATCAAATCCTCATCTAGTGTTTGTTTTTTATGCTTTTATAAGCATTCACCTTCACTATAATCATTCATTAAGGTAAATTGTATCAATACAAATTCTCAAGTTGTTGAGCATACAATCTTTCTTTGATGTATCCTTTGTGATTAGATAATTTCTTAAAATTTCTTTCTCAAAACTATAGGGTTCAATCATCAACTGCAACATGGTATCAATGGACCAAATCTGTAGCCTCCTATTTAAATTTTAAGACATCAGTATTTGAGAAATTTTTTGGTGCATCTTGGAGAAAAATAAACCTCACCATTGAGGGCAAGAGCTTACACAAATGAATTTTTACATAAAATTCACCTACTTTTGGTGGCAAGGGTTTTGAAGGCAATTTTTTTACTAGGGGCCTTGGTATGGACCCTGTATGGCTATTGTACAATTGGAATTAAAAAAAAATAGTGCTTAGTGCTTATAGCACTGAGCACATATACATAGAGCAACACCCTATGAGATGCACCCATAGGTGCCTCCCCTAGAGGACCACCACCTTTAGCCCCTATGACCTACAACACTTGTGGTGGTCTTATCAATCCTCAAGTGCTAAATCTTAGCCTCACCACTTGCTCAAGCACCCACCATGGTCATCCACATGACTAGGCGCCCTAATCAAGCCCTTTGCACTTGCAACAGGTCACCCATGTAGCCACAGGTTGAATTATTTAGCCCCAGATCAGCCTCCTAAGTTAGATTGGACTTCTTTTAGTAAACAAGGATAAATCAAGCATTTGATCTCTTTCATTTGAAAACTTTATATCATTGGAAAGGTGGTTCTGAGCTCAACTTATTGGTGTAGGTTTTTTTTCCATATTTTTCTTGTGATTTGTTCTATAGGCCTCTAAAGTCAGATCTAGTTGTTTTCACTTAGGAGGGCATAGCTTTTGCCTCAGTTATTAGATTTTCATGATTCAAGCAACATTAGAAAGATGATTCAATCCTCTACATAGATCTTAGGCCTATTTTTCTAGAAAATAACTAGGCTTTTATTATATCAATCAGATCTCAAATTTTTCTTTTTGGTTATTTTCTTGGAAAACATGTAAATAGGTCAAGTTTTTTGGGTTCAAAAGGGAATTGTTAAACTTGAGGGATCTATACTAGTGCATCAATTCATTACTATATTTTTTTCATCATGGATTCAATACATATTCCTTTTCTCACTCCATATAAATACTATAGTTGGAAATAACAAATAGAGATACATCTGAAGAAATTAGGGTTATATAGACTGACCATGGGTATAGAACTTGAACCTCAAGTTGCTATTGAGAAGAGAATGTGGTTTTATAGGGGTGATCAGGATTTTTGTACATTAAGCACTTTTGCGTCTCCTGATCTTCTCTTTCATGTTGAATCTTACACCATGCCCAATTAGATCTGGACTCAATTAGTCTTTATTTGGGAAGCAAGAGCCTATGAGAGGATTTCAATTGGAGAATGAGCTTAGTAGCTTGGCTCATCATGATTTTGATAGCATTTAGGAATTTTGCACCAAACTAAAGTCTCTAAAATTATAGTTGACACAGTGTGGTATTCAAAAGGAGGACACTCAGTTGATTATTTCCATCCTTTCAAAGCTTGGTCTTGATTATACAATTTTTTTTTCTCTTTTATGTCATGAGAGATGTACTTGGTTCCATAATTTCTATGCCTTCCATTGATGATGTTGCTACATCACTCACTCAAGAGAAAAAAAGTTTGGTACAAATGGGCTCATTGAAGTCTTCCACATCATAGGATCCTATTGCATCACTAGGCACTAGAGTTTCAAAGGCTTCAAATGGAAAAGGTGAGATACCCAAACAAAAGGATTCCAAGTTCAATGAGCAAGCCAAGGAATCGAACAATCACATGATACTTCAAATTATTCTTCATCTTCTAAGAGGGACTCATCTAAGAAGGATCAGCCAAAATATGCATATTGCACAAAGACAAGAAATCATGAGCATAAGTGTTATGCAAAGTAGATAGATGAACTGATGCATCTTCTACAAAAGAACAATATTTAGTTTCCTTCATCCTCTTCATCCACTACAAAACCCTCATAATTATGATTATCCACCATGGTATGTGGAGTAGACAAGATTGAAGGATATGATCTATTTGCATCCACTAATCTTTAGTCTAGTAGATGGCTTCTTGATTATGGAGCCTCACACCACATGAATACATCTTTGAGTATGTTCTCTTGATATGAGCCTTATACATTACCAAATATTTTGATGGATAATAACACTTATACAAGCTTTATTGGGAAAGAATCCATAAATGTTTATGATGACACATTTCATGATGTGCTTTGTGTCCCTTCATTATCTTCCAAAATCCTTTCCATCTATCAGATTACACATAGTGGCACAAGTAAGACCGTAGAGTTTTCACCCAATTTAATGCTTATTAGAGACTTTCACAATAGAGAGATACTTGTAGTTGGGACAACAAATCAATCCTCTTGATTGTATGCCTTCTCTCATTTTTCTCTAGATAAGATAACACTACCATTGATTGGTCTTCACTCTCATGCATCTAGAATGGATTAGATATTTGAGGAGAAGTTTGGTCACTTGATCCTATATGTTCTTCCATCATCCACTTTTGTTCATGAGACTTGTGTCAAGCTTCGTTGAGGGTAGGAGAAGCTTTCATGGTGGCCACACAACCTATAAACCCTAATCAGCCTAGAAAGTGCATTTCCTTTTATTTAGAAAATGAGGAATTAGATAATATGGTAGTTAAAATGAGAGAAGTAGCTTTCTTTATGAATTGAGGGGAGATTGGTTAACATACAAATGGATTAGGGCTTGGCGTGATAATAATTTGGGTAGCGAGGTAGATTTGAAAATAATGCCAAATAGTTTCTTTCTGGTTGAATGTTAAATGCCAAACAAAAGAGGAAAAATTTCAATATTAGGCCCTACTGAATGGGGGGAATGATATTTTCATTAAAAACTAGGTGCCCAAATTTGACACATGGAAATGGGAAATTGAGGAAATTTCAATGTGGATAAGATTATATAACCTACATTATGAGTACTAGAACACAAAAAATCTAGATATCATAGGAAATAAATTGGGAACCTTTGTGGAAGTGAAGGAGAGTATGGAGGAAAAAATATATGGGATGTACACTAGGATTTGCATAAAAGAAAAGCCAATTCCACTAATTCTTGATGATATAAAATTATAACTAAGGCATTTGGAGACAAAAAGTATTACAAGAGGATATGTTAGGGTAAGTGCAAAAAGATTGGGGGCAAAAAAGGGGTCTTAAGTGGCCATTTTTTTCTTCTAAAATTAGGAAATACTAACCTTGGACATGGAATTGAGGTTAGTTACACTCAAAAATTTTAGATGCAACAAAAAAAGGATCATAGTGCTCGGATTCTACTTTCTAAACTACCTTTTTTTTTTTAAATGATAGAGATTAAGGTTCAAAAGAGGAGCCATAGAAATTGGTTTTGTTTTTGTCAAAAAACCATAACATATTAACTTTTGTGGCTCCCTCAAAAGGTTAACTAAAATAGATTCATGAGAAATTAGCTAACCAGATGTTGTTTATGCCCAATTTTTCTTATAATTTTTTAATGAATATTTAATTTTTTACTAATTTTCAAAGTGGACACTTCCTAAAAAAAAAATTTTGGTTGTGCTACCCCTATTATAAATTTTGAAAAATAATTGAAAATCATTTTTTTTAATATGTGGAGAATGGAGTATAGTTTATAAAAATGTAATTTATTTGAAAATTTGATGAACAATTAATTTATAAAGAAAAAATACTAAACACTACCATTTTGAGAGAATTTTAAGAGAGAGTTTTCGAGGTAGGGTGTGAGGGAGAGACCAGAGAGAGAGAGAGAGGTGGTGAGAGAGAGACCTGAGAGAGGGAGAGAGGGAGTGGGAGAGGAGTTAGAGTGAGAAGGACTTGGCTAGGTAGGGTGGGAGGGAGGAGGGAGAGAGAGAGGGGGGAGAGAGGGATACAAAGAGAGAGTTATGTAGGTAGGGTACTAGAGGTCCAAGTGACTTGAGAGTGTGAGGGGGGTGAGAGGGAGAGACTTGAGAGATAGGGAGAGAGAGGGACTGAGAGAGAGGGAATGAGAGAGAGACCTGAGAGAGGGAGAGGGTGTGGGAGAGAGAGAACTGGGAGAGAGGGGTTTAGAGTGAGAGGGACTTATCTAGGTAGGGTGGGAGAGAGAGAGAGAGTTACCTAGGTAGGGTGCCAGAGGGAGAAACTTGAGATAGAGAGGGGGTGGGATGGAGAGACCTAAGAGATAGGAAAAGAGAGGGAGTGAAAGAGAGGGGGTGGGAGAGAGATAGAGGGAGTGTGAGAGAGAGTGGTAGGGATTGATTGAGTGAGATACATAGAAATAGGGAGAGGGTAGATAGAGACAATTAGAGAGGGTAGGAGAGAGGCAAGGAGAGAGATCTATGAGATAGATAGAGAGAGAGGGATAGGGGTTGGATGTATAGGGTTGAGGGTCCAATGTATAGGTGTAAGAGAGGGGGAAAAACCACGTCAAGGCTCTATGTCATGTATAGTTGAGAGTGGAAGGCTGGCCTAGCTTACCTCACTCTAATGATGCTTTTGTCACTCTACAACCACATCAAGAATGAGGGATAAGGGTTGCATGTATAGGGTCGAGGGTCCAATGTATAAGTGTAAGAGAGGGGGAACAACCACATCAAGACTCTAGGTCATGGAGAGTTGAGAGTGGAGGACTGCCCTAGCTTACCTCACTTTAATAGATGTTGTGGAATGAGGATCAAGAATGAAGAAAACTCTCAAATGCTTTTTTCACTCTATAGACCCAAAAATATATAGACCCAAAGTTCTAGACATCTTGACATTCCCTAAGCATGTGGACATGTCAAACACCTCGAAGGTGTACACCACAGTTTTCTCTACCTTCGCACCTCTTGCTTCATTTGTGGGGCGTTCACATCTTGTGATGAAGCAAAAGGTGGAGGTTGGACCTCTTAGCAATGGGGGTTGTAAGAGGAGTCCACCCTCTCCCAAGGGTGGCCCTGCATTAGCATGTGTCATCTTAGTGATGGAACTAGTTTTGGCTTCCCCTGAGTTGGTCATTGCTCCCGAGTCACTTAGTGAGCCAAGGAGTGAATCTTGGGCACTTCCTTCTTCATTGATTGGGGTAACACATGAAACTCCTGTAAAGTGCATTTTTAACGCTTTGGAAAAGGTCTTGGCCTTGTTAGTTATTTCTTTGAAATCGTTAATGATTACTCCACAAGAACCAAGTGGAGGAGACGTCAAAGAGTTTCCTTCCTTGGATCTTGTTATGGGAGGGTCAAAAGGTTCTCCCCTTAATATTCCACTATTGTAGGCCTATCTACCTTCCCTATATAATGATCTAGATTGGGAAACAAACTACCTCTTTGTTGATGAGTGTTAGGGGGTGCCTCTCCTTTATCTTTAGATTAGGTGTGTGCTTGTTGTGATGTGTTCCCCTGTTCTTGTGTTATGTGTTCTTAGAAGAACCTTTTCACCCTCGTAGGTGCTTGGATACAAGAGTGATTATGTGTCATAAAACTTACTCTATTTGTAGCATCATTCTTCCTCTGTTATGTGTATTGATTTTCAAAAAATTGTGAACGATGCAAAGTGTTGGGGGAATTTAGGCTTCCCTTCCATGTTGACCCAATTTTTTAATTTTTATTTTTCCTTCTCATGCATTCTTCACATGGTTTGATATAGTAGGGTATTGATGAAAACTCATCCATATACTATTACTATACTTATATATATTTATGAGTAGCTCTGACCCCAAAATATTAGATCACTGCTATGTCCCTTGTTCATAATTTTTCTATTTCTCTTTTTCTCTTTCATCTTTCTCTCGTCTTTGCTTGAGTTGTGATGTTGTGGTATTCCCATGTTTTCCCTTGTGTGTGCAACAATACCACCACCATGTCAACATTTATTTTTAGAAAATGTATTCATTTCCAATGAATCTTTTCATGAAAATCCTTGCAAACCTCTTTCAAAAATTACATTCTCAACTTGGACCCTTAGCAGAATGTGTTTCCTTCATCATGAGTTCGTAAAGAAAGAACTTGAGAACTTTCCTTTGAGGAGGGAGTAGGTTTTCTTGTGGAAGAATCCTTGACATTCCCCCCATGAGGGGACATTTTCTTCCTTTCAAAATTCGTTGATGAAGTGAACATCTTTCAATAGATTTCCTTGATGATTGAATCGATTTGTGAAAATCATTCTTACACTTTCAAACAATGTGTTCCTTGTGAGGACCTCTCTTCTTTTGTAGGGTTCCTGAGGGACCCCTTTGAAATCCTTTCAATTTTCTTGACTGTATGCTTAACTATTTGTTTTCTTTCCTATGTGGTTTCTTTTTGTTTTCTAACATGTTTTATCTATAGATTAACATGTTGCTTTGTAGGTGCGCCTGTGAAGCCATTTTCTAGTCTAACTCTATAGAGTCCCCTTACACTGGGCATCCTTCATGAGAGAGTACTTGGGGGAATGCCTTCTTTGTAGGTCTGCAGGCATGTGAAGTGCTTACATCCTATGGGATTTTTCCATGATTGATCTAAGGGCCTTTGGTGTATTTTGTGTAGCTTCATAGTTCCACAGAGCTATGGAGTCCTTTGTTTGAATTCTCTATCTGAGGATGACATCACAGGTCTACAATGATAACACAACACACTCTCTCCTAAGGAGGTTCAAACAAAGGACTCCATAGCTCTGTGGAACTATGAAGCTACACAAAATGCATCAAAGGCCCTTGGACCAATCATGCACAAATCCCATAGGATGCAAGAACTTCACAGGCCCGAAGACCTACAAAGAAGGAATTCCATCAAGTACTCTCTCATGAAGGATGCCCAGAGTAAGGGGACTCTATAGAGTCAAACTAGAAAATGGTTTCACAGCTACACCTGCAAAGCAACATGTTAATCTGTAGATAAAACATGTTAGAATAAAAAGAAACCACACAAGAAAGAAAATAGATAGTCAAGCATCCAATCAAGAAAGTTGAAAGGATTTCAAAAGGGTCCCTTAGGAACCCTTCAAAAGAAGAGGGGTCCTCACAAGGAACACGTTGTTTAAAAGTGTAAGAATACTTTTTGCAAATTTATTCAATCATCAAGGAATTCTATCAAAAGATGTTCACTTCATCAAGTAATTTGAAAGGAAGAAAATGTTCCCTTGTGAGGGGAAGGTCGAGGCTTCTCCCACAGGAAAACCTACTCCCTCCTCGAAGGAAACTTTTCAAGTTCTTTCTCGATGAACCCATGATGAAGGAAACACATTCTGCTAAGGGTCCAAGTTGATAATGCGATTTTTGAAAGAGGTTTGCAAGGATTTTCATGAAAAGATTCATTGGAAATGAATGCAT
The DNA here is from genome assembly GCA_007258455.2 of Sequoia sempervirens. NCBI lineage: Eukaryota > Viridiplantae > Streptophyta > Pinopsida > Cupressales > Cupressaceae > Sequoia > Sequoia sempervirens. Next base: position 208,636,997 of record VDFB02000017.1, read on the forward strand.
TTTCTAAAAATCAATGTTGACATGGTGGTGGTGTTGTTGAACACATAAGGGACAACATGGGAATACCACAACATTACAACTCAAGCAAAGATGAGAGAAAGATGAAAGAGCGAAAGATAAATAGAAACATTATGAATAAGGGACATAGGGGTGATCTAATATTTCGGGGTCAAAGCTACTCATAAATATATATAAGTATATTAATAGTATATGGATGAGTTGTCATCAATCCCCTACTATATCAAACCATGTGAAGAATGCATGAGAAGAAAAAAATAAAATAAAAAAATATTGGGTCAACATGGAAGGGAAGCCTAAATTCCCCCAACACTTTGCATCGTTCCCAATTTTTCAAAAATCAACACACATAATAGAGGAAGAATGATGCTACAAATAGAGTAAGTTTTACAACACATAATCACTCTTGTATCCAAGCACCTACGAGGGTGAAAGGGTCATCTAAGAACACATAACACAAGAATAGGGGGACACATCACAAAAAACACACACCTAATATAAAGATAAAGAAGAGGCAGCCCCCTAACACTCATCAACCAAGAGGTCATCTGCTTCCCAATCTAGATCATTATACAAGGAAGGAAGATAGGCTTGCAATAGTGGAATATTAAGGGGAGAACATTCTGACCCACCCATAACAAGAGCCAAGGAAGGAGACTCTTTAACGTCTCCTCCACTTGGTTCTTGTGGAGCAATCATCAATGATTTCAGAAAAATAACTAACAATGTCGAGACCTTGTCCAAAGAGTTAAAAATCACTTTACAGGAGTGCCATGTGTTACCTCAATCGACGAGGAAGGCGGTGCCTGAGATTCACTCCTTGGCTCATTGAGTGACTTGGGAGCAATGACGAACTCAGGGGAAGCCAAAACTGTTTCCATCACTAGGATGACACATGCTAATGCAGGGCCATCCTTAGGAGAGGGTGGACCTACAAACCCCATTGCTAAGAGGGCCAACTCCACCCTTTTGGTTTCCATCAAAATGTAAACTCCCACAAATGAGGAAAGAGGTGCGAAAGCATTGGAGAAAACCGTGATGTACACCATCGAGGTGTTTGAAATGTCCATGGGCTTAGGGAATGGCATGATGTCCAAAAGGGACATCAAAAGAGGTGGATTGACTAAAGGAGTAGTGAACACCTACACCTTTTTAGGGTCAAGGTTGGTTGCATTGATAACAAGATCTAGGAGCATAACCGAAGTTCAATTGAACCGAGGGATAGGGATAGGAGAGAGGACACAACAAGAGGCCCTCGGGAATAGGGAGGTTAACTCATTCTTTTCCCTTATAAAGTGATTTGCTGGGCTCCCCAGCCTTTTCCCAAAGGCTTAAGGCCACATGCAAAATGGTTTTGTGACTCTTGGAGCTAGAGGTCAGGAGTTGAGAAGGGATAAAAGGCTCGTACTCAGCCATAGTAATTTCCATCACAACTGTCTCCGGTGAAGGGACAAACTCCTAGATGGGAGCAGGAGGAGGATATTGGAAGAGGTTCATGTGATAGCAAGGGGATTTGGCTTCAACATCTCAACAGTAGGCCTCTTCCCATTCACTGCTTTAGGATTAGGAGCGGCAGGAGGCCATATAGGTCAAGATATAGAGGATTCCCTATAGGGACCCTTCCTTCTACCATATTGAATGGGCCTCAACTCCATGGGTAGAATGGGAAGTTCAAATCCAGGCCACTTGGGCTTTCACCAAGTGGGAACCATAGGGTTATCCCACAAACGTGGAGTAGAATTCGATGACACCATAGTAGGGTGAGAGGAAGTAGTGGAATGGGAAATGGAAGAGGAGGAAGAATAACCTCAAGAGTGCTTCTCTTCTTCCCTTCTACGCACCAAGGTGGCATCACTATCAACCTTCAAACAAGCCCTATGCAAGACAACATAAGGAGATGGAGGGTATCTCATTCTAGGTATTAAGAACCCTTTCTTGTACTTCTCATAGGTCTGGTACAAGAGGTCCTTCCTAGGTGGGAGAAGAACAATGGGTGAAGGAACAAACTGATCTAAGGAGTAGCTACCATGTGCAATTGACAGTTTATAGCTAGTGTCGTAGACAACATGCATTGAACCCTCATGAATAAACTTTATAAATTTATGTATGACCAAAGGAACTGCATTCATATCTACTGACTAGGGGATACCCAGCTTCACTTTGAAGAGTTTAGACCTCGAGATTATATCAAAAAGCATGTTTACTAACATAGGTCCAACAAGGACCGACAAGTTGATGCTAGTGAGGGGAGGTACGAAAAGATCATTATGCATACAGATGGTGCTTTCAGGTGTATCATACCCATCTTTATGAAGGAAATTAATTAACATGATCTCCTTATTTATAATATTCACCTGGCACATCGAGTCAACAAGGAAACCTACTATAGTCTTTATGCTAATCTGCATGGGGGTGTAAAGACGAGATGTCTCTTTATTAAAGCCCCATCAACAAATCCTACAAGGTGAAGGTTATTCTAGGATCACTACGTGTAGGTTACACAAAGGGGATAGGTAGATGGAAGAATGAAGCCATCACGTACACTAAACAATACTCTCACAAATCCCCCCAAAGGATTGCAATTAGACAATGACCCAACTAAGGCTTCATTCTGCAATGCTTATAAAACTTTCCAACTACGTGTATTAGGCATCACAGGTTGGGTTGTAAGGAGAAATTTCTCACAACACTCACACCTACACCACTCCTAGATATGAGGAAAGGGCCTTTAACAACCACTAAATGGAACCAAAATGGTTCATGTTAGGTTCAGCAAAAATGTAAGAGAGGGCGACCAACCACGTCAAGGCTCCAAGTCATAGAGAAGTAAGAGTGGAGGACTGCCCTAACTTACCTCACTCTAACATATGTTTTTGAATGATGATTGAGAATGAATAACACTCTCAAGTGCTTCTGTTACTCTACCAAACCAAAAATTTGGTTAGGGCTAGATGAGCTAGTTTTTGGAGTCAATACTACACATCAGACAACTCTTTATCTGAGGACAACAATGTGGGTTTGGGATGATAGTATGACACACTCTAGCGTCTCTCTAGTGTGTAAGCATTCGTATGGTCACAAAATGTAAAGTATAGTAAGAAATGAAAAAAACCTACTTAATAGCCTAGCTAATTGATGTAGTGTAAGAAAATGCATACCATTGCATTTTCACACTTGGTTGGGCCTAACTTGGTTTGTTTATTGTTATCTATGTATTAATTGGTCCTATTTTTCATCCACAAGCCTAATAAATTATATTTTTTTATGGCTAATCCTGAAAAACTTCAAAGGGTAAATGATAATTTAATGATTCTGGATATGTGTCCCTGGTTTTTGGACTAAGACTAAGATGCCACCTAGGGCATCTTTGTCCCCCAAAGGTCTTGGGACCCTAATTTCAAAGGCACCTCAAATGGGCCTCTTTTTGGAGTATGTGCCCCAAGTTTCACGCCTTAGGACTAAGATGCCACCTAGGGTGTCTTAGTCCCCCTTAAGGTATTTTGAGGATATAATTTCAAATCTTGGAAATATTTAGTCTCATTTAATTAATGATTCATATCTCGGCTTGTTGTGGTGTAATTTCAGGATATTAAGCATAAGTAAGTATAAATACAAGGTTCTTTCACTCATATTTTCACCTAGCAATCCAAAAAGCAATCTAATCATCCAAGCATTCAAGTATTCGAGCATTCAAGAGCAATTCATAAGGGATTTGGAGCGATCATCAAGATTCAAATATCATATCAAGGATATTCTTGCATCATGTGTGTTTTTGAGCTAACCTTTGTGATGTAGGCTTTTGATTCAAGCAAGCATTTCAATTCAAGATCTATGAAGCATTCAAGCATTTTAAGATCTACATTCAAGCTATCCATTTCAAACAAGTTTGTGGATTTCACAATAAGGGTTTGGTGAGTTGTAACACTACATGTTGTTGATTCATCATTTCCCTTCATTATTCTATTTCATTCCAAGGTTTAATTACCAACAAGGGGATTGACCAAGGAAAACCCCCATTTACTAACAATCAAAAAGTTTTTCCTATCTTGCATGTTTGTGTTTGCAGATTTAGGTTAAAGACTTGAAGATCATTTGAAGTGCAAAGTTTCAAAGTTGCATTGCAAAGTGGTCATCTTCATGGAAACTCACCTACTGGCCAGATTTGGAAGTTTCAAGACCTAAGATCGAAGGAGAAGGAAGTGTAGACATTGAACCTCAGGATCACATTCAGAGATTTCAAAAATATAGATTGGGAC
>VDFB02000017.1:208641370-208747962 GCA_007258455.2 Sequoia sempervirens
ACCCTCACTCTAACCCCTTCTCTCCCACTCCCTCTCTTTTAAACTCTCACTTCCACCCCCTCCCCTTCTCTCTAGACTCTCTCTCCCTCTCCCCATCCCACCCTACCTAGAACACTCTTTCTCTCTCTCTCTCTCCCTCTTAAAATTACCCCTCCCTCTAAAGACATACATAAATACATACAATCATAATACATCTGTACATAAAATCCTACATCCATACAATATACATGCACTAATACATATAGGCATACATACATACATACATGCAAGGATATATACATACATAAATACATATAAGGATATATACATACACACATACATGACACACCAACATACATGTACATACAAACATACAAATATATCAAGAAACATTCAATAGAGTGGCATTTAACATTAATGAAGACATAATGTGAGCGTGTTATAAGGCATGCACATTATGTCTTGCTTGAAATGTATCTCGAATAAGCCAACAATTGTCAAAACTAAGACATAATGTGAGTGCATTATAATGCGCTCATGTTATATTTTTATTTGGGAATCCCCAAGCCTTAGCATTGGTATTTGCCTTGGAATACCAACCCAAAGGCTTGGAGGGCATTCCCAACGACTAGAGATGTGTTTTTGCAAATTCTACAACTTTTTCACATAATCAGGGTTGTGCTCATTGTTAGGATAGCATCTGGTTCAATATCGACAAAATCAAACACATGGATAATTTTAGGTACTCTCTTAGCTATCCAACGATGTAATTTTCTTCACTTTCTAACAATGTTAATTCTGTCATCCATAATTTCTTTTGTTTGTATATCTCTTTTTCGCCAAAATGAAGTGTTTGGTGTTTTTTTCATTATAAATTAACTGTTCATCAAAATTTCAAATAAATTTCATTTTTATAAACTATACTCCATTCTACAAATTTTAATTTAAAAAAAAAAATCAATTACCTTCAAAAATTTTTAGGGGAGCAGGGCCAAAATTCTGCTTTTCAGGAAGTGCCCACTTAGAAAATTGGTAAAAAATAAAATATTCATTAAAAAATTATCAAAAAAATCATGCATCAACTAGATACTCTTAGCTAAATTTTTACCATAGAGATTTTAAAAATACTACAAAAAAGTTCACCGTGCTCGGGTTGTACAAGAGTTGCTATGTTATGCTTTTCTGACAAAAATAACACCAATTTGTGTACGTCCCTCTTTTGAACCCCTTAATATCAACCATTTTCAAAATAAATTAGTAGTTTAGAAAGTAGACTCAGAGCACTTTGATCCATGTTTTTGTTCCATCTCAAAATTTTGAGTGTAACTATCTTCAATTTCATATCCAAGGTCAGTATTTCCTAATTTCAGAAAAAAATTGGCCACTTAAGCCCCCTTTTTGGGAACCATCTTTGTGCACTTACCCTATGATGAGTTTGCACTTGAAGAATGCAATTGTGTCAATCACATGGATGCATATGAGGACCTATTTTCTAGATCTGCAACTCATAGTTTTCCTCTAGAGCAGTATGCTTTAGATTTTCAAGTTGGTGCAGCAAGAGGTAATATTGAATATGATACTCTTTGCAATAGTGAATGTGTTTTGAACACTCACTCTAATGAATTTGTTTCCAACGAGGATTTTGAGTCATATGAACATGCACTTGAGGCTTCTTTTTGTGATAATATAATGAGTGCTAACAGTCTTGTCTATGAACTTGAAGTAGGAAACCTTGTTTGGGATGCTGACATTTCTTTAGAATTCTCTTATTTGAATGTGGATGAAGGTATTATGAGTGTTGGTGAATCTTATTTTCAGGACATTGAGACATATGGTAATATGATTGAGTTGTGTTGTTGGTATGATTATAAGCTTGCTTGTGATGCAATTCAGTTGAAGTTACAAATGTGTGACTATCCTTTGCTCAACACATAGAAGGATTGCACACTGTTTCTGAGGCCTGGTATCTTTTTTGACCCTAACCATTATGAGGAAGTTATTAAATGTGATTAGATTGTGTCTTCACATATTCTTTTTCATCATCCTCATGTTCTATAATTTTCCACAAGATCAAAAAATGCAATGAGTGGCAATGATATGGCCTATGTCATTTGGTTGCCATGTGACAGTAAAGCTAAATAGAAAGGTAGCCTAACACTTGTGTTTGCAAAAATGATGTCACTCATATTGATGTGGTATGACAAAGGAAGATATGGATTAAAGGGGATCAACCTTTTTAATAGATTGGTATTTGAAAAGGGTAAAAACTGGCTTCCCTTTTCCATTTGGTGGTCTCGAGCCGCCGAATGAGGGTAAAAAATTGAAAAAATAAAGACTCTATTGCCCAATGATTCTGGCACTTGGTCTGCTCTCCCAAAGGATTCTGAATTCTTTCTTTGTTCACTGAGGAAAAATGTCCCTAGAAAGAGCCACTAATAGAACCTTCAAATTTTTCAAATTTGAAGTACCCATACTGAAAAATTTGCCTTTGTACACTCAAAAGTGCACCTACAAAATCTGCCCAAGTGACCTACTTTGGAAGGTCACAATTTGAAGCTTGTTGATTTTCAAGCCAAACCCCTTAGTGGACTCATTTACTTGAAAAATATGAACATGCTTGTTAGCTTTCAGCTTCCCATGATGAGTTTTGATAGTGTTTTGAAAAGCGAAGCTGGAAGGTTCTGAAACTTTTTTGTTCTTTGCATATTGTCAATCCTACAAAGTGGCCTCCTATTTGAGTTGATATCTTGCAACTGGATGTTCATTGTGTCAAAAGGATTGTTTCTCTCCATTATCCCTACATTCATTTTCTCCCTGGTCCATTTTCAAAGCCTCATGATCAGAACTAATATTTTTACCAATTCAAAAGCAAATGCAATTTGTTCACTATTACAACTGCATTTTCAGAATGCTTGAAAGAGGTTTTCTTTGACCCTTAATATCTTTTAATGAATGTGGATTGAAGGGAATCCATCTTGCACACATACTCAGTGTACCTAGATGATATTATGTTTCCAGTAGTATCCCCCCAGAAGTTGTTTTGATATTTTTTCAATGTGGTGACTTTGAGAGCCATGATTGGTGTTAAACATGTGTAGTTGCAGAAATGCTTGGATGAGCCACTTTGGCATTTAATATTTTTCACCTCACAAATAATTTTTCCATGTTATTTGTTGCAAAAGATTTTTGGTTCAAATGGTTATATGCATGCTTAGTTTCACACTTCCTCGATGAGCTCTGGTGGGTTAACTAATCCTTTTCTGAGTGCAACATGGCCAAAATGGGTGTTCTAAAAAGTTTGAAATTTTGAAAATATAATGACAACCCATTTCTTTTTTTGGTTTGAAACATCTATAGCTCCATTTTAATCAAGATCAAAGGTCATTTGATACATTATTTTAATGTACTTTTGTTGCAGCAAACACGACCTCGGGGCCAATTTATAAAGGAGGTACCTAATTCTTAATGGCTAGGAAAAGTTTGAGGAAACAAGTATTTTCTAAACAATTTATTATAGCCACACACAAAAAATCTTGACTCTAGGGGTCAATGTTTGGGCATAGTGAATTTTCTCCGTTTGACCTACAAACTTAATTAAAATTTGCATTTTTCCTAAAGTTTCAAATGCTTATGTTTAAAATATTTTTGAATATTTTAAACATTATGCAAATATGAAAAATGCACTTAGGGAAAAAATAAAATATATTTCAAATGGTCTGAGCAAAAGCAAGTTTAATTCTTGCTTGTGATTGGCTGGAAAGTGGCTTTTACAACTTTCACTCTACACAGATGAACTCACGACCAATTGTTGTTTTGGTTTGTTTTTCCCATTTGAATTAGTGAGGGCACAATGGTTGTGTCCTCTCATCGCCCATCTTGGATTTGAGGGATCTTTCCTTTCACACATTGGTGATGGAGTATGTTTTGAGTTCTTTGTCGCTCATTGCTAATATATATCTCTATTTCTTGCACTGCATCCACGATACACCATGCTTGAGTGATGAAATTGTTAAGGGTAGATTTGTTGGTCTCCAATCTCTATTGTATTGAAGATTGAAGTGTTTCCTTCTTAATGGACATTTCTTATAGAGTATTTTGGGCAGATTTAATCAAGTATTAGTGCAAGATTAATAACTCTCACGTTTTTGGCTTTAGGGAAATATTTTGGGGGGTTTTTATTGGCTCAAAATTGCTACTCCATGGTCGAAAAGCACCCATTGATCATTACTAATACCTCGATAGTGATCTTAATCATATTTGTGATGAGTTTCGGGTGACTACAACGATTCAAATGCCCCTACAACAAGAAAAATGACTTGCACATTTTTCTATTACCATGGCTGCAAGAAGTTTCGTAAAAGTTCCTAGGGAAGTTGCAAAAAGGAGAATAGAGGATTTTGATGGATAGGAGGAATATCGCTCATCGCAATTTCTTTTTGCTTCTCCCAATCACATTAGTAATGGCACAATGATATCATCCATTGCTATTCTGGTTTACATTTTCACATTTTATGAGTGATATCCGATGGCTTTTCTCTTCATTTCACTCATCACTTATCAATATTTTCTTTTCCAAAAACATCAAAGATGTGCGATGAGAGTTCTCAAAGAAAATAAATGTGGTGGTTCCCATGATAGTTGATAAATTTTTAATAGAGAAAAAGGTATGTGTTTAAAACCTAAAGGTAAAACAAAATGATAAAGTGCACAGGACTGAATTTTTCCATGGTCTAATTTAAATAATTAACTCTTTCACAAAATTTTGGCTATGCATTATATTCATTAGGCATCACTACTATGTTCTCATTTTTCATTTCTATTCACGATATGTGATGAATGCTAGCAACGTCGGAATAAAGGGGTATGTGTAGGATCATGATGGGCCAAAAAGTGGCAATATGATGGGTATGTGGCTAACGACTATTTTTTTACCCACAATTGATGAAACGAAAAGGGTTTTTAAAAGAGATTCTCAGATTTCCACCAATATAAATTATGCTTTATTTTGAAATTAATAAGTAATTATTATTCATTTTTTATTCAAATTACAACTAAAGTCTTGATTGATAGGCTGATTGAAAAAAATCTCTAGCTTTCAAATAGTATCACATTTTTTGAATCCAAAACATGCGTCACATTCTATGCTTTGTATACAAAAGGATTAAAAAAAGAAAAATTGAATTTCATGAAGTTTTGACCAAGTTAAGGTGGTCAAACATATGAAATAATATAAAAAATATGCATCACATCGAGTCATGAGTCCTCTACTTATATATAAAATATTATAAAAAATATTATCATTTTATTGTGGTTAGAGTGGTCAGACAAACACCTACTTCTGATTTTTTCCTTGAAATTTAAGTACCACTACATTGAAATTTCAAATTTGCACCCTATAGATTTTTTTCTTGTAAAACAAACCTAGTAGTTTATAAACTACATTCAATTTTCTACATATTCTATTCTTACATATTTTTGAAATAATATAGATAACTTATTCAAATTTTTACGTCAAATTTCTTAACTCTGATTTTTCTGAATTTTTTGCCACTTAAGGGTCCGTTTTTTCCATGATGATCTTGCACATACCCAAAGGAAAATAGTGGAGCCTAGTTTAATATCAAATATATTATTATTTGAAAAGATCTTAATGATGGAAATAAAATAGGAAAGAAATGGGTAAAATGTGAAGGCATAATGCCTGATTGAAAAAAATTAAAAGCCATCATATTAAAAAGTCAAATTCTTTTGTAATGTAAAGTGGAATTTTCCTTTGATGGGAAGTGTGAAGTGAAAAGGGAAATACATGCACTATATAAATTTTTCCACAGTCCAATTGAAATAATTGAGGCCTTCACATAAGTTGAAGTCAAAACTTCAGTGGCTCGGAAAATAAACCAAACATTGTGTAGGGCTAATAATTTATTGGCTAATGTTTGAATCAATGTCTTCCCAATAAAGTGAAACTTTATTTGCTGGGCATTGAAAAAATGCATTTCATGGAGGTTGGAGGCTGCAAGTAAAAGTGAAGGATGAATTGAATAGGTGAAGGGGAGATTCTCATTTTTATAGTGAAAGGTTTTTACAAGCTAGCAAAATATTCTATATAGTAGGGAATTTCTTCAACGTGGGTAAAAGGAAAATAAAGAGAATGTTGAGTCTTCACAAAGGGGAATATTTTTATGTTGCACGACAGTGGATTGAGCAAGAAAATAGAGAGAAAGTTGAAGATTTTTGAGGAAGCAAAGATGAGAGAACCTAAATGTGCCAATTGTCTTCTTCAGATGAGCATTTAGGGTTTTTATTTTTCCTTAAGTATTGCTTTTCTGCCTCATTTTCAAGAGAGGCTGTTTTGTAATTAATCATAGAGCATATTGTAAGGTGAATATAGAAAATTTCAATGGTTATTTTTTAGGTTGGATTTTATGATATCTTTGTAATTTTGATTGCAATACTGGTAGGATAATAATGAATAGTGTAATTTCAAGACTACTTTCTCTCCTATGTGCTTGTTTTATGAGTTTTGGATACATATAATAAATGATTTTTTTTTCACCTCCATTGGTTTTCAGTGGGTGTATGGTTTATTTCTTTCGCATTAATTCAAGGAATTAATATATGTTCTTGAAGGAAGTTGTAGAATCATGTGAATTAAGTGCTAGGATTCTCATAAGAAGTTGTCATCAAGATATTATGTGGAAATTTTGTAATGCAACATTTCAAAGCTTTATGTAATGTTAGTTTGAAGATTGTTATCAGATTATGTGGGTGTTTAAGATGATTATGTTCTAATGAATGAAGAATTGATCTAAGTGGTTTATTCATGTTATATTTTGTTGGTTGATTCAACAGCTGATCACAAATTTAAATCAAATAAAATATCATTCTCAGTTTGTTTGTGTGTTGAGCTCATTTTGTTACATTTCTCATGTTTAAATTAGGTAGTACTGTAGAGGTCAGCCAACCCTTTATAGTATTGTTTCTATTAAGCATATGAAGGAGAAACATCTATTTATAGTGTATTTGATACTTTGGCACAAAAGTATCTATAAATATAATGATTGGCATTACCCTCCCAGGTTTAACAAATCTTGAAGTGCAAGGGAGAAAGGGGTATTTTATTCACTCTCCTGTTCATTGGCCATATCAACCTATTGAGTCTGAGTATGAGAGAATGACTACTCTTTAGGACTCATTGCATCTGTTGATTTGGGAAGCAATAGGTTCTTCTAAAAGGACTTCATCACAAGTATGGGAATGATTAATGGTTGAATATTGTTTATCAAGAGAGGTTTCACGAGGTGAAGGGGGAGAACTAAGATATTCATGACCTTCATTGACTGTGTTGTCTAACATCAAAGTATCTACTTGACAACTAGGAGAGATACTAGAAGAAGAACAAATGTTGTTTTCAAGATTACCTATGGTTATGTGGTATTGTTATAAATGTCGTGTCCACTAAGATAGGTAAGAGGAGACAAAAAATGAGGATTCTCAAAACTCTCATGAATTGGTTCTTCTACCAAAATATCTTTGTCACTAATGGGAGAGATATTAGGAGAAGAACAAATATGATCGTTAGGAATGTCCAAGGTTGTAGTCTCTTTTACAAAACCACTCTCATAGGGAAGAGATAGGAAATGTTTCTTAGCATGTCTAAATATGTAAGGTACTAGCATTGTTTGAATAAGAATGAAAAGTGTAGGTAACCATTTCATGCAATGTTTTAGCAATATGAACAATGTATATGCAAAGGTACAAAATATTCTTATCCAATATTTGCAAGATTTGTAGAAAGCAAACAATGTACATGCAAGAATGAAAAACTCTTTTATCAAACTTTTGTAAAGTTTTATGAATAGAAATATTGTATATGAAAAATGAAAAGTACTTTTATCAATGTGATGCAAAATTGTAGAAATGGAAGCATTTTCAGATGTAAGGATGTTTGCAATTGAAGTGATTTGAAGAATGAGACTGCAATCTAAAATGATGTTTTTGAGCTAAGTGCATAAAACAAATGTGCCAAAAAATTTCTAGACTTATACTATATGATACTAGGAGGCTTAGGGAGCACAAAAATGAGGTTTCTAATGCTATATGTTCAGTTAGTCAAAAATTTGGATAGGGACTGATTCACCCAATATGGTGAATGAATCCCAGTACTGGTTTTTTGCAAAATTTGCAAATTTTTTGAGTTTTGATATGTTTGCTATTGTAAAATGCAGACCTAAGATGGAGACATAGAATTGTAGAAAAATATAAGGAAATTAAATGCAAAAATGTAAGATAAATGACCTTTTCTCTAATGAAAAAAATTAAAACCCTAGATGCAAATTAACCAATGCAACTCTAATGAAAATTCAATGCAAGCTAGGATTAGGATGAAAATGGACTCCAAATGAGAAAAGAAGATGTTCAAAAAGAAGGTTCACCAAAATGAACCATAGATTTTTGGGTAGGGATTTATAGGCTACTCTTGCACTCTTTGGATGTTTCACCTAAAAGGAGAAAGATAAACCCCACTCAAAAGTCTAGGTGGTTCACTCAAACTAAGATATGCATGATGAAGTTAAGACTAAATGCAATGATATAGATGCAATGAAATAATAAAATTGATTGATTATGAATGAAAAACTTAAGAAATGTAACTTGTTTGAAAACACATTATGATCAATATGCATAAAACACCTAGAAATGAATACAAAATTACAACAAAACTTGATGAAATTGAAAGTGTGCACCTAGAATTTCGATGGAGACTGGAAATTCCTTTTGGAATGCTACTGATGTTGATTTTTAGGCCTGGTGGGACTCATTCACCATTTTGGGTGAATCAATCCCAGTTCTGTAAAACTGTTCCATAACTTGTTTATGACAAAAGGGTATCTAAAAATGCAGAAAACTCAAAATTGACCTAGAAGTGGGACTCATTCACCACCCATGGAAAATGAGTCCACTTTTGAAATTTTGAATATTCAAAGGTGGAATCTGGAGCTCTCAATCTACACTTTGGTTCTCTATAGGTGTTCGCTTTCGAAACTCTGATTTCTGAGCCTGAAAGTGGGTTTTTTGTTGATATTTTGACTTGTTGAATGAGGAGAAGGATTTCCAAGATTCAATGATTTCCAAGATTGCAAGATGCCTAAACTTGCAAACACAAGCCAAGAGAGAGAAATGTTGAATGTTAGGGCATGGGAATTTCCCTCGATCAAATCCCTTTTATGTAAAATTTAAACCAAAATGATGAAAGAATGGAATAAAACATGCAATAATGGAGTTGATTACCTTGCCATGAATATTGATTTTGAATTTCTACAACAAAACATGGAGATTCTTCCCTTGAATGTCATTGGAAGCTAACTTAATGACTTGCAATGATGAAACCCGAAGTTGCTTGACTTGAGATGGAAGAATGATGGATGAATAATGAAGAATGAATGTGAAAATGAGTTAGGATATGTAAAATGAGGAGAAAAACACATATTTATACACACTTGTGCCTTAGTAACTTGAAGATGCCTCATCATAGGCTGACATAAGGTGATTTTAAATAAAAACCCGAAATTAAATTTTAAATATTTTGAATTTTGAGCTAAAAGGAACTCATTCGCTACCCATGGCGAATGGGTCCCACCTTGGACTTGAAAGTGGGTGTTGGGAATTATCTTGCATTTAATGTTGTTTTTTGGGTTTATATTAAAAAACACACTTAATTAAGCCTTATGATTGCATAAAGGGGTCAAATAAAGATAAGAAAGGTGTAAATAGTGAAATTAAGCCTAGAAAAGCATGAAATCTTGTTACAAGACTTTACAACACTTCAAAATAGGACTTGAAAAGTGATGAAAAGGTGATTTTTGGATCAAATGTAATGAATAGAGTCTAGAAAAGTGTAGAAATGTGTTACAACACTTCACAACACCTTCACAAGACATCAATAAATGAATTTTATTTAGTTTGCAAGGGTCCAAGACCTAGTGTGGATGCATAAAATGCCTCACAACACTTGAATCAAGGCCTCATTAAGTCCAGTTTATCATCAATTATTCCCATTTCAAGCAAGAGGTCCTTTTTTCTACGGTACAACAATAATCTTTTTTTTTAATTGGACTAAGAAAAAAATCAAATTACATCAAAGAAAAAATGTTGAAATTATCAGCTGAGTGCAGTGGTTTCTAGGAGGCCACCAAAAGAATAACAACACTAGAAAAAAAAGCTACAACAACTATATTACCAACAACAAAAACTAAGAAACAACATCAAAGCATATAAGCTACAAATACTACAACTATATTAACAATAGTAACAAACCATATTTAAGCTGCAACAACAACTATAACAATAGATACACCAAACAATGTCAATTAAAAAAGTATTGAAGCATAGAACAACAAGTTAATGGACAATCATTTTGTAGAGAACCAAGTAACTCGGCATCAAAAGAGTAGAGGTACTACCATAACCTCCAAGTCCACCAAGAAATAGCCTCCTTAATAAGACATCTATCCTTCAACTAGCTATAGTTGTGTTTGAACATTGTAGATAGTTGTTTTAAGCTCATTATTAGTTTGTAAAAATCTCCAACCACAACAACCAAATTTATAATATACATAGAAATATTCCAGTTGAATTGTAGATTTTTGGCACCCTAATCCTTTCTAGCACTTCTAGGGTTTTTCACCTAAAAGGAAAAAGAAGAGCCAAAATATTTAGCTAGGTTCACTCAATTTGATATACATATGATGTTATTTAGGCCAAATGAGATGATCTAAATGCAACTAATCTATGAAATTGATTCAATATGAATGCAAAACCTAAGAAACAAGTGATGTTTAAAAACACATTGTGTAATGCAATAATGAACTAGAAATGAATGCAAAGCTAAAACAAAATGAATGAAACTTGAAGTGTGCACCTGAAAGCTTGAAGGAGACTGGAAATTGCTTCTAAAACACTAATGATGCTGATTTTCAAGCTTGGAGGGACTCATTCGCCATTCTGGGCGAATCAATCCTAGTTTTTCCAAATTGAGCTTAGACCCGTTTCTGACAAAAAGGTATCAAAAAATGGAGAAAACACAAAGCTGAACAGGAACTGGGACTCATTTACCACTCATGGACAATGAGTCCACTTTTGAATTTTTGTATTTTCAAAAGTGGATTCTGGAGGTTTTGATCTACACTTTGACTTCCTATAGGTGTCTGCTTTTGAAACTCTGATTTACGGGTCTAAAAATAAGTTTTTGTTGATATTTTGACTTGTTGAATGAAGAGAATACTTTAGCAACCTTACAACTTGATCTTCAATTATTTACAAGCTTCCAAGAATCCTAAATCTACAAACACACAATGCAAGAGAGATAGAGATGTTGAATGTTAGGGCATGTGGATTTCCCTTGGTCAAACCCCTTTTAGGTAATTAAACAAAAATGGTGTAAGAATGGAATGAAACATGCAATAATGGAATTTATTACCTTGACATGATGTTTGATCTTGAAAGTCTGTAGAAAAACATTAAGGATCTACCCTTGAATGTCTGAAAATTGATGTCTTGGTGACTTGAAGTAAAGAAACCCTAAGTTTTTTGAATTGAGATGGAAGATTAATGAATGAAAAGAGATAAGAGATGTGAAAATGAGTTAAAATACTTGTATTTATAGGAAATTGACCCATTTCATCCATTAATACCTCATCACAAGCTGACATGAAGTTTAATATTTAACTTAAATTTTAATTTTTTTCCTGCTCAAAGGTCAAAATTGAGCCAAATGGGACTCATTCACCACACATGGTGAATGGGTCCCACCTGGATGGGACTGATTCATCATGAGTAGTGAATGGGTCCCACAAGGGCCAATTTGACAGCTAGGAAGTTAGGAGATAAGGAAATAAGGTTTAAAATACAACTTTGTCTGGTAGTAAATCAATTTGAGCCTCAAATGCACAATATGAGGTAATAGGGGCCTATTAATGATGATGTAAATGTTAATTATGGCTTGGGATACAAAATTTAATTTGAAAGCATGATTAAATACACTTTGCAACAATAAAATGAGGTCTACATAGCCTAGGAAGGCACAAGTACCAATGTGAATGTGCAAGAAACATTACAACACTAGTTTAACATTAAGTTTATTTCAAAGACCTTATAGATTGATGTGATAATGCATTTAAGTACATTTTATAATGTTGAATTAGGGAGAAATAGGTTCATTAAGTCTAGAAAGTTGTGAAAGTCCTTTACAACACCTTTACACGATGTTAAAAGCATTCTATTCAATTTACAAGGGTCCAAGACCTAGTGTGGATGCATAAAATGCCTCACAACACCTGATTCAAGGCCTCACTAAGTCCAATTAATCATTAATTAATCCCATGTCAAGCAAAGGGTACTTTTTTCTAGGACACATTTAGCCCCCACTTTAGTGAGAGGATGAACTTGCTTCAAACTCACACTAAAGTAGGCTTTCAAGAGAGATTTGAGTGCACAGATGTAGATGAAAAAGAATCAAAAAGATAAAAGGAGGTGGCCAAGCCCCTTGGATCAAAGATCCTAAGTCAAGTCCCCAAGGTACAAAATCAAGAAGAAAAATGTGGTGGAAAAGATGTACTCACTCTAGGGCCATGGATTTTTAGGTCGTTTGTGGGGTGAGAAGTCTAGAACATACTCACTTTGGGGCCACACAAATTTAGATTGTCTACGGGGTGAGAAATCCCAAAAGATGAGAAACATATGCTAGTTTTTATGCACTCACAAACACATGGGAGGTTATGGGGAAATTCGAGTCACTAGATGGGCTTCTCGCTCAACCATATCAAAGTTATACCTCCTAATAAATTTAATAAGGTGCCACAAAGGAAAATGGTTTTCAAGCTCCATGAGGTTAAAAAAAATTCGTATGCTTTACACTCATAAACATTGTTAATACAGAATAGTGTAAGGATTGTTCAAAGGAATTTTTCTTTTTTCATGCAATGTCTCATATTAGTGAACATCATGTTTAATGTATCCAAGAGAGGATAAGTGCAAATGATCTCATCTTGTTTCTAAGAGAGGAAAAGTGCAAGGTCTCATCTTGGGCAACATTGTACCTAATTCTTCCAAGAGAGGAAATTGCAAGAAAAATAAAATCACACAATGAAATGTGAGTGTTGATGTATTCCCCCACTTTAAAGTGGTTGTGAGCACCCGTACTATGAACAATTGCTTTAAAATAGAATAAGGAGAGAAGAAGACAATGAGAGCTTACTCAAAAATCCCTATGCCAAGTCATATGTTTTTTATAAGCTACGTCATTAAAAAGGGAAGTATGTCATGTATGTGAGCCAACTTAAGGCATGTCATCCACATCCCAATATTGCTCTTGTGTATTCATGAAAGGTTAATGACTAACCAAAGGAAGCAATCACAAGTGACATAGGAGGATAACTCTATCAAACCCCTTGCCCCCACTTAGTGCAAGACAAAGGTGAGCCAAAACAATTGATGAAATGTAGGTGAGAGTAAAAATAGGTATCAATTAGAGGAATTAGGTGCCCCCATAGAGGGAAGCAGACCAAACTCTTGAAAATGTTGGATTTATGACTGAAAACTTTACATTCATTAGTGGATTGTCTAAGTACTCTATGATATGCATAGGATGAAGTCTTGTAATAGGATTTATTTCAAGTTTTGGGAGGGAGAGTGATAAAGTGATCTTGGAGGAGTCTCAATAAGATACCCTCTTGATCAATGGTAGGAGGTTTTCTTGTGATTGGTTGCAAAGATGCATCTTGCTTAGTAGTAGATGCCATACTTACGCAAGACTCTTGAGATTGCAAGATTTTTTTTCTCCATTATAGGAGGATAAAAAATCTAACAAATGAAAATCATGAGCATTTTGCGAGATGACATTGACATTAAGTGAATGTGTAGTTGTATGTTGCATTTTTGGTAAAGGATGATGTTTAAGACCACTAGTTATTAAGGATGATTTAGGAGTATGTTGTGATATTGTTTATGTTGGGTGAAGGTTTGGTGATCTCTATTATAGGACAATAACCAATACCATAAGTTGTTTGTTATGTGAAGGGGTCTATAGGGTTGCAGATACCTTGTTCGTTAGTAGCACATACTTTTCCATGATATCCAAGTTGTTTCATAATCTCAAAACCTTTTCCATAAAGCATTTTCATTGTGTTTGGATTAGGTGGTTGTTCGTTATTATGTTCATCAAAGGTTGTTGTGTAGGTTGCTTCTTTGTTGAAAGTGGTTGAGGTGGATGCTTTCGAAAGGTCGTCTAAAGTTGGTGTTGAAATTATTGTTGTGTCTTTTCCCTTATTTGAATCTTTGTGGATGATTTTGTATTCACTTGTGAAGTCATGCTCAAAATCCAAGGAACCCCAATCATCTTCCAATAGTTTAGTGTGATGTTTAATATGTTGTTGTTTGTATTTTTTTTGTGCAAGTTCCACTTGCTTGGTTGGTGTTAATGTGGTCAAGGTGTTCTCTCTGGTTTTGTCAATTTGTAAGACACTATAAGGTTTGGGGTCAGCATCAAGGGTGTATACTTTGTTGTCGTAAATGTATTTCATTTTGCACGAAGAGTGGAGGGCACACCATTCATGGCATGAATCCGTTCTCTACCTAAGATAAGATTTCATGAAATTTCATAAGGCATGACGTGGATTGGTGTATTCAAGGTGACCACTCCAGCGATAAGAGGCACAATGATTACCCCTAGTGGTTTCATTTCGACATTGTCAAATCCCTTAATAGATAGAGAATCAAGTCAAATGGTTGATTTATCATTGCCAAGCCTATCAAAAAGACTCATACAACACACATTAAGGACATAACCATTATCTACAAGAGTTATCTTTATCCCTTTTGTGTTGTATTGAACGATGATCATGAAAGCTTCATTTTTTTTCACAACTCTAAAGGAGGGAGCTCGTGTTGATGGAAAATAATGTCAAGATTTGTGCTATGGATTAAAGCTACCACATCATTTAGAGTTGTACTAGGAGGAACTATAAAATTTTTTAAGGTTTTTTGAAGAATAGTGTGGTAATTTGGTGATTTCTAAAGTAAATACCAAAGGAAAATCTTTGTAGGAGTATTCTTTAATTTTTCAACAAGATCATACTCCTTTGTGTGTGAGATGTAACAAGGATCACTAGGCGGATTGGGTAAAGGTAAAGGGATTGGGGTTGGTTGTGGTAGTTGGGGATTATTTCAAGTGTTATATGTATGAGCAATGGTATTATAGCTCACTTGTTGCGATACATTATTCTTAGGTGGGTATAGGGTGAGTTCAGGTTTGTTTTGAGTTTGTTGTTTCTGTGAAGGGGGGTAGAGAATTAGAGGGTTGTTAGAATGTACCACAGGGTATGTATGAGGTTCATTGATAGAGTGGGATCTAATGGACACTTGTGCATTCATAACCTTAGTAGTCTTGGTTTGATGTAGTTCTAATGAAGGAAATAAAGAACCAATTGTTTATGGAAGGAAGATACTTTATGATTGTTGTCATTTTCTAACATCATGATATTCTCCCTAGAAGGAGAGATTTTAGGAGAACAACAAGCCACATGTCATTGAAAAGTAAGGCTAGGTTCTTCCAAAATGACTTCATCACTAATAGGGGAATGACCAATGATAGGATTACCAAGAGGGGGACGATTAGGAGAAGGTGTTAGGTGAATGCCCATTTCCCTTAAGGTATTATTCTCTTTTTCTATTTTATCTACCCAACTAGGAGAGTTTTTAATTTGTTCATCCAAGTTTGAAGTGCGTAAAGTAGCTTCATGACAAGTGAGGGAGGCATCAAGAGAAGGATCACTATGTTTTTCAAATAGATTACCCCAAATGGGAGGAGCATTAGGGAAGGGAGGGTCAAGATTCTCATGACTCGTAATAGAGATGTCTTGTAATACCATCCAATCCTTTTGACATCGAGGATGGATATTAGGAGATGGAAAAGTTTGATTGTCATGGTTATGGAGATTAGTGAAGGTGGTATTCAAGAATGTTTCTATCTTTTCATCTTCTTGTTTTATGATGTCTTCCAAAGGTTGAAGAGGAGAGGGACAATCAAGACCAATAATACTTGTAGCTCCTTTAACCAAAATACCTTCATCATTAATAGGAGAGGTATCAAGAGAGGAAAAAGTATGAGTGTCATTATTATTGACACTTGCATCCTATTGTTTTATTATATTCTTGGAAATATGATAGGTACTAGGAGGGTATGCAAAATGCTTATCAAATGTTTTACTTTGTTGTCCTAGATTATGTTCATGAAAAATAGAATCATACAAGCCACTTGCTAATCTAGAAACATGGAATGCTTTAAGAGAACACACACTAACATGAGAAATTAAATAAAGTGAAATGAAATGACTTAAAATGAAATGAAATTTTCATATATGAAATAAGGTAATGTTCTAATTACACTATCCACCAATCAGAAAATGACATGAAAAATGTAAATGCAAAATTAAAAAATGCATAAAATGAGCTATTTTAAGTGATATCTAGTGAAATGTATGCTATATAAATGTACCTAGCTGATCTAGGTAGGTTAAGGCACCAAACATAAACTTAAAAATAGAGTTCTGAGTTCTGAAAAATGCAGTTTCAGGGGCCAAAAGGGATTGATTTGCCTAGGGTGGTGAATGAGTCCCAATATGGACTTTTTTCAAAATTTTCAAAAATATTTGGGGGATTTTTATGGTTTCTAAGTTCTCTGATGCAAAACTAAATGAAAAATATAGAACTTTAGAAACGTTACATGAAATTAGATGTAAAAAATGCAACCAAAATGCACTTTTTATGAATACAAAATTTGAAACCTAGCATGCAAACGAAATCATGCAAACCCTACTGCAAGACCAATGCAAGGCTAGATCTATGATGAAAGACCCCAAAATTATATAAGAAAGTGTTTTAAAAAGAAGGTTCACCAAAATGAATAGTAGATTTTTGGCACCCTAATACTTTTTGGCACTTCTAGGGTTTTTCACCTAAAAGGAGAAAGAAGAGCCAAAAGATCTAGCTAGGTTCACTCAATCTGAGATATATATGATGTTATTTAGGCTAAATGAGATGATCTAAATGCAAATAAGCTATAAAATTGATCGAATATGAATGAAAAATCTAAGAAACATGTGATGTTTGAAAACACATTGTGTAATGCAATAATGAACTAGAAATGAATGCAAAGCTAAATAGAAATGAATGAAACTTGAAGTGTGCACCTGAAAGCTTGAATGAGACTAGAAATTGCTTCTAAAACATTGTTGATGCTGATTTTCAAGCTTGGAGGGACTCATTCACCATTTTGGGTGAATTAGTCCCAGTTCTGCCAAACTGAGCTAGGACCGATTTCTGACAAAAGGGTATCAGAAAATGCAAAAAACACAAAACTGACCTAGAAGTGGGACTCATTCTCCACTCATGGAGAATGAGTCCACTTTTGAATTTTGGTATTTTCAAAAGTGGATTTTGAAGCTTTCGATCTACACATTGACTTCCTATAGGTGTCCACTTCTGAAACTTTGATTTATGGGTTTGAAAATGAGTTTTTGTTGATATTTTGACTTTTTGAATGAAGAGAATACTTTAGCAACCTTACAACTTGATCTTCAATTATTTACAAGCTTCCAAGAATCCTAAATATGCTAACACAAAATGCAAGAGAGGAAGATGTTGAATGTTAGGGAATGGGAGTTTGCCTTGGTCAAACCCCTTTTAGGTAATTAAACCAAAATGGTGTAAGAATGGAATGAAACAATCAATAATGGAATTGATTACCTTGCCATGATGTTAGATCTTGAAAGTCTGTAGAAAAACATGAAGGATCTACCCTTGAATGTCTGAAAATTGATATCTTGGTGACTTGAAATGAAGAAACCCTAAGTTGTTTGACTTGAGATGGAATATTAATGAATGTAAAGAGATAAGAGATGTGAAAATGAGTTAAAAGACTTGTATTTATAGGAAATTTATCTATTTCATCCATTAATACCTTATCACAGGGTGACATGAAGTGATATTAAACTTAAATTTCACTTTTTTTCCTACTCAAAGGTCAAAATTGAGCCAAATGGGACTCATTTGCCACACATGGTGAATGGGTCCCACCTGGATGGGATTGATTTTCCATGCATGGTGAATGGGTCTCACAAGGGCCAATTTGATAGCTAGGAAGCTATGAGATAAGGAAATAAGGTTTAAAGTGCAAATTTGTTAGGTATTTGATTGTTTTAGCCTTAGGATGCACAATATGGGGTAATAGTGGCCTATTAATGATGATGTAAATGTTAATTAGGGCTTGGGACACAAAATTTAATGTGAAAGTGTGATTAAATACACTTTTCAACACTAAAATTAGGTCCACAAAGCTTAGGAAGGCCCAAGAACCAATGTGAATGTGCAAGACACATTACAACACTAGTTTAAAATAACATTAAGTTTATTTCAAAAACCTTCTAGATTGATGTGATAATGCATTTGAATACATTTTATAATGTTAAATTAGGGAGAAATAGGTTCATTAAGTCTAGAAAGGTGTGAAAGTCCTTTACAACACTTTACAACACCTTTACAAGATGCCTTTAAAAGCATGTTGTTCAATTTGCAAGGGTCCAAAACCTAGTGTGGATGCATAAAATGCCTCACAATACCTAAATAAAGGCCTCATTATGTCTAATTTATCATGAATTAATCCCATGCCAAGAAAAGGGTACTTTTTTCTCTGGCACACCAACATATTAGGTGAAGTTCAATTTTGTGGGGTTGATATGTTTAAGAGAAGACTACGGAGTAGCGAAACTTCCAAATAAATTTGAGAATGGCTTGCTTGCATAGTTGTGTACGGTTATTGTGATGGGGAGAAACACCAAAGAGAGCAGTTTTCCATGACCCAGTATGTTTAAAGAGGGTGGGAAGCAAAGAAAAAAGGGATTGCCACAAGATGCAAGCTTGAGGGAAAAACCAAAAATCATGTTTCATAGATTCAAATTTGGCACAAAAAGGACGTAAAAAAGGAGGATGGAGAAATTTGAGGTGATTACCAATAGGAAATTTGACATGAAGAATCTTCCATGCTAAGAGTTGGGCTTCAGCATCAGCTTTAGAATTCCAAATTTGAAGGTTAGTCTCATTCCACTTTGATCGACTAAACTTACAGTTCCACTTGACATTGAGATGAGGTGAGAGAAAAAATGAAGAAGTTGTTTATATACAGATTTGAGGGTGAAGAAGTAGATATTGAATTTTTTAGGCCACTTCTAGTCTTTCAAAAAACTAGAATGACAAGGAGATGACAAGAGATAGAAAAGTTCAGGGGAGACCAGTTGTTGGATTTGAAGAAGAGGTTGTTTAGTGGAAGGGGCCAAGTTAAAATCAGTTCATAGTTGCTACCAAGATTTCCAATCAGATAGTAGTTGTAATTGATCTAGTGATAGATAAAACACTCATAAAATAAATAAAATTAGGCTAACATATGCTTTGTGTCATGTTGTGAATGTTATAAACTATTGATATCCAAGTTTTTACTCTATTAAAAAGTTGGTATTCTCAAGTTGGTACATAAATTTTCTTATTATAAACTTATTGTAGATTTTTTTTCATAATATATTTGTGACCTAATAATCTACAATATAAGCCAAATAATAATATCATGAAAAATAAGTGGAGGGGTTAAATTTATCATAGATTCTTTATATTAACCATAAGATTGTGAATAGATTCATTAGAATATTTTTTTTAAGTAGAGGTTGGTAAAATTGAAAATTATTTGAGAATGTAACATTTTTGTAGAGCTCCATGAGCATGAACATAACTAGTATATTATAACCTTTATAACTAGGAATATAGGTTTCATTTTTTGCAAAAATGGGCATGTGTAGAAAGATTGGGGATTAAAAGGTGACCAAAACTACTTTTTGGTCCATTTTTCTTATAACATGAGCACATCATGATGTGCTTGATTTATAATGTGAGTGCATTATAATAGGATCGCATATTTCTTCCATAAAATAAAAAATAATGTTATCCAAAATGTGAGCATGTTATAATGTTCTTTCATTTTAAATTTCTTTCCAAACGAATGAACCTTAGTGTTTTATTTTGCTTGGGAATCCAACCTAAAGGCTTGGACTTGCATTTCAATGCCAAAAAATGTTTTTTCTACAAAATATTAAAAAAAACTAGATTTTGAGTATGTTCTTCATCAAGTTTAATTTTTTTTGATGTTGATTAAAAAATTACACAATAACATCAAGATATCTCTTACCTTTTTAACCATGCAATTTTTTCTATATTTTGAACACATTAAGTTTTTTATCTTAAGTTTTTGTTGTATTACCTTCCTTTTTCCCAAAATTATATGTATAGTATTTTTTTGCATCATTTTTTATCCATTCATCCAAATGTGAAAAGAAAAAATTACATTCTAGACTCGTGCATTAAAAAATTGATTGGGTTTCAAAAATATTAGTGGGGAGGGTATGTGCAGGATCATGATGGGCCAAAAAGTGGCAATATGATGGGTATGTGGCTGATGACTATTTTTTTACCCAAAATTGATGAAACAAAAATGGTTTTTAAAGGAGATTCTCAACTTTCCACCAATATAAATTATTCTTTATTTTGAATTTAATAAGTAATTATTATTTATTTTCTATTCAAATTATGACTAAAGTCCTAATTGATAGGTTGATTGAAAAAATCTATATAGCTTTCAAATGGTATCACATTTTGAATCAAAACATGTGTCACATTCTATGCTTCACATAATATAGGATTAAAAAAAAAAATTTGAATTTCATGAATTTTTTACCAAGTTAAGGTGGTTAGACATACAAGTTTTTATATTTTTTAAAAAATTGTAATAAAAAATCATAATTAATTATTTACTTGGAAAAAAATTATAAAAAAATATGCATCACATTGGGGCATGAGTCCTCTACTTATATCTAAAATATTATAAAAAAATATTATCATTTTATTGTGATTAGGGTGATCAAATAGACACCTACTTATTTTTTCCCTAAAATTTAAGTACCATTGCATTGAAATTTCAAATTTTCACTAAATAGATTTTAAAAAAAAAAAAACCTAGTAGATTAGAAACTACATTCAATTTGCTACAGATTCTATTCTTACATTTTTTTAAATAGTATAAATAACTTATTGAAATTTTTATGTCAAGTTGCCTAACTTTAATTTTTCTGAATTTTTTTGCCACTTAAGGGTCTATTTTTTCCATGATGATCCTACACATACCCGGGAGAATATGCTCAATGCTACATTTTTTAGGATTTTTCCACTTTGCAAATTAGTTAAAATCTATATATTCATTAAAAAATAGCAAAACTATTAGGCATAAACTATGTGATAGCTATTTCCACCAAAGTAATTTGTGAAATACTTTTAAAAGGTCAAAATTTTAGGGGGAGCACACTGGATGTTGTATTATATTTTTTTGACAAAATAAGGAGCACTTTGTGTATTCCTATCTAAACCGACTCTTAATCTCCACAATTTTGATACAAAATTTTGTTCTTTATAAACTAGATCTTGAGCACTACAAATATTTTTCCTATTACATCTTCAACTTTTGAACATGGATATCTTCAAGTTATCATCCAAGATCAAATTTTATTAATTTGAGTAAAAATATTTCCCTTTTAACCCCCATTTTGTCTCCCATTTCCATGTGCATATCCAAATAAAAAATTTAATAACTAATAAAAAGTGGGAAATAAATTCCTTAGACATGTAGTTAATTTTGTATGTAATTTCTTGCTATCTATTCTTACATAATCTATCTAATCTACTCAATACATTATTTCCCATTGATTTAATTTATAATGAACAATAAATATTTATAATGCTGACTTTTCAATATTTTAGCATACCGTTTGGATTTCATTTGAATTAAAAATAATGTTAGCTAAAATGTATACATAATTACTTCTAGTTAAATAAGTGGTAGCAAAAATGATGGAGATATAATTAAAATGCATATATAGGGAGATCACATTAGGTTTCTAATAAAAAAATCATTCAATGGTTGGTGGACATTGGTTCTATTTCTTATATAAAGATAATCAAGAGGAGTTGTGCAAGTTTATAAATGGTCCAATTTTTGGACCATGTATTAATTAGTTTCCACTATGTTGAAATTTGTGGAAAGCTAGATGTTGGAACACCTAGGATCAATTGGACACCAAAATAAACCTTCACAAAAAGAGAGAAGTAATAGGAGAATTTATTTCATTAGGAGTGAAAAGGAATGCATTGGGTAAACCCACAAAAGTGGTTTACAATTTGAGAGAGGAAGGAAAAATTGCAAAAAATGACCCCATGCAAAAAATATTGGTTTTTGGGGTTCAAATGAACCCTTTGGTTTGAGAAAACCAAAAATGGGTTTGAATGCACCCTGGTTCGAGTGAACCAATTAAATGAAAAGTCCCACAATTCCCACCAAAAAAATAAAGAAAACATTTTTTGAAAGGGGGTTTGAATGAACCCTGGTTTGAGTGAACCCCTAGGGGTTCACTTGAATCCCCCCTGGTTCACCCGAATCCCCCTAGTTCACCCAAACCCCCCTTTTCCCACCTTCTCATCCTTTGGCACCAAAAAAGTCCAGAATTTTGTGTTTCAAAGCTCAGGTTGAGGATGAAAATGGAGGAGAATTCACAGACCCAACCGGATGATGGTAGTCCTCAGAATGAGCTATCCAACAAATATGATTTTAATATGTTTTGGTTTTATTATGTATTTATTTTTTTACTTTTATTAAACATAGGTTTTTCACTGAAAATCAAGCTCTCTATTCTACACATGTGGAAAAATAGTAGATTATAAAAAAAAATTGAAAAATATGAGTGCACTAGATATTGAAGTCCTTGATCCAACAAAAAAAATTTGAATTTTGATACATACAAAAAATTTATGCGTTATACAGTTTGCCTATGTCTTAATTGTAATTGGTTTGACTTTGAAACTTGATTAAGGAAAAAATATTCAATATAAAATGATCTAATGAATTGGAAGCACTAGCTATTGTAGTTACAAATCTAAATTTAAAAAAAATAGAATTTTATCCTTCATGGTAAAAAATTTATGCATTATGTAGTGAGCGTCACTCCTTAAAAATGTTGTTTACTGAGAAAAACTAGTTTTCGAAGGAGATGGAAAAATAAGTGCAATCTAATTCCAAAAAAAATCAAAAATAAATAAATTAGAATCTATAGAAAAAATGTGACAAATCACTAGTTGCATCATCTTCAAATTCTTCACGGTTTAGCCACTATAGGTGCCCTAAAATGAAGATTTAGCTAGAAAAAAGTTATTTCAGTGTCTAGTTTGGCCAAAAATTGTAATTTCAGTATTGTGAGATCACCCAATTGTGATGTGAAAACATAATGTACAAAGTGCCTTGAAAATCCATGAAAAGTGGGTGATGGGTGAGAAACTTCCTAGCATGGGAAAAACTACCTAAATAATAAATGCACAATTAATCCTAAGTAAACTTAAGAAGGAAAATATCCACTCTAACACCCACCTTTAAGTGCAACTTAGGGAAAATAAAAATGCAAAATGAGATGCAAAAAATGGGTCCTGACAATGAGGCCATGTTAGGCACCCATGCACAACTATAATAAAAAAAAAAATCTCTCACAAGTAGAGAAAAGGAGAAAAACCCTATGGGAAAAAACCCCTCTCCAAAAGAGAGAAAAATAGAAAAGAGAGAAAGAAGGAAGGAGGACTCATCAAGAACCCCCAAGGACAACTTCCTTCACCCCAAGCATTGATCTCAACAAAAGATATCGAGGATATGCCAAAGGTTTAGTGAAGATGTCTGTAGACTATTGCTCCATAGGAAAATACTCCAAACTCAAAACACCCTACTGAATGAGTTGCCGAATGAAGTGCATGTGGATCTCAATATGGTTCCTGTGCTAAGGCTCCACTGGTTTGTGAGAAATATGTATGTTACTTTGATTATCATACCAAAGAGTAGTGGGATGATCAATAGGAAATCCAAACTTAGCCATCAACTGTCAAACCCACAAACCTCCTAACTAGCCAAAATAGTGCCTCGGTACTTAGCCTCATTCGATGATAATGCAATAGTATTTTTCTTCTTGCAAGACCATGCAATCAAAATAGAACCAAGACAAAAGACAAATCCAGAAGTAGAATTTTGATCA
Source organism: Sequoia sempervirens (assembly GCA_007258455.2). Lineage (NCBI taxonomy): Eukaryota > Viridiplantae > Streptophyta > Pinopsida > Cupressales > Cupressaceae > Sequoia > Sequoia sempervirens. Next base: position 208,665,562 of record VDFB02000017.1, read on the forward strand.
TCAACATCACCAACCCAATCTGAGTCAGTGAAGCTCACAATCTGAGTAGCACCTGATGTGTAATGAATTTCAAATTGTGTAGTTCCCTGAATGTACCACAAGATGCATTTGGCTGCCTTCCAATGACTCTCATGAGGATCTTGAGAGAAATGGGAGACAAGACCAACTGCAAAGGAAATATCAGGATGACTATGTGTCAAGTACAAGTTATTTCCAACCAACTACCAATACAAGGTAACATCCATTGAAGGAGTACTACAATTGTACTACAACACCACCTGTTTGAAAAGGAGTGGGGGCTAGCTTGCAATCATTGGATCTGAAACCTCTAAAGCAAATCAAGAGCATACTTTTGTTGGGAAATAGAAATACTTGTAGAAGACTGATGAATCTGAAGACTAAGAAAGAAATGCAAAATACCAAGGTCTATCATATCAAATTGCTCTGTCAAATCTCTCTGAGTACCCTAAATAATGGTATGAGAACTCCCAATGTGAATCAATTCATTCACATAGAGAACAAGAATGAGAAGATCCCCCCATGCCTCTGAATGTAAACTATAGGGTTAGAGTGATATCTAGTGAATCCAAAAGCAAGCAAAAAACTATCCATCTTCTCATACCAAGCCCGAGGGACTTGTTTGAGACCATACAATGAATGTCAAAGCCTGCAAACAAGTGAAGATTCCTACACAAAGCCTAGTGGCTGCTCTATATAGATATCCTCCTAAAGATCACCATGTAGGAAAGCACTCTTCACATCCATTTGATACACTAACCAACCCTGAGATGCAAGAATAGAAATTACAAGATGAATGGAATCCATATTGGTGATAGGAGCAAAGGTCTCTGAATAGTTGATGCCCTCAACCTAAGAAAACAATTTGGCCACAAGATGAGCCTTGTACTTTTCAATAGAACCATTAGTTGCAAACTTGGTATGGTACACCCACTTGCACCGAACCAACTTTCTTCCCGTAAGAAGAGGAAGAAGATCCCAAGTATGATTCTTCATCAAAGAAGAATATTCCTCATCCATAACACTATCCCAATCTTGAATAAGCATTTGAAAACTTTTGAGGATCAGTAGAAACTGAATGACTCAAAAGACTAATACCTAGAGTCTGAGAATGAGTGCAGTAGGAAGTCCTGGGATCACCTGCATGTGAACCAACCTCCTTAAGAACACTATGATCCCAAAGAGGTTGTGTGGGTGTAGGCTCAAGAGAAGATGGAGTTATGTCAACAATAATATCAATACCATCATCATCAAGAGCATCAAAAAAATCAAGAAACAAAATATCCTTTGAAGAAGAACTGGGAAGAAGGGAGGTACAGGCCTATGATGGAGAATCCTTCAAAACAAAAGACTCATCAAAATGAACATCATGATGAAAATGTACCTCTTTAGTGATGTGATCAAATAAATGATAACCCTTCACATCCTCACAATAGACAACAAAGATGAGCCAATCACTCTTCTTCTCCACTGATTTGCGTATCTATGCTAGAATGAATGCCCATTCATCACTACCAAATACTTTGAAGTAGGAGGCCTTATGCTTGACATGAGACCAACCCTCCTCGAGGGTCATATTCCACACTGCCTTGTGAGGCATACGGTTCTAAATTTAGTTGGAACAATGGACAATTGTTTCCCAAAATGCCAAAGCTAGGGACCTAGACTAGATTGTGTAATTGGAAATCTCTCATAAGGTTACGTTCTTCTGCTTAGCCACACCATTCTACTGCAGAGTGTATGGAATTATGTGTTGATGAAGAATACCTCAAGAAATGTAGAAATCCTGAAATGCTCGGTTGACATACTCCCTCCCATTATGTGTGTGAATTTTCTGAAGGGAATGAATTTATTACTTCTCCACAAAAATAAGGAATTTCATGAAGAAGCGAAGAACCTCATCCTTGTACTTCAAAAATTACACCCAACTGCAGTGAGAGAAGTCATCAATGAAGGTGAGTACATACTTGGCCCCCAAAAATGAAGGAGTGGGAAATGACATAAGATCACTATGCACTAAATCAAGGGGTGCCAAAGAATGTGTATCCATACCTTTTTGAAAAGGATCTTGATGGTGTTTCCCAAGTACACAACCTGGGGAAAACCCATCAAAAAAAGAGATCTGAGGTAGGCCAATCACCAAATTCTATGTGCTCATCTATTGGGGATATCTATAATTCAAGTTCCCAAATTTCTCATGCCATAGCTTGCTCATACAATATGCATGTGAAATAAAAGATGATCCTAGTGAAGGCTTAAATACATCAAACTTATACAAGCAGGCTCTATGATCAACTACTCCAATACAAAAAACCTTCTTAGATTTCTCCAACTCATGAATAGTCACATCACTGGGAGATAATTCAACAAGTCTTCCATCACCATGCTAAAAAATATGATAAATAGAGAGCAGATTGTATGAAATATCAAGAACAAGAAGAACATCATCAATGCAACCATCCTGCATCTAAATTGAGCTTGTCCCTAAAACAAGAATCTGAGAAGAGTCTCCAGCTAGAATGTGAGTAGTATGACTATTGGAAATAGAATCAAGAAGATGCACATCATGAGTCATGTGATGTGAGGTGCCAGAATCAAGAATCCAGCCATCATGGGTAGAGGACAAACCTCTTGCTGCAAGGGTTGGGCCTTTTCCCAGGGAAAAAGACTTTAACATGGCAATGTTGTATTTCTTCATAGCTTCCTCCAATGTTGTGAGCCTCAGAAAATAATGTGCATCATTATGCCCTAACTTTCCACAAAAGGAACAATTTTCCTTCTTAGACTTAGAAGATGATTCTCTTGAGTTAGAATAAGGAGGGGGAAGAGGAGGTGCAAGCTTCTTATCATTCTTCTCCTTAAGGCTTGGAGGGATTCTAACCACCTTGAGTAGAATCTGTCTTAGGCTTCTTATTCTTACCCTTTCCCTTAGAATATTGAGCCATCAGGGCATGACTCTTAGGAAGAGCATCCATATAGATCAACTTGGCTTGCTCCCGATCCAATTGATCATAGAATGCCTCAAAAGAAGACATTTGATAAGCATATCCCATAGCGTTCAGGGTAGAATAGAAAGTGAAAGAAAATACTGAAAATACATCACACAACTTAGACAGGATCAAGAAGATACACTCTTTATCTGTCTTGGCATGACCACATCCTTTAAACTATGACAGAATCAAGTTGAACTATACAAGGAAGTCATGAATAGTGTGTGTAGACACCTAAAAATGACCTAGGCCTGCAAGCTTCATTTTTACCACTTTTGTCCTAGCATAATTATGACATTTAATTATGTCCTTGGTCCACATTCGACTATTGATTAAATAATTCATAATTATTTGATTAATTCATGTCATTTATTCCTCATGATTATTAAATAAATAAATTTTATTTATTTATTAAATACGTCATTAATTGACTAAGTCTTCCCTTAATTAAATAAATCTCTTAATTTATTTAATCTCCCCTTCTGCATTTAATTCTTCCTGATTATTAAATAAATAATTACATTTATTTATTTAATGTCACTAATCATCTTAATTAAATAAATTGATTAATTTATTTAATTAATTAGTCTTATTTGCTAAATTAAATAATTAAGTTTAACTATTTAATTGCCATTTAATATTCTTCTCATTTTAGATAAATTAAATTATTTAAAATGTCGTCTCAATTTGAACTGTCAGTCTATGTTGATAACTAATCTGAAAAAGATTATTTATTATCTCACAAAATCATTAATTTGAATTAATTTAATTCAAATTAGTATCTAATCTTCTAAAAATCAAGTAATCGGGCAGATTCTTGATTTTCTAAATTGAATCTTCAGTCTAAATCTTATCTTCTTGATTTTTCGAATCTCGCAAATCAATCTTTATCTTCTTGATTTTTTGAAAATCTTTATTTTCTTTAATTAATTTCCTCATTTATTCTCCACCGTCGATCTGATTATCTGAGACATTATTCTGACCGTTCGATTAAGGATTTTTCCCTAACCCTAATTAGGGATTCTCAGATTTAATCTGGACCTCTCATTTTAGGTTCTCATCATCAATTAATCTCATTCATCCACTCAAAATAACATTTTCTATAAAATTTCATTTTCCTCACTTTTCGATTACACACGCACATACTGACATTTTACATAGACATTCTAGGCATTTATTCACTTGCACACTTATTTTCATAGGCAATTTCAAAATTCATTATAGTCATTTGATCAAGTCTTGGCATTTGTTTAGGAATGAACATTGACAATTGTAGTAATAGCCATAGGCATTTAGACATAGCACAAATCCTTCAAAGCTTGGTGTAGGACTTAAGCATTTGCAGATTTGCTCATATGACGAATCTGAGGGCAACATCATCTAAGAAGTAAGAAGGTATTACAAAAGTGAATCATGGAATCTCGGCAATCAGGTATAACCATTTTGTATTTTGCTTCCTTTGTGTTTTGTAAGATCTTTGGGTTTCATTGTCATTTATTGTTTATTGCTAACACTCCTAATCAAACCTAAAAGAAATCCTTTGATTACAGTGTGAAAGGTATCTAGAGAAAGAGAAGTGAGATTGGATTCAAGCTACATGATCTTGAATTGATTGAACTTTCCATATGTAACTTAACAAGCTTATCCCACACCTCTCTAGCTATTGTACACTTTGCAATATGAAAGAACAGATTATCAAAAATATGGAGGCCTATGAGACCTCTCGTCTCATCCATTTGGTTGTGATAGAAAAACTTCTCAAAGTCCTTAGTGAACTTGAGTTGTTTGACATCCAAAATTTTCCAAACTCCCCAAGATTGCAACAATTATGTCATCTTAAGCTTCCACATGTGATAGTTTCACAAAGTGAGTGGGTCAATCTTCAGTTTTGACATGGTGGGAAAATGAACACAAAGGGACCAATATGCTACTTATACCCCCCAAAATGGATAGATCCAACAATGTGCACTCCCCCTAGAAAAGAAAAACTTTTCCAAATGTATCATAGAAAAATGGAACTCTTGCTTGACATGGGATTAATTCATGATAAATTGGACTTAATTAGGCCTTGATTCAGGTGTTTTGAGGCATTTTATGCATCCACACTAGGTATTGGACCCTTTCAAGTGCATCTAATGATGTCTTGTAAAGGTGTTGTGAAGGACTTTCACGCTTTTCTAGACATAAAGAACCCATTTCCCCCTAATTCAAAATTATAAAATGTATTTAAATACATCCTCACATTAATCTAGAAGGCTTAACTTTAACCTAGTGTTGTAATGTGTTTTACACATTCACATTGGTTCTTGTGACTTTCTAGGCTATGCAGACCTCATTTTAGTGTTGTAAAGTGTATTTAATCATACTTTCACATTGAATTTTGTGTCCCAAGCCCTAATTGACCATCACATCATCATTAATAGGCCCCTATTACCCCATATTATGCATCCCAAGGCAATATTTGATGAAATAATCAACATAGACACCATTTAAACCTTATTTCCTCATCTCTTGGCATCCTAGCTGTCAAAATGACTCCTATGGGACCCATTCTCCATCCATGGTGAATCAATGCTATCCAGGTGAGACTCATTCACCATGGGTGGCGAATGAATCTCATTTGGTCCATTTTTTTACCTTTGAGAGGGAAATTTTGAAATTTAAGTTTATTATTTTCACATGTCGGCCTTGGGGATCCAATTTTTAGGCTAATAAGGTGAATTTCCTATAAAGTCAACTCTCTAAACCCTCAATAACAATTTATTCTTCATTATTCATCCTTCATTCTTCCATCTCAAGTCAAACAAGTTAGGGCTTCACCATTTCAAGGCATTAAGAAAAAAAAAATTAGACATTCAAGAGCAAATTATTCATGTTTTGTTGTAGAAATTCAAGATCAAATATCATGGCAAGGTAATCAACTCCATTATTGCATGTTTCATTCCATTCTTTCATCATTTTGGTTTAATTACCTAAAAGGGGTTTAGAGATGTAGTCCTCTTGGAAGCTTAGAGATCATTCAAGATTGCATTGTAAAGTTATTCAAGTCACCTCTTCATTGGATAAGGAAAAATATCAACAAAAAGTCATTTTCAGGTTTGAATCCGATAGTTTCAGAACCAGACACCTGGAGAAGTCTAAAGTACAGATTGAAAGCTCCAGATTCAACTTTTAAATATTCAAAAATTAAAAAGTGGACTCATTCTCCATGGGTGATGAATGAGTCCCACTCCAAGGCTAGTTTTTGGTTTTCTGCATTTTTAGATACCCTTTTGTTTGAAACAGGTTCTAAAACAGTTTTGTAGAATTGAGATTGGTTTGCCCAGAATGGTGAATGAGTCCCACTAGGCCTGAAAAATAGGATCAACACCATTCCATAAGCCATTTCCAGTCTCCATCCATATTATAGGTGCACACTTTCAGTTTTGTCAAGTTTTGATACAATTTGCATTCATTTCTATGAGTTCTTGCATTACACAATGTGTTTTCAAACAATTTACATTTCTTAGGATTTGCACACTTAATCAATAAATATCATCATACAAATCTTAATTTGAGTGAACCACATTGATTTTGATTGAGTTTTATCTCTCTCCTTTTAGGTGAAACATCCTAAGAGTGCAAGAGTAGCCTATAAACCTCATTGCCAAAAATCTATGCTACATTTTGGTGAACCTGCTTTTTCAAATACCTTCTTGTCTAATTAGGAGTCCTTCATCATACATATAGCTTGAATTGATCTAGCATGAATTCATTTTCATGCTAGGTTTCAAATTTTGCATTCCTAGAAATGTGTATTTAGGTTGCATTTTTAGCATCTAAATTCATTTAAATTTTCTTAAATTCTACATTTTGAACTTAGGTCTACATCATAGCACTTAGAAAACATAAAAATCCATCAAAAATTTCTAAAATTTATGAAAAATTCCATATTGGGACTCATTCACCGCCTTGAGCGAATGAATCCCTTTTAACCCCTAAAACTACCCTTTATAGAACTAAAAACCCTATTTTTAAGCTTTTGTTTGGTGTCTTTACCTAACTATACCAGTTAGCTAAATTTTGATAACATCCATTTTATTAGATTTAGCTTAAATCAGCTCATTTCATGCATAGTTTAAATTTCACATTGCATTTTCATATTGTTACATATCATAATCGGTTAATTATCATCTAAAAATTGCATTTCATTTGAGTCTTTAACATTGTATTTTATGTTTGCATAGTTTACTTTTTCCAAATGCTAGTTTCAATCTCCTCTAAATTTGCAAAGAAAAATTAGTCAATAAGCATGATAGTCATTCATTCAATGCATTCCCTAGTTATGAAATTCTCTTAGTGCAAGAGAGTGAAAATGGCAATGTTAACCTTAAACTCACACCCTCTCCTATCTCCCCTATTTGTGTGGATAATGTGATAGAAGAGCATAGAAACATAGATACTTATGATGATCATAATTGTGCTTCTCCTAATACCTCTCCTTTTAGTAAAGAAGGTATCTTGGCAAAACAAGACACAATTGTTGAGAATCAGGAGGATCTTGTTTGTCCTTCTCCTCATCCCCTTTGGGAAGATATTTTTGCACAAGAGAATGAAATCATATACACATTCTTAAACATCACCTTACCTAATTTCTATTGTGAGAATAATTTTGAGGACTTTAGATAAGATTATAAATGATGAGGATGTGTTGGTCTACCACAACCCTCTTTATGATCCTTCCCCTATCTATCCTATTTTGGAAGACATTCGAGAACAAAGGAATGACATTGTAAACAATCATGATAATCATACTTTTTCTTCTCCTAGTATCTCCCCTAGTTGTAAGGAATATGCTTTGATGTTAGAAAACACAACCAATGAGAGTCATGAAAATCTTAGTTATCCTCTTCCACCTAAGAAAAACCTTTTTGAGCAAGAAAATTCAACCATTGATCATCCTCATACTTATGATGAAGTCCTTTTTGGAGAACCAACCTTAGAATGTCAAGAATGGTTTTTAGTTCTCCTCAAAACCCTCCTCTAAGGAACAATATCATGATGCTAGAAGTGAACCATAATAATGATATAAATGTTGGATGTTGTGGTTGTGATTGATGTCAACACTATTAGCAATTATTGTATTGAAGGTTGTATATGTCGAGGATATTGAGAAAATTGTTAAAGGAAGAGTTGCAAGTTGTTAGTGGAATAGTGAAGGTCATGAAGGTTTTTTTGTTTTGTATGTTGAAGATTAGTTGTTGTGGACTAAAGGGTTTATTTTTGAGAGTATCTAGATCATCTACCAAAAGTTTCAAAGGTCCACATGAAGATTTGATCATGTTATGAATAGTTGTGCTTTGACAGTATTTATGTGGGTTTTGTCAGTGTTCCTGATTAAAGTTTATGTGATTGTGGTAATTTCTATTGGTGCAAATTATTCTGTATTAGTTCTTGTTGTTTGTGGATGCCTCTAGATCATTCTCTATCCTTGTACATTTGCATTGATTGTTGTGCTCATGGTCAAATATTTTCCTTGTGCATGTTTAGGTTTTTATGTTCTTGGCCGACATGAAGGTGGTAACATGTTACAGATCCTTGGAGATTGAAATTTGAATGTTGGCACACTCGTGGATATTGTTTTGTGTCATAACATAATATTAGCCAATGGTGTTTGATTCACATTGAAAATTTATTTGTTAATTTGGGCCGATATTGTAATTATGTTTTATATTTTTTGGCCGACAAAGTGGTTGATGTATTCCATGATGCAGGTTTATAAGAGTGGTTGCTTGTGAGAAATTGGTGTGTGTTTGAAGTGAGAAAAGTGAGAGATAGTGCAAGTGTGTGATCATTGATCTATTCATTCGATTGCTGAACAGAGTGAGAGTGAATAGTGAATAAATTTTTATATGCTTAACTGGGACTATAATCAGGCTTGTGTAGAAGCTATTTTCTCAGTTCATACCCTCTAGATTTAATTTGATTTGTTGTGTATTGTTGGGAAGTGAGGCCTTTTCTATATTTGATTACCGAGCTCTAGGCAGTGTGCTTGAATGCATGTGCATTCCCATTATTTTTCATTATAATTTTAACAGGGTAATATAATATTGTGGACTAACATCCACCGTGGTTTTTTCCCTAATAGGGTTTCCACATAAAAAATCTTCCTGTTCTCTTTATTTCTAATGTGCTGATTTTTTATGGTTTATTATTCATTCATCAAATTAAGATTAAGTTAAGTTTGAAAAGTTTAAATATTTTGTGACAACTAATTCACCCCCCTCTTAGTTTTCTATCTTTTTTTTCCAAAAATTGGTATCATAGTAGGTTCCTATGAAGAAGTTTAAAAGCTTGAGGTGATCCGAGATGGCATCATACAAGAAGGACAATCCTAGATTCGATGGAACAAATTACTCATTGTGGAAAGATAGGATGGAGTGTCATTTGAGGTGTATTGGAGAACCCTTTTGGAAGATTACAAAGAATCCATAGGTTATTCCTCAAAATGGTCCTTCCACTACTGATGAGATTAAAGAAGTTGAGAATAATGTCATGGCTATGGAAGCTTTGCTAAGTGCTCTAACAAATTCAAAAATGAAAAATGTGATAGGTTTGAAGATAACTCATGAGATTTGGATGAAGCTGGAAACTTTGTATGAAGGAGATGTACATGTGAAAATGGATAAGTTATAAAGTTTGAAAGAAAAGTATGAAAATTTGAAAATGGGTGAAGATGAAAATATTTCTTCTTTTATGCAGAGAGTAAATGAACTAGTGATGGGCATTAGATTTTCCATTGGTACCCTAGATGAGGAATAAACTGTAGCTAAAGTGCTCAGATCATTTCCTCCCTCTTACAAATCAAAGGCTCATGCTATTGAAGAAACCAGATCATTGATGAATATGACAAGAGATACACCGATTGGTAAACTTGTTTCCTTTGAGTTAAGTGAATTTGGTGAATCCATTCCTAATACTGAAATTGCATTTAAGGCTATTGTATCCAAAAGAAACAAGCAAAGATATGATATGGGAGAGTGTTCTAGAAAGTCATCTAAGTATGATGAAGAATTGAAACAGCTTGAAGATGAAGAAAGAGAGGTATAAGAGTTGGAAGCATTGATTGTGAAGAAAGAAGGCAGAGGACAAGGTAAGTATAAAGGAGTTTTGCCTATTAAATTTTTTTCTCACAGTAAAATAGGTCATTTTGCATCAAGGTGTCCTAAAATAGTTCCTAGATCCAAGCCCAACAAATCTAGATTCCAGAAGAAATGTTACTATGCTGAAGAAGGAGTGACTGATGATGAGTCTGATAAAGATAATGGAAATGAAGATGAATGGGTGTTCCTTGCTATCAAGAAAAATATTTTGGTGGCTACTAAATCTGCTAAAGTTGAGAAAGCTCTTGTAACCTGAATTGTAGAAAAAGATCAGTAGGTTATTGATAGCAGATGCTCACATCATATGACTAGTGACAAAATAAAATTTGTAAGTCTTGATAAGTATGATGGTGGGGTTGTAAGATTTGAAGATAACAATGCTGGTGTGATTCGTGGTAGAGGATCTATTTGTCTTGTTAGTAAGTATAACACTAATGATGTTCTTTATGTTGAAGGCTTGAAGCAAAAATTTTTGAGTGTTGGATAGATGGTGGACAAGGGTTATGATCTTCAGTTCAAAGATGGAAGATGCAAGATACTTGGAAGATCTAGAAAAGTAATTGCTTTAGGTAAAAAGACACAAGGTAATATTTTTCACCTGAATGCTACTAGTGAAAGTTGTTTAATTACTAAAGTAGATGAAAATTGGTTATGACATAGGAGGCTATGTCATGTGAATTTTGATAAAATTGTCAAAGTAAGTTCCACTCATGCAGTAAAAGATCTACCTAAGCTTGTAAATCCTACTAACACAATTTGCTTGTTGATCCCATAATAGTGGTTTACAATTTTTGGCCAAACTAGACACTGAAATTATTATTTTTAACTAAATCTTCACATTCGGGCACCTATAACAGCTAAACCGTGAGGAATTTGAAGATGGTGCAAACTAGAGTCTCATCAAATTTTGTTTGTAGATTCTAAAAATAGTTTTTTCAAAATTTTTGGAATCAAATTGCACTTCTTTTTCCATCTCCCACGAAAATTGATTTTTTTGAGAAAACAACATTTTTAAAAAGTGACACACACCGTATAACACATAACTTTTTTTCCATGAAGGATAAAATTCTAATTCTTTAAAATTTAGATTTGTAACTTTGATATCTAGTGCTTCCACTTGGTTAGATAGTTTTTTATTGAATATTTTTTCCTTAATCAAGTTTCAAAGTTAAACAAATTACAATTCAGACACAGCGCGACCGTATAACGCATAACTTTTTTTTTATACGTCAAAATTTAATTTAATTTTTTTTATTGGATCAAGGACTTCAATATTTGGTGCACTCATATTTTTCAAATTTTTTTTTGATAATCTTCTATTTTTCCTATTAGAAGATTAATCTTTACTTAGTAAAGGTTATTCTTTAATTGTAATTTTTTTATTAACTTGTAGGAATATTCCAAAGGAATCCCTACAAGTCTTTTGTCTTTTTGTCATGTCACACATGTGTGAGGATAACTTATTTTTTAATTCCTTTATTAAGGAATATTTGTAACCACCTCCTTAAGAGGTGACACTTTGCACACACATAGATGAATGGTGGCATTCATTGAGTTGGGAGTTACATTCTAACTCCTTCTTCTCACCTCTACTTATTGAGGTGCCTCTCCTCTCATTCTTTAAGAATCATGCAAGCAAGCTAAGGCTGAAGCTCTCTCTCTTTTGTATTATTCTTTAGGCATTTTGCCTCCATTCATAATATTGGGGTTTTTCTTGTTTTTTCCCCTTAACAAATTCTTGTGTCTCTCTTGCTTTGGTGGTGCTTGGTTTGGCTACTTCAACTTATTTATAATTCCTTCAAACAATTGCTCTTTATTAGTACTTTCCATTGCTCTTTTTATTTCCTTTCATTTCCACATGTGAAGAACAAAGAAATTCATTTTCGATGAAAACTATGTTTAATAAAACTTGAAAACAAACATAAAAACCAAAACATATTAAAATTATATTCATTGGATAGCTTGTTAGAGGAATACCATAATCATTTGAAATAAATTTTAAATGAATTCATTTGATCCCCCAAAAGCTAAATCAAAGTGATTTTTTATTAGCATTTTGATAGGTGTAAAGGAGACACATTTATAGGTATGGTTTAAAAACTAGCAGGTTCTATCCAAGGGGGTTTGATCTAAGGTGATTTGATCAAACCCTCTTCAATTGGAATCCTTAAAATGGAACTTTTTAAGGCTTAAATCATTATATTTTCTAAAAATATGTGATTTCAGCTAAAAATCGTTCCTCTCATGAATTGTAAACCACTATTATGACAGCAAAAGGAATGTTAGATGGGAAAAAAGAGTAGAGTTTCTTTTAAGAGCAAACAACATCATTCAAATAGATTACTGGAGCTAGAACATACTGATCTATGTCGTCCCTCCAGATTCAAAAGTCTTCATGGAGAAAGGTACTTTATGTTTCTTATTGATGATTATTCTAGGATGATATGGGTTGCTTTCTTAAGAGAAAAATGTGAAGCATTCGAGAAAAATTCAAAAGTTTCAAGGCCATGGAAGAAAATGAGAAAAGGTCTAACAATAAAATGCTTAAGGTTAGACAAAGGTGGTGAATTCACCTCTAGGAAGTTTAATTCTTTCTATGAAGAGCATGGAATCGGAAGACAGTTATCTGCTCCCTGAACCCCTCAAAAGAATGGTGTTGTAGAGAGGAAGAAGAAATTTTTTTTGGATGCTGCTAGAACAATGATGATTGAAGGAAATGTGCCTTAATCAATTGGAGTGAAGCTGTAAGCACTACTGTGTACACTTTGAACTGGGTAAATGTTAATGGTAATTCTGGTAAGACTCCTTTTGAACTATGGTTTGGTTATAAGCCTACTGTTAGATATTTCAAGATATTTGGAAGCAAGTTTTATATCAAGAGAGATGAGGATATAGGCAAGTTTGATGCAAGAAGCGATGAAGGAATATTTCTAGGTTACTCTACTAAAAGCAAGGCCTATCGATGCTATAATAGAAGACTGAGAAAAATGGTTGAAAGTGCAAATATCAGAGTTGATGAGGACTCTACTAGATCATCTAGATATTATGGATATGATTTTGATGACTAGGAAGACAACACAAACAAAGAAAATAATGCTCAAACATAGAATCAACTTCAAATTGTGCCATATGTTCCAGTAAATCAAGTAAGTTAGGAAGGAGAGACAAGTGCAAGTGCAGAAGAAAGAACAGAAGAGCCAAAAGCTCGAGAGAGTCCCAAAGTTCCAAGGTATGTGAAGCTAAATCATTTTGAAAATCAAATTATAGGAGAATAGAATAAAGGTGTGTAAACTAGACAAAAAATTGTAGAAGAATATTGCCTGATATCCAAGATTGAGCCTAAAGATATCAATGAAGCCTACAATGATGAACACTGGATGGAAGCTATGAAAGAAGAACTGATGCAGATTGAAAAGAATGATACATGGATACTTGTTCCTAGATCTAAAGACAAAAATGTGATTTGTAGTAAGTGGGTCTTAAGAAATAAGTTGAATGAATAAGGGGAAGTGGTCCAAAATAAAGCAAGACTGGTATGTAAAGGGTATTCACAAATGCAAGGTATTGATTTGAAAAAACCTTTGCCTTTGTTGCTAGAATTGAAGCTCTTAAATTATTTCTTGCTTATGTTGCATATAAGAACTATAAAGTCTATAAAATGGATGTGAAGTCAACTTTTTTGAATGGTGAGCTAGAAGAAGAAGTATATATTTAACAACCAGATGGATTTCAACTGACTGATAAGGAAAACATGGTTTTCTGATTGAAGAAAGCTATATATGGACTCAAACAAGCCCCCAGAGTCTAGTATGCTAGATTGGACAAATACTTATTAAAGCTTGGATTCAATAAAGGTATTGCTAACAACAAATTGTATTTTAAATTGGATCATGACAAAGAGTTAATTATTGAGGTCTTTGTAGATGACATTATTTTTAGAGGAAATGACAATCTATGTATGAAGTTTGTTGATGAAATGAAGAGTGAATTTGAAATGACCATGATTTGAGAGATGATGTTCTTTCTGGGATTACAAGTTGCTCAGTTAGACAAGGGGATTTTCATATCTCAGTCCAAATATGTGAGAGAGCTGTTGAAGAAGTTTGGCATGGAAGACTCAAAACCTATTGGTACTCCCATGGTGACTGGATGCAAGTTAACTCAAAATGATGATTCTCCTAAGGAAAATAAAACAAGATATAGGTCAATGATTGGTGGATTGCTCTACTTAACTCGGACTAGACCAGACATTATGAATGTTGTATATATGGTTGCTAGATTTCAAGATGATCCAAAAGAATCACATGTGACTACTGTAAAGAGAATCTTCAGATATTTGAAAGGAACTATTGATTTTGGGCTATGATATCCAAGGATGATGATCTTACTTTGAATGCATATACTAGTGTGGATTGGGTAGGAGATGTAGATGACAGGAAGATAACTAGTGGTGGTACCTTCTTCCTCGGGAAGAAGTTGGTATCTTAGTTGAGAAAAAAGAAAATTCCATTTCTCTATCTACTACTAAGGTAGAGTATATTGCTGCTGCAAATAACTGTACTCAAGTGATGTGGATAAAACAAATGCTAAAAGATATCAAAGTAGTATATGATGAATGTATTGCCATATATTGTGAAAACTCAAGTGCAATTAACATATAAATTAATTTGGTGCTACACTCTAAGACAAAGCATATATCAATCAAGTTTCACTTCTTGAGGGAAAAAGTGAGTGAGAAAGAAGTCAGACTGGAGTATGTGTCTACCAAAGAACATGTTGCAAATTTTTTTACTAAGTCATTGCCAAAGGAAACTTTTGAGTATCTTAGAGGGATGGTAGGGGTGATTACCCCTCCTGATATGAACTAGAGATGCATTTATTTACATCAATGTATGTGCTTCATAGATATTTCTTGATCCAAATTGATGTTTCTATGGCTGCTACTTAGGGGGAGTAGTCAGATGTGTAGATATGTGGTTTAGATCTTGTATGCGGGAAGGTAATGCTTATCTTTCCTACTGATGTTAAAGGGGGAGAAGAGCAATGTAAAAAATATTTTTAGGGTGAGAAGAGAAATTGAGGAGAAAAGTCAGAACCAAAGGGAGAGTAAGTGTAGCTGAGTTGATGCTATTTTTCACATCATGTGTTTCCATCAATTCCAAAGGGGGAGATTGTTGGATGTTGTGGTTGTGTTTCTGATATGTGGTTGTCATTGATGCCAAAACTATTATCAATTATTGTATTTAAGGTTGTATATATTGAGGGTATTGAGAAAATTGTTAAAGGAAGAGTTACAGGTTGCTAGTGGAACAATGAAGATCATGAAGGTTTTTTGTTTTGTACATTTAAGATTAGTTATTGTGGACTAAAGGGTTTATTGTTGAGAGTATCTAGATCATCTATTAGAAGTTTTAGAGGTCCACATGAAGATTTTATCGTGTTATGAACAGTTGTGTTTTGACAGTATTTATGTGGGTTCTATCAGTGTTCCTGATTCAATTTTATGTGATTCTAGTAATTTCGATTGCTACAAATGATTCTCTATTAGTTCTTGTTTTTTTTGGATGCCTCTAGATCATTCTCTATCCTTGTTGTACATCTGCATTGATTGATGTGTTCATGGTCAAATATTTTTCTTATGCATGTTCAGGTTTTGATGTTCTTGGATGACGTGAAGGTGGTAACGTGTTGCAGATACTTGGAGATAGAAATTTGAATGTTGGCATGCTCATGGATATTTTTTTGTGTCATAACATAATATTAGCTAATGGTGTTTGATTCAAGTTGAAAATTTATTTGCTAATTTGGGCCGACATTGTAATTATGTTTTATATTTTTTGGTCAACAAAGTGGTTGATGTATTCCATGATGAAAATATATAAGAGTGGTTTCTTGTGTGAAATTGGTGTGTGTGTGAAGTGAGAAAAGATAGAGATAGTGCAAGTGTACAATTATTGATCTATTCATTCAATTGTTGAATAAAGTGAGAGTGAAGAGTGAAGAAGTTTTTATGTGCTTAACTGGAACTGTAATCAGGCTTGTGTAGAAGCTATTTTCTTAATTCATACCCTTTGGATTTAATCCGATTTTTTGTATATTGTTGGGAAGTGATCCCTTTTGTATATTTGAGTAGTGAGCTCTAGGTAGTGTTCCTGAATGCATGTACATTCCCATTATTTTTCATTATACTTTTAAAAGTGTATAATATTGTGGACTAACATCCACTTTGGTTTTTCCCCTAGCAGGGTATCCACATAAAGAATCTTGGTGTTCTCTATGTTTCTGATGTGCTAATTGTTTATGGTTTATTATTCATTCATCAGATCTAAGATTAAGTTAAGTTAGAAAATTTGAAATATTCTGTGACAATTGATTCAGCCCCCCCTCTCAATTGTCTATCCTTGTTTTTCCAACAATAAACTCTCACTTTCTAAGGGATGTTAATATTATTGAACCTCAACTCATCCTTTACCCCCATTCACACAAACAAAATCAAAATAAATTTGAGCTCATCCTCTACCCACCTCACAATAATGTATCACAGTAGCTGAGTTATAATACCATTGCTATACATATAATAGTTGAAACAATCTACAACCCCAACAACCCACACCAACCCCCTTACCACCTAACCCTTTCTTACCAGGTTGCAAGGGGTATGATCTTGTCGAGGAGTATGATCTTGTCGAGCAACTTAAGAATAGTCCTGCTAAGATATCATATTGGAACCTTCTTCAAGCCTCCCCTGACTATCACAACATGATCCAAATAGCCTTACAACAAGTTTTTGTCCCTTCTAATGTGCCACCAACTGATATTGAAGCAATAATTCAAGGCCAAAATGTTGACATTATTTTCCACCAAATTGAACTTCCCTCTTTGGGTGTGCAAAAACAAAATGATGCTTTCATGATCATTGCTCAATGCAAAACAAAATGGTTAAAGATAACTCTTGTCGATATTAGTTCTTCTCTTGATGTGTGTAGTGTGAGCCTTTTGGATAGGCTTGGCATTGCTCAATCAACCATTCAACTTGATTCTTCCTCTATTAAGGGATTTGAAAATTTTGAAAAGAAACCACTAGGGGTAAACATTATGCCTCTTATGATTGGAGTGGTCACGTTGAGTACACCAATCCATGTTATGCCTTATGAAATTTTGTGTAATCTTATCTTAGGTAGATAGTGGATTCAAGCAATGAAAGGTGTGCCTTCGACTCTTCATCGCAAAATTAAATACATCTAAAAAACATAGTCCACACACTTGACATTGATCTTGAACATGATAGCGTCTTACAACTTGAGAAAACCAAAGCAACTTCCTTAAACACATCAACATCAACTACACAAGTGGAACCCACACAACAAAAGGAAACACAACATATTCAACAAGTCATGATGTTATTAGAAGATGATTGGGGTTCCTTAAATTTTGAACATGAATTCATGGGTAAGTACAAAATCATCCACAAAGATTCGAATAAGGGAAAAGAAACAATGATAATGACAACACAAAATTTGGATGACCTTTCAAAAGCATCTGCCTCAACCACTTTAAACAAAGATGCAAACTACACAACAAATTTTCACGAACACAATAATGAACAACCACCCAATCCAAAAGAAATGAAAAAGCTTTATGGGCATGGTTATGAACTAGTGAAACAACTTGGATAAAGTGGAAAAGGATGTGGTGCTCAAGAATAAGGTATCACACAAAAAGCAACTCATGGTGTTGGTTATTTCCCTTTGATAGAAATTTCCAAACCTTCACTCAACATCAACAATCTCACACAACACACTCCTAAATGAACCTTAACTGTCATCCATCCTGAACTCCCCGACACTAGTGGTCTTGAACATCATCCTTTTCCAAACACAAAACAAACAACTACACCTTCGCTTAATGTCAATGTAATCTTGCAAAATGTTCATGATTTGAATTCGTTAGATTTTATACCCTCCTATACTAGAGAGAACAAAATATTGCAATCTAAAGAGTCTTGCATAAGTATGCCATCTACTACTAAGCAAGATGTATCTTTGATACCAACTACATGACCACCTTCTCTATTTGATCAAGAGGGTATCTTGTTGAAACTTCTCCAAGATCACATGATCACCCTTCCCCCTAGAACTAAAAATAAATGCTCTTACAAGACTTTATTCTATGACTATCATAGAGTTCATGGTCACTCCACTAATGAATGTAAGGCTTTGGAGTCGTAAAATCCAACATTTTCAGGAGTTTGGTATGCTTCCCTCTGTGGGGGCACCTAATTCCTCTAATTGATATTGATTTTAACTCTAGCATGAATTTCATCAATCATTTTGGCTCACCTTTGTCTTGCACTCAGCAGGGGAAAGGGATTTAGCAAGCCTTGTCCTCATATGTCACTTGTGGTTGCCTCCTTTGGCTAGTAGTTAACCTTTCATGAATACATAAGAGCAAGCTTGGGATGTGGATGACATGCCTTAAGTTGGCTCGCATATGACATACTTTTCATTTTCATTACGTAGCTTCTCAAAAACATTTGACTTGGCATAGGGATTTCTAAGTAAGCTCTCATGTCCTCTTCTTCTACTTTACAACAATTGCTCATAATATTGGTGTTTGCAACCACTTTAAAGTGGGGGCATACATCACCACTCACATTTCATTGTGTGATTTTCTTTTTCTTGCAATTTCCTCTCTTGGACACATTTGGCACAATGTTCCCTATGATGAGACCTTGCACTTGTCCTCTCTTGAAAACAAGATGGGACCATTTTCACTTATCCTCTCTTGGCGACATTACACATGATGTTACCTAAAAATGAGACATTCCATGAATTAAGAAAAATCCCTTTGAACAGTCCTCAAACTATTTGGTATTAAACAATGCCTATGAGTGTCAAGCATATGGAGTTTTGCTTACCTCATAGAGCTTGAAAATCATTTTTATTTGTGGTGCCTTATTAAATTTATCAGAAGATATAACTTTGGTATGGTTGAGCAGGAAGCCCACTCCGAGGCATGACTTTCCCCATAGCCACCTATGTCTATGTGAGCATTTATCGGCCATATGTGTCTCACCTTTTAGGACTTCTCATCCAGTAGACAACCAAGAGTTCCATCACCGCAGAGTGAGTATGCATTTTTGGATAAACAACCTAGATCTGATCCACAACTAATTGGACAAATGATCAAAGCATGATCCACCTTTTCATTTTCATATTGATCTTCTTCCTATTTCTTGCAATTACATGATTATGTATCTTGATGGTTTGACTTAGGATCATGGATCTTGGGGGCTTGACTGCCTTCTTGATCTATGTCATTCTTTCTCATTTACATCTATACACTTGATCTCTCTTGAATTTCTACTTTAGTGTGATTTTGAAGCAAGTTCATCCTCTCACTAAAGTGGGGGATAAATCTACCGTAGAAAAATGGAACTCTTGCATGACATGGGATTAATTTTCATGATACACTGGACTTAACGAGGGCTTGCTTCAAGTGTTGTGAGGCATTTTATACATCCACACTAGGTATTGGACCCTTTCAAATGCATTTAATGATGTCTTGTAAAGGTGTTGTGAAGGAATTTCATGAATTTCTAGACTTAATGAACCCATTCCCCCTAATTCAACATTATAAAATGTATTTAAATACATCCTCACATTAATCTAGAATTCTTAACTTTAACCTTGTGTTGTAATGTGTTTTACACATTCACATTGGTTCTTTTGCCTTTCTAGGCTGTGTGGACCTCATTTTAGTGTTGTAAAGTGTATTTAATCACACTTTCACATTGAATTTTGTGTCCCAATCCCTAATTGACCTTCATATCATCATTAATAGGCCACTATTACCCCATATTGTGCATCCCAATGCAATATTTGATGAAATAACTGACATAGACATCATTTAAACATGATTTCCTTATCTCTTAGCATCCTAGCTATCAAAATGACCCCTGTGGGACCCATTCACCATCCATGGTGAATCAGTCCCATCTAGGTGGGACCCATTTACCATGGGTGGCGAATGAGTCCCATTTGGCCCATTTTTTACCTTTGAGAGGGAAATTTTAAAATTTAAGTTTAGGCCTTGCAGATCCAATTTTTGGGCTAATAAGGTGAATTTCCTATAAAATAACCTCTCTAAACCCTAAATCACAATTCATTATTCATTATTCATCCATCATTCTTCCATCTCAAGTCAAACAAGTTAGGGCTTCACCATTTCAAGGCATTAAGACAACAATTTTCAAACATTCAAGAGCAGATTCTTCATGTTTAATTACAGAAATTCAAGATCAAATATCATGGAAAAGTAATCAACTCCATTATTTTATGTTTCATTTAATTCTTTCATCATTTTGGTTTAATTACCTAAAAAGGGTTTTACCAAGGCAAACCCCCATGCCATAACATTCAACATTTCTCTCTCTTGTCTTATGTGTTTGTAGATTTAGGCCTCTTGGAAGCTTATAAATCATTCAAGATTGCATTCAAAATTTATTCAAGTCACCTCTTCATTGGATAAGGAAAAATATCAATAAAAAATCATTTTCAGGCTCGAATCCAATAGTTTTAGAACCACACACCTAGAGAAGTCTAAAGTGCAGTTCGAAAGCTCCATATTCCACTTTTGGATATTCAAAAATTCATAAGTGGACTCATTCACCATGGGTGGAAAATGAGTCTCACTCCAAGGTTATTTTTTGGTTTTTTTCATTTTTAGATACCCTTTTGTCCTAAACAGGTTCCAAATTAGTTTTGCAAAACTGGGATTAATTCACCTAGAATGGCGAATGAGTCCCAGCAAGCCTGAAAAATAGCATCAGTAGCATTCCAAAAGCTATTTCTAGTATCTATCAATATTCTAGGTGCACACTTTCAGTTTCATCAAGTTTTGTTACAATTTGCATTGATTTCTACGAGTTCTTGCATTACACAATGTGTTTTCAAACAAGTTACATTTCTTAGGTTTTGCACACTTAAGCAATCAATCTCATCATATAGTTGAATTTAGACAAAATTTCATCATACAAATCTTAATTTGAGTGAACCACATTGATTTTAAGTGAGGTTTATCTCTCTCCTTTTAGGTGAAACTATTGGAAATTAGAAACACTAAGACGAGGGGGGGGTGAATCATTGTTCCACAATATTTGAATTTTAAATAAGATCTTAAACTATCATTAACAATATTTAACCTTTAATAGAATTTGTATCATATAAACAGAAGGAAACATGCAAACACATTAAAGAGACTATGTGAACACCATAACACCATAATTTTTACATGGAAACCCTGTTAGGGGAAAAACCATGGTGGAGATTAATCCACAAAGTATACTCTATTAAATGTATGATAAAAAGGGAATGCACTTTCATTCAGGCACACTGCATAGAGCTCATTGCTCAAAATAGGTAAGGCTCGCTTCCTTACAAAATATTTTAGATTACAACAAAATATTAAACTAAGAATATACCATCCACAAATGCCTAGATTTAGTTCCAATGAGGCACATAAAATAGATTCTGGACCTCTTATCTAATTCACACTTTTTCTTTGCTCTGCTTTGCTTTCTTACATGAAAACCCTTCTACTGCACAAACAAAATTCACTTCAACAAATCATCCGATATTAGCTCATACTGCTGCTCTGCACTTTTTTGCTTAAACACCTTCTCACTTCTTGATCCACACACCACATACACCAAAAATGACTTTTTGATATCACATATATATCCACTAACAATATTTTATTGCTATATGCTAGCTTTGAACAAAATAATATATTCTTCCACATGTCGGCTCAAATCATCAATTAGAATTAATGCGTACCCACACAAGCCGACTAGACTGTAGTAGGGACCAAAATCAAAATTCCCAACGTAATAAATAGTTAAATAAATATTCCTCATACATCTGAAACACATCATACACAATAGGTCGACCATAATGAGGAAATAAAAATAAATTATTCTACCAAATCTCCTAACTCATACACCAATTTCTACAACACCACAAAACTTACCAAAAAGGTAACATACATGCTTGATAAGCTTCCTTGGGGATCCACACAACAAAATAATGAATTGGTGAAGTATTCAGACCAACTTATCAACTGGATACTCTATTCTTCATGCTTTCTGCTAGTAGATTACAATCTTCTACTTTTCTTGCCGATAGGAACTACTTCTAAATTGTGGGCCATACTACTAACTCTAGTTGCCATCAATGACAATACTAGCAACCAAAAAAAATCTCCCAAAGCCATATGCCAACAGAAACATACTAAGAGTACAAGAGTAGCCTATAAACCTCATTCCCAAAAATCTATGGTACACCAAAAAAACCTGAGATTTGGGGCAAGAAACTGCCAAAAAATTCACTCTACAAAACTTGCAATTGAATCTATGTAAGAATTTTTGAAAAAAAAATCACAATTGAAGCTACAACAATAGATGGAAAATGTATTTTTAAAGGAGTACCTCTTCCACACGTGCAAAAAAGTCACCACAAGTCATAGCAACTCTCCAAGAGAGAAAAATCCTCTCCAACAAAACCTCGACAGGACTTAGCTCAAATAGTATTGAAGGAACAAGAGTATAAAAGGACTTATTTATTTAGTTGTCTCAGCAATGTGGGACAAAAATTCCAGCCAAGTGAAAAAAGCAAAATTTTCACCCCCAAAAAAAAGAATGGAGAAAATTTTGGAAACCCTACACCTTCAACCAACAAAAAATCATGGCTTCCAAGTTCAATAGAAAATCACGCCTCCAATGTCCAAATGGGCTTTTGAAAAAATGCCTCAACACACAACCTTCACGCCCTCAGAAACCAAAGACTTTGACCCATGGAAATTGCATCCTTCATAGTGAAAAAATGTGAGTTGCAAATTCAAATCAAGCCATCTTTAATTAAAATCATGATTGCTAGGAATAAAATCACAACCTCCAAAGATCAAAAAATTTTCCTTTAATGAGGAAAAATCTATGCAATGTTCTAAATAAAACCAAGTGATGAAATTCATTGATTATTAATGCAAAACTAATGAAATATGCAATGTTTGAAAACATAGTGAGGTATACAAAAATGAACTAAAATCATGAACTAATGGAAATAGAATTGAGTGAGGTTTAATAGAGTGCACCTGGAAGTTGAGTACTGAACTTGGAAGGTTTTGGAAATTGGAAAATGTCATTGAAAATCACTAGTGGGACTCATTCACCACTAATGGTGAATTAGTCCTCTTGCTAGTAAAAACACTTGAAATTGCTTTTTGACCGTCGAGAACTGGATTATGAAAAATTCAAAATTTTCAATCTTTAGGTGGGACTCATTCCCCACTGATGAAAAATCAGTCCTCCAAAATTCTGCAAATTCAAAGGTCAATCATGTAGGTCCAAATCTACACTTGTCTTGCCAGGTTGTAGGTTGTCTCCAAACTTGAATTAGGATTTAGTTGACTTGGAACACTTTGATGAATTATTGACCACCTTTCAACACCTATTTTCTTGACAAATCTGCATATAAAGTCTACAAACACACATGTAAAAGGGGGAAAATGGTGAAGGGTTAGAGTATAGGGATTTGCTTGACTCAAATCCCACTTTGGTAATCAAACCCTTAATAAAGAAATGAAATGAAATGAGTAAGGAATGATGAATAAATAGCATTAAAATATCTTAAACTCACCAAAAAAATTTTGTAGAAGTTTGAAGATATGTCAATGGCTACTCCAAGATACTTGACAATTGTTGATTGAATGATGCTTTGATGGATTGAATGCAAGAATACTAATTGATGGTGTATGAGAAAATGAGAAGAATGGTGGTTGAAATGGATGGAAAAACACTTATTTATACACACTTATGCCCTAATATTCCAATAACACAATATCACATGCCTACATAAGGTCTTTTTGAATAAAAACCCATAAGAAAATTTGAATTATTTTGAATTTGGAGCCAAGAGGGACTCATTCACCTCCCATGGTGAATTGGTCCCACTCTAACCTTGTAAGTGGGTGTTAGGAATTAAATTGCACTTAATGTTTTTCTTTGGGTTTACATTCAAAAATATACTTAGGTAAGTCTTATGAGTGCATAAAGGGGTCAAATAGAGCATAAGAAAGGTGTAAATAGTGATGACAAGCCTATAAAAATGTGAAATATTGATACAAGACATTACAACACTTTAAAATAAGACTTGATAAGGGATAAAAGGGTGATTTTTAGATGAATTATAATGAAAAGAGTCTATAAAGTGTAGAAATGTGTTAGGGTATGTGCAGGATCATCATGGGAAAAATAGGCCCTTAAGTGGTAAAAAATCAGAAAAATTAGAATTAGGCAACTTGACATAAAAATTTGAATAAGTTATCTATATTATTTCAAAAATATGTAAGAATAGAATCTATATAAAATTAAATGTAGTTTCTAAACAACTAGGTTTATTTTTATATTTTTATAATCTATTTGGTGAAAATTTAAAATTTTAATGCAATAGTACTTAAATTTTAGGGAAAAATAAGTAGGTATCTGTTTGACCACCTTAACCACAATAAAATGATAATATTCTTTTTATAAGATTTTAGATATATGTAGAGGAATCATGTCCTGATGTGATGCATATTATTTTGTAAAATAAACAATTAATTATGAATTTTTTATTATAACTTTTCAAAAATATAAAAAATCGTATGTCTAACCATCGTAACTTGTGATGAGCCCAAAATATGCTCATAGTTTGGATATTATGATGAACTTTTAATGCCTTTACTTTTTTTATTCGTGGTTGTTTAAAACTATTTTGAAACCTTTTATGGGGATATCCTGTAGCAAAAAATTTGCATATTCCTGTAGTTTATTGTGTTGACTTGACTACATTTATTACCCCGTTGACTCCCTAAATGACTAATATATCGCATATAGTTTTTGAATGATGAAATAGATTTAAATGTGTGATTAATGAATGAATATTGTGTATGTGCCATACGCCTTTTCTTTCACATCTGTTACCTTTTGTTTTGCAGGTTGTTGAAGAATGATCGAGTCAAGCGTAGCCGATCTCGGCCTTGCAGTAAAGTCCATTTTCTGCACGACTTTGAGGAAGCTCCGACGAAGACTCTTTGACCGAAACCATTGGGAAAGATTTTTAATGACAGTCAATCTGGAAATAGTGGAGCACTAGATTCTCTCTGGATCGAGTTGAACGCATAAATTCATTTATGAAGTTTGTTCCTTGATTCTGGGATACACTTTACTTCCACGTCTTTCATTGATAGGGTTAGTTAGTTAGTTACTCTCCTGATTTTAAATAAAGTACTCCTCCTGCGTGAGTGAGAAAGAGGGATGATAGTTAGAGTAAGATAGAAGCATAGTGATAGAAAGATAGCAGATATCATGTAAGAGTCAGTATGATAATGAAAAGAAAAATATGTTTGACAAGAGACAAAGTTTGTTATTAGTTTATATCAACAAAGCAATGTTTACCATTTTATTTTCATAAATAAAGTTTGATGAAGTTCTGAGTTCAACACCTGTGTAATCAATAGATGCTTGCTAAGGGGTCCCACTAAGTATCTATAGCTAGTTAGTTAGCTGTTCTTTTCTGTTGATCTTAAGTTAGCTTTCATCTTTGAAGTTTTCATACAAACTCAGTGTTGTATTGCTCCTGCAACATAGGGAATCCATCCCTATGCTTGTTCCTGCAGCATAAGGCTAGTTCATAGTTTGTGTTTCAGTGGTAACTATTATGGTTTCTATTTTAATCAAATCATAGTTTAGTTAAAGAACTTTGCATTACCTTCCTGTAGCGTAGATAGAATTCCTTCCAAGTATTTATTTATGCTAAGTTTTGACCGAAACCAATTCTTAGTGCATATATTATGCTACACCATTTAAAGTATACATCCCCTGGTTTGACATGTAAATGAATGTCCATAGAGAGATATTAGTCACTTGTTGGAATGTCCAATTCCCAGGAAAGGTTTTACTATGATTTTCATATCCTTTTGTGGGCGCGACCATTTTTGGCATCGTTGTCAGGGATGGTGTTAAGTTAAGGATTTGTCAGAAGTCATTTTTAGTATTAGTTTAGTTTGTTAGTAAAAAAAATTTAAAATCTTTCAAACCACCATTCATCGTATTGCATGCATAGAAGAAGAAGAGACGCATGGGAAGGTTCCTCCCTAAAAACCTATTTGTTGAACTACCATTTGACCCAGCTGACAATGAACCTGAGGAAAATCCATTCGCTCTGTTATTCCAGCAAGCAAACATGACAAATAATCCACCTCCTACTTTTGAGTTTCCCATTGTTTCCCCAATGAGATACTGACAATCTTAAGAATATACCTTCTTCACTACTTCCAAAATTCTATGGCCTAGTAACAGAGGACCCTGAAACTTTTCTATTTGAGTTTGATGTCCTCTGTCGCAGTTATGACTTCAACTCAGATGCTCATAAACTGAAGTTATTTCCCTCCACCTTGAAGGAGGGAGCTCTCAAATGGTTCATGAGTCTGGGAAGAGGCGTTGTTGATAGTTGGGTAGCCATG
This sequence comes from Sequoia sempervirens, assembly GCA_007258455.2. Taxonomy (NCBI): domain Eukaryota; kingdom Viridiplantae; phylum Streptophyta; class Pinopsida; order Cupressales; family Cupressaceae; genus Sequoia; species Sequoia sempervirens. The sequence goes on from VDFB02000017.1 coordinate 208,692,272, forward strand.
CAGATGAAATTCCTTGAGAAGTATAAGGAATATTGTAAGAGTTCCAACAAAGGTGATGACATATTCTGAATTCAGCAAAAGGAGGATGAAAGTCTAGAAAATTATATTTCCATATTTTTGTTTTCACTAAAGAGGAACTCAAACCATACTCTCAACGAGGACTCTCAGAAAATACTCTTTCTAAGGGTAATCAGTGATGCTTGTATAGATGCCCTATACCTGATGGGAGGAGGTGATATGACCCAACTGCCTTGGGATGATATAAAGAAAATATGTCTTAACTACTCCCAAAAAATAGTTAAGAAAGGTCAAGGTCATCATGCTACAGTGGGGAAGTCTTCTTATAGTGGAGTTTCTTGGATGGAGATAACAAATTTGCTATCTGACTTCAAGTAGGACATCATTAATAATATGGCTACACAACTGAACACTATGCAAGCTCAAAAGAAACATGAGGAAGGTGAGGCAGTTTTGGCCGAGTTCTATCCATATTGCAGACAGAAGAAGCGTGACTATAGATGCAAGATGGTGGCTAATTTGGAAGCTAAGCAACTACCTATTGACTTCAAGACAGTAGAAGGTGATGATGATCAAGTGTTCTTTGTTGCACAAAGGAGACCATGGGCCCAAAGACAAGGTATGACTCAAGATCCTTTAACTTTTGGTAATCCTTATTCTGGCTATACTAACCAATGGCAACATGCATATGAACCACCACCACCCTGGAATCCACCTCAACCAAGTTGGCCTAATTATCAAACCCCACAATGGAAATCTCCTCAAGGAGGTTGGCAGTATCCACAAGGACAATGGACCCCACCTTCAAGTAATTGGCAGCAAAATCCTCAATAAAGAGGTCCTTAGCAATGGCAAAACTAGTCCCCTAGATTCCTGCAGCTTCCATAGCCGCAACCATAGGCCCTTATGCCACCTCCTACAGCAACTGCCACAAATACTGAACCTCCAAAACAAACACCTATGCCTGCCCAGGCATTGCCAAATCCCAATAATAGGCAACAGCAGTAGCCACAACAGCCTACGTATCCTTCCAAAGCCAACCAATATCAAGCTTATGCCTTAAATGTTAATGACATCCATTTGAGGTCTGGAACCACTTTACCTGCTCCAAAACTGCCTCTAATTATTGAAATACTAGATTCTCCCCTTGAAGAATCTACTGCACCTGCAGATCCTACTGAGCATATGCCTATACCTGATACAATTTCTAAGGAGCCTATTTTGCAAAGTCAAGACAAACCACCTTTTCCTCATAGGTTGCAAAGTACTACATTTAAATCCATGGAAGAGTCAACTTTTGACATTTTGGATCAGCTCAAAAATGTACAAATTCAAATCCCCTTATTTCAGGCTATTAAATATGTTCCCATTTTTGGAAAAGCTATTAAAGACGCCTGTTTGAAGAAGCTTGGATGAAAGAAAAATGATCCCCTAACAATTCATGTCTTAAGGAAATTGACTGATATAATGTTGGGAAATGTAGTCATCCCAAAGTATATTGATCCTAGAAGTCATGTAATGCAAATACATATAAATGGCTAAATTGTAAAAAATGTTTTGATTGACTTAGGTGCTGCCATTAATGTCATGACAAAGCATACTATGGACTCCTTGAACATTTAAACATTAGGTCTATACCCCCAGTTTTGCAGCTTGCAGATAGCTCCACAGTTAAACCTGATGGGATGGTGGAAGATGTAATTGTCACTCTTGAATCTTGGGAGTATCCAGCTGATTTCACAATATTATCAGTTAAGGAAACTCTAGGAGGGTATCCAGTTATCCTTGGTAGACCATGGTTAGCAACTGTTGATGCTCTTATATGATTTCGTTATAGAGATATGACCATTTCTGATGGACAGTCCATAAAAAAATTGGCTCTATATCCGCCTGCTAGACCTCAACTAGATTTATCCCAACCTGTTTGGCCAGATGTGGGGGAAGAAATTGAAGAAGCCAATTCTTTGACTCAATTAATGATGCTTCAAAATGATCCATTCTCGCAACTTCAGAGTGATGATGCTTTGCTTTTTCAAATTCTACAGTACAACTTTGATACGGGTAGTTCATCTGATCCAAGTGGCAACCAAATTCTAAGAGTTCACTGCCTAAACTTCCAGCAATTTTTAATAACTTGCTTCCACAAGAGGTACAGACATCACCTGTAGATTCTATGAGTAATCTCACTAAGCAGATAGAATTGTCTCTAGGTCACTGTTTGAATATCAATAGCAAGCTGTCACAATATCAATAGGCTATCTTATTAAAAATGCTACAAGATCAGCATAAAGCTTTTGCATGAGAATATGGGGACATGCAAGGAATAGATCCTCGAGTTTGTACTCACAGGATATATATCAAAGAAGATTGTTTACCAATTAGCAACCTCAAAGAAAAGTAAATCCAGCACTTAGAGAAATAGTTAAAAGCGAGCTTCAAAAATTGCTTGATGCTAGTTTTATTTATCCAATCTCTGACAGTCAATGGGTTTATCCATTAGTTATTGTTCCCAAGAAAAGTGGAAAATGGAGAGTGTGTAGATTACAGAAAGTTGAACACTGCCACTAAAAAGGATCACTTTCCACTACTATTTGTAGACCAAGTACTGGACTCACTATCTAGCAAAAGATATTTTTCCTTTTTGGATGGTTACAGTGGGTACAATCAGATAAAAATTGCCCCTGAAGATCAAGATAAAGACCACTTTTACCTGTCCATGGGGAACATTTGCTTATTCGGTCTTGCCTTTTTGTCTATGCAATGTGCCAGCAACATTTCAGAGAGCAGTAATTAGTATATTTGCTGATATATCTCATGACTATATGGAGATTTATATGGATGATTTCACTACCTATGGCGTCACATTTGAAGAAGCACTAGTGAATTTAGAAAAGGTATTGAAAAGGTGCAGAGAAAAAAATTTGTCTCTAAACAGTGAAAAGTGTTTTCTAATGATGGAAGAAGGTATTGTTCTAGGTCATCATATTTCAAAGAATGGAATTCAGGTCGACCCTGCTAAAATTGAAGTTATTCTAAATTTACAAACTCCTGCAAAACATAAAGATGTCAGAAGTTTCTTTAGTGATGCAGGGTATTATAGAAGGTTTATAAAAGATTTCAGTAAAATTGTCAGTCCACTTTATGCCTTGTTAACTAAGGATTCTCAATTCGAGTGGACAGAGGCCTGTGAAAAATATTTCCTACAACTAAAGGACTTGCTTACTCAATCCCCTATTTTTCAAGGTCCAAAATGGAATTTTCCTTTTCACATACATGATGATGCCTCTGATTTTAGTATAGGAGTAGTTTTAAGTCAAAAAGAAAATTCAATTGAGCATGCTATCTACTTTATTAGCAAGAACCTTCAAGGCCCTGAGCTCAACTATATTGTTACAGAAAAGGAATTGCTCGCAGTAGTGTATGCTTTGAATAAATTTAGGCATTATGTCACAGGTTATCAAATATTCGTCCATACTGACCATGCAGCAATCAAGTATCTGATGAACAAACCTGCCATTTCTAGTAGATTGGCAAGATGGCTCCTGTTGTTACAAGAATTTGACATTACAATAATTGACAAACCAGGAAGAGCTAATATTATAGCTGAATTTTTATCAAGACTTCAATTAGTTGCACCTGTTGAACATGAGGTCATTGATGATAGGTTCCCAGATGAACACTTGTTTTCCATTGCTGCACATACACCATGGTATGCAGACATTGCCAATTATCTAGCAGCAAGTAGAATACTAGCCCACTTTTCTCCAAAAGAAAAGAAATTGTTAATAGAGAAAAGTTTTAACTTTTCATGGATTGCAAATTGTCTATTTTATACTAGACCTGATCAAGTAATGCGAAGATGTGTAAGAGAAGATGAGACTTATGATATCTTGCATGCTTGCCAAGATGAACCATGTGGGGGGCATTTTACAGCAAAAAGAACATCAATGAAGATTCTTACAACAGGGTACTACTAGCCAACATTACATAAGGATGTTGTGGCCTATACAAGGAAATGTGACAGATGCCAACGTATGGGAAGACCAACCAAGTCAGATGAAATTCCACTATATCCATAGGTAATAATCACCCCTTTTGATAAATGGGGAATGGATTTTGTGGGACCAATTGATCCACCATCAAATGGCAAGTCATACATTCTAGTTTGCATGGACTACATAACAAAGTGGGTTGAGGTAAAAGCTATGACTCATGCTCGAGATAACAAGGTTGCTGAATTTCTGTATGAAAATTTTTTCACTAGATTTGGAGTTCCCACAGAGCTTGTAACTGATCATGGAGCTCAATTCACATCGAATCTGATCACTGCACTAATGAATGACTATAAGATCAAACATAGGAAGTCTAGCCCCTATCACCCTCAAGCCAATGGTCAGACAGAGGTAAAAACAGAGAAATTGAGGCGATCCTAACAAAGACAGTGTAGTTCCATAGAAAATATTGGAGCAATCGACTTCTTGAAGCAGTTTGGGCCTACAGAACTACATGGAAGACAACAACTATGTTTACACCTTTTGAGCTGCTTTATGGGAAAACAACCATGTTGCCCATAGAATTTAAGCACAAAACTTTGAGGATAGCTCTTGAACTCAATATGGAAATATCTGAAGCATAGAAGGACCATCTCCTATAGCTAAATGCTTTGGATGAAATGAGAAAAATAGCCTTGCAGTACATAGAAGCAATCCAACAGCAAAGGAAGAAATGGCATGATCAACACATCAAAACTAGGAGATTTTTTGCTAGTGATTGGGCTCTGTTATATGATTCTAGATATCAAGAGAACCAAGGTAAGCTCACAACACGCTGGATTGGCCCCTATGAATTTTAGAATGTGTTTGACAACGGAGCTGTACAGCTGGTGACAATTGATCCAGTCCGTTTCAAATTGCTAGTTAATGGCCACCAACTCCGGTTGTACCATAAACCAGTTTCAAAAGAAGAATTCATGCAGCAGTTCATTCAAGTTCCTCCAACTACTCTTCCTACAGCAGAAGGCTTTAGCCTTTCTCCTATAGCTTCACCATAATTTTGAAAAAAATATGCTCATAATAAAGGTTTTCTTTTTAAAAGAAAACCCCTTTTTCTCCATTCTCATTTATCGCCCCATCTCACTTCTTTATCTTCCATCCATCCATCTCATCCATCCATTCCATCCATTCATCTCGTCCACCCATGTCACCCATCCACTTCATCCATCCACATCACCCTTAATTAAGATATCATTCCCAACTGTCAACTCATGCAGACGTCGTCATCTTTCTTCACACATACATGTAAATATCAAAGGTATGCCATATCTTTTGTTATCACATATTTGATTTATTTTATTCTATTCATTTATTGCTATGACAGTACTAAATTTATTACCTGATATCTACCTATTCTTTAGTAAATGTGAGGACATGTGTCATACTCTAAGTTGGGGGCAGGGTAATCCACCTTTTAAAACCCGTCTTTTTGCCGCTGCCATAACTGTGCAAATAACCTTTCTTTATTATTTTTCTGGTACTTTCCAAATATGATCGCATGTCCTTCTTTATTGCATGTTTTTCTTGTAAATTATGATTAAAACTGCTTGTTCAAAAAGTTCATTTTTGGAAAAGAAAGAAATGTGACAGCATGACAGAAGAAAAACCAGAGCAGAAAGGGAAACAGACAATTTGAATTTTCAGCAAGGAATTGAGTTGAGCTAGGGGAAAACTGTGAACATGGGTGGTCAACTAGTGCGACATGAGCCTGTAGCTCATGAATTATTATTGCAAAATCCTCAAAAAGTCCACGCATTCAGCCTCTGTGGATGGCTAAACTATTTCTTGAGTTTAAATGCTTTTGATGAGGAGGCTGCTAGAGAATTTTTGAAAACCCTTTTTGAAGGAGAAGCCACTATATGGGGTCTAACGGTTGTTGCAACTGAAGAAAGAATTGCTGAAGTAACCGGGCTTCCAACCATTGGAGAAATTTTTTCTTCAGATGCTGCCACTGTAAGGGCTGAGTTTTCAATGCCCACTGATGGACCTTTGGAAGTCTCCAAGTAGGGATGCAAGCGGGTATCGTTGCCTCCTCCTTATTCAGAATACACTGCTTACATAATCAGGTATTTAACCTGTGAAGACTGTTTCTCCTACCTGCATTCGTATAATTTCAAATTATTAAGTCATATGAGGCATGGGTTAGTTGTAAATATTCTGAATTTCTTGTTAAAATTTTTAGAACAAAGTGCCCATGGAACCCAACAAGGGAAAGATAATTCTGTTGTTCACCATGGCTTTATCAAATTACTGATTGAATGCTCTTTGAGAGATGTCTCACCTCTTTCTTGGAAACAATTTTTTGCCCAAAAGAGCTTGCAAATTCCATAACCCGCTAGGGTACTTACCCCACGGCCTCAGAAAAAGAAGAAAAAAATTGCATCTACCAGTAGAATAGGGAAAGGGTCATCTACTCCTGTAGCACCTAGTGTTGCAGCTCCCCCACCGGAATCCTCTGCTCGGGTACAAACTAGGTCTGCCACTACGAGAGAGAAGGGAAAAACAAAGGCAGGTGAGTCATCTAGGGTAGAACAAACCCTAGAGTCTGACCCTCATTCTCAAAAAAGGAAATGCTCTTCTTATGTAGCACCTTCCCCTGCAACTGTCTGAATTTGATGTTTCTCAGAATGTGTCCGAAAATGCTGCACAAAGCTCATTCATTCCTGAAGAGGAACAAGTTGAGGCAAAGGAAATGGAGGATAATGAGCAAGGGTTACCAAATCTTGATGACTTGGCTACCGCTGCTATGCAGTTTTTAGAGGAAGCACAGTCTTCTCCACTGCAACAACAAGAATTCATCTTGTAGCAAGAGCAGGAACTGACTGAACAATTGAATGTGCCTAGTGAAGCTACATTTCACCTTGCAACTTGTAAAGCCATTATTGTTTATAAGAAGATGTTTTTGATTGAATTTCTGAAATATGTCAAAGCTAACTGGGAAACAGTTACATTGCAAACCCTGACTTTTCGACACATAGCCCAGAATGACATGCAACAAAGTCTATGGGAGGTAGAAAGAAAGGAAGAAACTGAAAAATGAAATTGAAAGTCAGAAGTAGGAAATTGTTGAGTTGAAAGCAAAAATGGATGAAATGTTAAAAGTAATTGGTCAGATTATGGAATGTAGACCACCACCCAGAGTTTATGCTCTGTGCCTTAAGGAACAATTCTTATGGTTCCAACTAATGAGAATTTCCAGAAATCAAGATCCTATACTTCACACTGCTAAAGAATTTTACGAAGCATACCAAGCAGCCCCTAATTGGTTAATAAATTCTCTGTGTGAATATTATTTACATGGCTTCTTAATTCCATCTGAAACAGAATGGAACCCTCTTCTATATATTGGTGATATCCATTTGAGATCATTTATGTCATGGGCAGCAAATGAAGCGAATTATGGTAGGCAATGGGAAATATATGAGGAATCTGAGAGAAATGAGCCTGTTCCATTACGCTCTCAAAGTTCAAACCCCCATTCAATGTTGAAAAACTGGTTTGCTCTGACATATGGCATTAATAATATTACAGTCAAAGAGAAGATATTTGATCTCAGGAAACAGTTATATGATGAATTTCAGGAACAGTCATATTCAGTTTGGAGACTAGCATACACCAAAAGTGAGAAAAGGTGGGAAAGATTAACTGTTGGACTAAGAAGATTCAAACCTCACAGTCCCCTAAATTTCACAATAGCTCTTAAAAAATCAAGCAGATATATACAGTTGGGACTTCAAAATAGATTTGAACTGTGGTTGCCATTGACATTCAAACCTCCTGTGCTAATGTGGCCCCTTTATCCTTATTAGGCTACCAATCTTAATGATGATTTAGAAGACCGTAGGTATGAAAGGTGCCAAGCTTTCAGAGGATTTTATTACAAGTTTGGAACTCCATTTCAGAGTCATGCAGCAACCAATGACTTTAGAGAAACCACCAGGAAAGTTAATGCTGGAGGACCAGCATTAGGCTAAGTAGGGGGTAGTGATGAGCCCAAAATATGCTCATAGTTTGGATATTATGATGAACTTTTAATGCCTTTACTTTTGTTATTCGTGGTTGTTTAAAACTATTTTGAAACCTTTTATGGGATATCCTGTAGCAAAACATTTGCATATTCCTGCAGCTTATGACCTAAATGACTGGTATATCGCATACAATTTTTGAATGATGAAATAGATTTAAATATGTGATTAATGAACAGATATTGTGTATGTACCATACGCCTTTTTTTTCGCATCTGTTACCTTTTGTTTTGCAGGTTGTTGAAGAATGATCGAGTTAAGTGCAACCCATCTCGGCCTTGCAGTAAATTCCATTTCCTGCACGACTTCGAGGAAGCTCCGACGAAGACTCTTTGACCGAAACCATTGGGAAAGATTTTTAATGACAGTCAATCTGGAAAGAGTGGAGCGCTAGATTCTCTCCGGATTGGGTTGAACGCATAAATTTATTTATGAAGTTTGTTCCTTGATTCTGGGATACACTTTACTTCCACGTCTTTCTTTGATAGGGTTAGTTAGTTAGTTGCTCTCCTGATTTTAAATAAAGTACTCCTACGCGAGTGAGAAAGAGATTTGATAGTTAGAGTAAGATAGAAGCATAGTGATAGAAAGATAGTAGATATCATGTAAGAGTCAGTATGATAATGAAAAGCAGAATTTGTTTGACAAGAGACAAAGTTTGTTGTTAGTTTATATCAACAAAGTAATGTATACCATTATGTTTTCATGAATAAAGTTTGATGAAGTTCTAAGTTCAGCACCTATGTAATCAATAGATACTTGCTAAGGGGGCCCACTTAGTAAGTATATGTAGCTAGTTAGTTAGCTGTTCTTTTCTGTTGATCTTCAGTTAGCTTTCATCTTTGAAGTTTTCATACAAACTCAGTCTTGTATTGCTCCTGCAGCATAGGGAATCCATCCCCGTGCCTATTCCTGCAGCATAAGGCCAGTTCATAGTTTGTGTTTTAGTCATAGCTATTGTGGTTTCTATTTTAATCAAATCATAGTTGAGTTAAAGAACTTTGCATTACCTTCCTATAGCGTAGATATAATTCCTTCCAAGTATTTATTTCTACTAATTTTTGTCCGAAACTAGTTCTTAGTGCATACATTATGCTACACCATTTAAAGTATACGTCCCCTGGTTTGACAAGTAAATGAACGTCCATAGAGAGATATTAGTCACCCGATGGAATGTCCAATTCCCAGGAAAGGTTTTACTGTGATTTTCATATCCTTTTGTGGGTGTGACCAACTTGCTAAAAACTTCATGAACTTTATTTTTTTTTTAATCCTATAGTATGTGAAGCATAGAATGTGACACACATTTCAGATTCAAAAAATGTGATATTGTTTGAAAGCTATAGATGTTTTCAATCATCCTATCAATCATGATTTTAGTCATAATTCAAACAGAAAACAAATAATAAATATTTATTAAATTCAAAGTAAAGCATAATTTATATTGATAGAAAGTTGAGAATCTTCGGGTATGTGTAGGATTATCATGGAAAAAATAGGCTCTTAAGTGGCAAAAAATTCAAAAAAAATAGAGTTAAGAAATTTGACGTAAAAATTTGGATAAGTTATCTTTATTATTTAAAAAATATGTAAGAATGGAATCTGTAGAAAATTTAATGTAGTTTCCAAATTACTAGGATTGTTTAAAAATAAGAAAAATATATTTGGTGAAAATTTGAAGTTTCAATGCAGTAGTACTTAAATTTCAGGGAAAAAATAAGAAGCAGGTGTTTGTCTAACCACCCTAACTATAATAAAATAAAAATATTTTTTTATATTATTTTAGATATAAGTAGAGAACTCATGTCCCAATGTGATGCATATTTTTTTGTAATTTTTTTCCAAGTAAATAATTAATAATAATTTTTTTATTACAACTTTTAGGAAATATAAAAAACTCGTATGTCTGACCACCTTAACTTGGTCAAAACTTCATGAAATTCAAATTTTCTTTTTTTAATCCTATAGTATGCGAATCATAGAATGTGACACATATTTTGGATTCAAAAAATGCGATACTATTTGAAAGCTATAGATGTTTTTCAATCAGCCTATCAATTAGGACTTTAGTTGTAATTTGAATAGAAAATGAAAAATAATTACCTATTAAATTCAAAGTAAAGCATAATTTATATTGGTGGAAAGATGAGAATCTCCTTTAAAAACCCTTTTCATTTCATCAATTTTTGGTTAAAAAGAAGTCGTCAGCCACATACCCATCATATAGTCACTTTTTGGCCCATCATGACCTTGCACATACCTCTCATTTAAAAGCCCTTTTCATTTCATGAATTTTGGGTAAAAAAAAGTCACCAGCCACATACCCTACACATAACCATCATATCACCACTTTTTGGCCCATCATGATCCTACACATACCCGTTACAACACTTGACAACATATTCACAAAACATCAGAATTTGAATGTTTAGGACTTAATGTGAATGCTTAAGTTAAATTGTAATATTAAATCAAAGAAAAATAGGTCAAGCATCATAAGAGAAAGACCTAAATAAACACGAAAATGTCAATGATCTATTTTTCTATGGTACATTTAGCCCCCACTTTAGTGAGAGGATGAACTTGCTTCAAACTGACACTAAAGTAGCCATGCATACTGAGAGGGAGGTCCAAATGCTCTTATGCTAGAAATATGGAATGAAAATGATCAAGAGGTATGATCAACCCCCTAGGATGAAGATACCATGGAAAAATAAACATAAGAACAAAGGAACACAAGCGTGAAAGAGAATGGGAGAAGGGAAAAAGGAAAAGTTAGATCAAGCTTCAATCATTTGTTTAGCTAGTTGTGAATTATATCTAGGTTGTTTGTCTAAAAAAGAGAATGCATACTCACTCTGGGGTGACATAACTCATGGCGGTTTGGTAGGTGAGAAGGCCCAAAAGGTGAGAAACATACACTAGTTGGTATGCACTCACAAACACATAGGTGGCTATGGGGAAAGTTGTACCACAAAATGCGCTTCCTGCTCAACCATACCAAAGTATACCTCCTGATAACTTTAATAAGGTGCCACAAAGGAAAATTTCAGTTCGTGCTTCATGACACAAGAGAAGCTTTGTATACTTAGAACTCATGAACAAATATGATGGTACCATAGACATGCAAGCTGCATTATGTAAGGTGGAAAATATGTAAAATGTAAAATGTAAAAGATGTTAAAAGGAGTCTTGTTTAGTTCATGCAAGGTCTATCACTTAAGGAACATTGTGTCTAATGTCTCTAAGAGAGTACCAGTCAAAGAATAAAATATTTACAACTTAGGGGATGCAATGTGTCACATCAGGCCACTAAGAGGAATGTAATATGCTAAGATAGATCACACTTATGAAGGGCATCATACCCATTTTCATCCATAAAGTTACAAACAAATCATCAAGTGACAAGGCTACTCTAAGAACCAAGAATGCCAATGTATGCTCCCCACTTTAAATTAATTGCTACACATTGTTCTATGAGAAATTACTTTAAAGTAGCAAAGGAAAAAAAATCCAAAAAGAAAACAAGACATGAGAGCCAACTCGGAAAGCCCCTATGGAAAGTCGTATGTTTTTGAGAAAAGATGCTTCATGTAAATGAAAAGGAAAACAAAAGAAAATGAGGGTTTCCCCCCAGAAAGGAAAACACCAAACACATAAGGGATCTATGGATTTAGAGTTAGTGTGTTCATTGCTGCAATGGTTTTATTAAAGAGCACATAATTTTCATCATTCCCCAAATACATAAAACTAGAAGAATGACACAAAGAGAGTGAAAGCAAAATAAAAAAAAAAAAGTTCATTTTGGGTCAACATGGAAGAGACACTGTGGTCTCAATGCTTTGCATCATTCCCTAAAGGAAAACACAAGCGAAAATAAAATGAAAGTCAAAAGAAAAGGAAAAGCTTTTGGGTCAACATGAAGGAGATATTTTGGTCTCAATGCCTTGCGTCATCCCCAAAAGGAAGAACACGAGAAAAGATTAAACAAAAGGAAAAGGAAAAGGGACCTTTTGGGTCAACATGGAAGAGACATGGGGTGTCTCAATGCTTTGCGTCATCCCTAGAAGGAAAACACAAAACAAAAGTGAGAAAGAAAAGATAAAGTGTACGACATATAGAAGAATAGAGGTACAAATAGAAGTGCACAAAGAGAGAAAACACCAAACACACATTATGGGGGAACGTGATACGCACATGCAAGAAAACCAAAGAAAAGAAAAAGAAAAAGGAAAATGATGGAAAGTTTCCTATGGGATGATAGGATAGTAGTTGGTGTCAGTGAAGTGATACTTGTTCAGTATGTCCTTCAATGACCAACATTCATTAGTTCAATGGCCAAGAACATGATGATATTTCCAATATGGTATGTTAGAATCTTTAGGATGGATGACCAACCTGTTGGAAGGTGGTAAGAGTATAAGGACTCTATTTAAAAGCATTTGAAGTGTCTTTTCACATTTAAGTGGTGGATGGAGAGGAAACTTTAGTTTCTTCAATTTGTAAGGCCTCTTGCATTTTCTAGATTCACCTTTTTCATGGATTGAAGGAGGAAGAGGACCCATGGGGCTCATAGAATCCTTTTCATTATAATCAAGTGATGGTTGTTCATGTGGGAGGAGGAAATTCAAGTTAGGAGGAGAATCAAAGATCACTGTACCATCATCTCGAAGTCTCCAATATTCAAAATGAGGCTTGTTGTCATGAGGAGGATCTTGATATCCTAATCCTATTATGTTTTCATATATTGGTCTTTGTTCTAAAAATTAGTGAATGTTATTCTCAGTTGTTGTGTCACAACCTTGTTCGCTTAAAATAGTAAAGCCTTTTCCATATGTTTCTTCAAGGTTGATTGATGTGTTTGTAACTTTGTTATCATAAAATGGGTGAGGATGTGGTTGTGTAGAGGAACTAGGTCCATTAGTGGGAGGGAACTTAGGTCCTTTAGTCATTTTAGGATGTAAATAGCCAAACATGTCAGGAGGTAAAACAATAGGAAGATCTTGTGACTTCATGGATGGGTAAAAGGCTACATTGGATTCAAGGTTGTCAAGGCATGAATTTAAAAACTTGTTCATGCTATCATCATCTTCTCCAATGATTTCTACAGCATGGGGAGGACATTCATTTAGAGATGAACGAGTATGAGAAAGCTCAAGGTCATTAGGATCACAGCCAAAGACATAATTGGACATGTCCACTAAGGATTTCAATGAATTACAAAACTTGTTAAAGAAAAAATCCACGATGATGATGAATAAAAGTAAACTAAGATGCAAGAAAGGAGATAAAACTAAAAAACTAAAGAGTATAACATAAACTAACAACATAAAATAGTAATACAAAAAATGCCTAAAAAATGCTTGAAAATGCAGTTTAAAATGTGCAGGTGGACTGATTTGCCTAGGGTAGTGAATGAGACTAGGTATTAGATTTTGTTGTGTTTTCCTAAAAAATTAAAGTGATTTTAATGCTTTTTAGATGCAAATGCAGAGTTTCAGTTCTTTAATGATTTGATATGCAAAAATGAAGTCTATATGATTCTTTCACCAATGCAATTTTAGAAACCCTAGGATGCAAAAACAAAACAAAACCTAAATTCATGTTGATGCAAAGGAAACCTAGGATGCAAGATGCAAGTGAAATAAAAAAGATAAGTGTTCAAAATGCAAGTTCACCAAAATGAACCATCAATTTTGTGGTACTATGGAGTTCTCTTGAACTCAAGAACTGTCACCTAAACGGAGAGAAATAAAACACTAAAATTGAGGTGGTTCACTCAAATAAAGGAATGTATGCTGGAATTATGACTAAATGCAATGTTCTAAATACAACCAAGTGATGAAATTCATTGATTATTAATCCAAAACTAATGAAATATGAAATGTTTGAAAACATAGTGAGGTATGCAAAAATGAACTAAAAACATGAACTAATGCAAAGATAATTGAATGAGGTTTAGCATAGTGCACCTAGAAGTTGAGTATTGATCTAGGAAGGTTCTAGAAATTGGCAAAAATCACTATAAATCACCAGTGGGACTCATTCGCCATTGATGGCAAATCAGTCCTCCTATTGGTAAAAACACCTAAAATTGATTTCCGACTATCAAGAATTGGATTCTGACAAAATCAATTTTTTTAGCCTTCAACTGGGACTCATTCGCCACTGATGGCGAATCAGTCTCCCTACTAGTAAAACCACCTCAAACTGCTTTTTGACTGTCGCGAACTGGATTCTTAAAAAAAAAAAAATTAGCCTTCAGGTGGGATTCATTTTCCACTGATGGAAAATTAGTCCTCCTCCAAAATTGTACAAATTCAAAGGTTAATCCTATAGGTCCAGATTTTCACTTGTCTTCTTGTTGGGCTGATGGAGTCAAATCTACAAAAAATATGTTGTAGTGTCTGCAAACTTGAATTAGGGTTTAGTTTACTTGAAACAATTTAATGACTTATTGACCACCTTTCAACACCTTTTGCTTGACAAATCTGCATATAAAGTTTTTAAACACATATGCAAAAGGGGGGAAATGGTTAAGGGTTAGAGTATAGGGATTTTCCTTGGTGAAATCCCACTTTTGCAATCAAACCCTTAATAAAAAAATGAAATAAAATGAGCAAGGAATGATGAATAAACAACATGCAAATTTTCTAGAATCACCAAAAACCTTGTTGTACAAGTTTGAAGATATGTCTATGGCTGCTTGAAGATACTTGAAAATTGCCTGATTAAATGATGCTTTGATGGATTGAATGCAAGAATGCTAATTGATGGTGTATGTGCAAATGAGATGAATGGGGGTTGAAATAGATGGGAAAACACTTATTTATACACACTTATACCCTTTAAATAACACAATAATACATCATAGGCCAACATAAGGTCTTTTTGAATAAAAATCAAAAAGAAAATTTGAATTATTTTGAATTTGGATCCAAGAGGGACTCATTCGCCACCCATGGTGAATGGGTCCCACTCTAGGCTTGTAAGTGGGTGTCGAGAATTAAGTTGCATTTAATGTTGTTTGTCAGGTTTACATTGAAAAATACACTTAATTAAGTCTTATGAGTGTATAAATGGGTGGAATAAAGCAAAAGAAAGGTGTAAATAGTGATGAAAAGCCTAGAAAAGCATGAAATATTGTTACAAGACTTTACAACACTTTAAAATAGGACTTGATAAGGGATAAAAAGGTTATTTTTAGATTAATTATAATGAAAAGAGTCTAGAAAAGTATAGAAATGTGTTACAACACTTCACAACACCTTCACAAGACATCATAATTTGAATGTTTAGGACCTAATGTGCATGTTTAAGTTACATTGCAACATTAAATCATTTAGAAAAATAGGTCAAGCATCATAAGAGAAAGACCTAAATAACCATGAAAATGTCAATGATCCATTTTTCTATGGTACACTCTTAAACTGCTTTATCACCTTTATGCAAGCGTGCACATTTAGACAATAAAATCGACCCTTTGAAAATGATTCCCGGACTAAGAATCATCCTATGTTGAAAATGCATGAAGAGTGGATGGTGCAGGGCTCTTCAAAATGAAGTCTCCAAAAAAGGACAAGGTTGGATTTCAATTTTTTTCCAAATGCAAAATGGAGACCTCTTCAAGTCACTGCAACCAAAGAAAGAACGTGTCACAAATCTGCAACTCACTCCCCAAATATGTGTTTTAATGTCTCGCAATGATGCCAAAAACAAAGGAGAGAAGTGTTTCCTCAAATTTTCTCTCCTCAGGTACAATAACCTCTCTGAATGAATTTGGACCTCTTTCATATCAAAAATTTTCTCCAATTTTCCTTCAAATCATGCCTGGTGAAAACTCTCTAGATGATGGTTGCAGTGAAACTGCTCTAATACCATTTTGGAGCACCCAAGAGCAACTGCACACCAAAATAAACCTTCATATATAGAGAGAAGCAATAGGAGAATCTATTTCACTAAGAGTGAAAAGGAATGCACTGTGATGGGAAAACATAATGTACAAATTGTCTTATAAAGGCATGAACAGTGGTTGACAGATGAGAAACTTCCCAACACTAGAAAAACTACTTGAATAAAAAATGCACAACTAATCCGAAGTAAAATTAAGAAGGAAAATATCCACTCTAATGCTAGATATACTTGCACCTAAAAAATCACCAAGAATCCTAGGGTCCATCCTATTATGGAGATATATTCCCATTTTAATGCCACCCTAACCCATGAATTAAATAGCTAGTAAAAATTTGGGAATGTTAAAGATTACTATGATCCCTCACTCATCATTATTATTATTCATATACATTAAGTTCATGTGGGAAATATAAATAGGGGAACCACAATTTTTTTGACTAATGGCACATTGGGAACACTAAAATCTCAATGCCACCATTGTGAGGGTGTGCCAAAGATTTGGTGAAATCCTAATTAGATGGGTAGCACACTTTTTATACCTTTTAATCTCTAATAACATTGTAAAAATGTACAAACCCACTGTGTACCATTGCTAAAATCATGATCTTACACATAAGCCAAAGGGATTAACAAAAGAATGTCATGAGAATATTAAATCAATGACACACCCTATATTTGACTATATGATTAAAAAGGGTATGTGCAGGATCATGATGGGCCAAAAAGTGGCAATATAATGGGTATGTGGCTAACGACTTTTTTTTACCCAAAATTGATAAAACGGAAAGGGTTTTTAAAGGAGATTCTAAGCTTTCCACCAATATAAATTATGTTTTACTTTGAATTTAATAAGTAATTATTATGAGTATATGCAGGATCATCATGGAAAAAATAGGCCCTTAAGTGGCAAAAAATTCAGAAAAATCAGAGTTAGGCAACTTGACGTAAAAATTTGAATAAGTTATCTATATTATTTCAAAAATATGTAAGAATAGAATCTATAGAAAATTGAATGTAGTTTCTAAACTAATAGGTTTGTTTTTTATAAAAAAAATCTATTTGGTGAAAATTTAAAATTTCAATGGAGTAGTACTTAAATTTTAGGGAAAAAATAACAAGTAGGTGTCTATCTGACCACCCTAACCACAATAAAATGATAATATTTTTTTATAATAGCTTAGATATAAGTAGAGGACTCATGTCTAGATGTGATACATATTTTCATGTAATTTTTTTCTAAGTAAATAATTAATTATGAATTTTTTTATTAACTTTTAAAAAATATATAAAACTCGTATGTCTGACCACCTTAACTTGGTCAAAACTTCATGAAATTCATTTTTTTTTTAATCCTATATATGTGAAAACTACAGCCTCGATTGATAGACCGATTGAAAAACATCTGACTTTCAAATTGTGTCACATTTTTGAATACAAAATATACCACATTCTATGCTTCCATAATATAGGATTAAAAAAGAAAATTGAATTTCATGAATTTTTGACCAAGTTAAGGTGGTTAGGCATGCTTTAATATTTTAAAAGTTGTAATAAAAAATCATAATTAATTATTTACTTGGTAAAATTACAAAAAATATGCATCACATTGGGACATGAGTCCTCTACTCATATCTAAAATATTAAAAAAATATTATCATTTTATTGTGGTTAGGTGGTCAGACAGACACCTACTTCTTATTTTTCCCTGAAATTTAATTACTATTGCATTGAAATTTCAAATTTTCACCAAATAGATTTCTTTTTTTTTAAAACATACTTAGTTGTTTAGAAACTAAATTCAATTTTCTACAGATTCTATTCTTACATATTTTTTAAATAATATAGATAACTTATTCAATTTTTTATGTCAAGTTGACTAACTCTGATTTTTCTGATTTTTTTGCCACTTAAGGGCCTATTTTTTCCATGATGGTCTTGCACATACCAAAAACTTATAGATAATTTGTGTACCATAAGATAAAAATTGTGTGATAATGAATTCTCATAAAAATTGATAAAATTCACAAAAAAAAATCTAGAGGTGCATGAGTTACTGATCAAGAATGTATTGAATGGATTATAAACCTTGCTATTATATAAACTAGTTGGTACAAAAGCATAAAGAGTAAAAGGTCTATATGACCCAAAATTGGGCACACAACTTGAATATAGGTATTTGAGGTTGAGTTAAATTTGAATTATTGTTTTCTTTATTTTCCTTTCACAAAAAAATGGATTGGTCTTCTCTCATAAAATCAAAAAAAAAAATCATTTTTCTGCTAAGAGAAAATTCATCAACAATTTCCACTTCTTGTTGTTTTGAGTGTAAGAAAAGATAGTTGGTATGAGTTTTCCATAGTCCATCAATTCAGGTAGTGCACACTTTTGGTTTAAACTGTGTATGTTGTTTTCCTTGACATTTTGGATCACATTCAATAATCTATCATTAGGAACAGGAGAATGAATTTAAATTCTTGACTACGCTGATACAAATATTTGGGTGTATAATTAAGAACATAGTTAAAAGAAGATAGAATATCACATATGTAGCTCAATTAATTATATCAAAGAATTGAAAAGGAACAATGAAAATCGGTATGTGTAGGATCATCATGGAAAAAATAGGCCCTTAAGTGGCAAAAAATTCAGAAAAATCAAAGTTAGGAAACTTGACATGAAAATTTGAATAAGTTATCTATATTATTTCAAAAATATTTAAGAATAGAATCTATAGAAAATTGAATGTAGTTTTTAAACTACTAGGTTTTTTTTTAAAAAAAATAAAAAAATCTATTTAGTGAAAATTTGAAATTTCAATGTAGTAGTGCTTAAATTTTAGGGAAAACATCAGAAGTAGGTGTCTATCTGACCACCCTAACCACAATAAAATGATAATATTTTTTTAATAAGATTTTACATAAGTAGAGGACTCATGTCCTGATGTGATGCATATTTTTTTGTAATTTTTTTCCAAGTAAATAATTAATTAAGAATTTTTTATTACAACTTTTTAAAAATATAAAAACTCATATTTTTGACCACCTTAACTTGGTCAAAATTCATGAAATTCAATTTTTTTTTAATCCTATAGTATGTGAAGCATACAATGTGACACATGTTTTGGATTCAAAAAATGTGAAACCATTTGAAAGGTCTAGTTGTTTTTCAATCAACATATCAATCAAGACTTTAGTCATAATTAAAATAGAAAATAAATAATAATTATTTATTAAATTCAAAGTAAAGCATAATTTATATTGGTGGAAAGCTAAGAATCTACTTTAAAAACCCTTTTCGTTTCATCAATTTTGGGTTAAAAAAGTCACCAGCCACATATCCATCATATTGCCACTTTTTGGCCCATCATGATCCTGCACATACCCAAATATTTCTAGATAAATATAGGATAACAAAATTAATAGATAAAATAAACACCAATACCATTATAATAGCTATTACTTTCTTTTAACCATATAATATCATGCATACATAATGGATATGCAAGATATCTAGACAAAACAATGTTACCAATTTAGAATGGAATTGAAACATAGATTTTTGGGACCTACTTTCTTTGTAGCACTTCTAGGGTTTTTCACCTAAAAGGAGAAAGATGGGTCCAAGAATGCTTAATGTGTCATTAAAGATTAATGAAAGAATGGATGGGATATTTATGTGAAGTGTGTATAGATGTGTTTGAATACTTACAAATGCAAATAAGTGAATGTAAACTAATCTAATGCAAGATGCTAGAAAACATAGTGTTGATTGCAAATACGCACTAGAAACCTAAACAAATGAAAACAAAAATTGATGAAACTGAGTAGAGTGCACTTGGAGGAAGATTAATATTTCTGGGAGGTTCTAGAATGTTCCATAAGTCACTATTAATGGCCACTGGGACTAATTCACCATGCATGGCGAATTAGTCTTGCTTCTGGTGAAAAGTTGCAGAAACAAGTTTTTGAATGCCAATATCTGAATTCTGACAAAACCACTTTTCAAGCTCATAGATGGGACTCATTCACCATGGGTGGTGAATTATTCCACCTACAAGAATTTTCAAATTCAAGAGTAGATTCTATGGAGCTAGATCTACACTTCTGCTCTCTATAGGTGTCTGTTTTTGAAACTGTTAGATTTGGGTCTAAAAATGACTTTTGGTTGATATTTTGACTTGTTGAATGAAGAGAGAACTTTAACAACCTTTAAGCTTGATTTTCAATGATTCCCAAGCTTCCAAAGGACCTAAATATGCAAACATATAAGAAGAAAAGAAGAAATGTTGATTGTTAGGGCATGGGGGTTTGCCTTGGTCAAACCACTTTTTAGGTACCAAAATGATGAAAGAAAGGAATGAAACATGAAAAAATGGAATAGATTACCTTTCCATGATGATTAATCTTGAAATTACGCAACATAACCTATATAATCTGCCCTTGAAAGTCTAAAAAATTGATCTCTTAATGCCTTGAAATGATAAAACCCTAAGTTTCTTGGCTTGAGATGGAAGATTGGTGAATGAAGAATGAACAATGAATTAGGTGAACATAGAAGATGATAGAAGATTTTCAAAATGAGGAGAAAAACATCTATTTATACACACTTGTGCCTTAATAACCCGTTAATACCTCATCACAGGCCGACATCAAGTAATTTTGAATAAAAACTTGGAAGGAAATTTAAAATATTTTGAATTTGGGGAGAATGGGGACTCATTCACCACCCATGGCAAATGGATCCCACCTAGGACCTAAAAACAAGGGTCAGGAAATATGTTGTATTTAATGTTGTTTATTGGGTTTACATTCAATAATGTACTTAATTAAGTCATATGAGGGCATAAAGGGGTCAAATAAAGCATAAGAAGGGTGTAAATAAGTACATTATGCCTAGAAAAGCATGAAATCTTGTTAAACAATAATTTACAACACTTCAAAATAGGACTTGATAATGAATAAAAAGGTAATTTTTAGGTGAATTATAATTAATAGAGTTTAGAAGAATGTAGAAATGTGTTACAACACTTCACAACATCTTCTCAAGACGTTAAAAGCATTTTATTTAGTTTTCAAAGGTCCAAGGCCTAGTGTGGATGCGTAAAATTCCTATCAACACTTGAATAAAGTCCTCATTAAGTCAATTTATCATGAATTATCCCATGTCAAGCAAAGAGTACATTTTTCTATGACACATTTAGCCCCCACTTTAGTGAGAGGATGAACTTGCTTCAAACTCACACTAAAGTAGACATTCAAGATAGATTGACATGTAGTTCGAGCCCCTAAGATACAAAATCATGCAAAGGAAACATAAAAAGAAAGACCAGGTGAAAAAGATGTACTCACTCTAGGGCCATGAAACTTTAGGCTATTTGCGAGATGAGAAGGCCCAACTGTATACTCACTCTGGGGCCACAGAACAAGTTGTTTGTGGGGTGAGAAATCCCAAAAGGTAAGATACATACGCTAGTTGGTATGCACTCACAAACAAACAAAAAAGTGGCTATGGGGAAAAGTCATGCCACTAGGTGGGCTTCCCACTCAACCATGTGAATGTTATACCCATTGATAACTTTAACAAGGCTCCAAAAAAGAAAAATGAAATGATTTTATTTTGAAACTTATAGACATTGTTCAATACAAAATAATGCAAAAATTGTTCAAAGCGATTTTGTTTTGTTCATGCCCAATGTCTCCAAGAGAGGGTAAAGTGCAAACAATCTCATCTTGTTTCTAAGAGAGGACAAGTGCAGGGTATCATCTTGAACAACATTATACCTAATGCTTCCAAGAGAGCACATTGCAAGAAAATGAAAAATCACACAATAAGTGGTGATGTATGCCCCCCATTTTAAAGGAATTGCTAACAGTAGTACTGTGAGCAATTGCTTTAAAGTAGAAGAAGAGAAAGGAAGACATGAGAGCTCACTTGGAAAGCCTTATTCCAAGTCATATGTTTCTAATAAGCTACGTCATGCAATGAGGGAAATCATGTCATATGCAAGCCAACTTAAGGCATGTCATCCACATCCCAAGCTTGCTCTTATGTATTCATGAAAGGTTAATGACTAGCCAAAGGAGGCAACAACAAGTGACATACGAGGACAAGGCTTGCTAAACCCCTTGCCCCCCATTGAGTGTGGGACAAAGGTTTGCTAGAAGGGTTGATGAAATGCATGCGAGAGTGAAAATTAATAGAAATTAGAGGAATTATATTCCCTCATGTAGGGAAGCATACCAAACTCCTAAAAATGTTGAATTTTATGACTCACAACATGAAATTCATTAGTGGAATGACCATGAATTCTATGATATGCACAAATGGAAGTCTTATCGTAACACTTCTTTTGAGTTCTAGGAGGGAGGGTGATCAAATTATCATGAAGAATTCTTGACAAGATACCCTCTTGATCAAGAGGAGAAAATTTATGTGTGATTGGAGTCAAAGATACATCTTGCTTATATGTTATACCTACGCAAGACTCTATAGATTTTGATATTTCGTGATCTTCATTTATAGGAGGATACAAAATCTAACAAATTCAAATCATGAGTGTGTTGCGAGATGATAGTTTGATTGTGTTGTGACTTGGATGATGTTAAAGACTACTAGCTTGAAATGATGATGTGAGGTTATTGAGGTTGAATGAAGGTCCAGATAAAGAATGAGAGGATTGTTAGGATGTCCTACAAGATATGTATGAGGTTCATTAAGAAAAGGGGATATAAGGGACACTTGCATATCCTCAACAATCTTGTTACGATGTATCTCTATATAAGTACAATCAAGAACCACTTGTTTTTCATAATCCAATGCCATGATATTCTCCCTAGGAGGAGAGTTCTGAGGAGAACAACAAGCCATATGTGCTTGACAAGTAAGCCAATGTTCTTCCAAAAAGACTTCATTTCGAATAGGGGAATGATCAAGGGTGGGATTATGAGAGGGGGAAAGTTGAGAAGATGTTAGTTGAATATCCATTGTCATAAAGGTTTCATTATCTTGTTCCATTTTATCTACCCTACAAGGAGAGCTTGAAATATGGTCATGCAAATTTGAGGTGTGTAAAGTAGCTTCATCATAAGTGGAGGAGGTATCAAGAGAAGAATCACTATGGTTTTCAAATAAATCTTCCCATAGGATAGGGACATAAGGGAAGGGAATATTGAGGGTGTCATGATGCTTAATAGGGGTATCTTCTAACACCAACCTATCCTCTTTGCATTGAGGAGGGATATTAGGAGATGAACAAGTTTGATTTTCATGACTCTGGAGACTTGGTAAGGTGACATTTAGGAATGTTCCTATGATCTCATGCTCTTGTTGTGTAAGGTCATACAAATGGAAATAAGAAGAAGAAAAATCAAGACTTTCAATGCTTGCAACTTCTTGTACCAAAATACCTTCGTCACCAAGAGGAGAGGTATAAGAAGAATAACAAGGATGTGTGTTGTGATTGTCTACATTTCCATTCTCATGAATGGGAAATGCAAGATTAAGAATGGAATTAATGAATTGTTTCTTAAATTCCCTATTATGATAATCAAAAGAAAACTCATAAAAGGGGATATTATGGTTATAAAGTCCATGTTTAGTAAAATAAAGAGCATATCTTTTCAAAGAAAACATACTGAAAGGAAAGAAAGTATAATGCAATGCAATTTTTAGTAGGTTCAATGTTTGTTTAATGCAACAATTTGAAAATGATATTGTAAGATTGGAGAAAGTGAAAGGAAACAATGCATGAAAGGAGCTATTTGAAGTGAAATTTAACAAAATGCATGCTACAAAAATGCAACTAAGTGATGTATACAGGTTAAGGTACCAAACAAAAGTCTAAAAACAAATTTCTAATTTTTATATGTTGTTTCAAGGGTCAGAAGGAATTGATTCGACCAAGGTGGCGAATGAGTCCCAATATGGACTTTTTTCAAAAAAATTCAGAACTTTATGACTGATTTTTATCCTTTCTGAGTGCTACGATGCAGACCTAAGTGAAAAAGGTGGAATTTTAGAATGTTGCAATGATGAAAGATGTGAAAAAAATGAAATCTATTATGCACATTTACACATGCAAAAATGAAATCCTAGAATGCAAGCTAACTAATGAAAAATGTAATAAAAGAAATTCTAGAATGATTAAATGACTCCAAAATTAGAAAAGAGGGGATTCAAACATTAGGTTCACCAAAATGAAACATAGATTTTTGGGACCTACTTTCTTTCAAACACTTCTAGGGTTTTTCACCTAAAAGGAGAAAGATGAGTCCAAGAATGCTTAATGTTTCATTCAGATTAATGTAAGGATGTAAGGGATATTGATGTGAAGTGTGTGTAGATGAATTTGAATGTTTACAAATTAAAATAAGTGAATGTAAACTAATCTAATGCAAGATGCTGGAAAACATAGTGCTGATTGCAAATATGCACTAGAAACCTAAACAAATGAAAACATAAATTGATGAAACTAAGCAAAGTGCACCTAGAGGAAAATTACTATTGCTGGGAGGTTCTAGAATGTTCTAGAAGTCACTATTAATGGCCACTATGACTGATTTTCCATGCATGGTGAATCAATCCTACTTCTGGTGAAAAGTTCCAGAAACAGGTTTCTAACTACCAGGATTTGAATTCTGACAAAACCACTTTTCAAGCTTACATATGGAACTCATTTTCCATGGGTGGTGAATTATTCCACCTACAGGAATCTATAAATTTAGGAATATATTCTGTGGAGCTAGATCTACACTTCTACTCTCTACAAGTGTTTGTTTCTAAAACTGTCAGATTCAGGTCTAAAAATGATTTTTTGTTGATATTTTCACTTGTTGAATGAAGAGAGAAGTTTAACAACCTTGCAACTTCATGTTTAATGATTCCCAAGCTTCCAAAGGACCTAAATCTACAAACATACAATAAGAAAGTAAGAAATGTCGATTGTTAGGGCATGGGGGTTTTCCTTGGTGAAACCCCTTTTTAGGTAATTAAACCAAAATGGTGAAAGAAAGGAATGAAACATGCAACAATGGAATGGATTGCCTTTCCATGATGATTGATCTTTAAATTCTACAAAATAACATGTATAATCTGCCCTTGAAAGTCTGAAAATTGATCTTTCAATGCCTTGAAATAATAAAACCCTAAGTTGCTTGGCTTGAGATGGAAGATTGGTGAATGAAGAATGAAGAATGAATTAGGTGAATGTAGAAGATGATAAAATATTTTCAAAATGAAGATAAAAACACCTATTTATACACACTTGTTCCTTAATAACATGTTAATACCTCATCACAGGCCAACATCAAGTAATTTTGAATCAAAACTTGGAAGGAAATTTAAAATATTTTGAATTTGGGGACAATGGGGACTCATTCACCGCCCATGGCAAATGGGTCCCACCTAGGACCTAAAAATAAGTGTTAGGAAATATGTTGTATTTAATGTTGTTTATCGGGTTTACATTCAATAATGTACTTAATTAAGTCATATAAGGGCATAAAGGGGTCAAATAAAGCATAAGAAGGGTGTAAATAAGTATATTATGCCTAGAACAACATGAAATCTTGTTACAAGACTTTACAACACTTCAAAATAGGACTTGATAACAAATAAAAAGGTAATTTTTTAGGTGAATTATAATTAATAGAGTCTAGAAGAATGTAGAAATGTCTTAGAATACTTCACAACATCTTCACAAGACGTTAAAAGAATTTAATTTAATTTGAAAAGGTCTAAGACCTAGTGTGGATGCATAAAATTTCTCACAACACTTGAATCAAGGCCTTACTAAGTCAATTTATGATGAATTATCCCATGTCAAGCAAAGGGTACATTTTTCTACGACACAGGAATGTCCAAGAAATAAGTTTTGGAAGTGCATAAAGCTATTATTATAGCTGAAAGATAGTATATATACAAACCAACATAATTTTATATATCCTTAGAATAAAATTGAAGTCTTACAGCTAAATAAACTATTTGTAATGCTTTCTAGAAACTTGCACCAAAACCTTATACAAAAAAGCTTCTAAATTGACGTAGTAAGCTATAGAAGCCTCTAAAACCAACAACCTGTAGAATGAACAACATAACAAAGAAAAAATAATATAATTTTTACAATGCATATTAAAATCCCATATATGCCACATGGTGTCTTTGGACGTAGTTATTTTTAACATTTTTCGTGATAGATAATAGATGTCTAAATATGGTAGTAAGAAATAATTAAAAAGTAAAATTATAACACCTATCAACCTTAAAATTTTGTGGTGATGAAAGAGGGCAATGGATTTGTGGCAACAAAAAATAGTACTCTCTACCTTTGAGGAATATAGCACAAGGATAGGTTTCATATTTCACACTTAGTACACTCAAGGACACCTTAGAGATCCCAATACAATGATGAAACCGGGAGAGAGATCTAACAATAGGGCATCCTAAGGTATGTTTATAGATTAATGAGGGGTTCACCACCGAGCCAGGGCTTGGAAAAATATATGAAACATAAGATCTAATGATTGAACTCAATGATGCATGAAAATTTGCTAAATAAACTAAAATAGTTTTTTAAAACTAAATCTTCACTTTCAGGCACCTATAGCAGCTAAACCATGAGGAATTTGAAGATGATGCGAACTAGAGTTTCGTGAAATTTTTCTATAGATTCTAAATATATTTTTTTTTTTAAATTTGGAATCAAATTGCACTTCTTTTTCCATCTCCCTTGAAAACTATATTTTTTCATAAAATAGCATTTTTAAAAACTGACACTCACCATATAATGCATAACTTGTTTTCCATGAAGGATAAAATTCTAATTCT
The DNA here is from genome assembly GCA_007258455.2 of Sequoia sempervirens. Lineage (NCBI taxonomy): Eukaryota > Viridiplantae > Streptophyta > Pinopsida > Cupressales > Cupressaceae > Sequoia > Sequoia sempervirens. The sequence continues at coordinate 208,719,105 of VDFB02000017.1, forward strand.
TTCAAATTTAGATATGTAACTCCGATATCTAGTGCTTCCACTTGGTTAGATAGTTTTTAATTGAATATTTTTTCTTTAATAAAGTTTCAAAGTCAAACCAATTACAATTTAGACATAGCGCGACCGTATAACATGTAACTTTTTTTGTATGTATCGAAATTCAATTTTACTTTTTTTGTTGGATCAAGGACTTCAATATCTGGTCCACTCATACTTTTACATTTTTTTTTTGATGATATGCTATTTTTCCACATGTGTAGAACAGAGAGCTTGAATTTTAGTGAAAAACCTACATTCACAAGAAATAAGAAATAAATATAATAATCAAATTTAATTTAATTATAATTATAATTTTTTGGAAGCTTATACTAAGGAATACATACAAAAAATAAAATTTAAATTAATTCATTTGATCCTCCAAAAGGTAAATCAAAAGTGGTTTTTTATCAACACTTTGATAGGTGTAAAGGAGACTCCATTATAGGTATGGTTTAAAACTAGTGGGGTTCTATCAAAGGTGGATTTGTATAAGGTGGTTTGAACAAACCCTCTTCAATTGGAATCCTTTAAATTGAACTTTTCAAGGCTTAAATCATTATATTTTCTAAAAATATGCAATTTTAGCAAAAATCATGATCTCCCAGAAAGTGTAAACCACTATTGTGGCAGCACCCACCTAGAATCCTAAGAGAGCTTGAATGGAGACTTGAAATGTTGATTAGCCTAAAATTTAGGCCTACTTGGACTCATACGATGGTCTGAGAATATGAGTCCCAAATTTGGGTTTATGTGTAGGAACGGGTTTCAAGAAAAAGGGTGTATGAAACTACAAAATATAAAAAATGACCCAAAGTAGGACCTATACGTCGAGACTGGCATATTAGTCTAGCTAGGGTTTTTTGGAACTTAAAATTTTTAATTTGGTATTCAATGTCTGCTCTTTCCGTTCCACTTTGTTTTCATATCCAAAACCATGATTTCGGGGCTATAGGTGACTTTTTAGTGAAGAGTACAACCTTGCAAACGAGGGGAAAATTCCAACAACTTTATCCAAGCTTTTAACCTAATCTTCAATGATTCTTCAAGGTCTAAGACACCTAGATTTACAATCACAATGTATGTAAAGAGGATAAAAACTTGTTGTTTGTTAGTGAATGAGGGTTTTCCTTAGTCAAACCCCTTTGAGGTAATTAAACCAAATGATGAGACAATGAAATAATGACATGAAACATGAACAATGATACCTTGAATGATTCCTTGTAAATGATGCTTTGTAAATCTGCAATCTAACATGAAATGGCCATGAAGGATGTAGATCTAGATCTTGAGATAAGTGTAGAACAATGCTTGACCTTGGATCTTGAATGCAACATCACAATACTAGCTCAATATGATGCTTGATGCTTGATAATCTTGGCATGATAATGGATCTTGAATTTATGCTAGAATTAATGAAGAAATCTACTCTTGAATGCCTTAGAAATGATCTTGTAAAGTCTTGGAATTCTTAACTCTTGCTTGCTTGACTTGATATCATGTAGGCATAGTCTTTCTTAGTTGAAATAATAATTTGAAAGCTTTTTATATAGTAAATCCATCTAATATCCCATTAATTTGATCCCACAGGCCAACATTCATGAAATTTTGAACTTAAAACCTAATTTTACTGCTCAAAATCTTAAAAATAGGCCAAATGCGACTGTGGTGTATGGGTCCCACCTAGATCAAACTCATATGCCACCTATGGCATATGAGTCCCACCTGGATTGGACCCATATGCCCAAGGTGGCGTATGAGTCCCACAAGGCCTATTTGAAGAGAGAGAATGTCAGGGAGTGAAGAAGTTAAGTTTATATATTGATCTTGTCAAGATTTTGATTGAAATATTCCTTTGGATGCATAATATAGGGTCTTAGGGGCCTATTAATGATGAAATTAAGGTCATAAATGCAAGAGGGGTGAAAATTCAATGTGAAAGTGTAAATACATATACTTTACAATCATCAAATTAAGGAAAAAATAGGTATTTTTACCTTAAAGGGCCCTAAATCCAATGTGAATGTGTACAAAAAATTACAACACTAGATTAAGGAAACATTAGGTCCAAGGGACCTAAATTTAATGTTTAGGTGTAAATGAATACACTTTACAACATTAAATCAAGGTAAAGTTAGGTTTATTAGGCTTAAAAAGGGCCTAGAACCTAATGTGGATGTGTAGAACACATCACAACACTAGATCAAGGTGATATCAAGTGTATTTATCATTAATTATTCTCAAATCAAGAGAAATTGTACCATTTCCAAGGGCGTACAATTTTTTTCATTACATTTATCCCGCACTTCAGTGAGAGGATGAACTTGCTTCAAACTCACACTAAAGTAGACATTCAAGAGGGTTCAAAGTGTACCAATGCAGATGGTTTAGGATAAAAAAAATTAAGGAGGTGGTCAAACCCCCATGATCCAAGATCCTAAGTCAAATTGACATAAGCACAAAAGGAAACACACAAGTTGTATGATATGTAGCAGAACAAGATACACAAGCATACAATGTCAATAACTAAAATAAACAAAAATAAAATTAAGCAAAAATAATAAGAGGTAGATTAGGCCTTGACCGTTTGTCCAACATGATGTGGATCAGCTCTATTTTTTTTTTCCCAAAAGAGCGTGCTCACTCTGAGGAAATAGAACTCTTAGCTATCCGTCAGGTGAGTAATTCAATAAGGTGAGATGTACATACGACTGATATACACTTACACTCAAACATGTGAGTGGCTAAGGGAAAGTCGTGGCTTGAATTGGTTTCCCATACAACCATACCAAATTTATACCTCCTCATAACTTTGATAAGGTGCCGCACAAAAATGAACTTCAAGCTTCATGAAGCAAGAAAAACTTCATTTGTTTGGAGCTCATGAAAAAATAATCAATTTCGAGCTTCATGAGAGAAGAAAAAAATTGTATGCTTGGACTCATGAACAAACAAGATGGATGAATAGGAATGCAAAGTGTGTTATGCAAGGTGTCATATAACAAATAGTGTAAGGTGCATTCAAAGGGATTTTTCTTAATTTGTGCAAGGTCTCTTCTTAGGGAGCATCATTCTTAAAGTCTCCAAGAGAGGAAAAGTCAAAGAAATATCACACTCTCAGAGGAAATCAAGCCCAACGACACCACCAAGAAAAGGAAACATTGAAAGAAAAAAGAAAACCGCACAATGAAACATGAATATCGATGTGTGCCCCCACTTTAAAGAAATTACTAACACTATTGTTGTGAGAAATTACTTTAAAGTAGAAGATATGAGAGCTTATTTAAAAAGTCTTGTGCGAAGTCATATTTTTTCTGAATCAAACTACATCATGAATAAGTATGTCACATGCAAGTCAACTTAAGGGATGTCATCCACTTCCCAAGCTTGCTCTTATATATATACATGAAAGGTGATCAACTAGCCAAAAGAGACATGACAAGTGACATATGAGGACAATGCTACCTAACCCCTTGCCCCCACTTACTGTAGGAAAAGGATGGGCCAAAATGAAAAGAGGAACTAGGTGCCTTAACACAAGGAAGAGCACCATAGTCCCTAAGATGTTGAATTTTGTTACTCAAAGCCTTACATTCATTAGTACAATGACCATGAACTCTATGATATACACAAAATGAACTATTGTAGTAAAATTTCTTGTGTTCTTGGAGGGAGAGATATCAGACAATCTTGGAGGAGTCTCATCAACATACTGTCTTGACCAAAAGTAGAGGATGTTTAATTATTTTGCGACAAAAACATCTCTTGCTTAGTACAAGATGTCTTACTTACACAAGAATCTTTATATCTTGCGAGATTTTGTTCTCTCCTTTATAGGAGGGTGTAAAATCTAATGAATTGAAATCATTAGTGTTTTGTGATATGACATTAATGTTAAGTGAGGACTTCTCTATTTCTTTCAAAGGATAACAATCAATGCCACTAGTTTCTATCAATTCAAGGTGCACTACTCTTAAATTCGGCTTAGAAGAATGTTTGGTAATAGTGTTTGTATTAAGTGAAGGCTTGTTTGTTTCTTTTGAGGGAAAATAACCAAGATCACTAGACTTTTCTTGTGTGTGAGGCTCTATAGGGACACTGATATCTTGTTCTCTACCACCACATCCTTTTCCACTATAACCAAGTTGTTTCATTATTTCATAACCTTTTCCATAAAGATTCATCATCTCTTTTAGATTTGGTGGTTGTTGACAGTCATTTTCATCAAAGTTCATTGTGTAATTTGTTATCTTTTGTTCTAAAGTGGTTGATCTGGATGCTTTCAAAAGGTCTTCTGAATTATTTTTTGACATTACCACTTTTTCTTTTCCCTTTTTAAAGTTTTTGTTTATAATCTTCTATTCTCCTATAAATGTTGGTTTGAAATATAAGGAACCCCAATCATCATCTAATAACTTCATGATTTCCTCAATATGTTTTTCTGTCATTTTTTTGCACATATTCCACTTGTGTATTTGGTGACAATTTTTTCAAAGGATTCTCCTTTTTTTCCTCAATGTTCAAAAAATTATTTAGTTCAGGATCAACTTCGAGTGTGTACACTTTGTTGTTGTAAACATACTTCATTACATGATGAAGAGTAGAAGGAACCCCATTCATTGTGTTGATCAATGGTCTACCTAAAAGTATATTATATGAAAGACCATGAGGCATAACGTGGATCTGTTTCTCTAATGTGGCCTCTCCAATTGTAATAGGTAAAGTGATCACACCAAGTGGTTTCTTTCTCACATTGTCAAGCCCACTAATAGATAAAGAGGTAGGTTGATTTTTTAATTTATCAACGCCAGCCTATCCAAAAGCGTTACACTACACACATTAAGGGAAAAGCCATTATTGACAAGGGATTTTTGTATGCCTCTTCCTTTGTTGCAAACAATTACCGTGAAAGCTTCATTTTGTGTTTACACTTCCAAAGAGGGGAGTTCAATTTGGTGGAAAACAATGTTAGCGTTTATTCCTTGGATCATTGTTGCTATGTCATTTGGTTGCACATTAGAAGGGATAGAAACTTGTTGTAAATAATTTTAAATCATGTGATGATAATGAGGGGAGGCTTGAATAAGATCCCATAATGATCTATCTTAGTAGGAGTATTCTTTAGTTGTTCAACTAGATCATACTCATTTCCATGAGGAGGACCTGATAAAATAGGTTAGATAGAATAGGATTAGGCAAGGGGAGGGATGTTGAAGGTGTTTGTCTTGCTTTCAAATTATTTCTAGTGTTATATGTATGAGAAATAGTATTATAACTTAGTTCCTCCAACACATTATTCTTAGGTGGTGTTTTTTATTTTTTAAGAACCAAATTGATCTCTAGAAATACCTATAGAATTTGTCATTTCCAATTATTAGTATTTCTAAAGGAATTGGCCAACGAATGAATAGAAGCTACAAGACTTCTATTCCTACTCTTTGGGCTCTATGAAACCTGGGAGGGTGATCCCATAATGTATACTCAAAAATTTCACACAACTACAATCAATTGCATTTCAATAATAGATATCTCTCACAAATCCATTCAATAATATGCATCAAATAAGTTAGAAATTTATTAATCAATATCATATATATTGTGCATGAGAGGATGGAACTTTAACACAAAACAACAATAATAGTATCCACTTGAATTTTTATGATTTAAAATTTGAGTAGCTAATGAATCAACACTAAAAAATGAACCACAAATACTCTGCATGAACCAGTGCCTTTATTCCAAGCACAAAGTCAATATCTTTCTATGTGACCTAATAACAATTTAAGCAATAACACCTATTACCTCAAGAAACCTTGCATTACAACATTTCTCTATGGCGTTCATGATTATTACTACTTACAACCATCCTAGCACCCAGTTCTTATAAGTTATTAATATCACCCAAGCACTTACATCAATTCATTGAATCAATAAGCAAGCATGAAACTAAGCATCTACCAAGCAATGATAGAGACAAACGAAAGAAATCCTAGATTACTTTCACTCATAACTTAAAGAACACGTACAAGGAGAGATAATAGCCATGAAACTAATATTAATTTTTAATATAAATGATATATTGCTATCAAATTTACATGCATAGATATGAACTCCAAAATAAATTCAAAACAAAAACTCTAAAACTTGCTTCATATTGTCTTGACAATTTCATAGTGTTAACTCAAAAAAATCAACTAACTCTTGCTTCTGGCCTAGAATTCCTTCTTATAGAGGCAAAGGAGAAAAACAAGCTTCAATCCAGAAAGCACACATGCCAAGATGTCATTGGAACATTGCAACAATATTCTACTTCTAGTTACACTCAATTCTTCAGGTGAAGAAAATAAACATGAGGAAAAATTGACCTCAACTCGTTGTAGAAAACAAGTCCCACCTCCAAAGACATCATTAGTTTGTTACAGCAATTTCAAGATATTCCCCATGCACTCAAAAAATGCCAACTGTGGGAAAGCCAAAACAACAAAACTTATGAAGCAAGACAAGGAAAGTAGATAAAATCAAAGTTCACTTATCCATATTAGCACCATGTGCTATCCATTTCAAATTGAGGAGAAAATATGTTTTACCATGTTTTATCAAAAGCCTAATTTGTACTGTATTCAGGCTATGTATTATTCTTCTCCCATCCATTATTCATCTTACTCATTAATCCCTACACAGATTCATTTTGTGTATTTCTCCAACCAAGCATTATATTCTTCCTCAGTGGGCCATTTTACATTCAAAAAATCTTGCACCTTAGTAATCTACTGAGAATATCTTGCATCAATTAAAATCTTGGCTTCTTTAACAAATATGTCCATGTTTGTTTCAATTTCCACCATTGTGTCAATATTTGAATTGACCAAGATGTAATTGGTGACAGTCAAGGTCATCATAGATGTTGTGAGCATTCCTCCAAAATCTTTCTTCCAAGTGTCAAATGGATGTAATTCACCTTTTGAACTCAATATTTGAGGCATACCACATTCCTCCATATCTTTGAATATCTTCAACATACTTTGGAGCTGTATACCTAAATTTCCATGGAAAGTAGTTATTTCATTTATTGAGTCAATTATTTGCAAAATGTTAGGAATATTGGTAGGTGCCTCAGGGTCCTCATTCATTTTGAGTGTCATTTATTTCAAAAAAATTACCTTAGTAATCCAATTATTCCATTCATTCCTAAAGGAATCTTGTACTTGCAGATACTTTGTATTTTCCTCATGAATATTCATAAAAGTGGCCCAAACATCGTTGTCTTGTGGACCAACTTGGTCACCCTATGCTTTAGTACATCCTCAATAATTTCATTTTCCACCCTAACTATTTCAAGTTTGGCCCACTTGACATTTTCCTTCTCAGCAATCAACTTACCTAAAGTTTAGATAATTAATTCTCAAGGCTAAGGTCTCCCTATTTTGTGTAGTAGAATCAAATGAATAAGAGGATGGAAAAGTTATTTTCTTTTCAGTAGCTTGAATAGTGGCTCTCATCTTATTTAGCTCTGTCATGCCCATAATTTTTCACTCAAAAACACAACCAATTTTTTTATTTTATTTTATTTTATTTAAACATTAAGGTATGTTTTGAAAAGAAGGCCACATTACAATAACTTAAGTAAGTTAATTATGAGTACTCAAGTTCTTAGCATCCCTTTTAAACCAACCCTAAAATAATCCTACTTGCACATAATTACAATCAAGAGGATACAGTTTTATCCTTCATTTCAACATTAACATTATTATTGCACTAATGTTGCCATTAACATCCAAGGATGGTGATAGAACACCTTATGGTTTACTCTCTCAAGTTACTTATGGATCATGCTATTTGTAATTTGTAAATCTGAGTACCTCGTCAATGTAAGAATAAAGCAGTGACCTCTTTTAAACTAGCATTGCTAAACTTTGGTTCACGTTTGTGCCACCGATAATATTATTACTTAATAACAACCAATTCAACGGTCCAACCTTGGTGACCAAGAACGTGGTATTATTATTAAGCGCAATAACACCACTAACATTTTTACTTTTATTTTATTTTCCATTATGATAAGATAACATTTAAACTATTACACTTCCAACATAACTACAACCTTGAGATTTATTTGGGAATACTCCTATATTAATTTAATATCAAATTTTAGGATGCTAATCCTAATATCAAAATCCTATGATAATATTAATAACAAAACTCATGCAATTGATACTATAAATACTATAATCCTTATTTATTTTCTTATTAATATTAACCATACCACATGATAAAAAAAATTCCCAGAACACTATATCCTAATTTCTCTTGATATATTATTGTTTATTATGAATATTAACAATTCTAATTTATTAATTCTTTATTAAAAAAAATGTCGTTATCTTAATCAATAACAAAATATACTATTTTCTTAATTCTCTAAATCTTATGTGAAATAATAATAATTATACTATTTATCATGTAATTATATTTATTATAAATATGAACACAATATATAACAAATATTTGTTTTAATATCATATTACAAATTTATAAACATAATATTTATATCCCAAAATGAAATAACACCAAATTTTATCATATACAAAATATAAACTAAGTAGTATTGTTTCTTACCTTTACTCCATATAAAAGAAAGAGAAAAACCTTTATAAATATCTTATTTTAAGGTATAATTTAATTAATCCAAGTTACTTCTCTTTTCCTTTAAAACTTTGGTCCCCATCTAGTTCTTTTTCTTACGTGGGAGGAATCACTTCTTTTAAATGAAAAGTAAAAGAATTTTTAAATATGGCGGTAAGAATAGATGGCAAGAGATAAAATATATCGTGACCTAAAAACATTTCTCAAGCTCTAAACTGCTGTGAGGAATATATGGTGATAGAAGAAGTGCGACGAAGTAAGAAGTAAATTTTTTTTTTCTGTGTATTTGCAGATTTGGAATAATGGCAGTGTCAAAAATAGGAAGCGATCTAATTGATGCCTAATGACTGATTATTATTATTATTATTATTATATTTTATTACCACTCCTCACCAAAACACCGTCAATGCCCAACGTCTATTGTCGTGCTTGAAATTAAGGCGATATGACATTTGATCTGCTCGCTTTTACTGAAAGTAATTCTGAGTTTATTTTATTGGAAGAGATTCTTTTCCTCAATTGAATTTCAAATTTCGAAAAGATTTATTTATGTCACATTTATATATATTAGTTATGAACTGTAAAAAGAATGCTGCATTCGTAATCATGAGATCGAGAGTTTGTGAGTACACGAATAGGGCTCCTTTCATTGTGCCTGATGTCACAAATAGCCCAAGATTCACGCATCTACTGAAGGAGTACTCTGCCCTTTTAAAAAAAATATATATTTAATTACCCTACTTAATCAATGTACAGGTGTGGGACTTTCACCAGCCGTTCCCATTCACTATTGCTGCGTTCAAAGCAGATGGAGGCCTATGGTGATCCAATCAATCACTAGATGGGGTGATGGTTACTCCATGAATCTTGAGGAAAATAATGGAAAGAAAAACCATTTTCAGATTTCAAGAGCATTTATTAGGTCACAAAATCGTATTCCAAGGGAAGAGGCACTTGCCTTTCGCCTGCCATTCTCATCTACATTCTGACAGCAACTTTATTTTTTTATTCAAATATTCGAGAGAAGACTGAGATTACCCTATCTCAATCTCAGCATCGGACGGCTTAAGAATAGATACAGGTTACATCCTACATCAATTTTTAGATTGCGTATCTAATACAAGGAGGTGGCATTTAAACTTCTCGTTCTTCCAACTACTGTCAAGATCTCTATAGACAGCGAAGTCTGACTAATCTCAACGTCCCACAAAAAAAAAAAAAATTTGATACTTCCAATACTTTCAATCAGGAATTAAATTTTGTCTCCCGATTTAGTTGGCCCATCTACCCCTTACCGTATTTCCAAAGACATCATGGAGAAAGCGCTCAATATTTACTCGCGAACGAATGGGCTTGCATTAACCATTGTTTTCTCTGTCGTGAGTGATGAATGTTCTGTTTTTCCATGTGGGTGATCTGGTGTTTCTGCGCAAATTCACCGACTTCTTCATAGACTTGATTTTGTATGGTTATAGCCCAATTCATTTCAATGTCTCTTTTTTCTTTCTTATGAATTTCTCGTTTTCTGGGTGGCAATTTTATTTTGATGTGGAGTAGGTGTTGTTATTATTGAATGGCTCTCAGAATTCATCTTAGCATATCTATAAGATAACATCTCTTGAGATACTCTAACTGTTTTGTGCATTTGTGTGACCTTTTCATTGTATTTGTGTGAAACTTTGTCTACCCCACATACCCATTGCGTCCATATCCCGCAATCACCAGACTCCATGAAATAATATCTCTTCAAGGCATTCTATCGATTAGTTTGCATACCTTTCCTAGTCGGCCAGTTTTGGAGCTCCTTTCTACTGAGCTTCACTATCTACAATATTTGCTAACAAACCTATCATCCACACATTCTATTATTCTATTAACTATCATTGTGAAGTTCCCATTTGGGCATGGGTACAATGCAAGGTTGCTAAAATTTGCATTTCACCTGCAACTAGAGATGTCTTCACTATATATATATATATATATATATATATATATATATATATATATATATGTTTATTATTATTCATTTTATTTTATTTTGTCTCAAGGCCTCTTAGAACTATTGTAGCCACAGTGATGATTTTCTCTATCTATCATGTAGTTAATTGGTTGGAACGCAGTGCATACTACCTCTATTAAACATGTCTAAATAGTGTCCTTGAAGTATGTACTTGTCATATAAGAGATGAGGAAACGCTTTGCATCAAATAGCAGATCCCTTGAAGTCGAATAACCATGTTGACATACCACAGTATATATATATTTTACGTTTAGACAGAGGGAAAACAATCATTGTAGTGCATAATTTAGGATCACATATTGTATTGAATAAGCATAACACACGACTATTTGTTATTTTAAGCAAAGTCTAGTATCCTATTTAAACATTAAAAAGAAACACTTACTTACATAAAATATGCTAGTTGACTCAGACAGCAGAAATGAGTTCTTCTTTTACATCATACACAGCTTCTAATGACATATTTTTGTACTTCCATAAACATATTTCTTTTCATCTCACCCATGAGAAAATTACAGCACTTCTGATTAACAAAAATGGCTCCAAAGATTCATTCTCTTTTTTTTTTTTTTTATCAATAACTTAATTGATAAATCGAAAGAAACACAATTAGATCTGCTCAATATGTTCTCTTTTCTTATTTCAAATACCCACTACTTTTCCTATTCAACAAGATCATATATATATATATATATATATATATATATATATATTTAATCTCAACTCATTACAACAACTCCTAGAAATTATCTAAATAATAAACCTATCCATAAGGGCTTGCTCTCCACCCTACCATTATGGCGTCATGGAGCCTCGTGGGCTCTAGCCATACCCCCGAGCAAGGCTTTATTTTAGCTCCAAAAAGATGAATGGAGTCTTTTCAAATTTTACAAAAATAAAATAAAATGAGAATAACATAGCATCAAGTTACATTCATATAGCTTCTCCACTTACTATTTTCAACCATGATCCATATGTAACATGTCACCTTCTTACAACAGGCAAACAAAGGAGAATGAAAGAAGAGGATAACTTATCTCTTTACTTAGCTAAGGGATTTGCATTCCTTCATCATCCTTTCCTCTCCAAGACAAGCTATCTTCATTACTACCTCCTAAGAGGGACCACTCCTCTCCTCTTCTCATCCTTACTTCCATCTCAACTAGAGTTCTCCAAAAGGAGAAGTGGGTAACGCCCATTCATTCTTCCTCTCCAAAATATATAGGAGTCTTCCATCTCCAACCCTTGGATGGGAAGGTGTGGAGTGTACCTCCCTCCATCAATGATAGTCTTTTCCTTATTAAAGAGGAAACATGCACTTGGACAACCCTTCCATCTTTCTATCCCATCCTCCCCTAAAAACTCGTCACTCACCATTATGAGGAATTTTCAAAGGTCAAATCATGTCCTTGGGGCACTATTTTATGTCCACTTGACCCCCATCACTATGGTAAAGACCCTAGGGGAATTATTTTTGCATCCCAACCAAGAAAATTGGCCAACAACCCTCTTTAAAGACCCTCTTTAGGACCTATCCGAAATTTCAAGCTTGGATAATGTTTTCTAACCTTAACCCTAACTTCTATCTCACATGACACAAATAAAGACCCTCTCAACCCCCAAAATCTGAATTATCTATTTTACATCAACTCTCACCACCTTACTTTATCAGCATGTACTAATTTATACATTTCCAAGCCATGAAGGGGCAAAATTCATAATCACAAGAAGATGTTCAATGATTTTTTTCCTTCTTGTACCGGCACTCTACTTTCCTACACATTACAAATGAAATCGTAAGAACAATCTTATATCACATTGATTGGATAACTAAACTAATATTTAATTGTACAACAATTCTAATTACAATTTCAATTCATATTCCATGACATCCTCATGACAATGACAATGAAACAAATATCAAAGTGAAATACAAGAATATGGTCACCAAATCACATTATTTATTGCTCAAGGTAAAACTTAACATCTATTTATGAAAACCTATAACAAATTAAGTTTAACATTAATCATATGCAAGGCGGGGGTCTTACAAGCTCATTCAAGGCCTTGTTATAATCCTTAACCAAAGAGTCATATTTTTCCTAAGAAATATGTGCAGTATCCACACTAAGCATTGCAGCATGGGAATTCAACTCAACTTCCTTGATAGGAGTTATGTTAGTAGCTCTTTTGACCACTACAAAACCAATAACTTCTTCAATAGGTCTAGCAACATCATGTTTTTCCAATATTAGGTGTCATAGACCAAATTGCAAGAGTATGCAACTTTGGACTATATCTAGAACCAAACACTTTATCCTCAAATTGATCTTTAGATATTAAAGCTTGAGGGTCTCTTCTAACTACATCATATGTTATCACAACAATGATAGTACATCCTGGAAATAACATGATTCCACTATCCTTGACAATTTTTCTAGCCTCAGTGGGAGTAATAGCTACAATTTCAGCCTTGATTTTCTCTTCCTTTGGTTTCTCAACTTCCTCCTAATGAGAAGGTTCAACATTAGTTCGGGCTGATTTGAGTCTCTCTTTTATCTCCTTACTCCATTGTTGAATCATAAACTCTTGAAATTCCTTGGTCTACAAAAACTTATCATCAACCAGAAATTCATCACAGTCCATAATCCTGGGATCATCATCATTTTCTCTGTCATATTTCCATTTGAGAATTCTATCATGGGGAACATTTGAACTATGAGTCTCTTGAATATGGGGAGGAGGAATTTTTTTCTCCACCTCCTCATTCCCTAGCACATGTTTTTCCATTTGTTCCTCCTTGACCTCTTGAGCATCTATAGGTTGTTTTGGGATATCCATAGCTTGTTGTTGTCGTTGTTGTTCTAGGAGAACCTATGCTTTATCAGCAGCCTCCTTTAGCTTTACCTTAAACTCACCAGATTGATAATCCCTTAGCATAGTGAAGGCCCTTTCTAGGGGGTTTTCAATTACATTGTATGGTCTTATGTAAAAGGAATTCCTTTTAATGATACTTTCCTCAATGTTCATTATAGTTGTCCATTCCTTCTTTCTTGTTATTACAGCCTCATCACTTATCATATTTCTTAGTACATCATCTTTATATAAGAATTCATAACATATGATTCCTAAGCTTTTTTCTCTTCTTCTTCTTTCCACAAACCCTTCTAGATCAAAAACTCTACTGTCATCAATAGAAATTCTTAGATTATTTATCATGATGCCAAACTTTTCATACCCCTTAGGGGTAGTGAGTGTCAAGTAAGAAAAAGCACATTGGGGATTTACCATAGTACCTTTCCTAGGCTTTCTAAACATCTCATAATCGATGAAATAAATTTTCCATATGAGCTCCATAAAATCCAATTTGTGTAAGACATACAGGGGTAGATAATGAGGTGCCACTTTAGCTCCATAGGCTCTTATCAAAGTATATTCAAAATGTAAAAACTAATCTACCCAGTTATGTGTGACTTTTGATCCTATTATACCTTTTAGACACATGATACTTCTAATCTCTGGAGAAATCCTGAATATAGGTGCCACACCCAATGTTTGTAAGATACCATATTGACAGTATTAGCAAACAATACATAATTGGAATTGGAGCACTCATGATCCCAAATGTATGTCCACATCTATACTGGTAGAAGATATTTTCACTATCCCTAAGTTTCAAATCCAATTTTCTTTTCCATTCATAATCACCCTCCCATAAAAGCATATGCATCAACACAGAGTAATGGGGGAAATATAAGGGGATCACCTCCTTTTTTAAATTGAGGAAATCCTCATGCATCCATTCAACAACAAAGTTGGCATAATCAAAACCAATATTTTGATTATGACCTTGTATATCTACCACCATCAATAAAAAATCAAGGGCTATCCTAACCTCAAAGTCCTAAGCTAGTACTTGATTTAAGCAATAATATGTGTTCTTGAAGTAATCTTCATACTCTTCACACTTGAAAGGTTCAACATCCTTAGCAATGAATCCCTCCCTACTCCTGTGTCGCACAAGCACTCTTTCTTTGTATGAAAATTTCCCCTTCTCATATTCAACATACAACTCAACACGCCTAAACTTTATAGTATAATTGGGATTTAACCCAAATACATCTATCATCTTATCTTTTGTTACCTCCAAAATTAAATCACCATTTTCACTTATGATTTTCCTATTAATAGGGTTATAGTGCCTAGCTAGTTCCATCATGAAGTCCACTTCCACAAACACATTCGGGGCCAATAGCTTTCCAAGGTTTAGTCCCCATAGATAACATGCAGGCTTGCTAGAATGTCGCCTATTGAAAGAATACTAGAACAATTACCATCCACTCTAAGGTTGAGGTTTTTCACCAATTTCACAAGCACTATCAATCAACCTAGTGTTTACAACAACTTGACTTGTGGGTATTTTACCAATTCTTGACCCTTCTTCCTTTATATCTCCATAGGCCTCTTGCATAAATTTCTTTGTTTCTTTCTTTGCACTTCTGGACCTAGTGGATGTTATAGGAGTACTTGGTGAAAGGTTAGACGCTACCAGTGGCTTAGAATTAACCTCAACTAAAACATCCTAAATTTTAAGTCATTTAACCTTCTTCTATTTTGGTTTCCTCTCTAGTCTAATACTTGATTCACTAGGCTCTGGGACACTCATTTTTGCAATGTAATAGAACTAGGCTTTACAATTTCTTACAGTCAAAAGAAACCCTTCACAATTATGAGAGCAGAAAACACTGCTATTGAACAAGAAACTTTCCTCAAAATCTATTCAGTGCTTCATCACCAAATTGAAGCTATCAATAGTGAAAAAATAGATAATTCCTTTACTTCTTATTAGCTCTCAAGGTATTCACCTCAATACTTCAACTATATCAATTTTCCTTACTCGGGTGATCGTTATACGAGATTTGTTACTAGAAATTTTTGAAGCTTCCCTCACAATTTCTTTAGATCCTAGTATCCATTTTTCTATCCAATGAGTCCAAGTGCACGATCAACCAAGTATCTACTTTCTTTTATGGCCAAGAGAGATGCATGCCACCATTAATGCTTGATAATAAGTTCATGTGAGCAAATTGACAATTAGTTGTTCAGGTTTAAACCCTGATCATTGATCATTCAGCTTTAAAACTACATCAATGGTTATCAGTTCATCTCGCCACCTTCCTTTTTTCTTTATGCAAGGTGCTCAGGATTCCACCACATTGCCTCTTCATGTAGTAGTTGTTGCTTATCATTTATATACTTCATCCTTGTCTAGCTACATCAACGATGCAAGTGTTTTATGTGATGAAATATTGACCCTTGGGTCTATGGCCTATCCTTTGATCACATTCATTTCCATCACTCCTTGCTAATCTAATCTTTACACCTAGGCTCCTATCAATGATAGGGAGTATAGTGAAGGGATTTTATCTAGACACGTACACCTGCATGAAAATCAATGGCACAAAAGGCATCATAGATACGATGTACTTAGATTAGCAAAAGAAACTTTTTAAATAAGGGACTCTATCAGTCATCGGTAATGAAGGTTGAAGGCTTTGGAATGGATCAATATTGAATGATAAAAAACATCAAGCCATCGCTCATCACTAATTCTCCTCGTATGGTTTGCAAGCAATCAACGATGAGAGATCATCATAGTGCCATTACATATCACATGTTGCTAATGTAGAACTTAGCACTTAAAAGAAATTCATGAGATGTGATGCAAAGGAAATCTATCCATCACTCATCGCTGATTGAAATTTACATTTCATAACATATCAGCAATAAGCGATAAGATCATAAGACCGGAGGGCATTGCTTATCTCTATTACAACATTGAAGGATCATAAACTATTGGCAATAAGTGATCCCTCATTAATACAAAGGACATTGTTCATTTCACATTCAATTTTAAGAGTTCCACAACTATTCGTGATGAGCGATATCAAAGACATACCACCTCATCGCTCATCACTGATTTGGAACATACACTTCAAAAGCAATCAGCGATGAGCAATAAAGATAGAGGCCACAAAACTTAAGTGAAAATATTTAGGAACATTCTCATAAGTATTTTTAATAGGGGGGAACCCTCTAGGATGATACTAGATAAAACGACTCAAAAACACCTAAACCATTATAATGTAAAGGATGTAAAGGAAAAACATGCCTTTAACTTAACCTTATAAAAATTAAAATTCTTGGACTTAGGATTGGGGAAATGGCTACCAAACGATAATGATAGACACAAGAATTTTTAAGATGACCGACAATGAGTAGTAGGGAGTCAACAACAAAATAGAACATTACAAGAGTTTATGACAAATGAACCCTAAACCCTCATAAATTAATCCTTCGTCTAAAAATGACAAGGGTTTAAGATGGAATTTTTTTTTGTAGGTTCCATAAGGTGGGAAAGGATAAGTTTGGGTTTGTTTTGAGTTTGAGGTTTGTGTTAAGGTGGGTAAAGAATTAGAGGGTTCAAAGGATGTCCAACAGGATATGTAGAAGGTCCATTAATATAGGTGGATCTAACGAACACTTGCACATTCATAACCTCAATGGTCTTGGTTTGATGTATTTCTAATAAGGGACAATCTAGAATCACCTTTTTTCCATCACCTAAGGAAGCCAATTTTTAAGAGAACTACAAACCAAATTTTTGTGACATTAAAAGATTGTCTCTTCTAAAATGACTTCATCATAGGTAGGGGAATGATCAAGGGTTGAATTTTCTTTCTCAATAAGGGTTTCCCTAGGTGAAGAGGGACAACTAATATTCTCATGGTTTTCATCAATCAAAGTATCTTCTTCACAACTAGGAGAGATACTAGGAGAAGGACAAGTATGATTTTCATGATAATTTATGATGTCATTCCTTTGTTCCCTAATGTCTTCCAAAATAGGATAGGTAGGGGAAGGATCATAAAGAGGGTTGTTATAAACCTTAAATATTTGATCATCTAAAACTAACATATCCTAATCATCTAAAATCTCATCCTCTTCCACTAAATCATTCTCACAAGCAAAGGAAGAATGGAAATTAGGTATGGTGATGTTTAGAAATGTGTCTATGTTGTCATTCTCTTGTGCTAAAATATCCTCCAATGTAGGAAATTTTGTAGAAGAGGAGATTTAAACAATTTCATGATTCTCAATGAGTGCATCTTCTAACACCGAAATACTTTCATCATATTTAGGAGAGGTATTAGGAGAAGAGCAACTATGATCATCAGGATTGTTGATATTTTCATCTTCTTCTATCACATCATTCCCACAAATATGATAGGTAGGAGAGTGTGTAGTTTTAAGGAAATTGTCAAAATTTGCACTCTCTTGCACTAAGAGATTCTCATAACTAGGGAATGCATTAAATGAATGACTAACATTCTTATTGACTAGCTTTTTCTTTGCAAACTTGGAAAAGACCAAAACTAACATTTTTGAACATTAATCTATGCAAACTTAAAATTCAATGTAAAGGCCTAGAATGAAATGTGTAGATAATTTTTTTCAGATTTATAACAAAGTAATTTACTCATTACACTATGCCACAATTTGCAAATGAAATGTTGTAAATCCAAATTTGGAATTAAACAATGCATGAAATGGACCAATTTAAGCTAGCTAGATTTGGTGAAATGCATGTAACAGAAAGTCAACCAACTGAAATAGATAACAAATGTAGCAAACAGATGTGTAGAAACAAGGTTTTAAATGCTATAAAAGTTACTTTCAGATGTGCTTTATGATTAATTCGCCCAGAGGAGCATGTGAGTACCAGTGAGGGTTTTCTTAAAAAAATTCAAGGAATTTTAAGTGATTTTTATGCTTTTTAGTTTGTATGATTTGTAGACTAAATGCAAATGTAGTTTTTAGATGCTTTTCAATTATTTGAGATGCAAAAATGAAACCTATATTCACTTTCACTAATTTGAAATTTAGAAGCCCTAGATGCCAATTAACTAATTCAAAGTCAATTCAAGCTAGATCTAGTATGATGATGGACTCCAACTAGTAAAGAAGGTATTCTAAATGTAGGTTCACAAAAATGTGGTAATGGAAATAGTACTCCCTACCTTTGAGGAATAGAGCACAAGGATAAAGTTCCTATTTCACACTTGCTACACTCAAGGACACCTTGGGGATCTCAATCCAATGATGAAAGGGGCAAAGAGATCAAAAAATAGGTATCCTTGGGTATGTTTGGAGATTAATGAGGGGTTCACCACCAAGTTAGGGCTTGGAAAAATGTATGAAATACAAGATCTAATAATTGAACTCAATGATGCATGAAACTTCACTAAATGAACTATAAATGCAAATAAATCAGAACAACAAACTGGAAAAGTATAGAGAAGCACTTGAAAACCTGAGAGCTTGAATGGAGACTTGAAATGCTAAATAACCTAAAATTTAGGCCTACTAAGACTCATACACCAGTCTGGGCGTATCAATCCTAGATCGGGTTTTCTGTGTAAGAATGGGTTTCTGGAAAAAGGGTATTCAAAACTACAAAAATATAAAAAAATGACCTAAACTAGAACTCATATGCTAGGACTAGCGTATGAGTCTAGTTAGGGATTTATGGAACTTCAAAGTATAATTCTAGTATTTAATGTCTGCTCTTAATGTTCCACTTTATTTCCCGATCTGAAACCCTAATTTTGGGGATGTAGGTGACTTTTTAGTGAAGATTACAACATTACAAATGAGGGGGAAATACCAACAACTTTCTCCACCTTTGTAACCTAATATTCAATGATCCTTCAAGCTCTAAGACACCTAGATCTACAATCACACATGTAAAGAAAATAAAAACTTGACAATTGTAAGTGAATGGGGGTTCGCCTTTATGAAACCCCTTTGAGGTAATTAAACCAAATGATATGAGACAATAAAATAAGGACATGAAACATGAAACATGGGACATGAAACATGAACAATGATACCTCGAATGATGCCTTGCAAATGATTCTTTGTAAATCTACAATCTAACATGAAATGGCCATGAAGGATGTAGATCTAGATCTTGAGATAAGTGTAGAACAATGCTTGAACTTGGATCTTGAATGCAACATCACAACACTAGCTCAATAACATGCTTGATGCTTGATAATCTTGGCATGATAATGTATCTTGAATTTCTACCACAATTCATGAAGAAATCTGATCTTGAATGCCTTTGAAATTATCTTGTGATGTCTTGGAACACTTAACTCTTGCTTGTTTGACTTGATATCATGTGGGCTTAGTATTGCTTAGGTGAAATAATGATTTGAAAGCTTGTTTATATAGGAAATCCATCTAATATCTGATTAATTGGATCCATAGGCTAACAATAATCAAATTTGAACTTAAAAACCAATTTTCCCACTCAACCTTAAAAATAGGCCATATGGGACTAATACGCCACCTTTGGCATATGGGTACCACAGGGCCTATTTGAAGAGAGAGAATGTAGGGGGGTGAAGAAATTAAATTTATATGTTGATCTTGCTAGTATTTTGATTGAAATATTCTATGGGATGCACAATATAGGGTCTTAGGGACCTATTAATGATGATATAAGGTCATAAATACAAAAGAGCTCAAAATTCAATGTGAAAGTGTAAATAAATATAGTTTACAACATCAAATTAAGGGAAAAATAGGTCTTTTAACTTAAAAGGGCCCTAAATCCAATGTGAATGTGTACAACACATTACAATAGTAGATTAAGGCAACATTAGGTCCAAGGGCCATAAATTTAATGTCAAGGTGTAAATGAATACACTTTACAACATTAAATCAAGGAAAAGTAAGGTTTATTAGGCTTAAAAAGGGCCCAAAACCTAATGTGGATGTGTAAAACACATGACAACACTTGATCAAGGTGATATCAAGTCTAATTTATCATTAATTATTCTCAAATCAAGTGATATTGTGTCATTTTCAAGGGCGTACAATTTCTGTCATTATAGGATTATATGTGTCATCAAAAAATGTAGTGTAAATTAAGCATTAATGCCTTCACCAAGTTCCATTAGTTTTCTCTTGGTCATTAGTACATAACTGAAATATCTACCCACTAGCTTTGCTAGCCCGAAATTAGCCACATTCAAGTTATATTCCATATCTAGAAAAATGTTTTTAAGTTTAATATAGTAATAAATGATGTGATATCTATATTCCTCATGGAGATAAACTAAACCTTGTGTCTCTCCCAGTGTGATCCCAAATTGATTGTTTTAATTTGGATTTCAAATTGTACATGCACCCACTTCATTCCATTCCAAGTGCATCAATAGGTGTAATGCCCAATAGTTATTCTCCAATAATATTAGTAACCTTGTGAACAAAGACCCAATATTTTATAGACTGGTCAATAACACGACACTATCAAATACATATATGGATGATTCCTTTTTCTACATAATATGGGCCTCATATGCCAAATGGAATGTGGTTAATGAAACTTACAAATCAGCCAATAGTCACTATTGGAAAATTTTAATATGCAATTGGATAAAAGTAATTTCATTGATCTAGTGATGTTGAATTGAATCTAAAAGGCATATGGAATAAACTACAAGCACAACCAATTTAATCTAGGTTAGCATTATACTATTCCACAAGGATGATCTGATTGGGGTGAGTAATTCCAAAGATTAGTAATGCTTGTTAACTAGATGCTTTTCAATATTTTATTTATCTTATTCTAAATTTGATTTGCAATATTTTCTAGAATTTACTATTACTCAGGAGTTTTTTTTTTATTCCATATGAGAGAATGAGCCTATGTTGATTTTTTTGGCCAAGAGCCAAGGATTGAGATGTATTCATTCAACCAAAACTGATCAAGACATTTAGAAAAAGCACCATAAAAACAAATTCAAAAGTCCAACACCTCTCTAACCCAAGAACACAATTAATTTGCATGCATACATTTTAATAATAAAGAGAGCTATCCCTTTGATGGTATTTTATAGATAAAAATTTAATAAATAAATAAAATAAAATAATTCTTAAAATAAATTTAAAATAAATTAAATAGTTATAATATTTTTTATAAATATATTTAAGATATTTATTAAAATATTAAAATTTTAATTTAAAAAATATAAAACACTTATTTAAAAAATGAAATTGCCTAAAGCGGCACAAATAATTATTATGTGAAACAATGGTCTTAGGAGGGAATTTGAACCTGATGAGAATGAGTTTACACATTACACAACTCGACCATTTTATCTCCTATCATGAATTCTATTCAAATTAGAATTTATTAAGCTAAAGTTCAGCTATAATAAAGTATATATCACTGAAGAAATATTTTAGGCATCTCATGCTACTATTACTAGAAAGGATGGTTCAAAGACATACGTAACTCATTGAACATAGAGAAATTGGTGTTCCACCTTTTAGGAGATTGAACAAGGGATAAGGGCCTATTTCACTCTAGTTCATTAAAGGAAACCAAGATCCCGCAACCAATTAACTTGATTGAGGAATGTACTAGGGTTATGGTGGTTTCCTTGGGTGTGATTAAAGAAAAAATGGGTTTCACCACTAAGCAAAGGCTTAGAGAGAAATAAATGTAAATGATATGAAAATCTAGCTATGTAACTTAGGATATCAAACTTAAAACTAGAACAATAAACTAAGAATTATTAGAGGTTCACCTGGAAAACTGAAGATGCTTGAAAGAAGGTTTGAAATCCCAAAATTATGAATTTTGAATCACACTAGGACTCCTATGCCAGTTAGGGTGATTTAGTCCCAATTTAGGGTTTTAGACTGGATCTAGAATCTGCAACTAGTAAACCAAGATCTACATAAAATGTTTGAAAATTGGTATATTGAAATTCATATGCCCAAGGTGGTGATTTAGTCCCATTATTAGGGTTTGTCTAAAATTTTGGTATCGTCTAGTGATCTTTTGTAGCTTCTCTCATTTTCGATCTCTAGGTCTAAAACTCTAAATTCCAACCTATAGGTTACTTTTTGTAATCTTGCAAGAAAGATGACAACTTTGAACACTTTGCAACTTTGAAAAATTTCTCCAATCTTTCTCTTCAATAGATCTTCAACCTAAATCTACAAATCACACATAAAAGAGAGGGGAAAATGTTGTTTTGTTAGTGGATAGGAGTTTTCCTTGGTAAACCCTTGTTTTGGCAATCAAACCTTAAAATGAAATAAAATAGAATGAAGGAATGATGAATGAACAAAAAATCTATGTTGCAACTCACCAAACCATTGAAATAAAGGTTGCAATCTTGTATGAAATTACTTGTGTGAATATAGATCTTGACTATTGATTGTTGATATGAATCTTGACATGAATTATTTCTTGAATCATAAATACCTACATCATAAATGTTAGATCAAAAACAAACATGATGCATGATGACTTTGACATGATGCCTGAATCTTGAATGTAACTCCAAAATTCTTGATAATCAACTCTTGAATGTTCTTGAATGCTCTTGAATGCTCTTGATCACAAATTTTCTATAAGAATGCTCTCATCAATTTGCTAGGATAAAATGTGTGAAATAACCTTGTATTTATACTTGATTATGCCAAATTTCTCAAAATTACAACACTACAAGTTGAAATTAGATCTAGGAGAATAAAATCCCACCAAGAACCAAATTCAAAATAGATCCAAGATAAGTGGGACTCATATACCAATTGGGTCATATGAGTCCTAGTAGGCTAAGCTTAGGACACAAATTTCAAGAAATGTTAAGTTTTATGCCAAATTCAGGATCAGGTCCCAAAACATAGTTGGGACCCATACGCCCAAGGTGGCGTATGAGTCCTAGATCACTAAATGTGGGACACACAATCCAAAATCACTAAATTATGATTTTTCATTAGATATATGTTGGGATTATCCTCATAAAGATGCATTGGATAAGGTTTGTGGATGCAAAATAAGACCAAATAATCAATGAAAAATCCCAATTTTAGCAAGGAGGGCCCAAAAAAGTGTGAAAATGTAGAGTGATACATTTTTCTACACTACATTTAGCTCCAACTTAAGTGAGAGGAGGAACTTGCTACAAAATCACAGTAAAGTAGACAAAATCACATTAAGAGGGGTCCAAGTGTACCAATGCTAGTGAGATAGGATGACAACGACTAGGAGGGTTGTGCAAGCCCCTAGGATCAAGATCCTATGGAAAACCAACATATGCACAAAGGAACACACATGTGAATAATGTAAGGAACACAAGGTACAAGCATACACTATCAAAGACAAAAAGAAGAAAGAAAAAAAAGTGGGGGGTGGATCAAGCCTCGACTATTTTTCCAACATGATGTGGATCAGATATAAGTTGTTTGTCCAAAAAAATTTATAATTGGAACATGATGTCCACTATACAAACCAAATGCACGCTCACAAGGGCTAGTGGAACCTCAAGCTGTCAACTAGGTGAGCCCCCAGTAAGACACATATGCACGCAGTTGGTATGTACTCACATAGACAAGCAAGTGGCTATGGGAAATTCACATAAAAGTTGGGATCCCATATGGAAACCATACCAAATTTATACCTCCTGATAAGCACCACACAACATGAACAATATGATGCATGAGGCAAACAAAACTTTGTATGCTAATGCCCATGAACAAATAGGATGGCTCCACAGGAAAATAAAGTGTGTTATGCAAGGTGGCCATATAACAAATATTGTAAATACAAAATAGTGTAAGGTACATTCAAAGGAGTTTTTCTTAGTTCATGTAAGGTCTTAACTTAGGGGAAATTGTTCATAATGTCTCTAAGAGAGGACCAATTGAAGGGTAGAAGATTCAAAACTTATGGGATGTAGTGCGTCACATCAAGCCACTAAGAGGAATATAATATGCTAAGAGAGATCACACTCTTGAGGGACATCACACCCAATGTCACCAAAAAGAGAAAGACACACTGCATGAAGTAAGAAGAAGTTACAAAATGAAACATAAGTTGAAAATGCAAAAGAATAATGCCAATGTATGCTGCCACTTTAAAGAAACTACTAAAAACCATACTGTGAGAAATTACTTTAAATTAGAAAATGATAAATGCTAACAATAAAGAGGAAATGAGAGATTATTTAGAAAGCCCTATGCCAAGTCATATGTTTTGAAATAAAGCTATGCCATGAAAAGGGGTTTCCCCCAAAATGAAACTCCAAACACATGAGTGATCTATGGATTCAGGGTCAGTATGTCTTTGCTACAATGTTATTAGAGAGACAAAAATTGTCATCATTCCCAAAATACTCATAGAACAGGAAGAATAGCACAAAGAGAGGGAAAAAAAAGAAAAGCTTTCAGGTCAACATGGAAGAGACCTAAATGTCTCAACACCTTGTGTCATACCTAAAAGAAAAAACACAAGATAAATAAAAGATAAGGGTTTATGACAAAGAATAATTTTGATACAAATGAAGGAATTTCACAAATAGAGAGGTACATCAAACAAAACAGTATAGGGGAGATCACATTACACAGATGCAATGACATAAAAGAAACATGTAAAAGAAAATAAACACAATACTAGTAAGGATCATGCAAGTCAACCTATTAGCAGGTCGTCTACATCCCAATCTTGTTCATCATATATAGAAGGAAGAAAACTATCAAAAGGGACAAAAACAAGTGTCAAACTAGGGTCATCACCAAGCTCAACACTCTTCCTAGGAGAATTATCAATTAAGCTCATAGAAGATGAAAACAATATATTCAACTCATTATGCACTTCTTTATCAATTTTAGCAATCTTAGCATCATCATCCAAGTTAATCACAAATGGAGGTCAAATGATAATTTCCAAGGAGGGATGTAGCTCTTGTTGCAGTTGCGATATAGGATCATTTTGTTGCGGTGAAGAGGGAGACTCATCGTGTATTTCTGCAGTCAAGTTTGGATGTTGATTTTCTTTGTTATTCTCTTCATTTAACCTTTGAGCAACAACATGACGTCTACACATATGCTCTCTAGCACTTTTATTTATTTTGGTATGATTTTCAAGTTGTGTTTGTGTAGGAGGGGGTTTATCAACCATAGGTTTCTTTTCTTCCTTAAGCAAAGGAACAAAAAGAACCATGGGAGGTTGTTCAACCACTTTCTCTTTAGCTTTTTAAACTTGTTTTATCTTAGGAGGTGTGATGGGATATTTTTCGTTGTCTCCTGGTCTTTTTTAGGAGATAGGAAAAGGATCTATCTTAGGTTGGTCTTGTTTATTTGGAAGGTCTTTTGGTTCTATCATAGTTTTAGCAAGGATAGGAGGCTCAATCATAGGTTGAGGCATGTTTCTAAGGGATAGTTTTTCTATGCATTTCACTTTAAAAAATTTATAGGTTTAATAACGGAAAAGTATTCCTTTTCCTTACTTGGATTGGAAATAATTGTCATTAAATTAATCTAATTTTTTCCTAGGTTTAGTGTTGTAATGTGATGTACACATTCACATTGATCTTGAGCCCCTTTTTAATAAAATATACCTAATATGTACCTTATTTTAGGTGTTGTGAAGTGTTGTAACACACTTTCACACTTATCTAGGGTATTCTTAATTAATTATGGTTAATTAAAGTTATTTATCCCCTTTAATTCAAATTTAAGCCTTATTTATGACACCTTCTGAAACATCCATCCTAACACTCAATATTCAAATTGTGAAAAAAATAATTTGGAAAATTTGAGGTCCTAAAAAATGGTGATATGAACCATTCACCCTAGGTGGTGATTAGGTCCTCCCTCTATAGGACCCTGTTTTCTTTACATATTTGATATGGTATTTTGGTGTTATTTCACCCCTCGAGGGAAAGGTCCTAGAAACTTGTGCCAAGACCCATTTTCCCTAGGTGATGAATGGGTCCTCCCTTAATAAGGACTCCCTTTTTGAATTTAATTTTGGTTATATTTTAATAATATTCATTTCTAGATTTGGCGTTGGCTTAAATTATTTGAATTTTTAGGTTAATATCTAGATTTATTATAAATATTGGGTTAATTCACCTAGTTTCACCTAGAAAGTTTACAAGAGGTCAAAGCATTCAATTTTTCAAGCATTGGAGCATTCCAAGAGCATTTCAAGGCATATTATCATGAGTTTATTGCAGAAATTGAAGGTCATTTCATCATTTCTAAGGCATAATGCACTCATACATGTTGAGCTAAGATAGTGGATGTAGAATTGAAGATCCACTTGCAAGAGTTGTTACACATCTTATTTGAGATCAAGATCTACTTTCTTCATGGCCACCACATGTAATTTTGCAAATTTATACTCCAAGAAAACTTCCAATTTATCAACATTGAACATTTGATGTTTCATGCTTCAATTACATTATTTCATCATTTGGTTTAATTACCTACAAGAGGTTTGATTTAGGAAAACCCCTATTCACTAAAAATCAACAAGTTTTTCTTCCCTTCAATGATTTTTTACAAATTTATAGGTTGAAGATCAAGTGGAGAAGAAGTTTGAAGCAAAAATACAAAAAAATTCAAATTGCAAAGCTAACCTTCATAGTGCAAGAACAAAGGAAGAAATCTACATAATTTATTATAGGTTTTCAAGAGCTGAAAACTAAGTATTCGAGAGTGTAGAAATCAAGTAAAATAACCTAGATTTCAGTTTCAAAAACCCTAATAGGGTAAAGATGAATGAGTACTTTGTGCCCTAAAAAATAAGCTTCTTATAGCAAGGTACACATCATTTTAAGCTCTAAAAATTTCCCTCATAGTTGCTATAATAGTTAGGGTTAGTTTCTAATTGTTATTGACATCATATCACACACGAAATCACATGATTTAAGGTGGAGAATTAGTGGTTTATCATTTGGATTTTGGTAAACCCTATTTTCCACCTATTCATTAATGGTGAACCTGACATATTGAATATTGCAATTTTTTGATTTTGAAGTCTTTCATTGCATCCTAGGTTAGATCCTTCATTCATTTGTATTTAGATTTGCATTGAATGAAGATCTCATTTAGGGTTTCTTTCTTTGCATTCAAAAACTTGCATCTCATTTAGGGTTTAGAATCACATTGTTTTGTATTTTCTTAAATCTCAAAAATACAAAAACAAGTAACTCATTGTGCATATCATTTAGATCTCATAAAATTGCATTTGAAAATAAAAACAAAATTTCATTTCAACTTAGGTATTTGCAATTATATTTTCATTGCATATTCACATTGCATTTCTAGAAAATATGAAATTGAAACTTACTATCTCAGACTTAGAACTGAAAGCTTGCAAATCATTCAAAAATATTTTTAAAATACCTAACCAGGGCCCATTTTCCTTTACTGGAAAATGAGTCCCTAATCAGTCAAACCTAAAATCTCTAGCATTTTAAAAAGTACTAAAAATCACTCTGAAATCAATAAAAACATCTCAAAAATACCTAACCAGGACCCATTCATCGTTATTGGTGAATGAGTCCCTATTAACTATTGATCTGCATTTTCTAGAAATTGAAATATTAGCTTTAGGCTTTTGTAAATCCTATTGTTACTTTCATGTTTTAGTTTTTTTTATTTGTTGTTTCATAAAATTCATTGCATATAGCTTAAATTCCCTCATTTGGTGCATTGTAAAAATCCAAAGTTTGCATTAACAACATTTCATTTTTAGTTTATTGCATTATGCAATTAGCAAACTATTATGTTTAGATCTAAAATTTTGAAAATGGAAAAGGGTAAGTGCACCACGATGGTCGCACTTTTGTGGCCAAACAAGAAAAAAAAATCCAAAACGCGTTTGCGTTATAACGCGAACGCGTTATTTCTTTTTAAAAGAAAAAAAAAGCGAATCCAAATATAAGTGCAATAAATAACACGTTCTCGTTATAACACGAGCGTGTTATTTAATCCTAAATGAACATATCTCTACTGGTTAATAACGCGCTCGTGTTATGACAAATTTGTATTTTTTAAGCTTTAGATGGTACATTTATAGGGTAGAGGATTGAAGGTACTAGGGAGAGAGCTAGAGGGATTGAGTGAGAGAGAGGGAGATACTTCAGAGAGAGAGGAAGGGAGTGAGAGAGAGATACCCTCTCTCACCATCTCCAACCCTCTCCCACCCTCTCCCATTGTCTCCCAAACTCTCTCCCACCTCATCCTACACTCTCCCATCCTCTCTCGCTCTCTCCCACC
>VDFB02000017.1:208748062-208900846 GCA_007258455.2 Sequoia sempervirens
TTTCTTTTGTTTGTATGTCCGTTTTTTCTTCAAAAAGTAGTGTTTGGTATTTTTTTCACTATAAATTAACCGTTCATCAAAATTTGAAATAAATTACATTTTTAGAAACTAGACTCCATTCCACAATTTATTTATTTAAAATAAAAATCTATTACTTTCAAAAAAATTTAGGGGGAGCACGGCCAAAATTCTGCTTTTTAGGAAGTGCCCACTTAGAAAATTAATAAAAAATCAAATATTCATTAAAAAATTATCAGAAAAAATCAGTCCTTACTACATATTGTTATCTAACTTCTGACCAGAGTGATTTTAAAAATACTACAAAAAATTCCACCGTGCTCGGGTCACACAAGAGTTGCTATGTTATGTTTTTCTGATAGAAACAACAACAATTTGTGTGTGTCCCTCTTTTGAACCCCTTAATCTCAACCATTTTCAAAATAAATTAGTAGTTTAGAAAGTAGACTGGAACCTGCGGTCCTTGTTTTGTTCCATCTAAAATTTTTGAGTGTAGCTATCCTCAATTTCATGTCCAAGGTCAGTATTCCTAATTTCAGAAAAAAAGTGGCCACTTAAGCCCCTTTTTGGGAACCATCTTGGTGCACTTACCCAAAAGTGTTTAAGCAATGTGTAGAAATCCTTGTTCTCTTTGGTTGATGTTTCAAGTTGTGGTTTTGGAAATGACCCTAATAAAATTAACCCCGTCATGCTCACACAACTCTTAATGCATGTTCTCCTCGTGATGTTGACACCATTGGAGAAGATGATGACAACATGAACAACTTCATAAATTATTTCCTAAACAATCTTGAAAGAAATGCATCCTTTTACCCATCCATGAGACAACCAACACCCCCCATAATCCCACCACTTGAGGTGTTTGGTTATTTACATGTCCTAAAGTTGAAATGCATGTCAAGCCTAAGTTCCCTACAATAGGTGAACCTAGCTCCTCTAAACAAGCAAGCATTCAACCATTCTATGTTAACAAAGTAACCAACACATCAATGAACCTTAAAAGACATACAAAAAATGATTCATGGTCTTAAGTAAACAAGGATGTGATACAAGTGAACATGAAATTCATCAACTACTAGAGAATATACCAACTAAAGATACAAAAGGGTTAGGATATCAAGACCCTCCTCCTGACATAAGTGTTCTCCATCCTAAAGAACAACCAAAACTTCATAATGATGATAGGATTGTCTTAGATCCTCCTCCTAACATAAGTGTCTTCTTTCCTAAAGATCAACCAAGGCCTCCTAATGACAATGAGAAAGAAGAAAAGGTCATCTTGAGTCCTCCTGCCCTATATCCACCTAGGGAAATTGGTGAATCTAGCAACCACAAAAGGACTTACAAATTAAAGAAACTACAATTTCCTTATCCACCAACTGCAATTGAAAGGAACTTATAGATACATCTACACCGTGGACTTATAACATTACCACCCATATAAAAATGCCAAAACTATATCCTAAAGATGAAAATGTTCCACATTGTTGATACCATAAAACTCTTGGACATAGCACCGATGATTGTTGTGCTTTACAACAATTATTTAAACAACTTAATATCATAGAAATAGTCCCTTAAAACATGCATTTTCCTCCTTGCCATGTAATAGTTGTAGGATCTCAAACATTCTCACTATTACATGTTTTACACTTATTGCAAATTATTTTCTTTGATGCAAGGAACTTACTCTCATTACCTACCTCGGCTTATTCTTTTCTTGCACACATTGGGGGAAGGAATTACATAGCCTTGTCCTAGTAATACACTTTCTCTTGTCTCTTTGGCTAGTTGTTTTCCTTCCGTTTATACAGACCAAGATTGTGATGCAGAAGACCTGTTTTAGGTTGAATCGCATGTTCCTTACTAGTCTATTCCTTTTTCATTTTTCTTTATGTGATTTCATGTGTGTAATGTGATCCCTCATGATGTTTTTTTGATGTATCTCTCTAGGTGTTACCACAATAGTGGTTTACACTTTTTAGGAGATCCTAATTTTTGCTAAAATCACATATTTTTAGAAAATATAATTATTTAAGCCTTGAAATTTTTCATTTAGACCATAGCTATAACAGAGTCTCCTTTACACCTATCAAAATGCTGATAAAAAACCACTTTTGATTTACCTTTTGGGGGATCAAATCAATTCATTCAAAATTTATTTTTGTAAGTATGTAGTCCTTATTATAAGCTTCCAAAAAGTATAATTTTAATTAAATTAAATTTTATTATTATATTTATTTTTTATTTCTTGTCGATGTAGGTTTCTCACCCAAAATGAAGCTCTTTGTTCTGCACATGTGGAAAAATAGAATATTATCAAAAAAATTTGAAAAATATGAGTGCACCAGATATTGAAGTCCTTGATCCAACAAAAAATAAATTCAATTTTGATACATATAAAAAAGTTACATGTTATACGGTCTTCCTATGTCTTAATTGTAATTGGTTTAACTTCGAAACTTGATTAAGGAAAAAATATTCAATAAAACACTATCTAACCAAGTGGAAGCACTAGATATCAGAGTTACAAATCTAAATTTGAAAGAATTAGAATTTTATCCTTCATGGAAAAAAAATTATGCATTATACAGTGAGCGCCACTCGTTAAAAATGTTTTCTATAAAAAACTAGTTTTCGAAGGAGATGGAAAAAGAGGTACAATATGATTCTAATTTTTTTAAAAAATATATATTTAGAATCTATAGACAAAATGTCACAAAACTCTAGTTTGCATCATCTTCAAATTCCTCATGGTTTAGCCGCTATAAGTGCCTGAAAGTGAAGATTTAGTTAGAAAAAAATATTTCAATGTCCAGTTTGGCCAAAAATTGTAAACCACTATTGTGGGATCACCCCTCTCTTTTTGTGCATTCCTCTATATGTATCTTCATTCTTCTCTATGATGTAAACATTTTATCTTTTTCATTTTTCTTGTGTTTTCCTTTTAGGGATGATGCAAGACGTCAAGACATTTAGGTCTTTTTTATGTTGACCCAAAAGGCTTTTTCTTTGTTTTCACTCTCTTTGTGTCATTCTTCTAGTTCTATGAGTATTTGGGTAATGATGACAATTTTGTGCTCTATGATAACATTATAGCATTTGAAGACATATTGACCTCAAATCCATAGATCCCTTATGTATTTGTGGGGACAAGCTTTCCTTCTTATTTCATGACACAACTTATTTTAGAAACATATGACTTGGCATAGGGTTTTCCGAGGAAAGCTCTCATGTCTTAGAAGAAAAATTTGGGTACTTTAAAGCAATTTCTCACAAGTGATGGTGTAGCAACCACTTTAAAGTGGGGGTATACATCGATGACATCTTTTTCCATATTTCATGTAACATGATTTTTCTTTTTTCTTTTGACATGTCCTTTTCTTGGTGGTGACATTGGGTTTGATGTCCTCTAAGAGTGTATGATCTCCCTTAATGGCATGATGCAAATGAGGCATCCCATAAGAGGCAATCTAATATTCTGACTTGTCCTTTGTTGGAGACATTAGGCACAATGCTCCCTAAGAAGAAGACCTTACATGAACAAAGCAAAATCCCCTTTAACAAAACTTTACATACATTCAAAAGAATTTATAAAAAAACATTACATGGTGGTGCCTTATTGAAGTTATCAAGAGGATAGCTTTGGTATGGTTAGTATGATGATAAGTCAACACATTTGCATGAATTTCTCATTATACGGTGGGAAGCTGACACATTGGCATGCCTTTCTCACTAAACCATCTTGTTGGGATAACTCACCTAGTGGATAAACTAAGGTTCCACTACCCAAGAGTGAGAAAAAAATATTTTGGGATAACTCACGTAGAGGAAAAACTAAGGTTCCACTACCTTAGAGTGAGCAACACATGTTACAAACAAACAACCCCATTCCACATTGCGTTGGAATGGTTGTGCTTGATCCTTTGTTTTTCTTTATTCTTTTTGGCCTTTCACAAGGTATGATTATGTATCTTCATTATTGATGCATACTAAAGTGTCTTGAATATCTACTTTAGTGTGAGTTTGACATGGGGTCATCCTCTCACTAAAGTGGGGGAAAAATGTAGAAACAGAAAAATTATTCCTTTTCCTTAGTTTGGAAAAAATTGTCATTGAATTAACCTAATTTTTTCCTAGGTTTAGTGTTGTAATGTGTTGTACACATTCACATTGATCTTGGGCCCCTTTTAATAATGTGTACCTAATATGTACCTTTTTTTAGGTGTTGTAAAGTGTTGTAACACACTTCACACTTATCTAGGGCATTCTTAATTAATAGTGGTTAATTAGAGTTAGTTAGCCCCTTTAATTAAAATTTAAGCCCTGTTTATGAAACCTTCTAAAAGATCCATCCCGGGACCCAATATTGAAATTGTAAAACATTTAATTTGGAAATTTTGAGGTCCTAGAAAATGGTGCTTGGACCCATTCACTCTAGGTGGTGAATGGATGTAGCATTGAAGATCTACTTGCAAGCATTGTTACACATCTTATTTGAGATCAAGAATTACATTCTTCATGGCAACCACATGTTAGTTTGTAGATGTATATTCCAAGACAACTTACAAGGTATCAACATTGAACATTTCATGTTTCATGCTTCAATTAATTTATTTCAAAAAAAAAATTAATTACCTACAAGGGGTTTGACTTAGGAAAATATCTATTCACTAACAATAAACAAGTTTATCTTCCCTTGAATGATTGTTTGAATATTTACAGGTTGAAGATCAAGTGGAGAAGAAGTTTGAAGAAAAATTATAAAAAGTTGTCAAATTGTAAAGTTGACCTTCATAGTGCAAGAGCAAAGGAAGGAAGCTATAGAATTGATGACAAGTTTTCAGGAGCTGATAATCAAGGATTTCAGAATTTAGACATCAAGGAAAATAACCTATATCTCAGCTTCAAGAATCCATTCACCACTAAAGGCGAATGAGTCATTTGTGCCCTAAAAATAGACTTCTTGCAGCAAGGTACACATAATTTTAAACTCTAAAAACTCCCCACATAGTTGCTATAATATTTAGGGTTAGTTTTTTATTATTATTGGCACCATATCACACACAAAATCACATAATTTAAGGTGCAAAATTAGTGGTCTATCATTTTGATTTTGGTAAACTCTATTTTCCACCAAATTAATAAGATTTGAAAAGGGAGTCCTCATGAGATTTAATAGGTTCCATAGGCTTGGACCAAAAGGAATCCAATGAAATGTTCCCACGAGAAGACATTGGATTAAAGCCACTATGTTGCATGGTAAAGATTTCATTTTTAAAGAGAAATTTTAAGCATTTATGCACAACTGAAGGGATGCCTTCCATGGAGTGTAGCCATGGATAACCAAGCTTCACATGGAATTGATCTAATAGTGGGATGATGGAGAATGAGACATTTAATTTTTTTAGTCCAAATTTTAAAGGGTTCACGATTGATCCCATCGTAGGGTAAGCAAAAACATTATGCATTTTTATCCATGCCTTTGGTTTATCATATTTTTCTTGATAGAGTTCATGCAAAAGTAAGAATTCTTCAGTGATCACATTCTCTCAATAGATGGGATCAATTAATATCCCATTAGTGATCTTTTCATTGATTTGGCCAGCTATGTAAAGAGGACCATTAGGTGCATTTCTAATTATATCCTTAGATGAGAAAGTAATGCTAAGAGGCTTTTTAGTTCAACCCTTACGAGGTTGAGTTTCGATCAATACAACTAAACCATCCATAGGGTTTTTCTCATTAGTATCCATAAGACCTTATTCAATAGTAACCATGTTGTCACCATATGTGTCAACATTCATCACATCATTCTTCTTAGTTTCACTAGCTTTGACAAATGAAATATTGTGATTTGGCTAGGGTTGGTAAATATTTGCAAGTTTTGATTAGGAGGGGCAACAAACTTATTTCATTGATCATTAACACCTCCAATTTGAATTCAACCCAAATCAAAGAGGTCTTGCACAAGATGCTTAAGATGCTTAAGATGCTTACAATGTTTTGTATCATGTCCATTTTGTTTGCGATAATGGAAAATAGCAATTTGATCTAAAGTTCAGAGGTAAAGGCTTATTAGGATCGAGTGTTTTAATAGGAGGTTAGGAAATCATCTTCTGTTCTAGAAGTTGTAACATTGTGTTATGGAGGGTATCAAGTAAGGGAGTAAATTGTCTAGCTGGATCCCCAAATGTAAAAGGATTTGTCTTCTTTATAGCAACCACTTGGGTATCAACATGTTGAGTTGGTTGAGGGGGATTAAGTTGAAGGAATACTTTATTTTGTTTCCTAAAAGGTTGATAATTATTTTGATATGTGGATTAAGACTTCTTAGGATGGCTAGAGGTGGGTTTTGTTTCATGAATACTAACCAAGTTTTGATAATCACAAAGGGAAGTACACAAGTGTACAAAGGAAGGAAACTTTGTCATTCCAAGATTATCTTGTATCTTAGTTTGTAAGTTTTCAATGAAAATCCATTGAAGGTGAGGATCAAGAATCTTTATGTCGATTTGTGAATAAAGAATTTGGTTGCATGAAATAAATTCAGTAACCTTTTCATCATCCTTTCGATTATCTCATCAAATTGGCTACAGTCATCTTAGGAGTCATGTGCACTTGGAAATGGTTTATAAAGGCCAAAACAAGTTCATTTAATGAATGAATTGATTTGTTTGGTAATGAGGAAGACCATTCTAAAGCGGTATCTTTCAAGGACCTAGGGAAAAGCTTAGCCAAGAGCTTATCCTCAAGGAAAAAATCATTGTACATAAGGTGGTATAAGTGGAAACATGGTTATAAGGATCTCCTTTCCCTCCATATTTCTCAAATCTAGGAATCTCTATACCTTGTGGTATTGGTGTTCTTAATATCTCCAAGGATAAGGGATTACTTTTGACATTGTATACATAGGTTTGCCAGTTTGATTTTGGTTTTTTTAGTAAACAGATTTGTCCATCGAAGATAAATATGAAAAATGACTCAAAATGCATAGAAAGAAGAAAAAACAATGCTAACAGTTGGAGAGATCAACATTAGATTGATGATCTCCCTCTAAATTTTGAAAAGGTACAACTCCCTTTTTATGATGTTCAATGAATTAGAATAGGGTATGCTTTTGACTAGAAAGCAAAAGAGGAAAATCTAACACAAACAGATAAGAAAGATTGATTTAAAATGAAACGGATGCAAACAAACAATAAAAAGTTCATTTATGTCACACCCACAAGTGAGAATCAAGAAAAGAATGAGCAATAAATTTCCCCTCAACAGATGAGTTAATCTGAAATCAAATCTTCAGGATTAGTTCCACATATACAGCCTGATATAACAAAATAAACACTAGAGAGTAATTGCAAAGAATAAAAGTTCATTGGAAATCAAAAGAAAACATTAACAAATTCACAGATCTGAAAACATCTTCCTTATTTCCCGAATATCAAAAATGTGAGGTCAAAGAGTCCACATCCCTGTACAAAAAGACTAAATTGAAAATAAAACAAAACTTCCCACCTTTCCCCTATTTCCCCTTTACAACATAAAACAATAAAAAAATTTCCCCCCTGAGTTACAAAGTACTCCTGGAGAATAATAAAATCTGGCCCCAATGACTTCTAACTCCTATTTAAAGAATTCATCCTCTCCTTTAGAGCTTTCAATTATAGAAATTGATTCTTGAAAATAAAAATATGCCTTTTCTCCTTGTAAATATAACCATCTAGAAACATCTACAAACAATATACTCATTGACAGGTGTAATCATCATGTTTGATGAGATTGGCTCCTTCTATTGGTTTGTATAGTCTTCTTTACCTAGCTCATGCTTCTACCATCCTTTTTTGTATCTAAGCTACTTCAATCACTTGAGGTGCTATGAACATGCTAGTCTCGCTTAGTAGATCAAATGACATTATATATTATCGGTAAAGTATTCATATCGCACCTAATACCAATGCTTTGTTCTCCCTATTGAATATCAGGTCGAGGGTGTTAAATCAAGAGGTTGAAGAATTTGGATAGACTTTTAGATCAGCATTGGGCTCGACACTGGCAATGCTTCGACCTAGGAAAAGATTTCCCAATTGCTTTGTAAGATGAACCAGGACAAACCTTTTTTAAAATGATGATTTTAAGCCACTTCTATATCATGATGATCCTAATGGTGATTTAGCACTCATATTGGCTATAAGAGATATTTCATTGGACTTTTGACTTCAAACCTAGTGCCATGGTGTTACCCAAACAAGAGATTGTGAAGAAATTGTGGCATGTGCTACCCGCGCCCTTATCTCCATGTCATTGGATCAGGTGTATTAGAGGGATCCAAACTTTGTTTGCATTTGATCCAAATTGGGGTTTAATATGTAATTTCCCTAATACCTCATTGGTATGTTAGGTAGAGCACAAAATGACATGAGAGAGAAAAATTTAAAAAATTTCCAAGGTGAAAATTTGTGGGTAACATTTGGCTCTAAATGGGGATTGGTTTTCTTAAGAAAAATAGAGAACTCCAATATCTTTTGCAAGGACCAGTGGTACATCCATTGGGAAACAGAGTCAATAAGAGGAGGTATGGGGTGTTGCTTGTAGAAGCCTGGTAGAGGGGAATTGGGCACAAACCAAAAACAAGCAAGCCAAAATTGGAACCAAGGGGGAAAACAGTTGAACTAAAACACACCAAAAATCACCTACTATGTACACAGTCATAAGACCCTACCTGCAGGGAAATACTGATATTGCTCATGCAAAGCCATTCATGGGTTGAGAGAAAGAAGATCAACTACAACATGAGGAGACTCCAAAACTAAATCATCATTTTCCTTTTCAAAGCACAAATCATCTCCATAATTTCTCTCATGACTTTCCAGGCATTCTTGTTGTAGGAATTTTGCACTATTTGCTTCAGCATGAGGAGACTCCAAAACTGATAGATTGCAAGAATTTGATAAGCATGCAATCATTCCCAAACAACCATTCTTCACCAAAAACCTCTAGAACATGATTTATTTCTTCTCTGACTTTGTATGCAATAGTGGTAGAAAAAAATGGCTCAACAATAATTTCATCCTTCTCATTATCAACAAGAACAAACATTTGATCTCTTGATTTATTTAGCTTTCCATTATCCAATACCCCAGTGCTTGCATCCTTGCTAGTTGGAAATTCATGACCAAAGAGCCACCTTTCATCATGCACTTTTGTAGATGGTAGAAAATTGTCCTTATCACACTGCACATGCTTAAAAGAATCCGCATGAAGAAAATTATAATTTAAATCATCCTTCATATGCTTGTTAGGATAATGGATTAAGTCTCAGATGGGACACCCTTTGTATAGAATTTGATGGATATTAACCAAAATGATATTTTCATTCACCATTTCAATATTCTCCTTTCAATAGAACAATTCTCAATCAAGACTAGGAAATCAAGAAAAAACTTGCTTATCTTTATCTTCAGCATGAGGAGACTCAAAAACTAAATCATCATTTACCTTTTCAAAGCACAACCCATCTCCACAATTTCTCTCATCACTTTCTAGGAATTCTTGTTGTAGGAATTCTACACTATGTGCTTCCTTAATGTTAACATCAACAGGAGAATCTGCTTCAATATGAGTCACAACTTCACCATCATATTTTTGATCTGTCTCTTGGTTATCTATATTGACATAAGATTGTTCAACTTCTATAGTATCTAGTATTAAGTTATCCATGCACATAGATTTATCTTTTTCAAGAACATTCAGATCTTGAGTAAGCAAGAGATACACACTATTGGTCTCTTTTTCAATATCTTGCAAAACTTGGAGCAAGGACGGATGTACCTCTTGGGATTGAAATTTCATGCCACCATAGAACTTCTTTGAAAACTCCAATTGTTTGGGTTCATCGTCCATCTAAATCTTTTGAGCTATAGTAGACGAGTCTTCTCCATCTTCATCAGTATCATCATCATCGATAGAAGCAACATATAGTTGTCTTTGTTGGAGGCAAGCCATGATTCAAGATTTGAAACAAAGTCACCAACCTTCATTCCAGGGGAGGCACCTTTAGATTTCTAGGAAATGCAGCACCAACACTTCGATTCAATATCCCTAGTGGAGTTGCCAAAAATTTGTTAGTAAAAATTTTTTTCCTTTAAAGATAAATATGAAAAATGACCCAGAATGCCCAGAAAGAAGAACAAACATCAATAACAGTTGGAGAGATCAACATTAGATTGATGATCTTCCTCTGAATTTTGAAAAGATACAAAGTTCTATTTTTATAATGTTGAGTGAATTAGAATAGGGTATGCTTTTGACTGGAAAGCAAAAAAGGAAAATCTAACACCTACGGATAAGAAAGATTGATTTAAAATAAAGTGGATGCAAACAAATGACACAAAGTTCATTTATCTCACACCCACAAGCAAGAATCAAGAAAAGAACAAGTAGAAAATTTCCCCTCAATAGATGAGTTCGTCTAAATTGAAAGCTTCAAGATTAACCACATATACAACCTAATATAACAAAATAAACACTAGAGAGTAACTGCAAAGACTCAAAGTTCATTGGAAATCATAAGAAAACATTAACAAATTCATAGATCTAAAAACATCTTCCTTATTTCTCCAATATAAAAAATTTGAGCTCAAAGACTCCACATCCGTATACAACAAGATAGAATTGAAAAGAAATAAAGAATTCCCACCTTTCCCCTATTTCCCCTCTACAACATAAAACAATTAAAAAAATTTCTCCCTAATTTACAAAGTACTCCTGGAGAGTAATAAACCCTGGCTCCAATGACTTCTAACTTCTATTTAAAGAATTTATCCTCTCTTTTAGAGCTTTCAATTATAGAAATTGATTCTTTAAAATAAAAATATGCCTTTTCTTCTTCCT
Organism: Sequoia sempervirens; assembly: GCA_007258455.2. Classification (NCBI taxonomy): domain Eukaryota; kingdom Viridiplantae; phylum Streptophyta; class Pinopsida; order Cupressales; family Cupressaceae; genus Sequoia; species Sequoia sempervirens. The sequence goes on from VDFB02000017.1 coordinate 208,758,971, forward strand.
GTAAATATAACCATCTAGAAACGTCTACAAAAAATATACTCATTGAGAGGTGTAATCATCATGTTTGATGAGATTGGATCCTTTTATTGGTTCGCACAGTCTTCTTTACCTATCTCATGCTTCTACCATCCTTTTTTGTATCTGAGGTACTTCAATCACTTGAGGTGCTACTAACATGAGCTAGTCTTGCTTAGTAGATCAAGTGACATTATATATTATCGGTAAAGTATTCATATCGCACCTGATACCAATGCTTTGTTCTCCCTGTTGAATATTGGGTCGGGGATGTTAAATCGGGAGGTCAGAGAACGTGGAAAGACTTTTGGGTCGTCATCAGGCCCGACACTGCCAATGCTTCGACCTTGGAAAATATTTCCCAATTGCTTTGTAAGATGAACAAGGACAAACCTTTTTAAAATGATGATATTAAGCCGCTTCTTTATCATGATGAGCTTGATGGTGATCTAGGACTCATATTGGCTATGAGAGATATTTCATTGGACTTTTGACTTCAAACATGGTGCCATTGTGTCACCCAAACAAGAGACTATGAAGAACTTGGGGCATGTGCTTCCCATGGCCTTGTATCCATGTCATTGGATAAGGTGTATCGAAGGGATCAACACTTTGTTTGCATTTGAGTCAGGTCAAGGTTTAAGATGTAATTTCCCTGATACCTCGTTGGTATGTTAGGTCGAGCACAAAATGACATGAGAGGTGAAAATTTTAAAAAATTTCAAGGTGAAAATTTGTAGGTAATAGGTTTATGGTAGAAATTTTCTTTTAAAGGGAAGTTCAAACATTTTGCAAAAGTTGATTGAGAATGGCGTCATTAGTTGTATTTTGAGATCGTGGTGAATATGGTGGAGGTGTATATGTGTTTGAGGGGGAAGTGAATGGAATGCTTATGGTAGGTAAAGTGGTAGGAGATATAATGTGTTATGCCACAAAGCTACTAGGATTTCTAGTGGAAATACCCAAGGTAGGAAAGATATTACTAGTAGGTTGCGTCATTTTTGTAACTTGAGGGTCAGTATAGGTAGGAATAGAGGAAATAGTTGTGGGAGGAGAAATTTGAGTTCCTCTTTGACTTTTGAAATTTTTTGAAGGTTGAGCACAACTAGTAAGTTTTCCAAAAATTGGAGCTAGGTTATGTGCAAGTTCTATTCCTTCTTCACTTTCAATCATGCGATGTATGTTATCTATGGTAGGAATAGCAGTGGTGGAAATTTTTTCTGTACTCACTTGATGTTGTAGGTTTGCTAACTCTTCATGGATTTGGATTATGTTTTCTTGAGGAATGCTAGTAAGCATTGTATCAACACTTGTCATGCTACTTGAAGGTAAATAGTTGTTAAAAGGGTATGGTCCATACCTAGTGAACTAGTGTCAACACTATAAGTGAAACAACTAGATAACTCAAGATCCACAATGAGTGTGTTACTGTGGGATGACATGAGTCTTGAACTATGTCTCACTATAGTATTAGCAATAAGACACCAAGTTGTAAAACTCATGCAAGGGGCAATCAATGAATCCAAGATAAATGATATTATTTAATTATGATTCAAATGAAATTAAGCTAGATGCAATGAAATGAATGAAACAAAAACTTAGTAAACTAAAATAGAGATCTAACAACAACAAACATAAACATAGAAACAAGGTTTTTAATGTTGTAAAATGCAATTTCAAGTCTACCATGAGATTAAATTTCCTAAAGGGGCGTATGAGTCCTAATTAATGTTTTAATGTTGTAACTTGTAGGTCTTCTCTAATGTTCTCCAAGGCTTGATGACAACTTTGAATGATTTACAACTTTTCTCCAATCTCATTCCTAAGGAAATCTACAACCTAGACCTACAAATCACACATAACGGAGAGGGGAAAATGTTGTGGGTTTAGTGAATAGGGGTTTTCCTTGGTCAAACCCATTATTTGTAATTAAACCTTGAAATGAAAGCAAATGTGAACGAAGAATGATGAATGAACAAATAGTAATGTTGTAACTTGCCAAACCCTAGCAATAAGGTGCTACAAATATACTTGAAATGGTTGCAATGGATTTGGCCCTTGACTCTTGCTTGATTGATGTTGATCTTTCTTGAAACACTTGCTTGAATCATAAACTCTACACCACAATTGTTAGCACAATAACAAACACGATGGATGAAATCTTTGACATGATGCTTGACACTTGAATGCTACTCTAAAATGCTCGATAATATTCCCTTGAATGCTCTTGAATACACTTGAATACACATGTGAATGCTTAATGATCTCTCAAGAATGCTAGGTGTTGAATATGAGTGAATAAACCTTGTATTTAGACTCAATTATGTAAGAATTCTTGAAACTACAACACTACAAGCCAACATCAGATCTAGGAGAATAAAATCCCACTAGAAATTTGAATTAAATTTAATTTTGGGCCACACGGGACTCATTCACTTAAGGTGGCTAATGAGTCCCATCAGGCATAATGTATGGGACCAAAAACCAAAAGTGGTTAGAAATGTGTGAAAATTGGTTCAAGACCCAAAAACCTAGGTGGGACCCATTCGCCCAATGTGGCAAATGAGTCCCAAATCACTAAATCTGGATCACACAGGCCATAAACACTTGAATTATGATTGGTTATTGATTGGTGTAAGGATCATCTTAGAAAATATTTAATAAATGATTCTTGTGGATGCAAAATAGGGTCAATTAAAGCATAAGAAAGCCCAATTGTTAATGACAAGCCTAGAAAAGTTTGAAAATGTGTTACAACACTTTACAACACTTCAAATAACGCAAGGTTAAGATTTTTTTTATTGAAAAGAGGTTCCATTAAGCTCAGTTATTTAATAAAACCTTAGAAAAGTGTGGAAGTGTGTTACAACACTTCACAACACTTTAGCAAGGTACCATTTAAATCCATTATTTCACAAGGGCCCAAGACCTAATATGAATACATTAGGTATATTACAACACTAAATCAAGGCAAGTTGAAGGGAGCTTTTTCCATCATTATAGAATCACACTGGGACTCATATGCTAATTGGGGCGATTTAGTCCTAGTTTAGGGTTTTGGACTAGATTTGAAATCTGCAACTGGTAAACCAAAATCTAAAAAAAATATTTGAAAATTGGTATACTAGGACTCATACGCCCAAGGTGGCGATTTAGTCCAAGTATTAGGGTTTGTCTGAAATTCTAGTATCCTCTAATGATCTTTTGTATCTTCTCTCCTTTTTGATCTTCGAGTCTGAAACTCTGAATACCAACCTATAGGTGACTTTCTGTAATCTTGTCAGAAAGATGACAACTTTGAAAACTTTTTTCCAATCTTTTTCTTCAATGGATCTTCAACCTAAATCTATAAATCACATATCAAAGAGATGGAAAAATGTTGTTTTGTTAGTGGATACAGGTTTGCCTTGGTCAAACATTGTTTTGGTAATCGAACCTTGAAATGAAATCAAATATAATGAAGGAATGATGAATGAACAAATAAGCTATATTGCAACTCACCAAACCTTTGAAACAAAGGCTGCAATCTTGTATGCAATGGCTAGCATGAATGTAGATTTTCACTCTTGATTATTGATATGGATCTTGACTTGAATGCTTGCTTGAATCATAAATACTTACATCATAAATGTTAGATAAAAAATAAACATGATGCATGATAACTTTGACATGATGCTTGAATCTTGAATGTAACTCCAAAATGTTTGATAATCAGCTCTTGAATGCTCTTGAAAGTGATCTTGATCACAAATTTTCTATAAGAATGCTCTCATCAATTTGCTAGGAGAAAATATATGAAATAACCTTGTACTTATACTTGTTTATGCCAAATTTCTTGAAATTACAACACTACAAGCCGACATCAGATCTGGGAGAATAAAATCCCACCAAGAATTGAATTCAAAATAGGTCCAAGCTAAGTGGGACTCATACGCCAGTTGAGGTGTATGAGTCCCAGTAGGCTAAGCTTGGGACACAAATTTCAAGAAATGTTAACTTCTATGTCAAATTTGGGATTAGGCCTCGAAACTTAGATGAGACCCATATGCCTAAGATGGCGTATGAGTTCTAGATCACTAAATCTGGGATACACAATCTAAAATCACTAAATTACGATTAATCATTAGATATGTGTCAGAATTATCCTCAAAATGATGCATTTAATAAAGCTTTTGGATGCAAAATATGACCAAATAAAACATAAAGAAGCCCAATTTTAATAAAGAGGTCTCAAACAAATGTGAAAATGTAAAAGAATACATTTTTTTACACTACACTCATATACAAATAGACTCCAACTTTTCACGCAAACCATCATATATTAAAAACACACCAAGCCAAAATAAATGTCAACTATATTTTTATTCAAAGTCTTTTGTGCATTCAAGCAGATAATTCTTTCCATCAAAAGTAATTTCGATGTAGACAGGGGTGTACCAAACCCAAGCTCGTCTGAAATTCTTTGTTCTACGGTAGAGATATATGTACGATTATGAATTCATACGCAATCGAATACCTGGTAAATTCTACAATGGCACGGTGTCCACTTTTAATCTTTCCAATATTTCGAAGGAAGTAGTTCTTACGTTCCTTCACTAGTCAAGGGTTTTTTCTATATGAAAATATCTCTTTAGAAATATCTCCCTTGTACATTCGACTATCATCATTCAATGTAAACGCTAGTCCCAAAAGCCCACCGAATTGAACGAAGTGTGGGGCATGTTCCTCCGATTGAGAAACCCACCGAATTGAACGAATAAATGCTGCAATTTTTGCTGGATATTGACAACCAACGCGAGCAGATGAACGTTATAAACATTTAGAAAAATCCATCTACTCTGAAAGCGGACAAGCACGACTAATGGGCATTCCGAAAGACCATGAATGACGCACAGAAAGTCGTTGTAGGGTTTTGTCTTCTTTCTTTTTTCCCATTTAAACAAGGTTGAAAATTATCAGAAGGCAACGAATGAAATTTTAAGAAGACCTGAATGAAAGTAATTGAGAGGCAGGGAAAGTCGGTGTGAAAATTATAGAAAGGCAACGAATGAAACTTTTGCGAATAGAATTAAGCCAAGCTATACAAGATGGCTGTTGGAATTTGCCTTGGTTGTTGTTCAGAAGCAGATTTGTCAAAGCATATTACTATATGACAGCGTGAAGAACCATCTCAAGCATGTTTTTCCTACACTTGGGATGGAACGTGACGGCAAAATCTTATCTATGCTTCGATGAGTATGAAATTGCACGGCATATTTTGCTGACTAGAGAATTAGTAAAAGGGTCGAGTTTTTTTCGATAAGATCGATCTACAATATTATTTCACCAAGAAAAACATTGGCTTACCTTGTATTTTGTTTTCTCATTCCAAGCATTCTAATGTTGTGTTTGGTTGAAAATGGGAAAGGACAGAGTATTTGAGCATGTTCTAATAGTTGTGATAGCATTTGTTTACATAATGTGCAATATTTTTAACAATATTGGACCAATAGTTGTAACTTGAAAGTTGTTAGTGTTGATGATGACTGCCCATAATTAAATTAAATGTATTTCTTAGATCTAAAAATCAACATATTATGTGATGCCACATCAGTGCCCAATAAAACATGATGTAGATGTACAAGTATTAGTCTCACTTTTTTTTTGGGGCCTTTTTGGACACCTTGACAAAAAGCATGTTGATGTGGCATCATATTTGATGATTGGCCCTAAAACCTTAGTTATAAGCAGGGGACTTGCCAAGTAAGCTGCTATTAAAAATTGGGAGTGATTTGAAATTTCCACGTAGGATTTTGAGAAGCACGAAGTTAGGATGCTCAACTACTAGGTCCTCTCACCTAGTTGGATTTGTTTGGTGAATTGTGAAAGTTAAAAAATAATAACATTTTTTATTTTATAAAAATATTGTTGATAATATTTGCATTAGTTTGTTATAATTTTTGTAGTAAATTATGTGAATTTTTATTTTAAAATTACAAGGAAAAAGAAATCAATTATAAATCATGGGAAGAAAAAATAAATCTAACTTCTAAAGTTCAAGAAGAATCACTCAAAAATCATGGGTGGAAAAATTTAAGCAAAGAAAATTGGTTTAATGGTCTTAGTGTCCCTAACAACATGCATTATTCATTGCAATTTGTCTCCCTACATGCAATTCATACATTAGGTGAAGAATATAAACAGTTATCATGTACCACTATTACTTTCATTACAATGTTTGCCTCTCCAATGATAGTGTTAGCTTCAGTAGATCCTTGGTTCAAATCTATTTTTGGTTGTTGCTTACATAAGATAAATAATCTCCAACACACCTACAAATATTATGAATCACATGGTAAAAGTAGTAGAAAAATCCTCACCGATGATTCGTATAGCTCAAAAAGTTTAGATAGTGTATCAAATACTTGTCATGCACATGCATTTAAAAGGGTATGAATGGTTATTTTGTAGTGGGCACTAGACATTTGAATTTTAAATAGATTTATACTCAATTAATTACAATTTTCCCATCTTTTTTCTATGTGAATATTACTGAACAAATGTTATTGTATATGTTAAGAAGGACATGCAATCCATACATTAGGTGAAGTACATAAACAGTTATCATTTACTACTATTATTTTCATTGCAATGTTTACTCTCTAGTGATAGTGTTGGCTCCAGTAGATCCTTGGTTCAAATCTGTTTTTGGTTGTTGCTTACATAAGATAAACAATCCCCAACACACCTACAAATATTATGAATCACATGGTAAAAGTAGTAGACAAATCCTCACCAATGATTCATATAGCTCAAAAAGTTTGGATAGTGTATCAAATACTCATCATGCACATGCATTTAAAAGGGTATGACATGGTTATTTTGTAGTGGGCACTAAACACCTGAATTTTAAATAGATTTATACTTGATTAATTACAATTTTCCCATCTTTTCTCTATGTGAGTCTTGTTGAACAAGTGCTATTATTGTATGTGTTATGGATGATTTCAAATTGTAGGAAATGGAGGTAAGAGAAAGTAGTGGTTGTGTAAACATCAAGTCCCTACTCTAGGTTATTATAAGTAATATGATATTTCATGGTGAAGAATATTTTAATCTTTTATGTTTTTTTCCTATTTTAATAAACATTTTTTATGGGGGGAGGCTATCTTAAGGGTCACTACTATCATTATTGCTACTTGGCCATATTTTCAAACTTCCAAGGTGCCTAACATCCACAAATCCATCTATTATCCTTATTTTTATCTTTTTTTTTAAGTTCATTCTCATTATAACATGTGTTATTTAGTTAATGACATGAATATTATGGCAAATTTTCTAGGTCACATGTGAAAAATTCTTTGTCATTTTTCCACATCATAAAGTCTCATTTATAAATGTTTTAGTCATTTCATGACATGGATTTATTTGTTAATCTAAATTCATCAATTTTAATTGTACTTGTACATGGTTTGCAATCAAAGCTCAATTTTTGAGCAAGTGTTGCAATTTTATCTAGATCAATTCAATAACCTTATAAACATAATAATCTATTTCAAATGATTAAATATGAAAAAAAAGGATTTTAATATAGTTTAATAAATAAATTAACATCCCAAATGGTTAAAATTTTGCAATTTTATCCAAGTCAAGTCCATAATCATAAGATACATGTGGGGAGATGGGAGACCAAAAAGTAGACACACCACTTCCCCTCCCCCCCCCCAAATAAACATATTGTAAGCATATCATAAATTTATTGTGTTATTTTTTTCTTTAAAGAAAAAAAATGTAAGAGGTTGAGCTCATTTGAGCTCAACCTCTAAAAAAGCTTTTTTTTTTGCAAAGTTACAGAGCATGCTCACATTCTCTATTGGTCATTCTCTACTAAATCTCCATTGAATCACCATTGAATCATCACAAAAATTCTACCATGAAAACACCAAAGTTGAAGAGGTAAGTATTTTTTGTTTTTTAATGTAAAAATTCAATCAAACAGATAGGTAGAACTATTTTTGAGTTATGTTTCTTTATTTTTTAGGAATTGATAATGCCCCACCAGTTGATGAAAATCCACATTCATCAATTGATGAAAACCTTCCTAAAGCACAACCACAACAACCCCCTCCCATATTGCCTCAACATCCTCCTGGGACACAAGAAAATTTATTAAGGAAAATTGAAAACAATAAAAAAGAACTTGAGTGAATAATTGGGAGGTTGAGTTTTCCATCAGGAACAAACTCCCATAGGTCTACCCTTATTATTTCATTAGAATAAATTTTCTCACATAGTATCTATGAGTGGAAAAATCAACACTTTACCAAACAAGAGAGGGGAACAAAGAATTTATGCAAAATAATATCCTATGATAATTTTAAAAAAAAAAATGAAATATGACTTGTGTGTGTTGTTCACTGACCCTAGAACTAATGCACCCATACATGATGCTTGTAGGAGGTTCCCTATTCATTGGTGCCACCACCAAGGGATAATGCCAAATTTTTTGAATAGGTGGGGGGCTTTTTGACCATCCTCCATGAAATAACAATGAGTTTCCCTATTTTTTTGCAGATTTAATTCTATTGCGAGTTTTTCCTCAATGAGATTTATAGGGTAGACATGGGGTCTTAGCATAAAATAGAGTGGGGGAGTTCAATGTGTTCAAAACCAAGTAGTGAGACCCACTTGCTAGACCAAAGTTTGAGCATGTCATTATCCCTTTTGTTGTAAAGGAGGGTGTTGAGGTCGAGACAAATGTTACAATTCATTCGCTTGCTCATTCAAGCCCTTTTATAGCATGACAATCCTTTAGAACAAGGTAACATGGGTAAGTCTTTTAGGTCTCAATCTTAACCTCACTTGTATGGAAAATATGGGTATGAGGAAGAATAGGATGCACATGGGTAGTAGTAGGAAACACCGATATTGGATTAAATTAACATGATAAATGAGCTACTAGATATAACATTTGGTATTGATAGACATGTAAATTCAAACAAGGTCAATTAAATTGATCATATTATATTTTGAAATGTAAAATTAACTAAATTACAAGATTGATTGTAATTAAATTTTAGGGTCTAAATGTTCACCCTACATATGGTGGCCCTCCACCTCCCTCTTACATGTCTATATAGAGTCAATAGCTATGTAACCAATAATGAGATAACAAATATAGTGCATATGAACAGTTTAACCTTATATAAATACTAATATTAAAACTCCCATTGGATGTTGAACAGGTTAATGTTGGACCTTTGGCATCAACTCTTATCATCCAAAGTGGTCATACATCTTACATTGAGGTAAGATTTAGTGTTTTTTAAAGAGGGGTAAATGCTTTTGAATTAGATCTATGAACTAGTCAGGGCACAAATGGGAGACCGCATCCCCAATATAAACACACAATAATAACACTTCAATGGGTTTTGAACCTTACTGTCAAGAACAACACAACATTTAAACCATCACACTATGCCAATACTAAAAGAGGTAATCTTGAGTGATTTTAATTATTAAATATTTGTAAAATAATATTAGGTATATTTTGGAAATTTAATAACCTGTTGTTTCATTTTTAGATGATAACAATAGTTGATATATCTCATAGTATTTTTACCACAATGGAGTATGATTTTTTCATAACAATATCATCTTTGATGCCTTTGACAGAGGTATGACCTAAGTTAGAAAATTTTAGATTACATTTTATATTTTTATATGCTTATTAGTGAAAATTTGATTGATATTCATTTGTAGTTTAATTTATATCTTGATGGTTGTAATAGGGCTTCACAACTTCAACTTGTGAAGATTCCCCTGTTATGAATGAAAAGAGGCATAAAAAGGTTCAGAGTGGTTATGAGTATGTGTTAATTGATTATTCTATTATATGTCATTGTATAATTCAATTCTTATATATTTTAATATGTATACTTTTTACTGTATTATGTTTAGGTCCAAAATAGCTTAGAGAGGAGGTTGAGCGAGTGGATTTGAAAGCAACTATCATTGTATGCCTCTCAATCCAATCAATAGTAAAAGGTTCCTCATGATCGTTTCCCTTCCCCTAGAGGGAATTGATTATATTAGGGTCCTTTGTTGTATGTATTTATGATATTTTTGTAGATATATTTTGTATTATTGAAATGTGGCATTATACACCTATATAGATTTCTTGTACATATATTATACTTTTAAAACAATATAACATTGCATGCCTATATGATTTTTCAAAGGGGAGACTAAAGTTCGCCAATTTGAATAATTTTATCTTTGCCATCTATATCTACTTAAACATATATAACCCTACCAAGTGAAATTTTTATATCCTCATCAAGTTGTTTATTTTGTAAGCAATCAACATGATTTTAATGTTATAGATAATGGTCAACAAAGAAAAGGAATTATTTTCTATATTATTGTTGTAGTGTCAAAAAATGTCATTGTGTACAATTTCACACTTAATTTGGGAGAAATTAATGATAAATTAGAATTAATGTCACCTCAATCTAGTATTGTGAGGTGTTTTGCACATCCACATTAGGTCTAGGGCCCATTTAAGCTAAACAAACTTAGCTTTGACCTAATTTAATGTTGTAAAATGTATTTAGTCACACCTTCACATTAAATTTATGAGGCTTTTAAACTAAATGGACCCAATCTAGTGTTGTAATGTTGTTTACACATTCACATGGGATTTAGGACCCTTCTAAGCTAAATAGACCCAATTTTTCCTTAATTTAATGTTGTAAAATGTATTTATTTACACTTTCACATTGGATTTTGTGCATTCTTGCATTTATTACCTTTATATCATCATTAATATGCACCAATGACCTCATATTATGCATCCCAAGACATATTTCAATTAGAAACCTGACAATATCAATATATAAACTTAATTTACACACTCCCTGACACTTTAGCAAGCGAAATAGGCCAAATGGGACTCATTCACAAAATTGGATCATTCCCATAGTATGGTGCTCTTCCTTATGTTGAAGCACCGAATTCCTCTAACCAGTACTTATTTTCATCCTATTTGGCTCATCCTTGTCCTACACTAAGTGGGGGTAAGGGGTTAGGTAGCCTTGTCCTCGTATGTCACTTGTCATTGTCTCTTTTTGGCTAATTGATCACCTTTCATGTACATATAAGAGCAAGCTTGGGATGTGGATGACATGCCTTAAAATTTCGCTTGCATGTGACATACTTATTCATGATTTAGTTCGATTCAAAAACATATAAAGCTTTCTGAATACACTCTCATGTCTTCTTCTACTTTAAAGCAATTGCTCACAGTCATGGTGTTAGCAACTACTTTAAAGTGGGGGCATACATCGACACTCATGTTTCAATGTGTGATCTTTCTTCTTACAATGCATCATTTTCTTGGCGGCATCATTGGGCTTGATTACCTCGGAGAACATGATATTTATTTGACTTGTTCTCTCTTAGAGATGTTAGGCATGATGTTCCTTAAGAAGAGACCTTGCACGAATTAAGCAAAATTCCTTTGAACAAACCTTACACTATTTTTCATCTACAACATTTGAATTTCAAGCATACAAATCTTTTCTTGCCTCATGGAGCTCAAAGTTGATCTTTGTTTGGAACATTATCAAATTTATCAGGTAGTATAACTTTGGTATGCTTGGGTGAGAAGCTAATTTGAGGCATGACTTTCCCTTAGCCAATTTTTTGTGTGTGTTGAGCACATACCAGTCATGTGTGTATGTGTTTCACCCTCTTGGATTACTCGCCTAGTGGACAACTAAGAGTTTTGTTGCCTCAAAGTGAGTGTGCATTTTTGGACAAATAGCTTAGATCTTATCCACATCATGTTGGACAAATGGTCAACGCTTGATCCACCTCATTTTTATTTTTACTTGCTTTTCTTTCTTTTATCTATTGACATTTCATGTTTGTGTATCTTTTTTTCCTACATATCATACACCTTGTGTGTGTCCTTTTGTGTTTATGTCAGTTTGACTTAAGATCTTAGATCCTGGGGGTTTGACCACTTGATCTTTGTTATCCTAGACCATCCACATTGGTATGCTCAAACCCCTCTTGAATGTCTACTTTAGTATGAGTTTGAAGCAAGTTCACCCTCTCAATAAAGTGGGGGCAAAATGTAGTGTCAAAAAAATGTCATCATGTATATTTTCACACTCAAAATTGGGAATAATTAATGATGAATTGGAATTAATGTCACCTTGATCTAGTGTTGTGAGGTGTTTTACACATCCACATTAGGTCTAGGGCCCATTTAAGCTAAACAAACTTAACTTTTCCCTAGTTTAATGTTGTAAAGTGTATTTATTGACATCTACACATTAAATTTAGGAACTTCTTGTAAACTAAATGGACCTAATCTAGTGTTTTAATGTGTTTTACACATTCACATGGGATTTAGGACCCTTGTAAGCTAAATAGACCCAATTTTTCTTGAGTTTAATGTTGTAAAATGTATTTATTTACACTTTCACATTGGATTTTTGAGCCCCTTGTATTTATGACCTTTATATTGTCATTAATAGGCCCCTATGACCCCATATTATGCATCCCAAGGCATATTTCAATCAAAAACCTGACAATATCAACATATAAACTTAATTTACACATCCCCAAAACTTTCTTATGGGACCCATTCACCACTTTGGGTGAATGAGTCCCATCCAAGTGGGATTGATTTACCCAACTTGGTGAATGAGTCCCATTTGGCCTATTTTTAAGGTTTTGACTGGGAAATTTGGATTTTAAGTTCAAATTTCTTCTATGTTAGCCTTGGGGATCTAATAAATAGTCATTTAAGTGGATATCCTATATAAACAAGCTTTCAAATCATTATTTCAAAAAAATGCATTCATGATATTAAGTCAAACAAGTAAGAGTTACACATTCCAAGACCTCACAAGAACATCAAGAGTGCATTCAAGGTCATTTATAAGGCATTCAAGGGAAGAATTCTTCATCAATTGTTGTATCAATTCAAGATCCATCATCATGTCAAGCATATCAAGCATCAAGCATGTTATTCAGCTAGTGTTGTGATGTAGCATTGAAGATCCAAGGTCAAGCATTTTTCTACACCTATTGTCAAGATCAAGATCTACATCTTTCATGACCATTTCATGTTGAGTAGCATATTTACAAGACATCATTCAAGGTATCATTGTTCTTGTTTCAAATCCTATGTGTCATGTTTCATTTCCTCTTTTCATTGTTTCATCATTTGGTTTAATTACCTAAAAGGGGTTTGACCAAGGAAAATCCATATTCACTAGCAATCAACAAGTTTTTCTCCTCTTTACATGTGTGATCGCAGATTTAGGTGTTTTGGAGCTTGAAGGATCATTGAAGATTAGGTTGCAAAGGTGGAGAAATTAATCAAGTTGTCACAAGGTTGCTATCTTCATAAAAATTTACTTATAGTCTTGAAAATCAGTGTTTCAGATATGGAAACAAAGGAGAATAGAAAGACCAGACAATGAAGACTAGATTCAAAACTTGAAGTTCTAGAAAATCCAAACCAGACTCATTCACCACAAGTGGTGAATGAGTTCCACTATAGGTATTTTTTGGATTTTTTGTAGATTCAGATACCCTTTTGTTTGAAACCTGCTCCTATGCAAAAAATTCCAAAATTGGGATTGATTCTCCTAGAATGGAAAATGAGTCCCACTAGGTCAAAAAGCTAGAATTTCTAGCAGTTTAGACCTCCTTCTAGCCATCTCCAATTTTCCAGGTGCACACATTTTGTTCTTTAGCTTTTTGTGTTGTTTCATTTACATCTCTAAGATATTCAATTCAAGTTTGCATCATATTAGGGTTTTACATTCCATTTTTCATTTCATAGTCTTTTCCAAGTTCTTACTTGGTGGTGAACCCCTCTTGTAATCTAAAATCATACCCTAGGATAGTCACTTAGTAGATCTCTTTCTCCCATTCCAATCATTTGATTGAGATCTCTAGCACATCTTTGAATTTTAGTTGGATAAAAGTGATGTTCTATGTCCTAAACCATAAGAGCATCCATTTTTCAACTAATCAATTGTAATCATCCTAGTTATTTTGAGTGTTAATGCTTCAAGAAGAAAGATACGAACAAAGATAACCAAGGAAGTATGATGGTTTAGTTTGAAATTGAAGATGATGGTAAAATTTATAAATTATTTTTATAGATGTTTGCAAATATGTCAAAAATGATGATGTCTAGATCATTGATTCAAGTGCTACTCATCACATGACTAGTAATATTGACAACTTGAGAAAAGTAACCAAATAATCAAGAGACATTGTTATATTAGGAGATGATTCACAACTACATGTTGGAGGACTTTGAATGGTTCATCTCAATGTTCTAACACAAGGTAAATTATTTCTTGATAATTTCTTACTTGTTACCTTTAAGGTACTTAATAGTAAAGGGAAATTGGTATGTGAGGGATATATGAAAGGACTATTTTATTTGAGAAAATATTCCTCTAAAGCATTGGTTTCAAGTGTTCTTCCAAGAAATTAATTGTGGGTGTAGCATCATAAATTGTCTACCTTTGACAATTTCACACTAGGTTTAGCTCCCCCTTATGTGCTTGGACCTAATTATGCTCATAATTGGTCTATTTGATGTTATCTATGGAAATAGGATAAAAATAAAAATTAATATTAAACAATGATTTAACGACATCAAAATCCCCAAATAGGTCTATTCTAGGGTGCCCATGGCCTTGACCAACCTACTTTGGCCCAAATATAAATATTTATTGTTGGTATTTTTTTGTTTATAAATTTAAATTTATTTGTTGTCTCTTCAAAATTAATTTTATGGGCAACAAATAATTACATATAAATATGTCTTTTTACCCATGTTAGTTACAAGGCAATTTGAATTCCAATTGTGTGTCCTACAAAATAAGTCAAGAGTAGGATAAAGCCAAATTATTGTAGCACTAGTTTAGTCAACTATCATGTTAGCAAAGCATCACGTTTATATGTTAGTTTGTTCATGTTTTGTGTTCATTTATTTTGTGAGTATTAACACTTGCAAGACCTTCAATCAAGAATCTAATTTTCCTTGCATGAGATGTCAACCATGACTTCATTCCATCAAGGAACTTAGTTTTGAAGTGGTAAGTTACAACACTTATCAATTTATCACTTGTTTTATCCATTATTGATCTATCTAAACTAGGGTAAGCACTCTTTATATCATCATAGACGTTGTGTAGGTGGGAACACCGAAATGGGGTTTAACTTAGGCAAGCCCCTATATGACATAACCCTTTCTCTCCTTTCTTTTGTGTAGGAGATAAATTTGAAGAAATTTTGGAAGGAGATTCAACGCTTAATTGTAAGATCAATAATTTGAAAGCTTCCTACTTCAAAAAATTAGGGGAATGTAAATTATTTACCAACAAAAAAAGTTACAAAGTTTATTCCAAGAGGAAAAATCCTACAAACTGTAACCCACTAAGATCTATTCAAAGTTCCTAAAATGTAATGTTTCTAGTCTAGGGTGACCACACTCCTGGTCGGATAGATTTAGCTCAAATTTGAATGTTGGGTTCTTCAATCTCTGCACTCTACTTCTCTACAACCTATTTCAATAGATTAGTTACATATTTTTTGTAATTCCATCAATTTTTTGTAGGTGAATCATTATCCTATATCAATATTACACCACACACACCATGTATAAAACAATTCCAACCCCTCTACCACAAAAAGGATCAAAACATTGATCATCCATTTTGGCTCAAGTCCATTGAGAATAGTAGGGAAAGGGGCCCAATAGCCGCTATAACTAACTTCAAGCACCCTAGAATCCTAAATGGTAAATTGTATTGTCATGACTTGTTTTGGTTTTCTTTAAATATGAGTTAATAGCTTACAGTTATGGTTTTGGCTTTTGAATTTTCTCCAAAATGCGGGAAGGTTCACTATGCGTGGAAAGGTCAAAAAGTGGCCATTTAGAGTTGACATCCATATTATTTTCCCAATTACCATTCACTTTCACCACTAATTAAAAATAATTAAAATATCTATTCCTAATCATACAAACATGCAATTATATTTGCATATAAAAATTTCATTGCTCACTTTGATATATATAAAATTCAGTTTTTAAATGTTCAAAGTTCACAAAAGTGTTGGTAATTTTTTACAATACCATATCCACTACCCACCTTTGCTTGAACCTCAGCCACCTTATATCTTGATTAAATCCCACCTTAGGTCAATGCATGGGATTATTTCCCATTGTAATTTGGTTTCCCTCCATCACTTTCACATCTCTCCATATGAAATGTTACATATCAGATGCTCTCCACAATTTCAGGTAACGTTAATCTATCATTTCTCCTTTCGTATTACAAAAAATGGTACTCATGAGTCTGGTTTGCTCCACTTATTTAGTATTTTTTTCATTATTTTATAAATTGTTAAGGATTTCATTGTGATGATAGCATCATAAAAGATATAATATGCACCTCTTTTAATTTTATGGTTTATTCCAAAATCCTCATTTCAAATCATGAAACAATCTAATTAGGGGATAATTTTACACGCCTTTTCTGACTGATTTCATCATTTATCATCATGTTTCAATCTTGGTTACTTGCTATCTCCATCATGTGATATTCCTATCAAATACTCTCCACAGTTTGTGGTAACACCAACCTACCATTTCTCCGTTCATTTACATAGAGTGTAAAACAAGGAAAATAGGGTGTGTCCACCTTTTAGGAGATGGACAACTTAGGGAACCCTATTTAGGCTCTATTTCATTCAAGGAAACCTTGGAGATCTCAATCCCATGGTTGAATTAAGAAGGGGGATCTTCTATAAGGTCTCCTAGGGTGTAATTAAAGACTAAAAGGGGTTTCACCACCAAGAAAAGGATTGGAAAGAAGGAGATGCAAATGATATGCAAATGTAACTATGTAATCTAAGATATGAAACTAAAAATAAAAATAATGAACTGTGAATGAACAAAGGTGCACCTAGAAAGCTAAAGATGTCTAAAATAAGCTTTGAAACCCAAAAATTATGACATTTGAAGTACACTAGGAATCATACACCAGTAGGGCCGATTTAGTCCCAATTGAGGGTTTTGGGCTGAAACTAGAATTTGCAACTGGTAAACCAAGATCTAAAAAAAATGCTTGAAATCTAGTATACTGGGACTCATACACCACAAGTGGATATTTAGTCCCAGTATCAGGGTTGATCTAAAACTCTAATATCCTCTAGTGATCTCCTGTAGCTTCTCTCCTTCCAGATCTTCAAGTTTGAAAGCTTGAATTCCAACTTGTAGATGACTTTCTATAATCTTGCAAGGTAGATGACAACTTTGAAAATTTCTCCAATCTTTCTCTTCAATTGATCTTCAACCTAAATCACCTAGATCTGCAATCACACATCAAAGAGAGGGAAATTTTTTGTTTTGTTAGTGGATAGGAGTTTGCCTTGGTCAAACCTCATTTTGGTAATCAAACCTTGAAATGAAGTCAAATAGAATGAAGGAACGATGAATGAACAAATATGCAATGTTGCAACTCACCAAACCCTTGAAAAAAAAAGGCCACAAACTTGTATGTAATGGCTAGCATGAATGTAGATCTTGACTCTTGATTGTATGATATGGATTTTAACTTGAATGCTTACTTGAATATGTGGACTATGGAAATGGAGTACACAACTTCCTTTATCCACACATAAAGGGAATGAAGGAAGAGGGATCCAATTTCACAAAGTTCACACTCAAGAAAAAATCCTTGAGATTCCAATCCAAAAGAGATTGGGGTATGTGCAGGATCATCATGGAAAAAATAGGCCCTTAAGTGGTGAAAAATTCAAAAAAATTAGAGTTAGGCAAGTGATGTAAAAATTTGAATAAGTTATCTATATTATTTCAAATATATGTAAGAATAGAATCTATAGCAAATTGAATGTAGTTTCTAAACTACTAGGTTTTGAATAAGTTATCTATATTATTTCAAATATATGTAAGAATAGAATCTATAGCAAATTGAATGTAGTTTCTAAACTACTAGGTTTTTTTTTTCTAAATCTATTTGGTGAAAATTTGAAATTTCAATGCATTAGCACTTAAATTTGAGGGAAAAAATAAGTAGGTGTCTATCTAACCACCCTAACCACAATAAAATAATAATATTTTTAATAAAATTTTAGATATAAGTAGAGGACTCATGTCCCGATGTGATGCATAATATTTTGTAATTTTTTCCAAGTAAATAATTAATTATGAACTTTTTATTACAAAGTTTAAAAAGTATAAAAAATTGTATGTCTGACCACCTTAACTTGGTCAATACTTCATAAAATTCAATTTTTTCTTTTAATCCTATAGTATGTGAAGCATAGAATGTGACACATGTTTTGGATTCAAAAAATATGATACTAATTGAAAGCTATAGTTTTTTTTCAATTAGCCTATCAATCAGGACTTTAGTCATAATTCAAATAGAAAATGAATAATAATTATTTATTAAATTCAAAGTAAAGCATGCCCTACACATACCCTTTAAAAACCCTATCCTTTAAAAACCCTTTTCATTTCATCAATTTTGGGTAAAAAAAATCGCCAGCCACATACCCTACATGTACCCATCATATTGCCACTTTTTTGGCCCATCATGATCCTGCACATACCCATTCAAATATGTCAAAAGAGATTGTCCTTAAGGATGGAAATTGATAAAAAGAGGTTTTCTATTAATGCAAAACTTGGAAAATGCAAGATGTTTGAAAACAAGTTGTGATGTGCAGCAAGACCTAGAAGGATGAATATAAATGGAAGTTAAAACATAATGGGAAGGTAAAAAAAAGTGTGCACCTAGAATTGTATTGAAGACTGGAATGAGGACTGGAATGCTGCTGATCCTAAAATTTTGACCTACTGGGACTCATATGCCATTTTGGGCGATCAGTCCCAGATCTGGAAAACTGCACCAGAGCTTTTTTCAACAAAATGGGTATCTGAATCCATAGAAATCTCTAAAAATCATGTATAGTTTGACTCATACACCACTAAATGTGTATGAGTCCACTTTGGCATTTCTAAAAACCCAAAAGTGGAACTAGAAGCTCTTGTTCTGCTCTTTCTATCCCTATAGGTGTTTGAATCTGAAACCCTGATTTCTGGCACTATATGTGACATTTCGTAGACATTTTGACCCAGCCAATAAGGAGATGTCTTTAATAAGTTTGCAATCCATGCCTTCAAAGTCCCTAAATTTGCAATCACACAAAGAAAGAGAGAGAAATGTTGAATGCTAGGGAATGGGTGTTTGCCTTGGTCAAACCCCTTTTTAGATAATTAAACCAAATGAAGAAATAAAATGAAGCATGAACATGAAATAAAGGAATTATAAACTTTCCATGATGATAGCTCTTGAATTTTTGCAGTAATGGATGAAGAATTTTCCCTTGAATGCTTTAGAAAGCTATCTTGATGACTTAAAATGCTAAGACCCTAGCTTGCTTGACTTGAGATGGATAATGAATGATGAATGAATGATGAATAAATTATGAATTATGGTTTATACGCTTGTTTATATAGGAAATCCACCTAAAATCCCCATTAATTTGATCCCCAAGGCTAACATTGAAGAAAATTAAACTTAAAACCAATTTTTTACTACTCAAACCTTGAAAAATGGTCCAAATGGGACTCATTCGCCAAGTTGGGTGACTTAGTCCCACCTAGATGGGACTCATTCACCCAAAGTGGTGAATGGGTCCCAAAGGGGCTCTTTTTCTAGCTGGGATATTGAGGAGTGAAGAATTTTAGTTTTTTATGTTGATTTTATCAGGTCTTTGATCAAATTAAGCCTTGAGATGCACAATATGGGGCCATAGGAGCCTATTAATGATGATTTAAAGGGTAATTATGGCTAAGGACATAAATTTCAATGTGAAAGTGTGATTAAATAAACTCTACAACATTAAAATGAGGTCCAAACAGCTTAGAAAGGCACAACATCCAATGTGAATGTGTAAAACACATTACAATACTAGATTAAAATCAGGTTTAATTTACAAGCCTTCTAGATTAATGTGAGAATGCAATTAAATATATTTTACAATATTAAATTAAGTAAAAATAGGTCCATTAGAGTTAGATGCTTAATAAAAGACTACAAAAGCGTGAAAGTCATTTACAACACTTTATATCTTTACAAGAAATGCATTTTATTCAATTTGCAAGTGTCCAAGACCTAATGTGAATGTGTTAACCACATTACAACACTAGATTAAGGTGATATTAAGTCCAATTTTTCATTAATTATTCCAAAATAAAGCAAGGAAAAGGGTGTAATTTTTTTATGTCCACGAAATAATAAAAACCTACATCACAAATGTTAGATAAAAAACAAACATAATGCATGATGACTTTGACATGATGCTTGGATCTTGAATATAGCTCCAAAATTCTTGATAATCAACTTTTGAATGCTTAGATCCCACTTGCTCATGAAAATTTTTAGATGATAAATGTGAACTTTATAAGAGAAAATATGTGAAGTAACCTTATATTTATAATTGTTTATATCAAATTTCCTAAAATCGCAACACTACAAGCCAACATCAAATCTAGGAGAATAAAATCCCACCAAGAATTTGAATTTAAAATAGGTCCAAGCTAAGAGATACTCATATGCCAATTGGGAGTTCATTGCAAAATTTAGGACCCTACCCTAAGAATTAGGTGGGACCCATATGCACAAGGTGGCGTATGAGTCCCAGATCATTAAATTTGGGCCATACAATCCAAAATCATTAAATTATGATTGGTTATTAGGAATGTGTCAAGATTACTCTCAAAAAGATACATAAAATAAGGCTTGTGGATGCAAAATAGGACTAAATAAGGCATAAATAAGCCTAATTTTAGTAGGGAGGGACCAAACTAGTGTGAAAATATAAAGGGATACATTTTTATACACTATATTTATCCCCCACTTTAGGGAGAGGAGGAACTTGCTTCAAACTCACACTAAAGTAGACAAACTTGCATCAAGAGGGGTCCAAGTGTACCAATGCTAGTAAGATAGGACAACAATGATCAAGAGGGTTTTGAAAGCCCTCGAGATCAAGATCCTATGGAAAACCAACATAGGTACAAAAGAAAACACATGTAAATGATGCAAGGAGTGGAAAAAAGGTACAAGCATACACTGCCAAAGACATAAAGTAGAAAGAAAAAAAATAAAAGCAAAAGGAGTGGATCAAGCCTCAATGGTTTATCTTGCATGATGTGGATTAGATCTAAGCTATTTGTCCAAAAATGTTTACAAGTGGAACATGATGTCCACTAGGAAAACCAAACACACACTCATAAGGGCTAGTGGAACCTTAGGGCATCCACTAGGTGAGCCCCCAAAGACACATATGAATGTGGCCGATATGCGCTCACACAGACAAGCAAGTGGCTATGGGAAATTCATGCCTAGGTTTGGCTCCCATACACTAAGCATACCAAAGTTGTATACCTCCTAATAACTTTGATAACCTGTGTCACACAACATGAACAACAAGATTCATGAGGCAAGCAAAAATTTGTATGCTTGACACCCACGAACAAACAGGATGGCTCCACATGCAAGTAATGTGTGTTATGCAAGGTGGCCATAAAATAGATATTGTAAATGTAATGTACGTTCAAATGAGTTTTTCTTAGTTCATGTAAGGTTTTAACTTAGGGAACATCATGCTTAACGTCTCCAAGAGCGGACCAATTGAAGAATAGAAAATTCACAACTTAGGGGATGCAGTGTGTCACATCAAGCCACTAAGAGGAATATAATATGCTAAGAGAGATCATGCTCTTGAGGGATATCACACCCAATGTCACCACAAATAGAAAGATGCATCACATGCAGTAAGAAGACTACAAAATGAAACATGAATTGCAAAAGAATAATGCCAATGTATGCCCCCACTTTAAAGAAATTACTAAACACCATGCTATGAGCAATTAGTTTAAAGTAGCAAATGATAAATGCTAACAATAAAGAAGACATGGGAGCTTACTTGGAAATCACTATGCCATGAATATGTTTCCAAAAGAAGTTGCATCATGGAAAGGGGTCACCCCCAAAATGAAATTCCAAAATCACACACAAGGGATCCATGAATTCAGGGTCAGTATGTCTTTACTACAATGTTTTTAGGGAGCTTAGAACTGCCATTATTCCCCAAATACTTATAGAACTCGAAGAATGACACATAGAGAGAGAAAATAAAAAAGAAAAATCTTTCAGGTCAACATGGAAGAGATGTGAATGTCATGTCATCCCCAAAAGGAAAAAACAAGAAAAAGAAAAGATAAAGGTTTACGACATAGGGGTATGTGCAAGATCATCATGGAAAAAATGGGCCCTTAAGTGGCAAAAAGTTCAGAAAAATAAGGGTTAGGCAACTTGACATAAAAATTTGAATAAATTATCTATTATTTCAAAAATATGTAAGAATAGAATCTGTAGCAAATTGAATTTAGTTTATAAACTACTAGGTTTATTTTTTTTTTTTAAATCTATTTGGTGAAAATTTGAAATTTCAATGCAGTAGCACTTAAAATTCAAGGAAAAAATAAGAAGTAGGTGTCTGTCTGACCACCCTAACCACAATAAAATGATAATATTTTTTTATAATATTTTATATAAGAGTAGAGGAATCATGTCCCGATGTGATGCATATTTTTTTGTAATTTTTTTCCAAGTAAATAATTAATTATGATTTTTTTATTAATTTTTTTTTTAAATATAAAAACTCATATGTCTAACCACCTTAACTTGGTCAAAACTTCACAAAATTCATTTTTTTTTAATCCTATAGTATGTGAAGCATAGAATGTGACACATGTTTTAGATTCAAAAAATGTGATACCGTTTGAAAGTTATAGATGTTTTTCAATCATCCTGTCAATCAAGAATTTAGTCATAATTAAAATAGAAAATGAATAATAATTATTTATTAAATTCAAAGTAAAGCATAATTTATATTGGTGGGATGTTGAGAATATCCTTTAAAAACCATTTTCTTTTCATCAATTTTGGGTTAAAAAAAAGTCGTCAGCCACATACCCTACACATACCCATCATATCACCACTTTTTGGCCCATCATGATCCTGCACATACTATAGAGAAGAATTTAGACACATATAGAGGAAGGCACAAAGAGAGAGGGACACATCAAATAGAACAGTACAGGGATATCACATTACACACATGTAATCACATAAAAGAAACATGTACAAAAAAATAATAATACAAAAGTCTAGTAAGGCACAGGCGAGTCAGCCTATTAGCAGGTCATTTGCATCCCAATCTTGTTCATTGTACATGCAAGGAAAAAAACTAGCAAAAGGGACAACAACAAGTGTGGAACTAGGGGTATCACCAAGTTCAACACTCTTCTTAGGAGAATTGTCATTTAAGCTCATAGAAGAGGAAAATAATGAATTGAATTCATTATGCACTTCTTCATCAATTTTAGCAACCTCATCATTGTCATCCAAGTTAATCACAATAGGAGGTCAAACAATAATCTCCAATGAATGATTTAGCTCTTGTTGTGGAAAAGTGGGAGACTCATCGTGTATTTCTTTAGTCAAGTTTGGATGTTGATTTTCATTTTTTTCTCTTCGTTTAACCTTAAAGCAAGAGCACGACGTATACGCCTACACTTTCTAGAATTTTTTTCTTTTAGTATAATTTTCAAGTTGTGTTTTTGTAGGAGCAGTCAGCCATAGGTTACTTTTCTTCCCTAAGTGGAGTAACAAAAGAAACCATACGAGGTTGTTCAACCACTTTCTCTTTAGCTTTGTAAACTTGTTTTATCCTAGGAGGCGTGACGGGATTATTTTTGTTGTCTCTTAGTATTTTGTAGGAGATAGGAAAAGTATTTTTCATGGGTTGGTCTTGGTTATTTGGAATTTCTTTAGGTTCAATCATAGTTTTGTCAAGGATAGGAGGTTCAATCATGGGTTGAGGCATGTTTCTAAGGGATAGTTTTGTTATGCATTTTTCCTTAAAATTTTGATAGGATTTGAAAAAGAAGTTCTCACAAGGTTTTATAGGTTCCATAGGCTCAAGACAAAAGAAATACAAGGAAAATTTTCCATGGGAAGACACAGGATTAAAGCCACTATGGTGCACAGTAAAGATTTCATTGTCAAAGGGAAACTTTAAACATTTATGCATGACTGATGGGATGGATTCTCTGGAGTGTACCGATGGATAACCAAGCTTCACACAAAATTGATCCAACATTAGGATGATGGAGAATGAGACATCTAATTGTTTCAGTCCAATTTTTAAGGGAAGGGTGATCAATCCCATTGTAGGGAAAGCGAAACCATTATGAATTTTTATCCATGATTTCAGTTGATCATATGTTTCTTGGTAGAGTTCATGCATAAGTAATAATTCCTCGGCGATCACATTATCTCCATAGATGGGATCAATTAATGTCCCATTAGTGGGCTTGTCACTGATTTGGTCAGCTATGTAAAGTGGACCATCATGTGCATTTCTAATTATATCTTTAGATGAGCAATCAATGTCAATGTACTAATAATAATAAATGCATCTATTTCCTAAATCATTATCTACTATTGACTACTTTTTGTATGGGAGAAATCACAATCATATTACATATTTCAACACTCCCCCTAGTTTCTACCATTGACTACTTCAACATCCACAACACTGAAATTTAGTCACAGGTGCTCAAATTTATCATTTTCTAATGCCTTTGTGAATATATCTACCAATTTTCTTTAAATCTATGAAACTTGAAGTATATTTCTTCATATTTTACTAACCCTCTTATAAAATGGTACTTGATATCAATGTGCGCAAGTTCCTCATGTGAAAACATGATTATTTGAGAATGCAATTACTAATTTTCTATCAAAAAATATTAGTTTTTTATCCTCTTTTTCTTGTAATAAATCTCTCAATACCCTTCCCATCTATATGGGTTTACATGTTGCTAATATTGTTATTACATACTATTCTTTTGCTAATGAAAAATTCATTATAGGATGCTTCTTTAATGCCCATAAAACAAAACCTAATCCAAAAGGGAAAACATATCCAAAAGTATTATACCTAATAAAATCATTATCATTAGTTATGGAATATAGTATTCTATATCCTATTATTCCTATAATATATATAAATATTCTATTTATAATTTTCCAATGTGAGTCCTTTTGCAACTCCATGAATTTAGAGATTAGAATAACACCACACATGATATGTCTTCTTTTGTTAGTTTGGCTCCTACTGCAATTAGAGTTGGCACTAGATTACAATTCAACATCCAAGGTCTCCTTAACACATCCTTGGAATACTTAGATTGCGTAGCTTTATTATTTTATATTTAAATTCAAAATATACTAGAGATATTAAGATCATCTCTACATTACTTAAAGAAATTTGTAAATATATAATATTAGAGAGATAATAATTATTTAATATTGTATACCAAGATAATAATATAATTTTTAATATAATAATAATATATTTTAGTTGATAGGCTACATATAGTGTGAGATTTTAGTCTAAAATAAGTCTCATGCCTGCAAACCATTGTTAAGTCATTGGAAAACAAGTTTTAGTTGTCGTTTAATGGTAAACCAATTGTTGTTCAATGGTAAAAGCCCCCAAAATATCAAGTAAAAGCCTCCAAAATCTCACTTATCACATAAAAGCTATATAAATATTGATTTGACAATTGGATGAGAACATTCTAAATTTCCATTTACAATGCAGTGCTTTTTGTCAATTTGATGGCAACTTTATTTTTTCATTTGTATTTTTTTATGTTTTAAATCTATGTGCAAATACTTCATAATTAGATAATACTTGATTTCTTTTAGGAAAAAATCTAGATTTGTCTAGGTTTATTTTATTCCATTATTTAGCACTTATTATTAATTGTTTACTCTAACCACATGAAACTAGAATTTGCAACCCATCCATGTACAAACATATACTCTCTAACATATTAACATACATATAGTTTTCTATCAACGTAACCCTTGAACCTCCTTTAGGTGTAAGTGCTAATTATATAATTAGTCGATAGGCTACATATAAGTGTGAGATTTGAGCTTGAAACAAGTCTCATGTAGGTGCAAATTACTA
Source organism: Sequoia sempervirens (assembly GCA_007258455.2). Taxonomy (NCBI): domain Eukaryota; kingdom Viridiplantae; phylum Streptophyta; class Pinopsida; order Cupressales; family Cupressaceae; genus Sequoia; species Sequoia sempervirens. Next base: position 208,785,158 of record VDFB02000017.1, read on the forward strand.
TTGAGTTGTCAAAAACAAGTTTTAACTATCGTTTAATGGTAAAAGCCTCCAAAATATCAGGTAAAATCCTCCAAAATCTCACTTGTCACATAAAAGTCAGATAAATATTGATTGGAAAATTAGATGGGAACATTCTATTTCCATTTCCAGTGTTTTTTGTCTTCTTTTTTCATTTGTATTGCTTTATGTTTTAAATCTATATACAAATATTTCATAATCAAATAATACTTAATTTCTTTAAGGAAAAAAAAAAATTGTCCAAGTTTATTTCATTCCATTATTTAGCAATTATTATTAATTGTTTAATCCAACCACATGCAATTAGAATTTGCAACGCATCATGCACAAACACATACTCTTTTAATATATTAACATACATATAATTTTCTATCAACATAATCCTTGAACCTCCTTTAGATACAAGTGCTAAAACATAATAATAATAATAATAATTATAATAATAATAATAACAAGAGCTACAGAGCAGCGAAGTTCCTACCAGAAAGTTTTAGAATAGTTTTGTTTTATTTGTTGAGTTTACAATGTTTTAGGAAAAATTGGTCAAGATAAAGAAATTGTCACCTAAATTTAGGAATTTGATTATTGATAGAGTCAACTTTGTCTTCCATTAGAAAATGACTCTTATAACAAAATAATTTTGCTCACTTCAAAATTCTCATGCTCTGTTGTGCTTTTAGGCATGAAGAAAGTACAATTTACATGTTGCCATCTTTATGTAAATATTTATGAGTTCAAAGATTTCCTTAACCATTTAGCATATATGATAAAATATCCTCTTTCAAAAAGCGAAGATCTTTAGAACTTTCATTGTACGTAGAGTCATGTATAACCAACTTGCTTAAATGTTACAATTTTCTGCACAAATGAAAATAAAATCATATAGTTCCAAGTCCTCTTATAGGTTCCCAATGTCTCCAAAAAATTCCTTACAATAGAAAATGATCTTTTTATTCCATTCAGTAATTTAGATAACTCATTTATAAGCCTAATAAAACTTATAATGTGAAGTCTATTGTAAAAGGCCTAAATCAAACATCAAAAATATCAATTGAACCCATATGCCCATTTTGATGATTGTAGAGTAGTGGGAAAAAGCATTGCAATAGTTATTGGACCAAGACCACATGGTAGATGATTAATTGTTGAAGCTATTCTTGAAGCCTCTTCATAGGAAACATGACTGACTAATTTTGGTATTCTCTTTTAGCACTAGGATCATGCAAAAGTGGAAGCAATAGTTTTAATTTGCTATATATTAACCATCTTTTACTTACAATTCTTTTTGAAAAAGGAAGTTAGAAAGTGCCATACCTTTACTGCATTTAAGCCAAGATCAACTAGTACTACACCAGGTTTTAGCTAATGACCACGAACCAAATTTGGCACACCTGTTGTAACAATAAGAATATCTAATTCATGAGTAAAATATGCATAGAAAATTCTTTTTGTTTTGAGTAGCTATCTAGTCTACATAATTTTTTTGGAAACATGGTTTAAAACTTTAAATTAATACTTAAATAAAGATAGTCTACTATGTTTCAAATTTTACAGCTATTCAATAGAATATGGCCCATATTCTAACATGTCAAAAAAAATTTAAAGAAGAGATAATGTAGTCCACCCTTAATCAATGTGTATTTATTTATAGACTAAACATCTATACTTATAAATTTATAGATATGTATTTTTCTCAAAGATAAATTTTGTCCTTATACCAAGCAATCTAAAAATCAACTAAGCATTGTTCATTTATCAATATTTGTTGACCATTTTGAAGTTGAGATAACTTATAAGGATTTGGGTGTGTTATCCTTTTCAAACCCAAATCCTCTATCATCTCATTAGACATTACTGTAACACAATTTAACTACTTGTGAGTTTTTTTCATCCCAAGTTAACTCAACAAGTTTTTGATGAGCACAAATATGAATGGATTCCCTCTATCAATATTTATCACTACCTCTTTCTAATTAATGTTGATTGCTATTTTCTTTCAAATATTAATCAAGCCTCATATAATATACATGAATTACAAGCAAGAAACCACTAAAGGGTAGCATGGGAAAGCAAGGTATTCCAACTGGTCAATGGATTGTTGTTCAAGCTGGGGCCCAACCAAGTATTAAAGTGTGTGGCACGGTAAGAGATTGGGAATGTACTTCAACATGCACATGAGAATCTTATTGGAGGCTATTGGTACTTCAAGTTCATGTTGCAACATGCAATGTACTCTTGGAAAGTCTATGGTGGCTTTGATGCCAAAGAATAGGTAACGAAATATTGAATTGGAAAACCATTAAAACAAGACTTTATGCCCCTTTGGCCATCCCAACCACAAGAAATATTTGAAATATGAGGATTGAACTTCATTTTCCCATTAAATTTTATCCAGACACATCAGTGTAAATACATTGTCTTTGCCACTAAAGTATGTGATGAAGTGAACTCAAGCAAGGGCCATGTAAAACAATAGAAAGGCTAAGTCGAGGCCATAAAAAAAGTCCTCATTTTAGTTATAACATGTGGATTCTCTTGGTTTGGTTAAAGATTCTATGATCCTTGTTGTTCTTAATTCCAACCCACTTCCCATCCCCATTCCCCCTAGTGTCATGGATACCAAGACCAAACACTTGTCTATGAGAATACTATTACCATCACTCAATTCAATCAAGCTTGGATGAGAGGAATTGTAATGAAAAATGGATGAATGTCAAGGATCTTATTCAGAGGAACTTAAACTAGATGTTGAGGACTTCTCTATCTTGAAAGATCACAGTACTAACTTTATGTTCAAACCTTGTACTTTATTTCCTAGGATTTCCTCTACTTCCCCCCAAATGATGGTCATGCTATCAATATGGCCTCTTGGGGTTATAATTGTCTAAAGAAATATAAGGATGACATTAAAGAAACTGCCTATAAATAACAAAAGCAGGTTAGAGTTTTGTCTTCTAAGAATGAGTTATGAGAAAGTTTCTCTATAGAATTCCTATTCTCCTGAATATTTTCCTAAGTTTGATGACTTCAAACTAGATGTTGATAGTCTGCAACAAACTTATGACCTTGTGTCTATGACATATGTAATTGGGGTCATCATGAAATAGAAAGTCTGCACAACCTCAACCTACATTTGGTTAATTATCCTTTTATGTAAGATAAGGTTTGTGATGAAGGTCCATGGTTAAGGGATGATGTTGCAGAGAAGCTTATGATGGAACTTAGCATACAATGTGGCATTGGATTTATTCCAACTTGACAAATAGGCTTGGAACCTTGTGATTTTTATATCTTCTTGTAGTGTGATTAATCTTGCAAGGGGGTGCACCCATTATGACCAACATTTAAATATGGAATCCTTAGATAGTTTTATAGTAGGATTTTTGTTTTAAATAGTAGGTTTATATTACTATTGAAGGCATCTTCATTTTTTATATTTTGGTATACATTAATGATATTCAATAGACAAGTAGTGTCCCAAATCAAGCTATTGGGTTTGGCTAAAAATCTAGATTTATTTTCCTCCAATTTATTGGAAGGATGATAAATTGATACTCTAACCTTATTTTTAACCAAAATATTAAAGAAAGTTGAATCTAAGTTTAAAGTTTCAATAAATGGCATATATGAGAGACAAATCATGCAATGAGACTATAAATCAGTTTATCTAAGGGGCAGATGAATGAGGGTAGAATCAAGCTAGCTCCATATTTTCAAACTCTCCCTATTTATTTTTCTTATATCAACAAAAACCAAACTTAAGCAAAAATTCCAAGAGGTAAAAACAAATAAAAGTAGAGATCCCTGTAATAATGACTAATGTTTATTTTAATATATTTTACTTTTCTAATATTTTCCACCTTAGTTGGCCGGTATTGGCATGGTGTAATGGTTTATCGGTGGCATTGTTGTTCTTGCCACTAAGGTTCAAACCCCATTGGGGTGAAATTTTTGAATGGTTGTATCTGGTTCATAGCTCTAGTCAAAAGCGTTTACCCCTTGAATTAAAAAATATATATATATTTGCCACCTTAGTTGTAGATATAATAGACATATTGGCTTATATATATCCGAACACTAATTAGCCATACAATTTTAGTCTTTCCATAATAGAAAATATGTAAAATTTGCAAATTAAGATTTCCAATGATATATTGCATATCAATTTTTTTTTAAAAAAACATATAGTTGAATTATATTTGAATAGGTCTTAATTCTTATAAATCTAATTTATGTTAAATATGAATTATTTGTACGCACATCTTCAAAATTGAATTTAGATAAATAACATTTTACTTGGTTCAAAAATTTTATAAGATGAGAATCAATGATGAGTTATATTAATTATCATATCAAATTTTAATATTTTATTGTATTGTGTTATGTTTCCAAATGCAAGGTAGAAATAATTTATATTTTAATTCTAGCTTATTATCTTATGATTTTTTAATTAAATTTGTTACTACTTTGTTTAGATTTACTTTAGGTCTTTAGTCTATTTAAATATAGGAAAAATAATAATGAAAAGAATATAAAAATGTGAAAGAAACAAGAAAAGGAATAAGTTTGTCATGAGTGAAATAATAGTATAATAGTATAATTATTTTACATTTAATTACAATTACAAGTTAGAGGTTTAATTGAAATATTTCATTATTTAATAAATGCTTTTATAAATGTATTATAAAAATTGAACACATCATTTTTATGAATTTGTTTAAATAATTTAAAATTAACATTATGTTTGATTCACCATATTTTTTATATCAACTCAACTTTTTTTTAAATAATATAATATTTTTTTTATCTTAATTTTAAAATTATAATTAATAATTCACCACAAAATTATATGATTAAAGATTTTAAATTTATAAACATAAAAATCAAAGTCCGCTGCAACAGCTCTAACTTGGTCATTGATTTAAACAAATTTATTATTATTTCCCTGTCACCCAGCCTGGAGATTATTTCTTTTTCTTCCACTTGCTTACAATAATTTTAAGTAAGTATATATTTTTATTATCAGCCAACGTGGAGATTAAGCCATCTGCCGGACATTCGCGAATTAGTCAATTAAGTCCCCATCGCCTATGAGCTGTCCAAACCTCAGTATTGAATATTATACATTAGTAAGTATTGAATATTATACATTAGTGTGAATTAAAATGCATATTTTTTAAAGTGTTTATATTAATTTTTTTATCTCCATTACATTCCAAAGTCAAATATAACGTATTATATATTCAGTATTGGACTGCTATTTAACTCTTCTGCTGGAACGACTCTAACTTGGTCAATGATTGTTTCATTGGCTTGATTAAATTTATTATTATTTTTATATTTCCCTTTCAATTAGTTGCATATCGTTTTTTTATTCTTTCCCTTTTAAAAATTATTTAAAGCTAACATCAAATTTTACTATCATTCAATTTGAAGATTATTTATTCATTTTTCTCACCTAATTCTCTAAAAAAAATTAAGCCATCTCTCCATCAATTTACCAATCAAGTCAATTAGATATCTAGTGATGGACCAATGTTTAACTTTATTTAAAAATCAATTAGAATCTAAGGGAGATGAGGGTAGGTTGGGTGATTAAGAATTGAGTTTTATTCATGTCAATTTACAACTTGACATGGTGCAAAATATTCCAAAATATCTAAGGTGTGTCATTTATGAGGTTGATTTTTTAATACAAAATATGTTGTCATCAACAAAATGAGAGTAGACGGCCTTGGGTTTACTTAGAAGGGGAATCCCATTAATGAGATTAGTGGATAGAGCATGCTAAAAAAGATAGCCAAGAAAATTAATTTAGTTAAAACATATAGTAATGTGGCCAAGGGATAACTTTTGCAAATGGATTTTTATAAAGTTTAAATTGAGGGGAGAGGGATTCATTGAACCAAATTCTAGCATTAGCATCAATGAATAATGTCCTAATGTGATTGCATATCATGGGTCTGTATCCAATCATTTTAGTATAATAAGTATAAAGGAGATAAATTATGATTATAATCTTTATCAAAGTCAATTTTGATGATTAAGGCATTTTGGATAGTTTTTTTGGCTCACTTAACCATTTCACTAGCAAGGAGCAGCCTATCTAAAATAAAACTAGTCAATTTGCTATGGCCTAACAATCTATTGAATGATAAACTAAGAATAAAATTATTTTTCCAATTTCTTTTGGGGAAAGATGTGTAACAAAGGATATTTTTTATAATTTTTTTCTAAATACATTTTGTATTAGTTTTTGTTGGTCTAATTGTTGTTTTTGAAAACATCATGTACGGAAACCATAATTTGACCTACACTAATAATTTTTTTATTTTTTTCATTATGTAGAGAATTTTTTGTAGATTGATGTCACATGTGTAATTTTTTTTTAAAAAGTTACCAAATTAAAAGTTATTAAAAAAGTCTGATTTTCAAGTTTATGGACCTTAGAAATTAATTAAAAAATAGAAAACATAATCTAGTCATTAAAAATTACATATGTGAAAACTAGACATTATGATCTATTATGAGTTTTAATTTCATAAACTAATTAAAAAAAAATTGTTAGCTATATTGCCAAAGTTAGTTATTTCTCTTGACATTGCCTTATTAGTCTTTTAGTTGTAGTTCAAGGCTAAGGGTTGAGTTACCAAGCCATTCCCAAGCCTAAAACAAAATCAAAAAGTTGGTTGGGATTTTATTTTTTTAGAACACCTGCTTTAAAATGGACACCTATTATATTTTTTGAATGGGTATTTGTTTAGGAACAAGATGTCGGTCTAAGGATTGAGATCGCATACAAGTTTTGATTTATAAAAAAATATTAGTTTATAAATAATAAAGCTAAAATGTTAGTTTTGTGAAGTTACATTCATGAAAAATAACGGATTTATAAGTCATTACAATATAAGAAAAAAAATAACTAGATTGAATATATTGAAATCTCCCAAAGATCAATTATTTTATATTATAGATATTATTATTTTATATTTGTTATTGTTGAAATCAAGATTTAGATTTTCTCAAAGACCTATCTTCTCTTCCATTTTAATACTTATGAAGGTCATTGCCAAAAAAAATATCCCAAAAGGACTTGTATAATTCACAAGGGAATTTTTCTAAACCAAGAGCTTTATTATTGGCCATCATAAAAATAGCTTCCTTTAAGCCTTCTTGGGTGAGGAGTTAGTAAATAAGAAGAAAAATTACCAAATATATATATATATATATATATATATATATATATATATATATATATATATATATATATATATATATATTTCCCATTATATTATAAAAATTATATATATATATTGCCCATTATATTATAAATTATCTATATATCTAATATCACATTTTAATATGATTAATAATGTAAATAAATCTAATATATAACTTAAACATAATCATATATGTGTGGTAATATAATTATTATAGTCATAAATATATATTATAGGTATTATATTTAGCTATAATATATTATTATAATAGAGAATAGTTATAACTATTATGACACATTAATGTGGTAAATATATTATAATAATATATAGGTTATACCTATTAATATTTATATATAATAATTAAAAATCTATATTAATATATTTATAATATATAGGTTAACCTATATATATATATATATATTATAGGTTATATATTAACCTATATTAATAGCATAACCTATATATTTTATCTATATAGATAATATTTATATATCATATATATGATTAACCTATATATTTATTATAGTATAGGTAATATTTGACCTATAATATCATAATATTACCTAATTATTACCCTTATTCTAACATTAATTTGAAATCTAATTATAATTCTATCTTAACCCTATTTTTAATCCTAATTCTAACAATAATCCTAACCCTAACTCTAATCATATCTATAATTCTAACCATTAAACTAGTTAACCCTATTTCTAAACCTAATCATAATTATAATGATTTTAGAATTATAATTATTAATAATAATTAGGGCTCTAGAATTATAATTTAATTAATTTATAAAACTAATATTGTAATTAATTATTTGATTATAAAAATTCTCAGACTAATTATTTAATTAAACATTTAAAATAATTATTAAATAAGATATGGTTATAATATAATTGATTAAAACATCTATAGTTATTTTTATAATTATTTTAAATTTTAAAATAATAATTAATAAATTAGAATTATATTTATATATTCTAATCCTAAAGTTAAATAATTATATAATTCTAATTCTAATTCTAAATTACTAAAATATTTAATTGTATTTTGGTGAATTATAACCCTAATTATAATTTAATTAAAAAATAATTTTATTATAATTGTAAATTAATCTATATAATTATAATTATAATAAACTTAATTCTAAACCTAATTCTTAATTATTAATATTTTCAAATTAGATTATTTTGATTATATTTATGTAATATTAATTATAACACTCACCCATTATTGTTGCACACCCTTGCAATTATATGGAAATCAACTTAACTAAGGTATATCATAAATTTTATCTATATGAAAATTTGCTAATACATTATGCAAATTTATGTATTAAAGCAAACAAATATTTTAACTGGTGTATCGTTTTCATTAGTTGAATGAAGTTCACCTACAAACCCTCCTTAACCTTGCTTAATTGATTTTATTTGGAATAATGAGATGAGGGGAAAAAAATCAAAAATTAAAAAAAGTAATAAATCAAACATTTTACTTTAAGAAAAATTAAATATAATGAAATTAACATTGTTGTGGAAAATATCTTAAAAAATTTAGTGCAATCTTTGATCTTTTTTATATGATATTTTATTTCTTATAAATTAAAAAAAAATATATTAGATTATATATGTTACATATTATACAGTATATATTATTATAATGCCATGTTAAAATTAATATATTACATATGAATTTAATAAATTAATATAATATATAATCAAATATAATATTTTAAAAACTAGCTATATTATATTATAAAACCATATTATTATCTTATATCATTATTAATAATAATTTATTTATTGACAAACAAAAAATTTACAACTAATCTCCCATGACTCACCAATTCTCTTCAAAATATAAAATTTATAATTTCACAATAACACCATTTACATTGAAAATTAAATAACTTCTAGCTTCCAAATTTTATGTTGGCACAACAAATCATGCAATGTTTTGCAAACACAAAACACACCCTCGAACTAGATGCTCCTCCATCAATTTATTATTATTATTAATTATTTTAAGAAATTAAATTTTATGCTATTTTATTATTATATATTATATTGATATAATTTACTTTAATTTATATTATATTTATTTTATTCACAAATAATTAAAATTGTTGTTTGTATTCTTGTTAAAAAAATTGTTGTGTTCTAAAAATTGGGTGCTGCCAATAGTAGATTTTGTTATTTTACTCATAAATAATTGTACACTACATATTTTATTTGAGTTGACTGTTTTATCTACAACTTATGTTGTTTAGGACAATAAGAATATCTATCAAACAGACTTGGATTTCATAAAAAAATAATGAGAAGATCTTTCAATTATTGACATGGAGAATATATGTAATCTATTTAACAAAGTGCCTGAAAGAATATGACATAATTGTATTGTAAATGTATGCTATTCACTAATAAAAATATTAAATACACTTCATTCTTTTAAACGTTACTGTTGATATTCATTTGAATTCACTATTTAAAAAGATTATTGATAAGATACAAACAAAAATTTGCAGGCAAGACATAAGAGAACTTGACAATACCTTTAAAATATGTAAAATTACATTGCACCCATGATATCCTTGCTTTACAATTTTGACTATTATTCAAAATAGAACAATACACTAAGACACTTCAAAAGCACTAAAGGGGAAAAAAGAGCATATGACCAATACAAATGTTTAGAATGGTAATAAATTTGCAAAATGTACTCATGGAAAATGCATACTACATCCAAGGGCACTCTATTAATTTAGATAAAATACAATATCAACAACTCAATGCACTACTGTCCTTTTTACATTTCAACTATCCAACTCCAAAAGAGCATCTTGAAGATTGTTACAATCAAGAATATGAGAGGACAAAAGAAAGAAATGAAACATCAAAGAATAAAATGGTTAGAGAGATGAGATGAATCGATTGGGCTTCATAATTCCAACATCTTTGTTTCAAAAATAGTTATTTCAAATCCAAAAACTTTGAGCCTCAATTTTAAATCCAGAAAATTCATACCTCAATTGCACGTGCACACCATAAATATGAAATAAATTAAAAATGCAAAGTACTTGTTTCTAGTTATATAGAAAATTTAAAATTGAATGATTTATTTAGACATAGATTTTAGTTAAAATTTTATTTTATAAAGGAATTTGACATTTATTAACAAAGTAAATAGATTTAGTAAATTTATTTTTTAAATAAAATAAATCAAACTAATTTAGCATCTAATCTAGTATTAGCAAAAATTATACATTTTAATTTTTAAAATAATCAAATTATTTTAAAAGTAATTATATTAAAACTATCTAGAAATTAATTATTTTCATATTTTATTTTTTTTAAAGAAATTTATTTTTGTTCAATTTATCAAATTTCAAAAGAAATTAGTATTAATTATTTTATATTACAAAAATAGATTTCAAGAAATATATTTTAATTTATCAAAGGCAAATGAAAATTAATATTACCAAAAATTAATCTTAAAATATAGTTTTAATTTCTTAGCATTTAGAGTTAGTTAAATTTAGATTGCAAATGTAAATAGAATAGTTATGTTAAAAGTAATTGTCATTAAATGGAATAATTAAGTTAAAAGTAAAAGTATAGGGGAATTTATCAGTTAATTAAATTTAGATTGCAAACGTAAATAGAAAAGTTAAGTTAAAAGTAATTGTCATTTTCTCTTGCCCTTTCCATCTCCCACTATAATCGCAACTCTTAATGGAGCCGGCAAAATCGCCCTTATCGCTCAAAAGTTTTGAACCAATAAAATTGAGGAAAAATAATTTTCGGAATTTAAAAAGTTAAAAATTGTGCATTTAATTTTAAAAAAAATAAAATATAATGTATAAAAATTAAATTATAATGTATAGGAAAGAAATTAATAGAATTTGATTCGCTGCTGCAAGCAAAACAATTAATCACTAGTTAAGTTCAAGGGGTGGCCTATAATTCTATGGCAGGAATTAATAATAATAATAATAAATATTCTATAAATATATAAATAATATTATATCATATATTATATAGTATCATATCATTTTCTTATTATTATATAATATAATATAATTAAAAATATCTGTGAAGGTTTTTCTTATCAGAGTCGTTGACAATACGGCACAATTTGTGTCGAATCAATCTGCACACAGCTGCTGCTTCATCCTATTCATAATAAATGAAAACCTTGACAAAACACTTAAGTTTTTAACAAATCTCACGATATCGTATTTGACCGTTGTATACACCATCAATGCTCTGTCGGGTCACTATGCCTATAGCGACGTGTCCGTCTTTCATCCGGCACAAAAGACTTGACTTACCCTCAGTCAAGACTAACTAGAAAGAACTCGTGAGTGGAAAGAAGTCAAATTTCTGAATTCATTTGCGCGGGATTCACGGCACTACATCGGCCACGTCGTTCATTGTGTAGCCTGTTTATTTTCTATTTAAATTCTAAAGTATCCAAGCAACTGTTTATGGACCATCTCCTCACTACTTAGAAGCAATTGTTAAGAAAAATACAAACGCTATGGTTATCGAATCGGCGATGAAGTTTTTGTTTCTTGCAATTACTGTGATTATTGCAGCGCATTATTGCAGTTCACTAGCAGTGGGTGGTGGAGATACGCTTCTATTGGGTGCTTCGCTCACTGGAAATCAGACCCTAATTTCGAAAAATGGCACTTTTGTATTGGGATTTTTCAGTCCGAGAGAAACGAATAATTGGTATATTGGCATCTGGTATGCACCAATCTATCAGAAGGCCATAGTTTGGGTGGCTAACAGAGACAATCCTGTCAGAAACAGGCCCGGCGTTCTGAAATTTTCGACAGATAGTCGTCTCAGATTGTTTGATAGAAAGGGCCGGTCCGTTTGGTCGACTGATGTCGGCCAGAAAGGATCACGAGCTGTGATAATGGACTCTGGTAATTTCATTATGCTTGGCAGTCACAACGAGTCTGCGATTGTTTGGGAGAGTTTCGCGCATCCAACAGATACATGGTTGCCTGGGATGAAGATGTGGAAAGGCATGAAGCTAACGTCGTGGAAAAGTTCTTTGGATCCTGCATCTGGGCTCTTCTCTTTTGGAATGGACATGACTCCAGGAAAGACGCAGATGCTGATGTTCTATAACAACACTGTTCCGTACCTGTCCAGTGGAGAATGGAATGGGGATTATTTTGTTAAGGAACCCCAATTGCAAGGTTCGAAGAAACTTCAAGCGTCCTGTGTGAGGCTTTCTCCTTCAAGAATATACATTAGTTTTGTTATAAATCGTATAGATCATATCCTCACAGGGCGGTTTCTGGTAAGTGAGAATGGCGGATATGAACTTTACTACCTGATGGATGATGGTAGATGGAGTCTGAGGTGGTCGACATACCGAGGTCAATGCAGTGACTATGAAATCTGCGGGGTGTATGGACTGTGCAATGCGAATGATGTGTGTAGTTGTGTCGAGGGCTTCACGCCCAAGCACGGCTCTCAAAGTTGGTGGTCAAGCGGGTGTGCTCGGCGAAGACCCCTACATTGCTCTGTCACAGAGGGCACAACCGATGGCTTCTCGGAAGCCAAGAATCAATACTTGTCCGAAAAAGAAGCTGTCTTATACAACAACGAGAGAACACAACAAGGCTGCCGGACAGCTTGTCTCAACAATTGCTCCTGCACAGCCTTTGGTTTCTCTATTTCTGATTCACCGCTCTGTAGATTGTGGTTTAGAGATTTATTCGGAATGCGTGTTTCGTCTGAGGGCCAATCTGTTTTCGTTAGGCTGGCTGCTTCTGAGTTGCCGCACGTGACATCAGGGCAAAGCAACAAAGCCCCTGCAGTTACTATTTTACTTTCTGCCGCCGCATCCTTTTTTGTTGTTTCGGCTCTCCTGTCAGCCGCATTTATTCTGTGGAAACGTCGAAGACTGTTGAAGAAAAAAATGGACGAGGAGGTGCCATTGTCGCTCAAAAAGTTCACTTACAAAGAGCTGCGAATTGCAACGGAGAATTTCAAGCATAAGCTGGGTAGCGGAGCTTTCGGCTCTGTGTTCAAAGGGACTCTGCCAGACAACACGCCTGTTGCGGTTAAAAGATTAGAGGGCTCCACACAAGCAGAAAAACAATTCCGTGCGGAAATAATCACCACTGGCAGAATACAGCATGTGAATTTGGTCAGGCTGTGGGGATTCTGCGTAGAACATTCACGAAGGTTACTGGTGTATGCCTACATGCCCAACGGCTCCCTTAACTCCTTCCTCTTCTCCGAGTCCGAACACGCAGAGAAGCAGTTGGACTGGAAGACCCGGTTTCAGATCGCATCGGGCACTGCACGAGGATTAGTTTATCTGCATGAAGAATGCAGGGATCGCATCATTCACTGCGACATCAAGCCTGAAAATATTCTCCTGGACGGCGACTTCAACCCAAAGTTGGCAGATTTTGGGCTAGCGAAGCTGGTCGGTAGAGATTTCAGCCGCGTACTGACGACCACAAGAGGAACACGCGGGTACTTGGCTCCCGAGTGGATCTCCGGCCTTCCTATCACTCCCAAGGCGGACGTATACAGTTTTGGCATGACGTTGCTGGAAATTATATCCGGCCGAAGAAACCTGGACTCGAAGGATGAGGGGAGCAGGTTCTACTTTCCTACCTGGGCTTCAGCTCAAATTCAGAGGGGAAACACGATAGGTCTTGTGGACGCAAAGGTAGCGAGCGAGGCCGATATTGAAGAAGTTAGAAGAGTCGCTGTGGTGGCTGCGCTGTGCATTCAAGACGATGAGAATCAGAGGCCGAGCATGAGTGAAGTGGTGAAGATACTGGAAGGCGTGATGGAGGCTCCTGTGCCCCAAATTCCAAGGTCTCTACAGGTGCTAGTAGATCAGGTAGACGACGACGACAACGAAAGCTGCAGTGAACATCCTTCCATTTCAAGTGGTTTCGTACCTGCTGAATAGTAGCCGGTTTTAAACGAAGGTTTATGATAGATATATAAGGAAGTTGCTGTAATGTTTTCTAATTAAGGTTATGTAGCAATACGGGCATAAACGGAGGTTAAGAAATATTTTTAAATATTTCTTTTACCGTCCATGTATGGACATTAAGAGTAGTTTGCATGTCTATTTATGTTTTTTGGGCGAGTTTCTTTGTTCTGCATTTGTACGAAGGATAAAATTTGCAATTACCAAAAGTTATTTTTAAGTTGATAGATATATATTTTTTTAATTTGATATGAAAAATCATACATGATCCATAAAATTGTGTCATATATATATAAATTTGAATATTTTAAACTTATTATCATTAAGATATATATTTTTTTAAATATGAAAAAATAAAATAAAATTGTGTCATATATATATAAATTTATATTTTAAGATGTTTTTGATAATGTTGATTGTAATATGTAAACCTTACTAAACAATCTTAACCTCTTTTTTATTTAAACTAGAAATCCAAAATTAATAAGTGATTTTCATAAGATAATAAAACTTTTATAGATACAAATTATTTCTTAAAAATTATAAATTTTTGACAATTTTTATTATAAACATCGAAGTGTTTTAAATTAATAGAGTTAATTTAATTATAAAAATTAAAAACATGTTATTTTTATTTTTACTTTTATTTTTATCTCTTTATCATTTCTTTACATTTAAATGTATAGTCATGATAATTTTTTGTAAGATTTGGCTATGGATATAGCCACCCAAGATCTAAAGGCCTATGGAAAGCACAAAATACTCAAAAAATCAATATGACAAGTATAAACCATATCTTTATCAATGAACACAAATAGAATCAATGTACAATGTGAAAGAGACCCTTAGTTATATAGCCAAGGTGAGACATAGGATTAGAAAAGATAATGACAAGTGTCTTAATCCTATGACATGAGACAACTAATAATGAATCACCTAGGACATAATTATGATAAAATTCAACATAAGATTATGTCAAGTGTCTTAACTTTATGATATGCAATATGAAGTGATAAAATCCTATGTGAAACCTATGTAAACTTAAGTGATAAAATGTGAAAGGGGGCTAATAGTAGAACTAGTTAGGTAATAACCCTATTCACACCAACACCACCTTAAGTGCAACTTAGGGGGACCAAAACTCATGCACACATGAAAATATGGGTCATGGCTACTAGGCATTATGAGGCACCCATGTACAAATACAATGCATCCCTCACAAATGGAGAAAAGGATAAAACCTAGTGGGAAAAACCTCCTCACCAAAAGAGAGAAAAAACAAGAAAATACTCCCAAAAGGATGGGAAGGACAAAACTTTGTGGGAGCCGAAAAAAGTCCCCCCCATCAGAGAGAATGAAGAAGGTCAAGTGACCCCCTCCGAAGAACCATCTCACACCCCCAAGAGAACTTGCAACTGGCGATACTTACTCTCAATGAAGGGTTTAGTGAAGATATTGGCAACCTCCTCTATTGTAGGACAGTACTACAAATCAATGACATGCTTTTATATTAGCTCCCTAATGTAGTGCATGTGGATCTTGATGTTTTTGGTCAATTAATGTTGAACCAAGTTCTAGGAGATCTGGATAGCACTCTAATTGTCACAATGCAAGATTGTGGATTGTGGAATAGAGAAGCCAAACTCATTCAAAATATTTTGAATCCAAATAGCCTTAGTGGCGGCATTAACATCTCCTCGATACTCAGCCTCAATTGAAGAGAGAAAAACATGGCATGATGCTTCTTACCCTTCCAACAAATGGGGCTAGAACCAAGATGAAAGTTGTAGGCATAAGTGGAGTTGCAATCGTTGAGATCACCAACTTAATCAGAATTTGTATATTCAATCAAGTTGAGTAACATACCTGCTACATAGTGAATCCCATAATGTGGAGTACCCTGTACATGTAATACAATATGTGTAAAAATTTCTAATGAAGCTCATGTGGTTCTTGCATGAAGCGTGAAACCATGACAATCACAAAAGAAATATCAAGGATTGTGTGAGTCAAGTATATGAGACTCCCAAAAAGTTGGTGATACAAAGTGGCATTAACTAGTGGACTAGAACACTTGGCCTCAAGTTTGACTCCAGAAAGAAAGGGAATAGGTGCAACCTTAAGACATTTGGAACCAACTGAGAAGACCAAAATCATACTTGGGTTGAGCAAGAGTGATCCCAAAAGAAGAATATATGATCTTAATCCTGAGAAAGTAGTGCAAGGGGCTAGAGTTAGTCATAAAAAAGTTGTCATGTAGAGAAGATTCGACTCTACCAATGATGGCTAATGAATTCCCTATAATGATAAATTCATCAACTTAGAGAACAAGAAGAAAATGTGAGTCATCATGTCACAAAATATAGACATTCAAATTCAAGTGGTGCCTAGAGAATCCTATCAAGAGAAGAAAGGAGTCCATCATGGCATACCAAGCTTGAGGGGATTTCTTGAGGCGATAGAGAGACTTACACAACCTATAAACCAAAGAATATTCCTAAAAAAAAACTTGTGGTTACTCCATCTAAATTTCTTTTGTAAGATCTCTGTGAAGAAGTGCACTCTTCACATCCATTTGATGGACAACCCATCCATGAGCTACAACAATGGAAAGACTCATGTGAATGGAATTGATCTTTGCAACAAGGGAAAAGGTTTCAGTGTAATCAATTCAAGGAACCCGTGAAAAAACTTTGGCCACAATTTGTGCTTTGAACTTATCCACAATTCTATCTATTGCATATTTGGTGTGATAGATCCACTTACATCAAACCATTTTTCTTCCCCTAGGAAGAGGGACTAAGTCCCATGTGTGGTTCCTCATCAAGGAACTATACTCCTTGATTGTTGAATCCCACTTAGTAATTATGGATGCTTACTTAAATGATTGTGAATATGAATTAGTAGCAATGTAGACATGTGGAATATGTTGATGTTGTGACCAAGTCCTTTGAGTGTCTATAGGATCCCCTACAAGATAACTAATTGATCTGAGAGTATGTCTAGGTCCCAATGAGGTTGTGAAGAAGATGGGGAGGAAGGATGAGAATCCTCAACCTCATAATATGAACCTTGCAAAGGTATTATCTTGCAAGTTGGAGGTGAGGTCTTGAGGAACTATCATGGGTGATCCCACAAAGCTGGTTTACAATTTCTGAGAGATTCTGATTTTTGTTGAAATCATATTTTAGAAAATATAATGATTTAAGCCTTAAAAAGTTTCATTTAAAGTATTCCAATTGAAAAGGGTTTGATCAAACTACCTTAGATCAAACCCCCTTGGATAGAACCCCACTATTTTTAAACTATACCTATAACAGAGTCTCCTTTACACCTTTTAAAATGCTAATAAAAAACCACTTTTGATTTACCTTTTGGGGGATCAAATGAATTCATTTAAAATTTATTTTTTGTAAGTATGTAGTCCTTATTATAAGCTTCTCAAAAAGTATAATTTTAAATAAATTTAATTTTATTATATTATATTTATTTGTGAATGTAGGTTTTTCACCGAAAATCAAGTTCTTTGTTCTACACATGTGGAAAAATAGAAGAAATTATCAAAAAAAAATAAAAAATGAGTGCACCAAATATTGAAGTCCTTAATCCAATAGAAAAAATAAAGGATTTCGATACATACAAAAAAAGTTGTGTTATACGATCTTCCTATGTCTGAATTGAAATTGGTTTGACTTCGAAACTTGATTAAGGAAAAAATCTTCAATAAAACACTATGAAACCAATTGGAAGCACTAGATATCGTAGTTACAAATCTAAATTAAAAAAAAAATAGAATTTTATCCTTCATGGAAAAAAATTTATGTGTTATACGGTGAGTGTCACTCCTTAAAAATGGTGTTTATTGAAAAAAACTAGTTTTAGAAGGAGATGGAAAAAGAAGTGCAATCTGATTCCAAAAATTTTGAAAAAAATATATTTAGAACTTATAGAAAAAATTTCACAAATCACTAGTTTGCATCATCTTCAAATTCCTCACAGTTTAGCCACCATAGGTGCCCGAATGTGAAGATTTAGTTTTAAAAAATCAGTTCAATGTCCAGTTTGGCCAAAAATTGTAAACCAGTATTGTGGGATCACCCTTGACATCTAAGTCCACTATGGAGGATAGATGAAGAGGATTAGAGGTCAAGCTAGGACAGTTTTCCTCAAAATGAACACTCCTCTCAATGAAGAGCTCATGTTTCTCTACATCTACTTGAGTCAATTTACACTTTAACACCATCTAGCTATCCAACATAGATACAAGGCCTGCTTTGAGGTTCCAAATCCTTGCACTTCTCTAAATGAATGTTTTCCCAAGTTGGAGAGCCAAAAGCTCAAAAATTCCACATAATTGGATTCCTACCACACCATGCCTCAAAAGGAGTCATGCCTTATGGGGAACTTGATTATGAATGTGTGTAGCATAATGGATGGCTTAAACCAAAATTTTTGGACCAATAGAATGAGCATGAATCATGCAGCTAGCCATTTCCTTTAGGGTCATGTTTTTCCTTTTAGCAACACCATTTTGTTTTGGTTTGTATGCAATCGAATGTTGAATACCAATCCCTTCAAGAGTAAAACATTACACAAGATTATGGTTCACATATTCTCAACCATTTTCAGCACAAAGAATCTTGATATAAATTCTATATTGTTTCTCAACATGATCCTCAAAGAGTTTGAAACTTTTCAAAGACTTCATTCTTTTGGTGAAGAAAGTAGACCCAAGTGAATCTAGAGTAGTTTTCAATGAAGATGAGTGCATAGTGAGCCTTACTAAAGGTAAAAACTAAAAATGGGCGTGCAAGATCATTGTGAACCAACTAAAGAAATTCCAAAGCCCTCTAAGATAAATTCCCTTTATGAAAATTCTCTTCTGCATGCTTAGCCATAGCACAACCTAGACATACACCATCTAAAAGGCTAATGTGAGGGAGACCTATGACCATATCTTCTGAGCTAAGCTACTGAAGATAACGGTGGTTAAGATGTCCAAACTACTCATGCCATAACTTATTCACTGAATATGAATGAGTGAGCAATGATATAGAAGAGTGTGACACAGTGAGAAAATTTATATTGCCAAGACTCGTGATCAAGTTTTCCCACTGCAACGAAAGCATTATCCTCAATATCTTTGATCACAACTGTGTATGGAAAAAACTCAACTTTCTTAACATTCCCAAAATTAGTGATTTGGTAGACTAAAAGAAGGTTGGCACACAAGTTGGGAACACAAAGAACATTCTCAAATGATCCATCACCCATGTCAACTAAACCTTTTCAAATAACTTCCACCTAAGTATCAACACATGTAAGAACGTGTGGTACTGTACATGGCTCCAACCAATAAAACTACTCTCTATTAGAACCCATGTGATGTGTAGCACCCAATTCAAGTATCCATTGATGTGATAATCTTGTGGCTACAATAAATGCCTATCCTTTTCCTTTATTTGATTATGAAGAAGTGGAAGGATATGCTTCCTTTTTGTAGTACAAGATGGAAAATTGATGTGATTCTTCTTTAGGAGATTAGTCAATTCATCAACTTGCTTAGCATGGAAATGATGCTCATCATGACCGAATTTCTTGCAATGTGCACAAGATAGTTTCTTCTTCTTCTTTGAATTCCCCTTCTTTGAAGCTGATGAAGAGTCTCCTTGTTGAGGAGAAGAGGATTGTGCTTGATCTTTATGTGCCTTGTTCTTTTTTTTCTTTTGTTTCTTGCTAGATCATGTCCCATGACCTGCCACCAAAACTTATGACTTGGATGACTTGAGTATACTGATAGTGAGAAACTTTGTAACTGGTTCAAGAATCAACATCTTTGTAAATGAATCAAATGAAGGTGTAGTATAGGAACTTCCCATAATTAATTGATGATTTTGAAAACTAGAAATAAAAGTTGCATATTCTGAAGGAAGCTTATCTAACAAATTGAACACCAACTATGCAACCTTCTTATCAATAGGTACACAATCTTTGAGTTTTTCTCTTAGTTCATTAGCCTTAGTTACATAGTCTTGGATTGTATCAAAATTATTTGGATGTAGATTAGTGAGATCATCATCAAGTTTTTATCCCCTAATCTCATCAAGTTTTCCATACAACTAAGCAAGTTTATCCCAAGCATCCTTAGTTGTTTTACACTTATTAATATGAAGGATAAGATTAGGAGAAACATATTTCTCGAGAGTTCTAAGATCCATAGTACTTTTAATGAGTCGTTCACTTTTTAAATCAGGATCAGTTGGTTCTGGAATAGATCCATCATTGTAGTGAATTAATCATTTTTCCATTAGTTTACTACTTGCATTTATTTTCCATGTTGCATAGTTATGTGGAGTTAAAAGAGGAAACATAGAATGACCCATTGTTGAAATTTGAAGAGCACAAGAGCTTGAACTCAAAGCACAATCTCACAACACAACCCTCCCAAATTCACTCAATCAAAGAACCCCCCTAAGCAAAAAATTTGGCACTTTATACTTAATATGGTTGCAATGGCCACTTGCAAGAAAAAGCTAAGTGGAATTTTGATTTTAATGCTTACAATCACTACAATAAGGCTCGATCAAATTGTGATCAACATGTAAAAGATCAAACTATCATCTATGTAATACAATTTCTAGATTGAGCAAAATAAGGCTATATTCTAAAATTATAACTTTTTTTCACAATGAATACAAAAGAATAGCACCATTGTGAATTTCTCAAGAAATTATGAACTTTAAAAAAAATGCACCTAAAAATGAGTATGTATGAGCCTAAATGGAGCCTTAGGAGTTCTAGAAATGGAAACTACTTAACAAGACCTATAAAAAATTGAACTTTTTGAAAAATAAATGCATAAAAATTAGAAACCATCTACATTGGAACAAAGAGCATTAAAATTTAGCCCAAATAAAGAAAAATTTCTTTGAAAAAGGAAGTTAGGAGCCAAAGTTATGAGTCTTCAAAGTTGAACTGCAAATTTGAAAACTTCATTGGAAAGGGGGGGGGAATATTCAAAAGGCTACTAACATCAACAATCAATGGCCATAAATTTGATGCTCTCCAAGTTGTCAAAATAGAATATTCTCCTAGGTGTCAAAATATGCTTGTGCCAACATATTCTTGTAGAATATTCTTTTGTCAGTGGAATCTGTATAATCTTTGGGGAATCTTTATACAATATGAACCACCAATTTTTTAAAAAGTTTTCCAATTTATAAAACTGGCCACTTTTGGGTGAGTGGGGTCACTTAGTGGCAGGGCCTCTTGCCCATGCTATGTGGTGTTGTAGTGGGCTCGCCCCACGTACCCATTTGTACAATTTTGTAGAAGGGTGTTATGCCTACCCTACATGGATGCTTTATTTTTATTTTTTTTATTTTTAATTAAATTTTGAAACAAAAAACTATGAACAAATATATTTTATTTTTTGACATATTTTTATGCAAAAAAAAAAAAAAAATTTATAAAAAGAAATTGTAACCCTTATGTGGGTTGGACCGTATGGCTCAGCTAACAATTTTTTTTCCTTAAAGGGAAACTTTATCCAAATTCAATGATTTGATAGTCGATCTATATGTTTTTGGGTCTTCTAAGTGTGATGGTAATGTCCTTTTCACTCAAAATGCTCTAAAGTGGTAACTACCTTCTATATCTGACAACCACCTTCAATCTTCAAACCCTTGTAGATTTGGCCTCCAATTTCCAATTAAGACAAAACAAAAGGAAGAGATGGATTTCTTAGGCACTTCAGATTCAATTGTAAGCTTAGATCTGATGCAATGAGATTCCAAAATGTACCTACAGTAAAAAGACAAAAGATAACCCCCCAGAATCAGGTATTTCTATCTCACCTTTCTGATTTTCTACATCATCCAAAGATGCAAGAGAAGAGCATACTCAATGTGTCAAGAAAATACAACATTTGCACTCAAGATCTCCTAAAATACTAACCAAAGGCATTCAAATTTCTTTGATACCATGTAAGATTTGGCTATGGAGATAGCCACCCAAGATTTAAAGGCCTATGGAAAGCACAAAATACTCAGAATATCAATATGACAAGAATAAATTGTATTCCTATAATTGAATACAAATAGAATCAATGTAAAATATGAGAGAGACTCTTGGTTATATATTCAAGGTGAGACATAAAATTAGACAAGATCATGACAAGTATCTTAATCATATGACATGAGACAACTAATAATGAATCAAGTAGGACATAATGATAAAAGTCAACATAAGATTAAGATTGTATGTGTATTAATATTATGATATGAGACATAAAATGATAAAATACTATGTGAAGCCTAAGTAAACTTAAATGATAATATGTGAAAGGGATCTAATAGTGGAACTAGTTAAGTAATAACCCTATTTACACTAATAATTTTAATTCTAAAATTAAATACATAACAAATTATAAAAAAATATTTTAATATTATTATGTTATATGATAATTTAGTTGATATAGTAATCACTAGCATTTATAAAAGATCTTTACTTTTTAACTTGTACAACCAAATTTCTTTGGAAAATCTAACTACAATTATCCAACATATTCAAATAAAAAAGACATAGAGAAGCACATACATATCTCATGGTTGCTAATCAGAGCATATAGGTTACTTGTTCATTGTATTCATTTTATAAAGAAAATACATAATGAATTTATACCTCATGTGCATAAAAGTTAGTTGACAAATTTATTATGGATGGTGAGGTGAGCGATGATAGATGGTTGTAGGCATTTATGTCAATAATGATCTCTACAAATAATTCAATAATTAATTTATTGTAACATCACCATAAATTACCGATAATGGAATACTTTTCTACATGGCCTCATACCCAACTATGTTTTATATTTACCAATTACGTAATTCCTTCATAAAATTGGATATATTCCTTTACCTATCATATCTCCACACCCCTTCCACATCACGAAACTTCTCATTGCTAATTGTTTGCAGGAAATCTATTGTGAGGGATCACTCGGATATGGTATACTCAACAACACCTTGCATTTTTGTTATCCTTGTTATACCCAAATCTCCACAACTTTTAAATGGTGATTTTAAAAAGGGAATAATATAAATTTGAATATGTCCATGATATGTCCCTCGAGGCCCTACATAAGTAAAATATGATGAGCTGCTACATTTTAAAAAGAAAAATGACATAATTTATGGAAGACAAAAAATGAATTTAATTCTTCTAAGTTTTAAGACACATTTTATTAGCTGATAGGCTACAAATATTGTGAGATTTGAATCTAACACAAGTCTCATGCCTAGACACCAATGTTGAGTCCTAGAAAATAACTTTCATCTACCGCTAAATAGTAAATCAACTAGCTTTTAATAGTTAAAGCCTCTAAAGGGCTAGTAGCCACTGCTTAACATTTTAGGCAATATTTTGTGGAGATGGTGGCCCCATGACTATTTTTTTTGCTTTCCCTTTTTTTTAGACTACAGGAATCGGTCAAGTATTCATCCCCCTATAAAATGCAATGTTGGTAAACTTTTTTGCGCATGACCAGTGGTGTTGGCATGATGTTTCCTCTGGTACCACAGGGACGGTGGGGAGACTAGACCTCATTACCTCTTTTCTGCAACAAGATGCTTTAGCTAATCGAACTAGGACTACCATCCCTTTTTCTACTTATTTTTAAGTAGACAATTTTAATTTAATTTTTTCAACACAAAAAAATTATTAATAATATTTTGTGTAGGTAGAAAGTGGAGGAAAATTTGGAGGGAAAATATGAAGTAAATAAAAAAAAGGAGGCAAAGGAATTTGTGAAGTTGTATGACATTTTCTTACATTTGAAGCAATTGATTATTTTTAGCCCCCCCAATTTTTGCACAACCTATTTTTAATTTTTAAATAGTTGTTGCTCCAGAAAAATAGGAAAAGATTCTAAATTATCCTATTCCTATAAATAAAGAAATTCATAAAGACACTTTACTTAAATTTAAGCAAAAAATAGACTCTTAAGTAGCAACATGGGGACAAGGGGTAAGTGAAAGCCTCCAAAATCTCACTTATCACATAAAAGACAAATAAATATTCATTTGCTAATTGGATGGAAAATTCTATTTCCATTTGAAGTATCTTTTCCCAATTTGATGGAAATTTTCTTTTTCCACTTGCATTGATTTAACCCCCTTTCCCCACATGGTTGCTTAAAAGTGTTATTTGCATAAATTTAAGCAGTTAAGTGTTCCCATGCAAAAAAATATTATGTGAAAAAGATAATTTGGAATCTTTCTTATTTAAATGGAGCATCTATTATTTAGGAATTGAAAATAAGCTATAAAAAAAAAGAGGAATGGAAATAAGAAGCGACTGCATATTGTCAAAAATATCATGTGACTCCACAAATTTATTTCCCTCTTTTTTAATATTTATTTTTGTAGATGCTCGAAATATATTGATTGACATCATGCATTCAATATTATTAACCAACACCAATTCTTCCTTTATCACTTCTTTACTAATCATTTAATTGAATAATCTTTATTTAATTATATTCATTAAATTTCCTCAATCAGATAATACACATTATCATATTATTTCATCATAATTCATGTTTGATTAAATAAATCAGCTTTATTTAATTAAGTTCTAATGTTCTCTCTTTGATTAAATAAATCAATTTTATTTAATTAAATCCTAATACTCTTCCTTTGATTAAATAAATCAATGTTATTTAATTAAATCCTAATATTATTCCTTTGATTAAATAAATCAATGTTATTTAATTAAATCATAATGTTCTTCATTTAATCAAATAAATCAAATTTATTTAATTAAATTGCTAATCTTCTAATATCCTCTCATTTGATTTAAATAAATCTGAATATCTAAATCAAATGTCAAATCAAACTAACTTCATCTAAGTTAATTAATCCTAATTAACTCCTAACATTACTCTGCCATTCCTCTAGCTTTTGCAAGTTGCATGTAAATCAATTTATTTGATTTATTAATTCCTCCTATTTCCATTCAAATATTGCATATTCTTGGAATATTCCACTTATTTGAATTCTCCCTCCTAAAGGACTTTTTTCCTCCAACTTGACATTAAAGGCTCTTACATGTCCTCTCCTTGAGCCAACTCGGCATTAACTCCTCTTATACAACTCTTCTTGCACAAGCCATCTTTTGAATTTCAAATTCCACCTACATGCATTTAACATGCATATTATTCAAAATGTACTTCACTCTCCTTCATTAGCATGTTGACAAATGGCACAATGCCATTGGTCTATCTTAAATCCCACATTCATCCTATTTTTCATTCTCCAATCCTTCTCCATTCTAAATAGAGGCCTTCTCTATTTGATTTGGCATTCACAATCCATGTAAGATCATTATGCTCATTTGAATCCACAATCATCCAAATCTTCATGCAAGGTTACTATCCACAGATTTAAGCAAGTTCATCCACATTTTCATCCAAATTTTCATAGATTTCATCATCCATAGCTAGGTTATTGACAATTTTCATCAAGGATCAATCAATCATCATTGAGTTTATCAAGGAATTGGGAAAGGGCTTCTTTCCACATCAAGGAAGCACCAATTCCCCTATGGGATGCTGGTTTGAGCATTTAGAATATAATTTCATTAGCTTTTACTTGTTATTTTGGCTTTGATTTCAATGTTCTTGTGTTTAAATGAATTTCATGGGGAATGTTTGTTTAGACTTGTTTATGGACTAATATTCATTTTTTTGTCCATGTTTGAGTAGGTTTAAACCAAGCATTCACATTTTGGCACTAGGAGGGCCTAGCTCTATTTTTAACATTTTTGGCATATTTTTTTTCAGCAGGTTTGGTCATGAATCTCAATGTAGCACACCCGTGGCTTCTTTCAGCACATAGGTGGTGACTTTTGACACATATAGGCTTTGTTATAGTGCATACGTGACATCTTCTAATGCATTTACCTCCTGCTTTAGCACATATGATCTGAGTTTTAGTGCATATGGTCTGAGTTTTAATGCATATGGTCTTTTTTTTAGCACATATGCTCTCTGTTTTAGCGCATATGCTCTCTATTTTAGAGCTTTTATAGTCAATCTTAAAATGACCATATCTTGGTCATACAGAGGTCTTTTTCAAATTTTTTTTTGAAATGGGTTAGAATTTCATAAGCTATGCAATAGTGTAAGTGTTTATCAATTTTTGTAAAGTTAAAATTTTCAATTTTACACCTAAAGTCAAATCGCATTGTAACATGGTCTAAATTTTAGGGTTTTTATGCTTAATCATTCATCTAACCCTCATATCTTCTTGTTTCTTAATCTCATCTAACATTTTGAGAATGGCTTCCAGGTTTTAAGAGGACCATGGAGCATTGAAGTGACAAAAAAAGCATTTCATGTCCATTGTCTAGGAAAAGAAGAAAACAAGAAGAGCTTCCTATGGCACTTTCTTTTTCATAATTGTAAAAAAGTGTTCGACACTTTGGGAGCATTTATAATCCCATCTTAGGATCTTGTTATCTTTAGTTTGGGCTCTTAAAAATTGAACAAATATTGCTAGTGTGAGATAAACTGTATATTGTGTGTGTTTTCTCTTTGTTCATGCAAACAAAGATTGATCGAACTACGGATGTACTTACTCGCTTTTGTTTACCTTTAGAGGTCCTACCTTGGTGGGAAAAAGTACTCACCCCAAGGGAATGACCCAAATGGTAATGAGCATAAGCCAGGCTCTTCTGAACCACACTACAAATTTGTGGTTGCAAAGAAAGTTTGCAATCAACTTAGTGATGCATGATAGCTCTCCCCTAGTATCTTTCTGATGTGTAAAGCCCTTGTTCTAAGGGTTGGGAGACCTCTTGAGGGAGTTTATCATCATGTCCTTTGAACCAGATGCACTTATTACAAACCCTTGTTTAGTAGCCAAAAATATCAATATTTGCTAGCGTCAAGAGGTTAGACATCCGAAGTCGTCCCACATATTTGCGATTCTTTGTAGAGATGAGAAGTTCATCATGGGAGATTTAGGAGAATTGAAAGCTTGGTTGACTCGTAGAAGTGAATGCCATGGAGGGGAGCTGGTGTGCTCAAGTTTTTAATCATCCACTCTGAATAAGGGCAGTTAGATTTATCCAAGTGGGAATTCAACAATTTTTTTTTCTATCCTAGGGTTGAACAATCTTTGAGTCAGTTAAACACATTGCTTGGATCCAAAATCTTGAAAACAAACATTCAACAAGGACATCAAATTTCAAACCTTTAGAAGGAGAAAATACCTTTGAAAAATCCAAGTGCTACTGCTTGTCCCTAGGGATTTCATCCTTAGAGGCTTCTAAGTATTTGGATTTACATCTCAGTTTTCTTTCACTAAAGTCAACATTATGGAACTATTGCCTTGTTTCTCTTGATTCCCACATAATGGACCTTGTGGGATGAAAAGGAAATTGAGACATAGACATTTAGTGTGAAAAACTAAGCAAGAATTGTGGATGTGGTAAAAACAATTCATTAATCAAGATGAAATCAATTGAACCACACACATGTGCTTGTTTATCTTTTGTCTTATGGTATTTTGAGCAAACATTGATCTTTTGGTTTGAAGTACTCTTAGGGAAAAACATGTTCTTCACTATCTCGGTCTTGTAAACAAGGTTCTCCTTAGGTTAATTCAGGATCAAATCAATCATTTCATCCATCTCAAACATCAATCTAATCCCATCTCACAAACAACTTTGAACTATTGGAAAAATCCTTCATAATAGACTTTTGGTAAAATCCTTCAAATCAACATCCAAATCACCATGTTTGGCTAACTGTGTGTGGATGAATCCTTCCTCATATATCTAGTTAAATTATCATCCTTGTGGACAAGTTTATTCCAAGATAACATCCAACATCTTGGGGTTTATAAGTCCATTATCCAAATCAAATCAAACCAATCCAAAGAATCCTAAAGTCTAGTATTCCTCCAAGGATCTTAAAAGTTCAACACTCGTATCATTCACCCATTTCATCTTTCATCTCATCATTGGTCCTAAATCCCTTAGAGGTCAACAAGATCAAAACACAAGAAAACCATGGAATATAAACTTATTTATACATCATGAGTGGTCTAAATCAACCAAACTATCAAAGCCTTACAAAACCAATGGATTATCAAAACTCACATTTATACAATCCATACATGGGATCCTTATCTCCTACAAACCTCAATGGTACAACAAATGTGAGTATGCCCAATCTAAATTTTGGAACACCTTTCCCTATGGTAGATTTAAATCAAAGTCCAAATCTACAAATCTATCAACCAAACAATCAATGCATGAGTCTTCAACAAATTTTTTTTATCCCACCAAATCCATACATGCCAAATGTGAATATACCAAGTATAAGTTTACTAAACATAAACATTTCAAATCCAAACTTGGTAAACTTTGGGATAGATATGTTTTTGAATCATACAAATGTTGTTCAAAGTCCAAACAATATGTTAACGACTCCATGTATTGATCCAAGTCAAGGTAACACCATGCAAAATCAAAGTTACCTATATCAAGGCAATGTGATTCCCAACCACAATAATGTTCAATTTCAACCTATCATGCCAAATCTAAGCATCATCCCAAATCAGAACATTGTCCAAAATCAAGTTGTCCATGATCCCATACAAACACCACAAGTATACATTCCAAATCTACTTGAACAAAAACCAAATCAACTATATCAAGGGTGTCAAGATCAAATTTTGCAAGATCAAATTGCTACACTTACCAAAATAGTTGATTCATTGCGCCAAGAGACATCTCCACCCCAAAATCAATACACTCTTTCATTGGTTAAACCATGTCATCAAAGCATTGAGTTGTGTCCACAACCACATCAAAAACAATATCTCCAATATCAAGATGTTGGATATCAAGATCAACAACATCAACAACAAACCCAACTTCCACATCTCGAAGATCAATCACCACATCTCCAAAATCAATCGCCATAAGGTCAATTTAAAGTACAAATCTCACAAGGTAACAAACGAAAATACACGCCGCTTGGGAAACCAATTGAATCGGTCATGCAACAGTTGGTACAAGAAAATTTCATCAAAATCCCCTTTTATGAAAATTATCAAGAGCCTCGAGTTAAACCACCAAGGTATAATGAGAAGCACCTTTGTGATTTTCAAAAAATAAAGGGACACAACATCAAATTGAATTTGACTCAAAAATATCATCCAAGACCTTATTGGTTAAAAAATAATAACTATTGAGGACAATGATGAAGATTCAACCACTAGTGATAGCATTGACAATCTCTCCACCACAATTGTTGAAAACAATGATCGAGATCTATCCGTTAATGAGCACCTTGAAGATGTTTCTACCTCATCCGAAGATAAACTCAACATACATCAAAAGTCACTTTTTGATCATGATAAATACCCCTTAAAAATATCCAACAATGATCTATTCAAAGGACACAAACAACAGCTTGGGAGAGATTATGATGAGACATTCGCTCCAGTTGCAAGGATAGAGACTATGCAGGTAGTCATAGCAATTGCAGCCTAACACAAATGGAAGGTGTTTCAAATGGACATGAAGTCCACCTTCCTAAATAGAGTATTGAAAGAGGAAGTGTATGTGGAGTAGCCACCTAGTTATGAAATTTTGGGTCAAGAAAACAAGATATACAAGCTGAAGAAAGCTCTTTATGGGCTAAAGTAAGCTCCACGGGCATGATACAACAGGATTGACTCATATTTGATGAGCAATGACCTTAGAAAAAACAATGGTGAGCCTAGTCTTTACAACAAGGCAACAAATGACAAGATTTTAATTGTTGTCTTGTATGTTGATGATTTAGTTTTCATTAGGGATGATGATTTCCTCATTGTTGATTTTAAAGAGGGCATGAAAAGAGAGTTTGAAATGACAGACTTAGGTCTCTTGAGGTATTTTCTAGGCATAGAAGTAAAATAAATGCATGATCATATTTTTATCTCTCAACAAAGTATGCAACAGAGACTTTGAAAAGGTTTAGGATGTAAGATAGCAAGCCTACCCCAATACCAATAGCCATAGGTCTAAAATTGAGCAAGGAAGATTGTAACATCAATGTGAATCTGACCATATATAAGAGTTTGGTTGGAAGTTTAATGTATTTAACAACAACTAGGCTTGATATAATGCATAGTGTAAGTTTGATTTCTAGATTTATGGAGACTCCAAAAGAGTCACATTGACAAATGGGTAAAAAAATCCTGAGGTATGTGAATGGAACCAAAGGATATGGTATTTTGTATAGTGCAACAAATGATTTTTGGATGGTTGGTTACACGAATAGTGATTGGGCAAGTAGTGTGGATGATAGAAAGAGCACATCTAGATGTGTTTCATTTGGGATCGAAAGTCATTTCATGGGCTTCCAAGAAACAACCCATAGTTTCCCTATCTACAGATAAGACTAAGTATATAGAAACAAATGCAACAACATACCAAACTATTTGGCTAAGAAGGACCTTAATAGATTTGAAGGAAGAACAAGAGGATGGAACAACCATATTTTGTGACAATGTTTCATTGATTGTTTTGACAAAGAATCTGGTGTTTCATGAAAGAAGCAAGCACATTGAAATCAAACATCATTTCATAAGAGAATTGGTTGATAAACATGAAATTAAAATGAAATTTTGTAGATCTGAGAAGCAGCTTGCAGACATTTTCACCAAATCATTGAGTAGAGATTGCTTTGAATGCCTAAGAAGAAATTTAGGTGTTGTTGATTTGTATGAAGAATGAAGTTTGTTTGATCGTTTAGTCATAGGGGGGAGTGTTAGAAATATTAAATGTTCTGACTGAGCTTGCTCACACGTCAAACTCCATAGATGTTCACCTACTTGTCAGGAGCTTTCAACGGTAGTTTCTTGTTGGGGATTTTCATCTCTGTCCCACTCCCAACTGCATTGAATTTATTGTGATAGGAAATTTTGAATTTCCATAATTAACTATGATAGGTAAGTTTGAATTTTGAGAGGGAGTTTTGAATGAAGACAAATAGAGGGAATGTAACAGTTAGAATTTAGAACAGTCAGTAAGTGACAAAAGAATTTGCATGTGATTTGAAAAAGGTGAAATTGCAACAACAATAAATAATGTTTTGTAGAAGGAGCAGTAGATAACTTCGAACTGTTCAGTGTTTGCAGGGAGCAGCAGATAGCTCTAGATAGCTACAGATTAGCTACAATAGTTGCAAGGAGTGACATACAACTCCAAATCGTTTAGTGTAGAAGAAGTATGGAGAGCTCTGAGAAGCTCCTAATTGCCCTATGTGTGGGTGCAGCTCCAGATTGCTACAAATCTAGTTTGTTATTTGTAGTTTGAAATCATTTTGTAATGGTTATTTTCTGAGTTAATAGAAGAAGAAAATTTGCATGCCCAGCTATGTGTCTCCAATCTATTTGTTTTGTTATTTTGCATTTATGTTTTGTATTCCCTTGTTGTCTGGGGAAACAAAGCAACAGCTCTGTGTGCATTCATATTTGAATTATTCTTTCATTTAATTTTCTGGATTGCCTTTTGAATTTAATAGACACTATTTGAAGAGAAATATTGATGAACTGCAATTAAAGACAATTCATCATCTAAGGAACCTACAATAGTTTATTATAGAAAATATCATAGGGAAATAAAAAGATATAGTGCTCACATACTCATTCCCATAGAAGTGTTTGAGTTTATTTCTCTGTAGCCATGTCATTGTGTGTAGATTTTAGAGACTGCATTAGAACAGGAAATAATTAGTTGAATTTTATTCAAAAAATAAAGTGGAGAATTAGTGATGCTTCTATAGCTCTCTTGTTGAGAAAATGGGGTTCTTAACAATGACGCTTATGATTGACTCCTCTTGATTGTGCCAGGCTGGTATTTTTCTCTTAATCTTAAGTTTTCAGTAGATTAGTATTCGAGTTGATGCATATAGGCCTTATGTATACAAACAAATTCACCATACGCATGGCTTTATTTTACTTCATCATGTTCTAGCTATGTGAATGATCAAGCCATAAATAGATTTTATGAAAATAAGAAACTTTATTTGATGTCTGCATATATAACACTTCATCTTAGTTGCACAAGAAACTTTTTCCAGCATGCTGTCCTGATTGTTCATTTGTCTCTATTGTCGTTGCTTCACATATTAATAATTTTCATACTGCTTAAAAG
Source organism: Sequoia sempervirens (assembly GCA_007258455.2). Lineage (NCBI taxonomy): Eukaryota > Viridiplantae > Streptophyta > Pinopsida > Cupressales > Cupressaceae > Sequoia > Sequoia sempervirens. The sequence goes on from VDFB02000017.1 coordinate 208,817,602, forward strand.
TTGCCAGAGTGTGGTTTCTAGTGAATATGGCTTTGCTACATACAGTTTATAGCAAAATGTTAGTTGATTCTAATAAAATCCTTTGCTATTTTTTTACTGAATGCAGGTGAACTACGAAGATTTTTGCTATATAACATCTATTTGTGTAGACCAAGCTAGTCCAAAATGTCAGCGTTTTTTTCTGTCCATCAAATTTTATGAAGTTTGAGAAGGATGAGTCTAGGAGGATAGCTATCTTGTCATTTTAACTTTATGTTATGCACATGGTATGTATTGTTATGATCTTCTTTGCTAATAATGGGGATAAAAATAGATACAATCAATAAATAATTAAGCATATACCACTTGCATCTATTTAAATATACCAAATAATATAGGATACGAATGTCCATGCATTTATTATTTTCTAAGTGGTTAATTATTTGATTTGATTATTCTTTTATCATAATGATATTTTAATATACTCTATTTGCTCCCCCTTTTAATGGAGAGGATTCCAATATATCCAAAAAATCACCTTTATATATATCTCATCAGTTCTCACATTCTTAAACAGTAGGAAGAAAAAGCCATAGATTGCTCATTACTTTGAAATCTATGGCCCATTCTATAGTCAGAGAAAAATCAGTAATGAAAGAGGAAGGAGTGATGAAAATGATGAATATTGCGGTTGTCGTGGATGAGAGCCAAGAGAGTATGCATGCCTGTGAATAGGCTTGTAAGCATACCTTTTCTGCTCACACAAATGTTGGTCAATCTTATAATTTCACTCTCCTTTATGTTCAATCCCATGTTTGTGTTTAATCTGGCCCTGGTAAATCAGCCATCTTTGGATCTTCATTTATTCTTAATTTCGTTTCTCTTCATGTTGAAGAGATTCCATCTTCTGTTGTTGGAATGTGTGTATTTGTGTATTCCATTAATTTAATGTTATGATGTCTATTGCCTTATGCAGCGTACATTTTGAGCAGTGAAGTGCTTCATCTTCTGGACTATGATGAACTAAGAACTATCCAAAAGACATTGAAACGAGCTCTGGATATGTGTAATTATTATGACTTGGAGGCAGAAACCCATCTTGTAATTAGGATCTACCAAAAACTCTATTAACATAAATATAAAAGGCACGCATAATAATATAATTATTATAAATGAGAGTATAATTATATAATCAAGAATATTTATAATTATCATAATTATAATTTATGGTTAGCTTTGCCATTAAGGGGTATCTACATTTGTTAGGAACCCATCTCCATCATGTTTTACAAATACTAAGCCTAATATATAGCCTTCTTATGAAAACCTATCTGGGGTCTATCCTTTTTGTTGTGGTCTCTTCTCTATATATAACAAGAGCTACAGTGCAACGTAGTTCCTGCCTAGTGCTGGCAGGGCAGTTTTGAGAAACTGTGGATTGTCAATCAAAATGTGGAAGCATAGACTGTGCTTGAAATGTCACCCTTTCAATTTTAATGTCATTTAGATTCTCGTGTTTTAATTCATCTATTGTTCTTTGTGACAAATTCTTTTGAGAGTCCTATAAAAGTTGAGTGCACTCAATCTGAATTGTAGTATGTAATACAATGTAGACGAGTGTGCAAGAAAGTTGCAGACCATAGCATTCTATAGAAAATGAGATACAACGGCAAGAGAAAGCATAATTCATTATGATAACTGTTCATGAATTAGCTAAGGAATATCTATGCTTACTTATAGATCATTTCAGATAGCATAATTCGACAAGACAATTATACATAATTAAAGGCTCTAGTTGATGAATTTGCTATGGAATATAACTAAGTCAATTATGGATCAATTGAGAATCAACCAAATGTTTGAAAATTTCATAGCTTCAAAATTTCTCCAAATTTTATTTCAACTTTGATCACAATTTTATTTCACATGCAATCGGTTCATCAGTATTAAGTTTTACTTGAATTAGATTGCACTTGTTCCATCAAACAAATTAAATAACCTAATATAATTGTTAAAAAAAAAGAGGAATGTTTATCTAAATATCCTTATCTACCATTTCAAGAAAAACAGAAGTTCTATGGCTGAGATACCTACATGGGGGATCATGACAAATCACACGATTAGGACTCATTCAGAAGTGTTGCAAGAGAATACAAAGGTACAGGTAGAAGACTAGCCAAAGTAGCAACACTTTCAGGAGTGTTCAAGGTATCTGTCAAAATTTCACTCTATCTTGGTCAGAAAATGGATCTGTCCCAACAGATTTGACTTACTGCACACCCATGATTACCCATTATGGAAATTCGATCCTTCGCTCAAATCAGATTTCAGCTGAATTAGCATAAAAGGTTCCATTTTATATTAGTTTGTTAGATGGCTGAATGGCTGAACATGAGAAAAGAGGGCATCAATTGTTGCATTTACATCCAATATTTTGTTGTTATTCCTACTGAAACCAACCCAGGGTAGCGACCACAAGTGTTGTGTGAGAAGTCAATCTGACATGGTCCAAGGGCCTTAGATGGATGAATATGATGCTAGTATAGTCAGTCAAACTAAGCATTATGTATCAAATATTAGTTTTCATAGGCGTTAAATAAATGAGCCATGAGGAATGAAAACCAAGAGATATAAAATCTTGTTTTGTATTCTAGACCTACTGTAACCCTTTTTCTGCTCCTAATCTATGCAGTCAGACTATAGTATGCAGTCCTACAGAAAATATGACCTTCAATTGGCATATAACCTTAACACACCTCCACGGGTGATTCCCTTGGTCGTGGCTAATCATTGTTACAGGATGGTCCCAGAAGCTCATAAGGTGATAACTATCAACAAAAACGCACAGGTGGTGGCTAAACCTCTCACACTTAAAAATATGAAATATAACAATTATTAGAATTGGCATGAACTGTTTCTGGATTTGATTGTGTGAGTTTTTTTCTTCACACTCCAAAAACAATTCATGTCAATATCATGGAATGAAAATTATATGTCTGCGGTGAAGAAATTATGGTGAGGAAAAGAAACTTAGAGTCAAATCTCGAATCAATTCATTCCAATATCATTGACTCTGGAAATTATATGTTTGCAATTATTATAACTTATTGGAAGCCTGTTAACAACAATTATTATAATTTGTTGGAAGTCTGTTAACAACCGCTTGCCCCATGCATGACTGTCAAGGACTGGGGGTGTCCACACCATCAAATTTGCCAGGTCACCATACTAGCTTCATAACCTTGTGAGGCGCTGATACCAAACAAGGGGTCCCTACACCTTGTTAAGCTAGAAAGAAAGCCGCACAGGCCTATTCAGTATCCTCACACAGGCCTGTTCAGTATCTAACTATTTTCGGGAATTGAACTATTCTCTGTTAAATTAAAATTCCTGAATCTCTCATTAATTTAAAGGGCTGCCATGCTGCATTGCAGGCCACATCCATTGCCAGTGAGTATATTATAAACCTTAGGCAATTAAAAAAAAAGCTAGTATCAATTAGTATCAATTAATTATTATTATCACAGAAAGGCATAGCTCAATTACAGTGGGAGGCCATATGACATAAAATTTGATAATGCTCCTGTTGTAGCAAAGAATAAAGATGTACCTGATCAAGATTTTGAAATTGATCTCCAATAAAGCCATATTTGCATTTCTCTAAACTTGACAGACAAGCTATCATGGACAGACAAGCAAACAGTACCCAAGACACAATTGTAAATTAGAATGAAAGAGATTCTTAGATATACAGTTTTCTGAAATTAGTGTTTAAATTCTTAAAACAACAGTGGCAGTATTCCAGATTAAGAAATCAATGATAAAAAAAATAGGGTTCCCCACCCATATTTGAAAGAAAGCATAGATATCCGAGCCCATTGTTTGTTACACTAATTGTGCCTACTCTTCCATTGATGCTTGTAGTAGGCAAAAAAAACTAGCATGCCTGTCTGTAATTAGATATCATCTGTATCACTACCAACTATCTATGCTCCACGGGGTTTCGGGGATGGGGAGTACCTGGTACGGTGGGAGAAGTTTCCGGTACGAGGGTACTTTTGGGTCATTTTTTAGGGGACGGCAGGGGACGACTGATAAAAAAATAGGGAATTTTTAAAAAATATATAGAAATTTCAAATGTTCATAGCATAACATTGATAAAGCATTCATTCTAGACTTTGTATAAGCTTAATACATATCATTAGACTTGAATTGAGATTTCACATGAGAATCGACAAACAAATTAGCAAAATTCAAATGCTTTTCATTATCAATGTGCACACATATCATATAAAAGTCTGATAATTATAACCAAAATGCCCAAAGGCTCCAAGTCTCAACTATGAAATGACATGCTAAACATAAAACTAAGAAAATATATTGCTGTCCAAGGTCCCTAATCAGCATAAGGTAGGTCTAAATCAGCATCGCCCTCACCATTAGAGCTCGAGTCAAAGTTAGTGTCAGTGTCCATGTCAATAGAAGGATCTGCCTCAACCAATGGAACCCCAACCAATCCCTCATGTGCATTCTCCTCAATCTGCATAGCATCTTTGGGATTAACATCCCAACGTAAGGCTGGAGTCTAACGATACTGACTAGTTTGGCGATCCTTCATGCAGCTGCTCTTCTTTTGCTCTCCTTCACTTCACAAGCCAATTGTAAAAATGAGTTGTTTTTTCTCATTTTAGGGCATATATAAGGCATAAATTAGGTTAAGTGGCATGGCACGTCCCTTGTGGGCCCGCCCATGCCTTTTTTTCATTTTTAAAAACTTTAATTTTTTATAAAAATGTGTTTTTTTTGCTGCTGGGCCATAGGGTTCTTCTAGAAGTACCCGGTACAGATGGGGGACGGCTGGGAAGTTTTGGGTACTTCTAGAAGTACCCTACGTCCCCTGCATTCTGCCAAAAGTCCCCTGGAAGTACCCGGTACTTGGAGGGGAAAAGGGGAAGGCTAGGGGACGTTTCCTAGCCGTCCCCGCGTCCTTGTTTCGTACCCGGTACGGGAAACGGCATAAAAACATAGGGGATGCGTCCCCGTGGAGCATAGCCAACTATAGGTGTGTCGTCCAAGAAGTTCCTGCCATCCCCATCCACCATCTTCCCCCTGTCCAAAAACCCAGCCAATGACAATGGTTGAATTCGGCACACAATTTTCCTATCTCAAAGTTATTTTCTCAAGAAAAAAAATTAGAAAGGCTTCCATAAGCACCAGACCACTCAATTAGAAAAAAACATGTGCTTTACTGCTCCAAAAGCGTGGTGAATTAAAGGAACAATTTTGTTGTATAGTGATAAATCTGGAAAACTATTATAAGACAGATTCAAGCAGTGAGACATACATATTTCTAGCTAACGATCTGCTCACAACAATGGCAAAACATATCTGCTACTGTGCATCCAGTTGTCATCATTCTGTCCTCTAGAGGCCCAACAAATACATTAACACTGCAACAGAGGAATGCCTTGATAGCTAAAAATCCCAGCAACCCAAATACCAACATGCAGACAGAGTTTCATAAAGCAAGAAAACATGATGGAAGCAGGAATATTTAATTTCAAAATACAATAAAGTAAAATAAAAGGGAGAAATATACTCCAATCCCTACACCAAACTGCTATTCACAGTGGAAATTGATATTAGCAATGCATAATGAACAGTATATTACATATTTGAAACTGGACCAATGCTTAAGATTGCTTCAAGGAATTGAACAGACTTGGATTCCGTAGTTTGTAACTCCAATATTTCATTTTTTGCAAAAATATGGGATCCTTATGAATAATTTGGCTTTGATACAAAACCTAATGAAACAACGAAGAGGCAAGCATAGGACTAAGAGACATTTTGCTTTAAAGTTCAAACCCTATACAACAACATCAATTCAAATGCATTTTGAACATTAAATTGTTGGCATTACAAATTGAAGCAAAACAATGTTTTTTCAAACCATAAATTAATAAACCCTACACTAGTCTAAAAAAAAATTTCTGTTTAAAAAATTAAAATCAAATCAATGTTAATTGACTTGAAAACTGAATTGAATGGTTTGGATTTTTAACAATAAATGAATATTGTTAAAAATTGAAGCAAAAGGATATTTGTTTTCATACCCATTGATACGCTCTACAGAGTCTAAAGTGGTTAAAAACAACATTTTTATTCCTTAAGACTTATCAAGAGGTAAAAAGGGATTTCTTTTCGGAAAGTCTTAAAGTAGAAGTCCAAAAGTTGTTTCATACGACAACACATGGGAAAAACAATCAAAACCCTAAGACTACTACAAACCTTGCTCATTCATAATGGTTGTTGCCCTTGAAAGCCTGAATGTCATCATGATGTTTGTTGATTTGCTCACCAAATATGTAAAGTTTTGCAGGTTGCTCATCCATTTAAAACTACTAAGGTAGCAGAGGCGTTTAGGGAAATGGAACATACCAGATTTGCAAACACACTAAAAACATACAATTTCGGCATTTTTAAAACCATCTAACCTATGCAGATTTCTCACACTGCATTTGCAACCTTGTTTGAATAATCAAACAAGTTTGAAGGCAATTCAAGGAGGCAAATTCTGCAATTTATTGACTATTTCATTCCTAAATGTTTACATTTACATGTTTTTAAGCATCCCCAATTGATGGTAACTATTCTTAGACATAACAGCAACCTCACAATATCAAGAACAGAGCATGATAGATCTAATATAATCTATAAGAGATGCTTTCTTAATGTGTGTGTTCTCTTGGAGTATCAGATGCCTCGAGATGCAGAACAAGAGCTGATGAATAGGGTAAAATGTTTAGTTGTTTATTTAGTTTTAGCAGAATTCTGTGGGAATTTGGTTAGTCGTGGTATTCAAAATTTGTTTTATAATTCTCTTCAGACTGGCATCTAACAATCATTGCTATTTCTGTTTAGATTCTAATATTTTAATTTTCTGAAAACAATTTTTTAATATAGTGCTTTTTGAATTTTTTATAACAGATTCACACATTGTCAACAACATATCATAGTAGAAATGGGCGCTTTGGAACAGGGTATGGACATCAAACAAAGCATAATGGAAGGGTGATTTTTTCATATATTATATTTCAAAATGCTCCGGTAGACAAGCTTGCGAAATGTGGACGCATAAACAAGCCTCAAAGAAATTTGGCTTCATGGAATGCCATGATTACGTAATATGCACAAAATGGAATTCTTATAAAAGGCTTTACAAACTTTTAAGTGAATGCAATTAGCAGATGTAAAACCAAATTCCACAATTTTTTCCCAGCATCTTGCCTACCCGTGCTAACATGAAAGCTTTGGAACAGGGTATGGACATCCATTAGGATAATTGAACGGGAATTTCTGTCAGATGTTATAGTTGCTAGTGCCCTGATAGACATGTTAGCCAAGTGTGGAAGCATAGTCAAGGCACGTGAACTGTTTGACAGAATGCCTCTAAGAGATGTATCCTCTTGAACTACAGTGGTTGCAGGATATGCACGAAATGGATTTGCTGAAAAAGATTTTGTAAACCTTCAAGCAAATACAATCGACAGGTGTAAATAAAATTACAAAATCTTTTCACCATCCTCCCTGCTTTACCAAAATAGGAGCTTTCGAACAGGGTATAGACATCAATTAAAGGATAAAGGATATTTTGTCAGATGAAGTTACAGCTTTCCTGCTGGATGTGTATGAAAAATGTGGAAGCATAGACGAGGCACATGAATTGTTTAACAGAATTCCTCAAAAAGATGTGGCCTCGAGGACTATAATGATTGCAGGAAATGCATTAAATGTACTTTTGAAAAGTCCTCAGAAACTTTCAAGCTAAAGCAATTAGCAGGTGTAAAGAAAGATTCAACAAACCTTTGCTAGCATCCTTGTTAAACACTTAATCGAATAAAAATAATATAATTTTAAAAATGCAGGTTGTACAAACTGGAATTGCAACTACTGTGCAGAGATTGCCTAGGGTTTTTAAGGTTTGACACCGCCACAGCAACGGTTTCGTGCCCTACATTTTCAATAATTTATGATTTTTCTTATATAAATTTTCTACTGCATTGAGAAGCGAATAGTTTTTGGGATGCATTTGCGGGGGCATAGAATTTACATCGATTGTTTAAAATAAGATGTTTGCAGAAACCTAATGAAACCAGTTAAACCCATAAAGCACTCAAGGTCAGGAAAAACAAACCCAATAAGAGTAACGCTGTGAAAGTAACACCCGAAACGAGAACTCGCCTTGGCTTTATTAAAAAGAGCCGTTTCTTCAGCTCCATTTTAAGGCTCGTTTCCCAGCAATGGCAAAGCCCAAATAAAGCCAAATTCTCATGGTTTCTATTGAATTCGCGGGCTAGATAAATTGTGTGGCTGCAGTTCACGTACCTTGTCTCTGCTACCACATTTTGCAAACATGCACATTGGAACCCTCGCAGCTAAGACACGTTCACAGCCCTTCTCGGGATGCAATTTCTAACGAATGCAGAGGTTCCGACAATCTGCAGGAGCTTTCCTCGAAAGGCATACGCTCTCTTGTCTAGGAATGCCCGCAGAGCCCCTGTCAATCTGCAAGTGCCAATCAGTGAGTGCCATGAAAAAATTATTGGAAATTTGGGCCAAAACACTTGCATTTTCTTCCTTGAAGATAAGCTGTAAAACAGATGCAGCAAAAATAAATTGCATTCTCATTGGTTGTTCACGCATAGTTTAATCACTGTTTAAGGATCAAACCCTTCACTATAGTTCCGGGAAGGAACTAACAAGGGAGTTTTCGAAAACTTGTGAAAGTAAATTTGCATAAGGTTAAGTTTATTGTCATGAAACACATTATCTATTGCTGGATAAATATATATTTTCCATGTTTAATAGTTTTGATCTATCTTACAAGTTGGAACAATGTTCTGATTTGGAAAAATTGTTAGCATTTTTTTTTTTTTAAATCAAGCATTATTTTGGGTTTTCTATTTTCACCTATGTATTATAGTACCCATGTTTATCTTTTGAATAATTTCATGCAATGTTTAAAACCACTTTCGATGCATCTATTCATATACCCATATGTGTAAGGGTGAAGTAAGAGAGATTTATTATTGTATTAAAAAATGATTTTTTTATTAGTGAAAAAAATTGTGTATTGTCTTTGCTTTCCATTATTCTATTTTTTGTTTGAGATTATATTTGCACTATATTATTACAAATTTTTGTTGGTTCTTTTCCCTACATGTGATATCCAAGCTTTGGTTTAAGTTTGTTTCAGAGTCTAGGGTTTCTTTTTCTTATGATGAAATTTTTCCTAGGTGGGAGTTGTTTGCGTGAGGATTTGTGAGTGAATTAGAATGACAAGAAGCACAAGGATAGAGAGAAACAAATAGTGGAGTTTTTTTCAGTTATGGAAGGTGAAGATGGAAGATCTACTTCTTGACAAAGATTAGTGGATTGTTGTATCATCAATAAATCATCATCTATGAAAGGTGAATATTGTATAATTCTTGATAGGAAGGCAAGGAGTCCAATTAGATCGTTTCTATCAAATTCCATTTTCTTGTATGTATCAACAAAAACCACAACAAAGGAGCAATGGAATAATTTGAGCTCTTTGTATCAAGAAAAAATTCTAGAAAATATTTTTTTCTTTAAAATAAGTTGTATTCACTAAAAATAAATAATGGGTACTTTCTGGTTGAACATATGAATGCCTTCAATACTATGTACGATAACTCAATTATTTTTGGTTGATATTGAAATGGATGATGAGGAGAAGATATTACTTTTCTTTATTTTTTATCGAATTCATGGGATAATTTAGCAATGGAAATTACTAGTACTGCTTCTACATTGAAGAATGGGGATGTAATAGCATACTTGTTATCAAAAGAATTGAAAAAAAAAACTTAGAAGATTACAAATCAAAGGATGTCTTCAATGTAAGAGGTTGTTCTTGTGAAAGAAATAAATAATTCAAGAGATAAAAAGTGAAGGGATAAGAGATTGAAATCCAAAGGTGAATTTATTACTTTAGATAAATTGTTAGAATTATGGTAAAATAGAGCATAGAAAGAGGGAGTGCAAATTTAATAGGTTGAAGGACAAGTCAACTAAAGATGCTTCTTCCACATAATAAAAGACCTCATGTGAAGATTTATGGGATATATTTTTTGTTGTTGTAATCTCATATGAATTCCATGATGAATGGTTGATAGATTTGATTTAGGTGTCTCTTTTTATACTACTTCTTATAAGGAGTGTTCAATGGATATGAACAAAAATGTAGGTGAATTATTCCTATTAAATTGTTTGACATTTAAAATAATAGTTTGAAGAAAAGTAAATTTATGGATGAAATATGAAAGAATTAAAGCTCTTTTTTATGTTTATTACTTTCCAAATGTAATAAGAAATCTAATGTTGATACATTCAATAATAATAAGTACAAAATATTTCATAATATTGTAATATTGATAAAAATAAGTTAAAAATAATAGTAGAATTATTATCAAAACTATTAAACTACTAAATAAATAAAACTAACCCTCACAATTCAACCACCAATAGTTTGAAATATTCAAACACAAATACTAACAAGCAAAATAAAATCTTTAATACATATACAAATAAATATAATTTAAATTTTGGTGGTCAAATATTTTAATGTTTTTGTCCTTATCACGATAGATATAAATGAGTAAAGTCCAATAATATTGCCACAATTCATGCAAACTTAAAGAAATGATGTAAAATCTTTGAATTGAATATTGTTGGAGAATTGTAGCTTCCTGATATTGGAACAAGTATAAATTCCAAAACATACTCTCCTTTTGTACATTTTCACAGATCATAAATGAAAGCATCAAACATATTTTCATCTGTTGTCAATGATTCAATTGAATGCAAGGCTTTATTTATTTTCTTTAACTCAAAGGGTTAATTAGAATGTTTGGGAAGAGTCATGGGTGTGTGAGAATTTGCAAGGATTTGGTAAGAAGTGATGTTTTAGATAATATGAGTCTTTGCATTGTAAGGCATTACAGAGATAGTCTATATATCATAATTAAATAATTGGTGTATTACTGTTTGTTTGATATTTGACTCCATTTACCTAATTGATTAGGCACTGGCTTGTTTGTCAATAATTTGTGCAATTAAGTGAATAAGTAACATACCTAGCTATGGATTCAAAATCAGGACAACACTTATAAATTTTTTGCCAATTCTGAAATGTATGTTTGAAATGCACCCACATTCCTAGCAACATAGACATTAATTTGCTTAAAGACCTATCAAATCTTTAGTGAATTTAGTGTGTTTTTCTCAAATAGGAATGAATATGTATTGAAGTATTCTTGAGAAGTTGATATACCAAATGAACACAATAAGGAATACCCTCCTTTGTCCTATAGAGCCTAAAGTGTAGGAATAAAGACCTCAAAATTCTCTATTTGTTGTGTTGGCCACTAACCTTTGGCAATTTTTGAACATAAAGGTTGGCTATCTTTTAGAAAATTCCAAGGTTAGTTAGAAAAAAAACCAACATAAATGGAAACTCTGTTGGGGACAATTTTTATTCTCCAGTTGTAGATTGTTTAATTACATAGTTGAATGGTGTGACAAATCTAAACATCCAGTTTAGATATTATGTAATTCTTGAACCTAGTGAAAGTGTTAGTAGTAGTAAAGTGTGGAAGATTTGAAGGTGACTTCACTATTGGAGCATACCCAGAACTAGATCTATTTTGAAGATACTTCAATATATTTTGAAGTATAATCCTCTAAAGAAGAGGGGGCGACTCTGACTCAAAGGACTTGGAAAAAAATATAATGAGGCTTCAGAGCTACACATGTCAAGGTAGAAGGTGAAAATATGCTTTAAAACTCCAGGTATTCCCATCAATCTAATAAGATATCATTGTATTTGCAGATAATTTGTGGTAGTTTTCAAGATATAGGACATAAATGCTTCCCAATTCGATGAAATAGCACTAAGATAGGGAAAGGAATAATATCTTTGCATAATCTTAAAGTGGGGTAAAATGGATGTTGAAATATGTCATATTCATGAATCTCACTTGTTGAATAATATTATGCAAAGTAGAATTAGAAAATTTACATCATAAAGGCTTATGCTCAAGATTAAGTGTAAAAGGAATTTAAGTTACCTTTTGATAACAGTGACAAAATTTGCAAAGGGTAGAACAATATGTCTTGTCAAATTGTACATCTGGAGCCAAACATGAATGCAATGACACATGATGAGTACCCCCTGTCATGTCAAAGGAATTTTAGACTGAAAGGTACAGGGCCATAAATTTCAATAATATTTGTGGCTTTCCAAACATTGTACCACCCAAGATCAGGGATAAAATACCAAAATTTAATGGAGAGAAGTCTGAGTCAACAAGAAAACATTTGCAGGAGTTTGGGGATTTAATGGGAGAATATGAAGTAGATATTGAGGATGTGATTGTGAAATTGTTTGTGTAGTCCTTGAAGGGGGATGCAAGAGACTGGTTCTCTTTCCTACCATTGTCCTCTATATGCTCTTGGAATAAATACCTTGGGAGAAATTGGACATTGCATACGACATAGTGCTTTTGAAGATCTTCAATTTGATGAATAGATTGAATGCAGTGTCATAATCTATGATTAGGTGGAATAAGAATTTTTTATCTTTCCAATTCATCTGGATGAGCTTGTGATGCAACATGATAATGAGCAGAAAAACTTCATGGTACCTAAGTGGAGTGGATGATGTTAGTTATGGTGGTACTAGCTACTCAAAAGTGCATTATGCAGATCTTGGTCCATTGATATCAAAATAGAATAAGGTATTTGACAGAGGAAAGAGCTCCTTCTAAGCTTTGGGAGGTTGTCAGGTCTCCAATTTGGAAATTGAAATCAATGAAAATGAGTGAGAAGGTTTCTATGATGGAAAAGGAGGATTACATTCTATATCCCCACAACCATGCTCATTTTTCTTGTTGGTCTACTTCAATTAGAGATCTGGATTTTTGATATGCCTACCAGAGGCATACATCCCAGTTGGAGCCACTAGTGGAACCCTAAGTTTTCATTACGTTCCACTGGTCCTATTTTCATGCCTGTGACTTCCTATTCCTCAATGCCATTAGGGTTTAGGGTTTTATCGCTTTACTCACTTATACCCTTAATCCATTTGTTGGCTTGTATTCATTCATTAACTGGATGCACCAAGTCACCTTTTAAATTGAGTGGCATTTTATGGCCCTCGCTATCATTTTTTACCAGCCCCATCATTCAAATCACCCACTATGCCTAGGACAACCCTCTATTTATGAAAAACTTATTCCCAAGTGTGCTTTTGTACCTTTATGTATGGTGTTCGTGGTCTATCACTCATCATGATTCTTGTTTAAAATTCCTATCCTCATCACGCAATGAGTAATGTACTTCCCTTCACCGCACAGTCTAAGTCCATCACTGTTGGTTCATTGCTTGTCACAAGTTGTGTTTTCCCCATAGTATGGTAACACATGACAAGTGATGCATGGTTTTTTAAAACCACAGAATTTCATCATCTACCATTTGTTATGTCCTTACATTTGGAGGATAACACACAACCATCGATGCAATTGAGTTCTTAACCCATCGTCGGTCTAGAGGTCTATCTCCAGTTGTGTATTTCATTGCCATTGCAGGAATATAAACTATGATGAGTAATGCAGTTAATTCTTTAACCCATCATTGTCCCTTGCATTGTCACTAGTTGTTTCTTGTCTTTCAAAGGAGAACCTGCAACCACCAATGGGTGGAGTTCCTCCCCATCACATGGGTTTGGTTTATCACTAGTTGAGGCGGCTTGGTAGAGGAGGAACCTACGATGAGTGATGTAAACGAGGGATCTTTGGCTAAGGTCTTTCCATGGTCAGATTGATTGGTAGTATCTCATCGCTAGGTCTGAAGCCATCACTTGATAAGGTTTCAAAATGGACTATGAATTGGCGACAAGTGATGCATTCCAAGATGTGGTCAGAATTTTACCACAATCAATAGGATCAACGACACACAAGTCAAGGATGATTGGATAAGGATATAGATGGATACGTGGCAACTTTAAAGCATCTCCTCATTGTTTCTTGGTACAATCCACAAAGCAAGTGGTGACTCTCAATGTACCTCTTTGATCGAGTTTTAAATCCACTATAATCGACGATGGAGATGTAACATGCAATAATTGATCTTCCTACCCATGCAAGTGAGCCAAGATGGCCATTAATTGCAACTAACCTCAAATCCCTCTATTTTATGAGGATTTTTATTGGCTTGATTAAATAATTTGTGAATTACATGAGCAAAAAATTAATTGCTACAGGTACTAGAGAGATAATTGTAGAAGTTTTGAGCACATGAATTGTAAAGGTGGTGGCATGGTGTTTTCTAGTATGTATAAGTGTGTATGCTTGTTACATTGCTAATTGTGGTTCAAATTTTCTTTGTGACTAGAATCCATGGGTGTTTTCATTGCCTGTATGTGGGAATTTTCTAGAAACTATGGTTTTTGTTCTTCTGCATAACTAGTTCTGGTTATCATTGTATCCTAAGAAAATGAGCGAACCTAGTACTCCTATTGCACTAGTTCAAAGGTATCAAAGTTTGAGTATGCAATAACCAAACCAATTGCATATGTTCCTGAGGATAAACCCCTCTCGGCTAAGGTGCCAATTATTCCAAAGAAAAAGAGAAGTGCATGTAGGAAATGTGAGAAGGTGGCTATTAGGACCACCTATTCCCTAAGAAGCAGAACTGTGTTGTAGGAATCAGTTGGGATAAAAGAGAAAGAGGTTATGTTTGTGAAAGAATTAACGAGAGCTAGTATGGGCCCTAGGGTTTGTACAAAGAAACCCATTGCTCCTATCTTAATTTCTAATCTATTTCTTCAAGTAAAGAGGGAGGAGCTAGCCCTGACCCTAGTCAATGCCCTGCTTCTTTGGTGCCTTATAGTGATTCGAAGGATGAGATTGTTATTACAACTCCACTCTTTGTGATAAGACCCAGTGAGGGTGGTTACTTGGTGGCTGACAAGGTCGGGTAACACCCATGTCCTCTTCTAATGGTGTTGGGTTTTGGGTGTTGTGGTGATCAAGCTTCCAGGTGGTTAGTTCTATTGGTTTGTTTTGTTGGTGTTGGTTCATAGGTTCATGCCGATGATTGCGATGGTGGTTACTCTGGTGTTGGTGAACGTGCTAGTTTGGGTGATGCCTTTTGGAAGGCTTGTGTTGTAGTTTCAACAAATTGGTTGGAACTCTTTTTGAATTTTTCTTTTCCTATGATAAAGGAATGATTAGAGATGTAATGGTTCAGGAAATTAACCCCAATGAAATAAAATTTGAAATTAACATGAAATGTAATTACGTTTTGAGTTAGATGCTTTGTCTCTCCCTTGTATTATAAAATGGATTTCATGGCTCAATGTAAGGGGTTCTGATTGAAATTTTGAGTCCAGTATGTCTAGGTAGGATTCGAGTATAGGAAGTAAAATGATAATGCAGAATGTTGTGATGGAATCTTAATTTTCATGTCTCGTATCAAACCCTTATTGCATTTAGGGTTGTTATTTAGGATTCATTTTCAGCACTTGAATGTTCTATTTTGCTATTGACTCCCTACTACCTGTTGCTAGGCACTGTTAAAAATTTTGTGTCTACTTTTATTGTTTGGAATCTGGGTCCCTAATCATGGTCTTGAAACTTTTGTTATAATGGTTTTTGGGTTTATTTAAATCTTTTGTGTCCATTGTTTTATCCTAGGAAGTCCCCTCCATTAAAGCAACCTATGAGCACATTTATAAAAGTTTTCACTTGAGTTCAATTGACCTCTTATCTATACTACTCATCGTTGATCACTTTTGAAATGTGTGTTTGAAATCAAAAATGAGCGATGAGGTGATATCTCTTTGATATCGCTCATCGTCAATAGTTCCCTGAATCTCAAATTATAAGTAGCGATGGGCGAGGTTCTTAGTGCTATGAAGGGATCTCTTATCGCTAATAATTTATGACCTCTTGGGATCATAATAGTGATGAGTGATGCCCTCTGAATTCATGATCATACTTTTCATCTCTTATTGCAAATATGTTATGATTTGATTACTTTAAATCCATGACAAGCAAGGACATGCATTTCCAATTACATTGCTTCTTACAATTTTTTTTTGAATTCTAGGTTCTTGATTAGCGATGTGTGAAATGTAATGACATTAGGATCATCTCTCATCGCTAATTTCTTGCAAATCTTATAAGGGGGATTAGCGATGAGCAATAAGGTTCCTTTTAAGAAGTTTTCTCTTGCTAACCTAAATATACCTTATCTGTGATATCTTTTTGTGCCATTGATTATTTATGTAGGTGTATGCATCAAGGTATGATGCTTCCATCTCTTGTCATTGATAGAAGCCAAGATGCAAAGATGAATTAGCGAGGAGTGATGGAGATGAATGTGATCAGGAAACAAGCTATAGATCTAGGGGCTTAGATTTTATCGCACAAAACACTTGCATCACTAGTAGAGCTGGATGAGGGTGAAGTAAATTGGAAATAGGTGACAACCATTACATAAAGGGGAAACGTGGTGAAATCTTGAGGATTTTGTATAAGTAAAAAGGGAAGGTGGTGAGACTAATTAATAGCCATTGATATAGTTCTAAAGCTGGAGGATCAACAATCAAGGTTTAAACCTGAATGGCTAATTTTTAGTTCTCTCATGTGAGCTTATTATCAAACATTAATGGTGGCACACTTCTCTCTCAGTTGTAACATAAAGTAGATAACTTTGTTTATTGTGCATACAAATTCATTATTTGATAAAAGGGATACCAAAAGCTAAAGAATTACGAGGAAAGCCCCATAAGTTATCAAGAACCAGGGTGACATTATTTCTACCTAGGTAAGCAAAATTGATATCTCATTCTAAATTCAAGTAGTATGATGAATACCCTAGAAAGTTAGTAGGAAAGTTGGGGAAAGTGGAAATTCATGTGTTTCTAGTAGTTTCAAATTGACCACTGTGTAAATTGTGAAGAAAATTTTCCTATTCAATAGTAGTGTTTTTTCCTACCATAATTGTGAAGGGTTTTATTTAATTGTAAGAAATTATAAACCCTAGTTCCATTTATGTTACAAGCATGAGTGACCCAAATCCTAGTGAATCTAGCATTAGACCAAAAAGAAAGCCAAAATAGAAGAGGATTAAAAGACCAAAAACTTAAAATGTTGTAGCTAAAGTTAACCCTAAACCAGTAACTATATCTGAACTTAATCAAGCACTCCTACAACGACCACTAGGTCTAGGAGTGCAAAGAAAGAAGTAGAAAAATTCATGTAGGAAACTTCTAGAGGTATCAAAGGAGGGTCACAAATTGGTAAAAGGCCCACAAAAAAAGTTGTTGTGACTACCAGGCTGATTGATAATGTTGGTGAAATTGGTGAAAAACCCCAACCTCGAAGTGGATAGAATTTTTTTCAATATGCTTTCAATAGGAAAAAAATTGGTATACCTGCATGCTATTTGTGGAGGTTGAGCCTTGGAAAGCTAGTGGTTCCAAATGTGTTTGTAGAAGTTGATTTGATGATGGAGTTGGCCAGGGATTATAACCCTACTGATAGGACAATTAGAAGTGAGAATGGAGATGTAGTTCTACAGGTGACAAAGGACAAGATTATAGATGTATTTGGGTTGAACCCTAATTATTCTTTGAAGTTCAGACGTGCTGACCTATATGATGAGTATCAAAGGAGAAAATTTTCATACAAAAATGCACCACTTGTGAGACATAGAAGGAGCAGGGAAAATTTTACTACTAAGGATGTTGAGCCTTTTGTGTGTGAAGAATTCAAAGACTACTTCAAAAACACTTATTATTGCTTAAATCAAGTACTGGCTTAGGATTTTGAGGTGAGAATAGCTCTTGATTTATTGGTAATGGTGGATGATATACAAAGCCATAATTGAAACACTGGTTTTGATTATGCTAACTTTGTGGCTGAAAGAATGCATTAAAATTTTATTAAAGTTTTGAAAAAGGAGATAATCCATTTGTCTTTCCCTCATTGCTCTTTGTTGATGCATATGCTCTTATGGGAAGGTGACTATGACTGGAAAAGGAAATTGAATCTAAAGATAAGGGATACTGAAAATGAGGCTAACCCTGTGCAAATGAGGACATACATTTGAGATCAAGATTGCTCCCATTCCAACTACATCTTGTTTGCCAATGTTGTAAGATATGGTATCTTAGATTCATTGGGTGTAGCACCTAGATTTAGACTCTCCAGAAATTAGAAGCCTTATGTACCCAAAGGATGTATCAGGCTCCAAAGCAACAAATAATTGGGCTGAGTATTTTCTACATTTAGAATACACTTTGATCAGAGCTTATGGAGCTAAGGTGGCACCTCATTGTCTACCTTTGTATGTCTCAAAAATATTAGCTTTCATGGAGCTCATGTGGCAAGTTGATGTCATGGATTATGAAATGTTTAGAAAAGAGAGAAAGGGAACTGCACTAAACACCCAGTGTTCTTTTGCTTATTTCAAGATCACTGCCCCTGGGGGGTATGAAAATCTTGGAATTATGGCAAATAATCTCAAAATGCCTATTAGTGAGATTAGATTTTTTGATCTAGAAAGGTTTGTGGCAGAAAGAAGGAGACACAAGGGATCAGGCATGATACACCATGAATTTTTATATAGGGAAGATGTATTAAGGAATCTAACAACTGATGAGGTTGTCATGAATAGGAAAAGGGAATGGACAACTATGATAAACCTTGAGGAGAAGATTATGAAAAGGAATGCCTTCTACATCAGTCCATATAATGCAATTGCAAATTCCTTGGAGAAGGCCTTCACTATGATAAATGATTATCAATCTGGTGAGTTTAAAGTAAAGGTAAAGGAGGCTGCATACAAAGCTCAAACCCTCTTAGAACAACAACACAAAAACAATCTATGGATATCCCAAAACAACCTATAGATATTTAGGAGCTCAAAGAGGAACAAGTGGTAGAACATGTGCCAGAAAATGAGGAGGTAGAGTAGAGATTTCCCCTTCCTCATATTGAAGAAACTCATCTGATATTGAAGAAACTCATAGTTCAGACGTTCCTCCTGACAGGATTGTCAAGTGGTAGTATGACAGAGAAAATGATGATGATCCTAGGATTAGGGAGTGTGATGAGTTTTTGGCTAATGACATGTTTGTGCAGACAAATGAATTTCAGGATTTTATGATTCAGTAGTGGAGTAAAGAGACAAAGGAAAGACTTGAATAAGCCGAAGCAAATGTTGAACCTTCTCACCAGGAGGAAGATGAGAAAGCATAAGAGGAGAAAATCAAGGCTAAAATTGCAGCTATTACTCCCACTAAGGCTTGAAGGATTGTCAAAGATAGTGGAATCATGTTGTTTCCAGGATGTACTATTATGACTACCATAGCATATGATGCAGTTAAGAGAGATCCTCAGGATTTGATATCTGATGATCAATTTGAGAATAAAGTATTCAGTTCTGGATATAGCCCAAAGTTGCATACTCTCACAATTTGGTCTATGGAACCTAATACTAGTAAACATCAGGTAGCTAGGCCTATTGAAGAAGTTATTCATTCACTATTAGTTAAGAGAGCTACTGACATAACTCCTATCTGGGCAGCTGAGTTAACTGCACATGTTTCAATGCTTAGTGTGGATATTGCACATATTTCTCAGAAGAGATATGAATCCTTGGTCAAAGAATATAATAAGGCTTTGAATGAGTTGAACCAAATGAGAGCCATTGTTAAAGCTCTTCAGAAGGGAATGAATGAAAAATCTACTTCCTCTTCTTCATTTGATATGTCTACACAAGATAGGGAAACTTTGGCCCTAAGAATTGATGATTTCAAAGAAAAGCTAGCTACTGAAAAGGAAAATGTCAAGCCAAGCTAGAAATAGTTAAGGTGACCAATGAAATTTTCAAGGATGTGTTAAAGCATAGGGTGACCAAGTTGGTCCACAAAGCTAATGATGTTTGGGTCACATATAAGAATATTCATGAGGAAAATACAAAGCATCTGCAAGTACAGGAGGCCTTCAGGAATGAATGGAATAATTGGATTGCTAGAGTAAATGCTTTGAATGAAATGATGCTAGAAATGAATGAAGACCCTGAGGCACCCACAAAAAAATTTGACATCTTGCAAAGTATTGATTCAATAAATGAGATAACTACTTTCCATGGAAAGTTGGGCATACAGATCTAGAATAAGCTGAAAATATTCATGGAAATGGAAGAATGTGATATTCCTGAAATATTGAATCGAACAAGTGAACTGCACCCATTTGAAACATGGAGAAAGGATTTGGGAGGAATACTTGAAAAGGCCATGATGGCCTTGACTGTCATTGATTATATCTTGCTCAATTCAAATATTGACACAATATTTCAAATTGAATAAAAAATGGATATGTTTGTTAAAGAGGCTAGGATTTTAGTTGATGCAAGGTACATTCAATACATTACTAAGGTGTAGGATTTTCTAAATATTAGGTGGCCCACTAATGAGGAATACAACACTTGGTTGGCGAAATACAAAGATTGAATCTATTTAGGGATCAATGAATGTGAAGAATAATGGACAGGAGGAGAATAATACATAGCCTAAATACAATACATATTAGGCTTTTGGTATAACATGGTAAACATATTATTCTCTCCTTAAAATCGGATGAATAGCACGTGGTGCTAATGTGGATTGACAATTTTTAACCTTTTTCTATTTTCCTTACACCTTGTTTCGTCAGTCTTGTTGTTTTGATTCTCTCGCAATTGGCATTTTGAACACATGGTGAATATCTTGTAACAAACTAATGATGTTTTTTAAGGTGGGACCTATCTTCCATGAAGAATTGAAGTTAATTATACCTCATGTTTATTCATTCCACTTGAATACTCGAGTGTAACTGAAAGAGGAATATTGTTACAAGCGGTCCAATAGAATCATGACATGTGTGTTATCTGGTCTAAGGCTTGTTATCTGGTCTAAGGCTTGTTTTCTCCTTTGTCTCTATAAGAAGGAATTCAAGGCCAAAAGCAAAGGAGTTAGAAAATCTTGAGTTACTAGTGTTAGACTATTAAGACAATACAAAGTAAATTTTAAGAGTCTTTGTTTTAAGTTTCTATTGAGGTTCATACTTATGCATGTAAGAATAATAATGATATAACATTTATAATATAGAGTAATATAAATTTTAGGATTATTGTCTCTCCTTGTATG
This sequence comes from Sequoia sempervirens, assembly GCA_007258455.2. Taxonomy (NCBI): domain Eukaryota; kingdom Viridiplantae; phylum Streptophyta; class Pinopsida; order Cupressales; family Cupressaceae; genus Sequoia; species Sequoia sempervirens. The sequence goes on from VDFB02000017.1 coordinate 208,838,867, forward strand.
TGTCTCATGAGTTATGATTGAAAGTGATCATGGGTTTCTTTCATTTGTCTCTGTCATTACCTTATGGATGTTTAGTTTCATGCTTGCTTATTGATTCAATGAATTGATGTAAGTGATTGTATGAGATTAATGACTTATAAGAATTGTGTGCTAGGATACTTGTAAGAAGTGATAATGAGGAATATCATAGAGGAATGTTGTAATGCAAGATTTTTTGAGGTTATAGGTTCTATCTTCTAAATTATTATCAAATTATATAGAAAGGTATTAACTCTGTGCTTGGGATAAAGACATTGGTTCATGCAAAGTATTTGTGCTACACTTTCAGTATTGATTCATTTACTACTCAGTCTTTAAATCATATAATCTCAAAGGGGTACTATTTTCATTGTTTCATGTTTCAAGGTTTGCTCTCTCATATTCAATACATATAACATTAATACATAAGCTACCAACTTATTTGATGCATATCATTGAATGGTTTCATGAGAGATATCTATTATTGACAATGTATTTGAATATAATTATGATTAGTCCTTAAGTATGCATTGTGGGATCACCCTCCTAGGTTTCACAGAGCCCAAAGAGTAGGAATAAAAGTTTAGAAGCCTCTATTCATTCATTGCTAATCCCTTTAGAATTAATGATAATTGGAAATGGTAAAATCCATAGATATTTCTGAAGATCAGTTTGGTTCTTAAAAAATAACCAACATACTGGATGAATCTGCTGGGAAACTATCTTGGGCATAGGTTATGTATGTAATAGTCTTAAATGGTTTTACATAGATTACTAATATTGAAACAAGTATAAATTCCAAAATATATACTCTCCATTTGTGCATTTTCATAGATCATAAATGAAAGCATCAAATATCATTTCATCTATTGTCAATGATTCAATTGAGTGCATGGCTTTATTTCTTTGCTTTAACTCAAAGGGTTAATTAGAATGCTTGGAAAGAGTCATGGGTGTGTGAGAATTTGCAAGGATTTGGTAAGAAGTGATGTTTTTGATAATATGAGTCTTTGCATTGTAAGGCATTACAAAGATAGTCTATATATATATCAGAATTAAATAATTGGTGCACATTATTGGTTGTTTCATATTTGACTCCATTTACCCAATTGATGAGGCACTAGCTTTTTTGTCAATAATTCATGTAATTAAGTGAATAAGTAACATACCTAGCTATGGATTCAAAATTAGGACAACACTTAAAAAAAAAATCCAATTTTGAAATGTATGTTTGAAATGCACCCACATTCCTAGCAACATAAACATTAATTCACTGAAAGACCTGCCAAATATTTAGTCAATTTAGTGTGTTTTCCTCAAATAGGAATGAATCTATATTAAAGTGTTCTTGAGAAGTCGATATACCAAATGAACACAATAAGGAATACCCTCCTTGGTCCTACAAAGACTAAAGTGTAGGAATAGAGACCTCAAAATTCTCTATTCATTGTGTTGGCCACTAACCTTTGGTAATTTTTGAACATAAAGGTTGGCTACCTTTTAGAAAATTCCAAGGTTAGCTAGAAAAAACACCAACACCATCACTCATACATATAACACTAGGAACAATCCACAACTAAGATAAACAACTTCAACATCCCTCCCTTTGCCTAATCTCATTTTTCCTAGTGCTCCTCATTTAACTTCACATAGTGGGAAGGAATATGATCTTGTTGAACAAATTAAGAATACTCTTGCAAACATATACTTATGGGACCTAATTTAGAATTCACCTAATTATCACACTATGCTTCAAACAACCTTGCAACAAGTTGTGGTCCTCTCTAGTGAAAATTCAAATGACATAGTAGCCATGATTCAAGGAATAAACATTGACATTGTTTTCCACCAAAGTGAGCTCTCTCCTTTGGAAGTGGAAGAGAAAAATGATTCCTTCATGATATTAGCTAGCTACAATAGATTAGGAATAAAGAGAATTGTCATTTACAATGGCTCCACCCTTAATGTGTGTAGTGTATCCCTTTTGGATAAGCTTGGTGTGGACAAATAAAAAAATCAGCCTGAATCTTTATCCATTAAAGGATTTGACAATGTAGGAACACAACTGCTTGGTGTGATCACTTTTCCTATTACAATTGGAAAGGACACATTAGAGACACCGATCCATGTTATGCCTCATGATCTTTCATATAATCTCCTTTTAGGTTACAAATCGTGGATTCATGTAATGAATTTGGTGCCTTATACTCTTCATCATATAATGAAGTATGTCTACGACAAAAAAGTGTACACACTTGAAGCTAACCTTGACCCAAATAGTTGCTTGAACATTGATGAAAGCAAGGAAAATCCTTTGACAACATTAACACCAACTATACAAGTGGAACCCATGTAACAAAAAGATAAAGAAAAACATATTGAGCAAATCACAAAGCTATTAGAAGATGATTTTGGTTCCTTAAACTTCATGGAGAATACAAGATATTAAACAAAGATTCTAAAAAGGGAAAATAAAAAGTGGTATTGTCAACACAAAATTTGAAAAACCCTTCGAAAGAATCCACCTCAACCACTTTAGAAGAAATGATAACATACACAAATTTTTTTGATGAAACTGACTATCAACAACCTCTGAATCCTAAAGAAATGAAAAATCTTTATGAAAGAGGTTATGAGCTTATGAAACAACTTGGATATAGTGGAAAAGGATGTGGTGCTAGAGAACAAGGTATTCACGTCCCTATAAAAACTAACACACAAGAAACAACTAATGGTCTTGGTTATTGTCCTTTGATAGAAATAAACAAGCCTTCACTTAATATCAACACTCTAACAAAATATTCTTCTAAGCTGACTTCAACATTAGTGCATCCTAAACTGATCAAAAATAGTGGTCTTGATTGTTATCTTTTGCAAGAACTAAAACAAACAAAAAAATATTCGCTTAATGTCAATGTCTTCACGCAAAATTCTTATGATTCAAATTCGACAGATTTTACATCTTCCTTTAAAGAAGAAAACAAAATCTCACAATCTAAAGAGTCTTGTGTAGGTATGACAACTTGTACTAAGCAACATATATCTCTATTGCAAAATAAAGGAATGTCTTCTTTTGATCAAGAGAGTATCTTAATGAGACTACTCCAAGATTGTTTGATATCTCTCCCTCTAAGAACATGAAAGAAATTTAACTACAAGAGTTTATTTTGAGCATATCATAGAGCTCATGGTCATTCTACTAATGAATGTAAGGCTTTACTTAATCAAATTCAACATCTCAAGTAGTATGGTGCTCTTCCTTGTGTTGAAGCACCTAATTCCTGAACTGATACTTACTTTCATCCTATTTGGCTCATCCTTGTCCTATACTAAGTGAGGGTAAGTGGTTAATTATCCTTGTCCTTGTATGCCATTTTTTGTTGTCTCTTTTGGCTAGTTGATCACCTTTCATGTACATATAAGAGCAAGATTAGGACGTGGATGACATGCCTTAAGTTGACTCACACGTGACATACTTATTGATGATGTAGCTTATTGGAAACATATGACTTGGCATAGTTCTTTCCAAATAAGCTCTCATGTCTTCTTCTACTTTAAAGAAATTTCTCATAGTAATGGTGTTAGCAACCACTTTGAAGTGGGGGCATACATCAACAAGTTCATGTTTCATTGTGCGATTTCTTTCTTCTTGCAATGCATCCTTTTCTTGGTGGTGTCATTGGGTTTGATTTCCTTTGAGAGTGTGGCATTTCTTTGACTTGTCCCCTCTTGGAGACATTAGGCATGATGATCCCTAATAAGAGACCTTGAATGAACCAAGAAAAATCCCTTTGAACATATCTTACAGTATTTTGCATTTACAACATCTATTATATGGCCACCTTGCATAACACACCTTGCATGCTTGTGGTGCCATCTTGTTTGTTCATGAGTTCCAAGCATATGAAGTTTTTCTTTCCTCATGAAGATCGAAGTTTATTATTTTTTCATGAGCTGCAAGCATACAAATTTTTGCTTGTATCATGAAGCTCGAAGATCATTGTTGTGTAGCATATTATGAAAGTTATCAAGAGGTATAGCTTTGGTCTGGTTGTATGGGAGTGAAAAAAAGGCATGACTTCCCTTAGCCACTCATGTATGTGGGAACATACCAGTCATGTGTCTCACCCTCTTTGGATACTCACCCCACAGATGACTTGAAGTTTCATGGCCCTAGAGTAAGCATATTGTGGATACTCACCCCATGGATGATCTAAAGTTCCGTGGCCCTAGAGTGAGAGATTTTTTTTTTAAGTTGGATCCACTTATCTTATTATTTTCTTTCTTCTTTATGTCTTTGGCATTGTATGTTTGTGTATCTTGCTTTGTTGCAAATCATACACCTTGTGTGCATCCCTTTGTGCTTATATTGGTTTAACATAGGATCTTGGATCATGGGAGCTTGTGCAACCTCCTTTGATCTTTTTCATCATTTTTCATCCATGTTGGTACACTTGAACCCATCTTGAATGTCTACTTTAGTGTGAGTTTGAAGATCAAGTTCATCATCTCACTAAAGTTGGGGCTAAATTTAGTGTCAAAAAATGTCGCCAGTGACATTTTAACACTTTTTTAGCTCCTTATTGGAATAAGCTTAAAAGGTTCCTCGATTTAGTGCTCTAAGGTGTTTGACACATACACACTAGGTCTTAGGCCCTTGTAAACTAAATAAAATGTATTTAGTTGTGCCTTGCAAAGGTGTTGTAAAGTGTTGTAGTCCACTTTCACACTTTTCTAGGATTTTATTATGTATTTGAGCCTAAAGAACCTATTTTTAACAAAAAAAATTCTTAATTAATGTCTTTTCTTGGGTGTTGTAAAGTGTTGTATCACACTTTCACACTTCTCTAAGGGTTCTATTTAATATTTGGGCTTTATTATGCTTTAATTGGCCCTAAATTGCATCCACAAGTCTTAATTAATGTATAATTTTGAGGATAATCTCTTTATTAATCGCCACCCAATCATAATTTAGGTGTTTTTGGCATGTGTGGCCCAAATTTAGTGATCTGTGACTCATTCACCACCTTGGGAAAATGAGTCCCACCTAGATTTTTGGGTCTTGAACCTAATTTCACACCTTTCTAAGCACTTTTGAATTTTGGTCCCATACATTATGCCAAATGGGACTCATTCACAACCTTGGGTGAATGAATCCTGTTTAGCTCAAAATTAAATTTAATTAAAAATTTTGGCATGATTTTATCCTCCTAGATCTGATGTTAGCTTGTAGTGTTGTAATTTCAGTAATTCTTGCATAATTAAGTATAAATACAAGGTTCTCTCACCCATTTTCACCTAAGACTTTTGTGAGAGAATTCCTAATAGCAAGTTTGAGCTCACAAGAGCATTCAAGTGTTCACAAGAGAATTCAAGGGTTTACAAGAGCATTCAATAGTCTTCAAGAGCTTATTATCAAGCGTTTTGCAGCATTATTCAAGAATCAAGCATAATGTTAAAGACTTCATGCATCATGTTTGTTTTGGAGCTAAAAATTGTGATGTAGGGTTTCATGATTCAAGCTATCATTTCATTCAGGATCAACATCATTCAAGCAAGAGTCAAGATCTACATCCATTGCAACTATCTCAAGCATAGTTGCAACACTTTATTAAAAGGATTTGGTGAGTTGCAACATTGTCATTTGTAAATTCATCAAATTCTTCATTCTTATTTGATTTCATTTCAAGGATTGATTTCCAAAATGGGGTTTGAACTAGGAAAACCCCTTTCTACTAATCCCCAACATTTTTCCCTCTTGTGTGAGTGTGATTTGTAGGTCTAGGTTGCATATTTTCTAAGGAGCAAGATTGGAGAAAATTTATCAAAGAGATCAAAGTTGTCAAAGTTGTCATCAAGCATTGGAGATAATTGGATATCACTTATAGGTTGCAAATTAGGGTTTTGAATTTAGAAATCAATCAGGAAGTACAAAGCAGATTGAGAAGAAAAAATTCAAATTTTGAATTCCCAAAAGAGTGAAAGTGGACTAATTCACCACAAGTGGTGAATGAGTCCCATTGTATGTGTTTGACAGAGATATTTGCAAATTAAGATAACCTTTTGCATGACACCTGCTCCTATACAAAATTATAGAACTAGGATTGATTCACCCAGAATGGTGAATGAGTCCCACTAGGTCAAAAAGGAAAAATTTCTAGTATTTCAAGACTCCTTCTAGTCATCTTTAGGTTTTTAGGTGCACACATTTCAACTTGCAACTTCTTGTTTTGTTTTACATGCATTTCTAGGTCATTTAAATATAGTTTGCATTATATTAGGATTTCCCATTTCATCTTACATGTCATTGTTGTTTCCAAGTTTAAACTTGGTGGTGAACCCCTCATTAGTTATATTCAACCCCTAGGATAGTCTCTTAGTAGATCCATTGCCTCTATTCCATTCATGGGGTGAGGATCTCTAGGGCATCCTTGAATGTTATTTGGAGAAAAGTGATGTTCTATGTCCAAAACCATAAAGCATCTATATTTTTCAACTAATCAATCCCAAAGAGGGTACTTTAGGGAAATTTATAATGGGTTATTTTCAAGGAGCTTGATATCCATGAGGGCAATAATGTATTTAGGGTTTAGTTGGGGTAGCATATCACACAAATTTATAGAGGGCATAAATAAGACCTTGATATAGGGTGGTGAGGATCCTTTTGCAATGCAAGATGTTAGGGATGAAAATGAGTAAAAAGGCACATTAATCCACTCCTTGTGATGAATATGATTTAACAGAGGAAATTCATAATCATGTATTGTTGCATATCTTCCCTCAAGGGTGAAATAATGAATTAAGTGTTTTTTTACCAAACTATAGGGGAGGCTTTGTAGATGAACAAGATTTTTACCTTCCTCAAAAAATTTATCATTGAATTTCTGGTATTTCCTATTGCAAATATTCACCACCTTAAGACCTTTGCATTAGAGGCTCGTATGTTTTGCAATGAGACTAGCAATAATTTCAAAGTGAATTCCACCAATAATGACCTTGCTAGCATTCCAAAAGTTGTAAAATTTTGATGTTAAGTTATCATCATGCACTTGGATGGTTTGGAAAAAGGGAGTGATGTCAGCCTCCTTGAAAATTCTCCATAAATTGACATTTTTTCAATGTGACAAAATAAATAGGTTTAGATTTTCCTTGGTCCACTCATTCTAGCACTAGAGAATATACTCAAAGATTGAATAAAAACATTCACAATAAGATTAACAAAAAGAGAAAGAGGAATGGGGTTTGAAATGCATAAATAATTAAATTAAAGGGCACAAAATATGGCTCATGTCAAGCATTTGATAATTATGTCCCTAGCCTATGAAGCAAACCACCTATCAAAGGTATTGTAGTTAGGGGGGAAATCATTAAAATTAAAACTCAATGAAATGGAGTGGAGAGGTTCTCGACTTGTGTTTCCACTCCGGAAATCCTTTGTTTCCATAATTACTCTACTTTCTCAAAAATCAATAATATTTGGAGATTGAAAAAGAATTATTTCCAAATCTAAGAAAAAAATGATGACAATACCATTCATATGATGAGGATTAAGTCCTTGTGATTAATTTTTATGTTTTTAAAATCTAATTCTATCATTTTCTTGTACAAGTTAATAAGTAATCCTTATCAACATCATACTTATTATGGATCCACCTACACACATGCATGGGGCAAAAGATGATTAAAATTAGAGATTCAAGAAGCATCAAGGAACTTTTCAACTTAGGAGGTCAAAGCATTATGGACCTTGTTGTACATGTTAGGTGATCACCTATGGTCAAGTCTCTCATTGAAAATTATTTTTTTAATATTAAGAGGGATATTTTTAAATCTCCAATAGACCCAATTAGAGTAGGAGATTTCAAAATTATTTGTTGCATTAGCTGCCATATTTCCTTCCCTATAGGAGTGAAAAAACTTATATTGAAGAAATGTGCCAAGAGAACATGTTTACAATCATCCATCATGTAACTAACCATCCAAGGCTTATTAGAATGACCATAGAATCACCTTTAGTAATAACCTTTCTACATACTTTTTATTTTAGTCTCATGATTCCCCACCAAGATGTGTCTTTCACAAAGTTACTAGAGAAAATCCCTAGGTTTTTAGTGTATCCTTTAATGAGGATACCTTTATGGTCTCTAATTACTCCCTTCACAACAACCATACTAAGGTTTCCTTTGGAACATCCATCAAAGTTTAATTTAAACCATCCTTACTTAGAGAGAAACCACTTGGTAGCTTTCCTACTTAAGATTTTGGCCCAATTGATTTGAGAGAGATCATGTATAATGCCCCATAATTATTTAATTCTAATTTCTCCATGAGAGGGAAAGGATTTTGAGAGACCATAACTAGTGAAGTTAATGTTTTCTTGAAGTTGTTATTTTATTAAAATAAAAACTTGAATCATATTTTTTCTTCTCTAATCTCTAAAAAAATTGTTCTTTCTTTCTTTCCAAAAATTCTAGGAGACCACTAGAGGAATCTATTTCCATAGATCAACAATAATGGGTTGAGAGAAAGGGCAGTTGTTTCAAATATTAAAAAAGTCCTTCAAGGTAGAAGGGAAAATCCAAAAAACTAGGAAAGAGTTAAGAGCCTTTTTTCATACTTCCTTCATAAGGAAGAACTTAAGAGGAGGTGGTCTATGGTTTCAACATCTTCAATTCATAGAGGAAATGTTTTAATATATTGAAACCTACACATATTAATGTTCTCAATAGTAAGAATGTTACCATGAATAACAACCCACTAGAAGTAGTTAATTTTGGGAAGGAGTTTAAGAATCCAAACCTTCTTCCAATTGAAGTTGTTATAGGAGAAAATTGATTAATCCATCATATAGTAAGAATATTTCTATAAAAAATATGTGAGAAGGATTTCTGTTCCAAATCAAGTGTTCATTTTATTCTAGGAAAAGAAAGTATAGTCCCCAATTTTGTTCCTCAGATCCTTCAAAATTTCTTTCTCATTTAGTTGACTATCACCCCTCAAGGATCTACCCATAGAAACTTGATTTTCAAAATTCTTCCATTTTGGGTAGCTACACTCCAATTAATATAGTTATTGAGGGAGGAACCATATGCCCATATTAGATTAGTGTTAAATAGTTAAATTGATTCAATAAGGAAAGAGTTGAGCCCTTAGACCAAATATCCTCCCAAAACCTTGTATTTAGGTGCCCACTCTTTTCCTAGTCTATCTCTTAATAATACCTCTTATTTTCACCTAGTTATTCAAGATAGCTAAGTAACATGACAATTCAAAGCCCATGAAATTATTTTGATTCTCATTAGCAAGATATTTTACTTAAAAAATTTCCAACCAATCTTTCTCTTTAGTTAAAAGGAACTAACCAATTTTGGCAAGCAAAGCTTTATTAAAAAAAAAAAATCTCCTAATACCCAAACCCCCTAGCTTTTTGGCATGCAAACTTTCTCCCAACTAAAAAAGGTAATGCTAGACTTCTCCATTCCTATCCATAGGAAATTCCTCTGAATTTTTTCAATTTTGTAGGTTGTACAAGTAGGAGCCTTGAATAAGGAAAGGAAATAAATTGGAATATTTTGAAGGGAGGCTTTACGAAGTTGAAGCTTCCCAACTTGGCTAAGAAACCTACCCTTTTATCTAGAAAGTTTATTTTGAATTATTTCTATTATGTCATTTTAGTAAGAATTTAGAGGCTTCTTGGAAGTTAAAGGCAAGCCAAGGTAAGAAGCTGGGAGGGGAGAAAATTGACATCCCAGAATCCTAGTGACTCTCTATTTAATTAGTTGGTCTATATTGAATAAATAAAAGGAATTCAAGACCAATTACATGGGTTGTTGATTGGTCTCATGAGAAATTTTATAATAGGAAGTACAAAGAATAGAGTTTGAGTTTGTATCTAGGATTTTGAGTCTCCATTTTATACAAGTTCAATTTTGTATGATAGTGCTAACATTTGAATATAAAAATAACATAAATCTTGAGAAATTTCTCTCCTTGTGTATTTGTTATGTGAATTATCAATGAAATTGATCAAACATATTTTTTTAGTGATATTCATTGTGTTCTAATGAATGTATGGTTTTATCTTTGTTCTAATTCAATGAATTAGTTAAATCACTTTGATAGAATCATAGGTTTATGTAATTTGAGTATGAGGATATGATAATGAGTTTTGGTTTTGGATATTTGAGTATGATGTTGTAATTTGTAGTGTTGTAGTATCTCTATGATGCTAAGCTGTAAGATGTTGTTATTCATTATGGTTTGTGTCTAATTGGACTCCATACCCTAGGTTAAGGCATTGGTATATGATTTGTATTTACCTTACATATTCATGATCTTTCACAAACACTACATTCAAATCATTAAATCTTTAATTTCATATTGAATTGTATGTCAAGTTGAAGTCTACCATACTCCACTACTTATGAAACAATTAATGTGTAAATGGTTTTCCAAATATTTGCATTCATTTAATTTTTAAGCAATTGTGTGTAGAGCTTATCTGTTATTTACAATGTACAAGGTTAATTGGCATAGAGGATATTAATTACATTATGTGGGATCACCCTCTAGGGTCTTGTAGAGCCCAAAGTGTAGAGGAAGGCTCTTTGCATCTTTCACTCATTCGTTGGCTAATCCCTCCAATTAGCTAACCATTGGAAGATGGAAACTCCATAGGCTATTTGAGAGATCCATTTGGTAAATTTAAAAACACCAACACAACATTGACTCTTAAATTTTTTTCCCTTGGATCACTACCTCCAACACTCACTCACACAATTTTGGTTGGCTCATTGCCTTCTACACTTCACAAAGCTATTTTGGTTTCATCTCACTACCTCTAGCATGCATCAAACACTTCATTGCAAATTCACACACATTACTCTACTTCCAATTTACCACTTTCAACAAATTTATTTAATCTCACATTGAAAAATTTTACACTTTGATCACACACATGATCTTACATTTATACCTTCCACAAGCATCAAAAAGTTTATCCTTGTTGGCCACACCTGAAGTGTATGAACATGAAACATGTAACAACCATATTGAGTCAGCTCAAAAACATCTATGGGAAAGGGAAATCCAATGCAGTCCAAGCCAAGAGATGAATAGGACCTAATTCAAATATGTACGCATTCCCATGCCAGTGCACACCACAAAAAAATGGTGCAAACAACTTAGAATACTAATTTGGCCTAGCAAACACTCATGCCTCAAAATATTAACTCTAGAAAACAAGTAGTCTCAAAGATACAAGATAGAATCATTCACATTAAATCACTAGCACCAAATGATATTGAGGAATATTTCCATGCCCTTATTTCTCAATCCTATGCAACAATATGCTAGCACAAGAAAATAGATACAAAACTAGTATTTATTGTAAACCTAAACAACACAGTCTCGAGATATAACTCATACCTCAAATTGTAGTACAATTCAACAACTGACACTCAAGAAGAGACAATAGGTAGTCATGATAAACACTTCATTGAATTTGAAAGACCACAACAACAAATGTGGAGAAATGCATAGTATTTCTCAGAACCTTCCATGATTACAATAGTACAATCTTCACTCTACTTACTCAAGAAACATATGTGGTAACATATACGATCTAAAAATTGAAATACACATACTTCACACTTGAATATGTCTATCCTTCAAACTATAGGACCATATCTTGAAATGTGAAGGAATGTGAAGCATTCTCCAAAGATTTTCAAAGTTGCTTTGTGAGCCACTGATAGTAAGAGATTATTATATACAAACTACATCAGTAGAAAATGAATAAAATATTTATAAAATCATATACACATTCATGAGTAGTAAAAAACAATTATTTTAACAACTCATGACATCCTTCTTGATTGTAGCATATGCAACCAACCACACACTGCCACTTTTCTAACAATAGAGACAACATCATCAACAATCACCACATTGTTCACATCAATGACAACTAGTAAACTCCATATTGTTGACATTAATGACAACACCGACAACATACTTGAAACAATCTCCCCTTTTGGCATTGATGGAAACACCAATGAGAGCAACATCAATATGATATGAAATATCTCCCCTTTGCACCATCTCCTTTCTCTATCTCCCCCTTTGACATCAAGGACAAAGGGATAATGGTCTTCCACAAGCTTTCCACACAATAAAACCTCCCCCTTTCTATATAAACTTCAACATTACTCTACTTTCCCCCCCTGAGAAGTATCCTTCATCAATCTAGGGATAGAATTGTGTCTTGAATTGCTCGCCTTGGAAAAATGTTCCAACTATTCATCTAGTTACAAGGAGGGGTGACAACCCCTAGATTTTTTCTGAGATACTCAAAGGTATCCTTTAAAAGTTCCTTTGTGAATATGCTTGTAGCTTGTTCCTTTATGGGAACATACTCCAAACTTACTTCCTAATCAAAAAATTTATCTCTTAAGAAGTGATACCTAATAGATATATGATTAGTTCTAGCATGCATCATCAGATTCTTTGAGATATTGATGGCACTTGTATTATCACATAAAATTGGAATGGAGTCATCATTTATCACCTTGATTTCCTTCAAAGTTTTCTTCATCCATAACACTTGGGTGTAGTAGGATGTTGCAGCAATATATTTTGCTTCTACTATTGATAAGGACATTGATTCCTATTGTAAATGCATAAAAATATCCTCATAATATTTTTTATCCATTGCATATTTCATTTAGTCATCTACATAAATCATTTAACCATTCTCATAATCATTAACTCATCCATTTCATTAATCATTAATCCATAATCATTTAAATACATCCATTACATGGGTATGTGCAGGATCATGATGGGCCAAAAAGTGGCAATATGATGGGTATGCAGCTGACGACTTTTTTTTACCCAAAATTGATGAAATGAAAAGGGTTTTTAAAGGATATTTTCATCTTTCCACCAATATAAATTATTCTTTACTTTGAATTTAATAAGTAATTATTATTCATTTTCTATTCAAATTACGGCTAAAGTCTTGATTAATAGACTAATTGAAAAACATCTATAGCTTTCAAATGGTATCACATTTCTTGAATCCAAAAGATGTGTCACATTCTATGATTTGCATAATATAGGATTAAAAAAAATAAAAATTAAATTTCATGAATTTTTGAGCAAGTTAAGGTGGTCAGACATACGAGTTTTATATATTTTTAAAAATTTGTAATAAAAAAATCATAATTAATTATTTACTTGGAAAACATTTACAAAAAAATATGCATCACATCGGGACATGAGTCCTCTACTTATATCTAAAATATTATAAAAAAAATTATCATTTTATTGTGGTTAGGGTGGTCAGACATACACCTACGTCTTATTTTTCCCCTGAAATTTAAGTACTACTGCATTGAAATTTCAAATTTTCACCAAATAGATTTAAAAAAAAAAAAACTTAGTAGTTTAGAAACTACATTCAATTTGCTACAAATTCTATTCTTACATATTTTTGAAATAATATAGATAACTTATTCAAATTTTACGTCAAGTTGCCTACCTCTAATTTTTCTGAATTTTTTGCCACTTAAGGGCCTATTTTTTCCATGATGATCCTGCACATACCCACACATTTTATACATAATAATTATATTCATACATTAAATTATATTTCCATATTCATTAATCCATCATTTCATCTTATTCATCCTTCTCCTATTCATATCATTTAATAAATCCATTATCCTTAATCTCCAACATATTATAAATTGCACTTAATTAATGGAATGCAGGATAAATTTTCATTTCTCCATTTCACTCTTTTATCCCACATTCTTCTTGAAATGTGGATCTACTCATGGGGACATCTATATAAGATCGCTTCCTCTTCACTTTTCAAACACAACCCCAATTTCATTTTGACCAAATCCATTCCACATAGCCTATTGTGCTTTTTGTTGCAAAAATATGAGAGCAAAGAAAAGATCTTGTAGATAGGATAACAATGGAGTGATTTTCCTTTTGAATGCATGTGTTTGATTTCTTAGTAATTAGTATTTCATTTGTTTCATTTGTGTTCATTTGTAAATACTTTGTTGATATGATGTTGAATGCATGTTGATTCTCATTTGTGAATTCAAGGTTTTCATTTTCAACATCATACACCTGCTTCTTACTAAACTGAGAGACCAATATGTCTCCCAGAAAGAAAGCTCCACTACTAGTACTTATTTTTTCATCAACACTACTAGCCTAATCAACATCAATATATATGTACTCAAAGAAAATTCATTACCCTTTTGATACCACAATCCATACATTGGAGTGCTCTTCAAATATCTAAAAATCCTTATGATAACCTTTACATGAGTCTCTTTTGGATCAGCTTGAAACCCTAAAACCAATCAAACTTCTTGCATAATACAAATCCTTGAAGCACTTAGGTATAGTAGTCCCCCAATCATAGACCTATACAAATTTTTAATGGCTTTAGGTAACAAATCATCCTTACTCAAATGGCAACTAGTTACAATTGGAGTAATTACAGGTTTACAATCTTCCATAACAAACTTCTTTTGCATTTTATTAACATAATTTTCTTGAGAGATAAAGATACCATTATCTGACTGTGAAATTTGAAGTCCAAGAAATAATGACAACTCACCTAACATAGACATTTCAATTTCCTTTTATATTTCTTCAACAAACCTTTTACACATTTCATCACCTCTAAATATTATATCATCAACATACACCACAACAATTAAAATATTTTCATCCTCTACTTTGATGTACAAATTTGGTACCTTTCTTGAAGCCTTTCTCAATAAGGTACTTGTCCAACCTTGCATAACAAGACCTAGGGGATTGTTTTAGACTATATGAAGCCCTTTTAAGTCTGCATACTATTCTATATTTTTTGATAGATGAAATCCATCAAGTTGCTCTATATATACTTCTTCTAATTCACCATTTAGTAATGTAGATTTCACATCCACCCAATGAACCTTAAAGTTCTTGTGAAGAAAAAATGTAAGAAACATTATGATGGACTTCATTTTTTCCATTGGAGAAAATTTCTCCTCAAATTCATTTCCTTCCACTTGTGAATAACCTTTGAAAACCAATATTTATTTATTTCTTACCACTTCTCCATATTCATTCAATTTGTTTTTGAATACCCATTTTATTCCTATTACATTCTTGTCTATAGGCCTTGGAACCAATTCCCAAGTTTGACTCTTCTCAATTTTATTTAGCTCTTCTTTCATTTCTTGTATCTATCCTTCTTCTTTGTTTGCTTCAAAAAATATCTTGTAACTAAGACTTTTTGTTTTCATAAATATAAGTGTTGCAATATTTATTTATTTACTATTATGCTTATTATTATGCTTTCATAGACAAGGCAGTGAACTGTTTGAAGAAATACCTCAAACAAATGTGGTCTCACATGGAATGCCATGACAAACAAATGTAATTGGAAACTACAAACTATCTTGGACACAACTTCATTTCTTCAAATCCTTGTCATTCTGGGCCAACTACTAGTTGCTCATTATGCTCTACATTATCACTATTTTGACTGCCTTGATCTTCTATAATATTGTGCATTATCTGCAATTTCTTTGGTCTATACATTTTCCTTGAACTCTACCATTTAAATTTGAGTTTCACATAGGATAATTTACCCTTGAGATGAAAACACTATCCTCTACTCATCGGTATCATTCAAATTCCCAAAACAAGACAAAACAATTTAGAACTCTAGAAATCTAGAAGAGAGAGTACTTGTATTTCACAATACACTGGCTGTGAATGGGCAGTATCACTCCCAACTGCATTAATTAAACTTTAGCAATCTAGGCAAGATAAGTATCCAATCTGAAAATTGCATCATCATCAAACTTACTAACCATTCCATCAGAGTCTCCTTTGATAAGATATAACCAGCCATATTTTATCATGCAAGCATACCATCTTGATCATTGTCATAAAATTTATACAATACTAACCTCTTTATCATTGGCTCTACCTTTTGTGTAGATAATTTTCATCTTTATTAGAATAATTTTCATGCATGCTTGACCCATCCTCAACTACTTCCCCTCCTTTCCCTTCATAGCTATATGATCACCTTGTGCACTGTCTTCTCAAGAATTAAAGTCATTTGCCATTGTCACTTTGTATACATTGGTGTTATTGGTGTTTATAAATTAGAGAACTATCATTCTTCTTTTTTCACTGTGTATGACTACTCTTACCATCATATCATTGTTCTTTGATACAAACATATACACTTTTCTAGACTAGGGCTCATGATGACTATTGCCTTGATCATAATTTTTCCCCTTAATTTATCTCATAACAATACCACTATACTTTGAAATTATGACTCTCCCTTTAAAATAGGTCTCTTTTCATGCCTTGTGAAGATTATAATCATATTCTCAACATACTTGTTGCTAACTTGAATTCTCAAGTTCACTGTCATTTGATCATTCTCTGTTAATAAAGGCATATGACTGTGTCAATTTTTCACTACCATCTTCTCACTTCAATGTTCTTTATTTATACTCTTAGGATTGCACTTTACACTATGTTTGTTGCATTCTTCCATTTTGCAGGCTGCGCTTAACTAATCAAGCAATACCATTATATTTGATGACTGTGAAATTCAAATAGATAACATCGAGCTCACATTAGCCATTATTTGATGCATAAGATATCCCCTTGCATTGCAAACATATCTTAATTGAACTTAAAAAAGATGAACAATATCATGTGATTGCTATGGTGAATACACACTTCACATCCCTCTCAAACATCAAGAGGGAAGCATGTTGGGATCAACCCTTGTGGGAGCCCATTTTACTCCACATGCTTGATTAAATGAAGAAAATCAGCAATAAAGATTTCACCTATTTCTTGCACAGTGAAAAAACATGTTAGATAAAATAGAGCATATGATAGATGTTTATGATAACCTTTTTGTTTTCCTGGACATCTGTGGTATGCAAACTATTTTGATGCTTATGAGGATCAGGCTATATGTTTATAGATGTTTGCATATATATTGATTGGTGATATTTCATTGCTCTAATTAACTCTCTCACACACATGTAGGAATTTCCGAAGCACCTGAGCAACCTTTCAGAGCATTGGAGAAAAGGGAGCTGAACAAGCAAGAGGGGTATCAACAGATGCAAAAAAAAATCAACTGGGATTCATCATTCAGGCAATGGTTGGTCTTCCTCTCTTCTACCTACTTGCCACCAATAAAATTTTCAAGTAGGTTTTTTATATTCCTCCCAAGAGCTTCAACCAACATAATGAATAGATAGGGGGAAAAGGGTCTCCCTACTAAGGCCTCTTCAACTTAAGAAATGACTCTATGAAACTCCATTAACCAAAATAGAGAGAGTTGAGGAAGTGACAAAAGCTTTAATCAAATTCAAAAACCTTCCTTTAAACCCTTTTTTATAGGACAACTATCAATAATTTCCACAAACTTTGTCATAGGCTTTTGATATGTCTAATTTGAGTTCCATATTGGGCTTCTTGTAGTATTCCATAGAATGAATATACTTGTGAGTTACTAAGGCAATGTCAAGAATTTTTCTTCCTAAAAATAATCCTTTTTTATTGAGAGAGATCATTTTATGTAGGATCCCTTTCATCCTATTGACAATTAGTTTAGAGAATATTTTATAGACTATTACACTAAATAATGGATCTATAATCTATCATAGTGAGGGAATCCCAATATTTAGGAACTGACATAATATACATAGAGATCATATTTTTAAGCAACTTTCCTAATTTGAAGAAGTCCTTGGCAACAATATGGAGGTCATCAAAACTTATCTCCTAGAAATATTGAAAAAATTATAGGCGAAAACCATCAAGGCCTAGGGCTTTATAAGAACCAAAAGAAAACATAGCATCTTTGAGCTCTTGGTACAACACAAGCTACACCAAATTTTTAAGTTCTTGATCATTTATTATATTAGGAATAATATCAATGAGATCTTCCAAATTTGAAACATTTCAATTTTGGCCTACCAAGGAGTCCGTAAAGAAAGACGCACTCTCCTCTTTAATATCCTTATCCTCACTTAGAGTAGTGCCATCTTCTCACATTAAAGACTTAATCATGTTTCCTTTTTTGTGTCTCAAAGTAGATTGGTGAAAGTATTTAATATTCTTGTCACCCTTTCTTAGCCACTAAACTCTTGATTTATGTTTGTAGAAAATTTCCTCTCTTTTTGAAAGCTCAAGCCATTCTAGATTCTTAAGTCCTTTCCTTTGACTGAGGTTTGGAATTTTCCTTATCTCCTTCTTCCATCCTTATCTGACTGATTTGTAAGTTGGACAAAATAATTTGTTTTTCTTGAAAAAAATTTATGAAAGAGATCAAAATAATTTTATTTTGTAGGATAGATAAAATAATTTTTTTTGATACTATATTATTTAAAATTAATAGAAGAAAGAAATAGTGATTTAGTATTCACTTATTATTTTTTAATATTTTATGGTTCCTTTCTACAATATCAGATAAAGTTCAATTGTAGTGATGATGAATTGTTATGATATTTGATAGATCCTTAGTTCATACAATTTATGGCTTGTTGATTGTGAGTTTCCTTGTATGGTTAGTCTAAACCTCATTTGTTTAGTTCAATTATGAAGATATGTTTGACTTGTGCCATAATTTAGTATTCAAATGAATATTTATGATCTATAAAGGTTTTATTTCCATTGAAAGTATCACTATTTCTATAGCATTGTGAGAATTCATCTAGTTAAGCCCTGGGAAGTAGTTTCTGTAAGGGATCCATCTATCTCATATATTTAATCATTATTATGATAATCCTTAGGGTTTCTAAACATAGTTATTCTCAGCCAATATTTTGAATTTTATTTAAAATATTTGATTTAGTTTAGAAATAGTGCATCAAGTAAAATATAATATCAAATGAAAGTGATTATTTTCAAATTTTAGATTTGGGGATACAGTTAGCATTTCAATCCAATACAAATCATTTCTAACCCCTTTATCTAGCTTGATTAATTTTTTTGTAAGGTCCTTTTGTTAAATAATAACACATTTACTATTGAGTTATACTATAAAGTTGGGACTTGGCAATTGAATCCTTAGGGTAGTATTTTTTTGATTCATTCAGATTAGATTTCCTTTCAAGAGAGATCAAATACGTACTTTTTGTATAAGTTGTGTTGTGAAAAAATAATCATCAACAAATGGGTGTAAAAAAAAAATCTTATTAGGTACCCATTTATAATGACATATTCACTAGTATAATTGTAAACATGATGGTATAATGCAAATGTCTCATGTTTTGTTTCAAAAATATATATTTTATGATAAAAAAATTATATTTATCAACAAATTGTATAATTAGTTAATTCTAAACCTATTTTGAGTAGAATATATAAAATGTGTTTTCCTTCCTATTTCTCCTTTTAGTTTACATTTGTAGATAATTTTAAATAGACTCTATTTTTCATAAATATTCTTTTCTTCATGATGAATTGAAGAGCTAAATGCAACTACTTTGTATGGATCATGTCCTATATTTTTTGTGAGCAAGTGGAATGAAAAACGTATCATATAGTGGAGTGAGAATGAATAAAAATACTAAAGGAATTATGGGTAGAGAGGTTGTTGGGATCTCAAAATTATTTCTCATACTTCAATCCATGGTTACATCTTGAGCCACACCAAATGTATAATTCAAATATTTATGTTATCGTCCATATATGGACATTAAAAGTAGATTGTATATTTTTTATGAGAGTTGCCTTGTTTTGCATTTCTAGGAAGGATATTATTTACAATTATCAAAAGTTAATTTTAGGTAGATAGATATTTTTAAGAAAATGAGAAAAAAAATTATGTCATCATTTTTCTAATATATATTTTTTTTCCCCTAATCTATATTTTAAGACGATTTTGACTTTTTTCTTTCTTTATAATATTAAAATAATGTTGATTGTAATATATAAACCTTACTAAACCATCTTAACATTTTTCATTAAAATTAAAATTATAAAATTAATAGCTGATTTTTATAAGATGGTAAAAATTTTATAGATGAAAATGGGCATGCGTAGGATCTTCATGGAAAAAAATAGGCCCTTAAATGGCAAAAAAATTAGAAAAATTAGAGTTAGGAAACTTGACATAAAAATTTGAATAAGTTATCTATATTATTTAAAAAATATGTAAGAATAGAATTTGTAGAAAATTGAATGTAGTTTCTAAACTACTAGGTTTATTTAAAAAAAAAAATATTTGGTGAAAATTGAAATTTAAATGTAGTAGTACTTAAATTTCAAGGAAAAAATAAGTAGGTGTCTGTCTGACCACCCTAACCACAATAAAATGATAATATTTTTTTATAAGATTTTATATATAAGTAGAGGACTCATGTCCCAATGTGATGCATATTTTTTTGTAATTTTTTTCCAAGTAAATAATTAATTATGATTTTTTATTACAAATTTAAAAAATATAAAACTCATATGTCGACCACCTTAACTTGGTCAAAACTTCATGTGAAATTTTTTTTTTTAATCCTATAGTATGAAAAGCATAGAATGCGACACATGTTTCAATTCAAAAAATGTGATACCATTTTAAAGCTATAGATGTTTTTCAATCAACCTATCAATCAAGACTTTAGTCATAATTTAAATAGAAAATGAATAATAATTATTTATTAGATTCAAAGTAAAGCATATTTATATTGGTGGAAAGCTGAATCTCCTTAAAAACCCTTTTCATTTTATCAATTTTTGGTAAAAAAAAAGTTGTCAGACACATACCCATCATATCACCACTTTTTGGCCCATCATGATCCTGCACATACCCAAATATTATAAAAAATTATAAAATCATAATTTTTTTTATTATAAACATTAAAGTGTTTTAAACTAATTGAGAGTTAATTTAATTATGCAAAAAAAAAATTATTAATTTTTGAATCTCTTTACTCTTTCTTTGCACATTAATGTTGAACCATAGATTTTTGGCACTCTAGGTATTTCTAGCACTTTTAGGGCTTTTCACCTAAAAGGAGAAAGAAAGGGCCAAAGAATCTAACAAGTTCACTCAAATATGCAATGATGGATAATGTTATGCCTAAATGAACTAAAATAAATGCAATTGAATGATTGAAACTAATCTAAATGAATGCAAAACTAATATTTAAGCTATGTTTGAAAACATAGTGTGATATAAAAACAATGAAGAAATTAAAGAAAATATGTAGAACAAAAGGTATAGGGATGAAACTAAGTGCACCTGGATGTAAATTGCTAATGTTAGGATGTCTAGAGTGTTGAATGACTTTACTAAAATTTCACAGTAGGACTCATTTGTCCAGGGTGGCAAATCAATCCTCCTACTGGTGAAAAAGGTGTCAAGAACTGATTTCTAATAGTCGAGATCTAGACTATGACAAAATATAGAATTCAGAATTTAAGTGGAACTCATTTTCTAAGGGTGGCAAATCAGTACTCCTTGAGATTTTTGGAAATTCAGGAGACAACTCTACAACACTGGATCTAGAAATGTGTGATTGTCAGGTTGTCGAAGTCAGTTCTACAAGAAACAAACATAAAACACTCAACAAGCTTAAAATAGTAATGAGTTTACTTAAAGAACCTAATTGAATTGGTTTCCACTTTTCAACACCTTTAAACTTGTCAAATCTGTAAAACAAAGGCTGCAAATACACATGCAAAAGGGGAAAAATGTTGGAGGGCTAGCAAATAGGGGTTTGCCTTGGTCAAACCCGACTTTGGTAATCAAACACAATACAAATAAATGAAATTCAAAGGAAATGATAAATGAACAACATAAAAGTGTTACAAACTTACCAAGATCCTTGATAATGCAAGTCTAAAGTAATGTCAATGGCTGCTTCAAAGTGCTTCAATACTTGCTTAATGATGTTGTAAGATGCTTGATTGAATGCTTGCATGCTTGGATGAATGAAATATGATTGTAGGAGATGTAAAATGAGGTGAAAATAACTTATTTATATCAATATTTTGTCTTAGTAACTGTTCACACATCATCATAGGCTGACATCTAGCATATTTCTGAATAAATCCCAAAAGAAATTTATAATATTTTGAATTTTGGAGCCAAGGGGGACTCTTTCACCACCCATGGCGAATGGGTCCCACCTAGGACTTGAATCTAGGTGTAAAAAAATAAATGTTATTTAATGTTGTGTGTTGAGAGTATATTCAAGAATACACTTAAATAAAGCTTATGGGTGTACATATAAAGAGGTCAAATAAGACATGAGAAAGATAAATAAGGGGAATATGCCAAGAAAAGTGTGAATCTTTATTACAAGGCTTTACAACACTTGAAAATAGGACTTTTTCATGTGTAAAAAGATGATTTTTAGGTAAATTATATTAAATTGAGTCTATAATAATGTGGAAATGTCTTACAACACTTCACAACACATTCACAAGACTTGAATATTGAAATTTTAATACTTAAATAAGCATGTTCAAGCCATGTTGCAACATAAAATCAAGGAAAAATATGTAAAACATAATGAAACAAGACCTAAAATGCCATGAAAATGACAAGGGGCCATTTTTATATGGCACATCTAGCCCCCACTTTACTGAGAGGAAGAACTTGCTTTAGACTCACACTAAAGTAGCTATGAACATTAAGAGAAGGGTTCAAATGTACTTATGTTTGTAAGATGGAATAAAAAAAATCAAAAGGGATGATGAAGCCCCCATGATGAATATCCCATGGAAAACTAAGCATAAGAATAAAGGAACATGCAAGTGTTGAGAATTATACGAAGCTTCGATCATCAATCCAACTAGTTGTGAATCAGATCTAGGCAAAAAGAGAATGTGTACTTACTTTGGGCCCATAGAACTTCTGGTTGTCCGTGGGGTGAGAAGGGATAAAAACAAGAGATACATATGCTAGTTGGTATGCACTCATAGACACAAAAGTGGCTATAGGGAAAGTCATGCCACTAGTTGGGATTCCCACTCAACCATGCCAAAGTTATATCTCCTGATAACTTTAGCAAGGCACCACAAAGCAAAAGAAAATGTAAATGTCAATTCAAGCTTCATGAGAAACGCAAAAATCTATATGCTTAGAAATCATGAACAAAATAGGATGGCACCATAGGCATGCAAGTTGTGTTATGCAAGGTGGTCAAATAAGAATGCAAAATGTAAAATGCAAAAATGTAATGAGAAATATTGTTCAAAGGAGTCTTGTTTAGTTTATGTAAGGTCAATCACTTAGGGAACATTGTGTCCAAAGTCTCTAAGATAGGACCAATCAAAGAATAGAAAATTCACAACTTAGGGGATGCAGTGCATCACATCAACCACCAAGAGGAATGTAATATGCTAAGAAATATCACACTTATGAAGGACATTACAACCAATGTCATCCACAAAGTAATGAATGTGCCATATAAACGACAAGGCTACACTAGGAACAAAGAATGAAAATGAATTATGGTATTGTATGCCCCTCACTTTAAAGGAATTGCTACACATCGTTCGTGAGCAATTGATTTAAAGGAGAAGAAGAAAGAGAATGCAAAAGAAAAAAGACATGAGAGCCAACTAGGAAATCCCTATGCCAAGTCATATGTTTCAAAGTTAGGCTACGTCATGTGAAGGAAAATGAAAAGAAAATAATTAAAAAGGAGTTTTCCCCTGAAAAGAAAGCACACCAAACATATAAGGGATCAATGAATTAGGGGTCAGTATGTTTGTTGTTGTAATATTTTTATAAAAGAGCACAAAACTATCATGATTCCCTGAATACATAGAATGAGAAGAATGTCACAAAAGAAAAAGAAAAATTCATTTTGAGTCAACATGGAAGAGACATTGTAGTCTCAACACCTTGCATCATCCCCAAAAGGAAAACACAAGTGAGGAAAACAAAAGAAATTAAAAAGCTTTTGGGTCAACATGTAGGAGACATTTCGGTCTTAATGCCTTGCATCATCCCCAAAAGGAAAACACAAGAAAAGAAAAAGAAAAAGAAAAGGAGACCTTATGGGTCAACATGGAAGATACTTAGGGCGTCTCTATACTTTGCGTCATCCCTAAAGGGAAAACACAAAACAAAAAGAAAAAGACAAGAAAATTGAAAAGTAATGTATGACATATAGAATAATAGAGATACAAATAGAAGAAGTGTACAAAGAGAGAGAACATCAAACACACTATATGGGGGAACAAGATACACACGTAAAAAATAAAAATACAAGTAATGCAAATGTAAGTCAACCATTAACTAAGTTATTGGTTTCTCAATCTTAAATGGCTAAGCAGAAAAGGAATAACATAGTTAAGAGAAAAAGGCAAGTGCATTATGAGGAAAAAGGCTAACAATGTCTTGTATGCACAAGAGAAAAAAAAGCATGAGCCTAAGGGTGAAGATGGAAATGATCATGCAATAGTGAGAATGAAAAGATTCTACAACTATGACATGAGAGGGAAATGGTGTTTAAAGGGATGAGAGGAAAACAATCAATATTAGTGAAGTGATACTTTTGTAGTATCTCATTCAATGTCTAACATGCTTCCATTCGATGTCCAAGAATACAATGATATTTGCAATAAAGAACATTGGAATCAGGAGCGTGAATAACCAACCTATTGGAAGGTGGTAAGAGCATAAGACCTTTGTTTTAAAGTAACTACAGTCTTCGTTCACATTCAAAGGGAGGATGTGTGGGAAACTTTATCTTTTTCAATTTGTAAGGTAATTTTTTCTTGCTAGATTCTCCTTGTTCATGAATAGAGGGAGGATGAAGAGCCCTAGGGTTCCTAACATCCTTAGCATTAAAAGGAGAAAATGGTTGTTCATGTGGGAGAAGTATGTTCAAGTTAGGAGGAGCATTCAAGATCATTGTACTAGAATCTCAAGGTCTCGAGGTTGTAAAGGATGTCTATCAGGATGAGAAGGATCTTGATATCCTAATCCTATTGTGTTTGCATCTATTGGGTTTTGATCAAGAAGTTGATGAATGTTATGCTCATTGTTTGTGTCACAACCTTGTTTACTTAAAATAGTAAAGACTTTACCATATGTTTCTTCAAGGTTGATTGGAGTGTTGGTAACTTGATGGTTGTGTTTGGGGAAAGGAACTAAGTTCACTTGAGGGAGGAATCCTAGATCTATCAGTGGTTTCAGGATGTAAGTATGCAAAATGATTAGGAGGTGTAAAAGGAAGAAGGTCTTGTGATTTCATTAAAGGATAAAAGTCTGCATTATTTTCTAAGTTGTTAAGGAAATTATTGTAGAACTTAGTTATGCTAACATCATCTTCTCCAATGATGTCTACATCACGAGGAGGACAACCATTAGGAGTTGAGAGAGCATGTGGAAGTTCAATGTCATTAGGGTCACAGCCAAAGGTGCAATTGGACATGTCTACCAAGGATTTTAATGAATTCCAAAACTTATTGAAATAAACTGCCATGATGAAACTAAATGAAAATGAAATAAATGAATGAAAAAAAAGATTCTAGAAATGAAAATAGAATGCAGGAACAAGAAATTAAAATACAGAAAAATGATAGAAAATGCTGAAAGTGATGTCTAAAAAAAGTACAAAGGGATTGATTCACCCTGGGTTGGAGAATGAGTCCTAGTATGAAAAAGTTTATGATTTTTAGAGTTTTTAAATGATTTTAATGCAAAACAGAATGCCACTAAAGATGCAGAATGCAATTTTTTTAGTTTTTCAACTATATGTAATGCAAAAAAGAAATCTAAACTAGCTTTTACTAATGCAAGATAAAAATACCTAGAATGCAAAAACAAAACAATGTCCTAATGGTATGTTAATGTAAAATGTACTCTAAGATGCAATATGCAAATGAAATTAGAAAATTCAAAGTTCTCAAGAGTTAGGTTCACCAAAATGAACCGTACATTTTTGGCACTCTAGGTATTTCTAGCACTTTTAGGGTTTTTCACCTAAAAGGAGAAAGAAAGGGCCAAGAATCTAACAAGTTCACTCAAATATGCAATGATGGATGATTTTATGCCTAAATGAACTAAACTAAATTCATTTGAATGATTGAAACTAATCTAAATGAATTCAAAACTAATATTTAAGCTATGTTTGAAAACATAATGTGATATGCAAACAATGAAGAAATTAAAGAAAATATGCATAACAAAAGGTACAAGGATGAATGTGAGTGTACTTGGATGTAAATTACTGATGTCAAGATGTCTAGAATGTTGAATGACTTTATTGAAATTTCACAGTGGGACTCATTCACCTAGGGTGGTGAATCAGTCCTCCTACTAGTGAAAAAGGTGTCGGAATGATTTCTGATAGTCGGGATCCAAAATCTAACAAAATATAGATTTTTAGACTTCAAGTGGGACTCATTCACCAAGGGTGGTGAATAATTCCTCCTTGAAATTTTTGGAAAATTAGGAGACAACTCTACAACACCAGATCTAGAAATGTCTGATTGTCGAGGTTGTCGAAGTCAGTTCTGCAGGAAACAGACAAAAAACACTCAACAAGCTTAAAATAGTAATGAGTTGAATTGAAGAAACTAATTGACTTGATTTCCACTTTTCAACACCTTTAAACCTGTCAAATATACAAAACAAAGGTTGTAAATACACATGCAAAAGGGGAAAAATGTTGGAGGGTTAGCAAATAGGGGTTTGCCTTGGTCAAACCCCACTTTGGTAATCAAACACAATAGAAATAAATGAAATGAAAAGGAAATGATAAATGAACAACATAAAAGTGTTACAAACATACCAAGATCCTTGATAATGCAAGTTGAAGTAATTTCAATGGCTACTTCAAAAGTGCTTCAATAGTTACTTGATGATGTTGTAAGATGCTTGATTGAATGCTTGAATGCTTGGATGAATGAAATATGATTGTAGGAGATGTAAAATGAGGTGAAACTAACTTATTTATATCAATCTTGTGTCTTAGTAACTATTCATACATCATCACAGACTGACATCTAGCATATTTCTGAATAAATCCCAAAAGAAATTTACAATATTTTGAATTTTGGAGCCAAGGGGGACTCATTCACCACCCATGGTGAATGGGTCCCACCTAGGACTTGAATCTAGGTGTAAAAAATTAAATGTTATTTAATGTTGTGTGTCAGGAGTATATTCAAGAATACACTTAAATAAAGCTTATGAGTGTATAAAGAGGTCAAATAAGACATGAGAAAGAGATAAATAAGGGGAATATGCCTAGAAAAGTGTGAATCTCTATTACAAGACTTTATAACACTTGAAAATAGGACTTGTTGATGTGTAAAAAGATGATTTTTAGGTAAATTATATTAAATAGAGTCTAGAATAATGTGGAAATGTCTTACAACACTTTACAACACATTCACAAGACTTGAATATTTAAATTTTAATACTTAAATAAGCATGTTCAAGCCATGTTGCAACATAAAATCAAGGAAAAATATGTAAAACATAATGAAACAAAACCTAAAAGACCATGAAAATTATAAGGGGCCGGGTATGTGCAGGATCATCATGGAAAAAATAGGCCCTTAAGTGGCAAAAAATTTAGAAAAATCAGTGTTAGGCAACTTGACGTAAAAATTTGAATAAGTTATCTATATTATTTCAAAAATATGTAAGAATACAATCTATAGAAAATTGAATTTACTTTCTAAACTACTAGGTTTATTTAAAAATAAATAAAATCTATTTGGTGAAAATTTGAAATTTCAATGCAGTAGTACTTAAATTTCAAGGAAAAAATAAGAAGTAGGTGTCTGTCTGACCACCCTAACCATAATAAAATGATAATATTTTTTTATAATATTTTATATATAAGTAGAGGACTCATGTCTGGATGTGATGCATATTTTTTGTAATTTTTTCTAAGTAAATAATTAATTATGAATTTTTATTACAAATTTTAAAAATATAAAACTCATATGTCGACCACCTTAACTTGGTCAAAACTTTATTAAATTTATTTTTTATTTTTTTAATCCTATAGTATGTGAAGCATAGAATATGACACATATTTCAGATTCAAAAAATGTGATACCGTTTGAAAGTTATAGATGTTTTTCAATCAGCCTATCGATGAGGACTTTAGTCATAATTCTAATAGAAATCAAATAATAATTATTTATTAAATTCAAATTA
The DNA here is from genome assembly GCA_007258455.2 of Sequoia sempervirens. Lineage (NCBI taxonomy): Eukaryota > Viridiplantae > Streptophyta > Pinopsida > Cupressales > Cupressaceae > Sequoia > Sequoia sempervirens. The sequence goes on from VDFB02000017.1 coordinate 208,867,089, forward strand.
AAGCATAATTTATATTGGTCGAAATATGAGAATATCCTCTAAAAACCCTTTTCGTTTTATCAATTTTGGGTAAAAAAAAAGTTGTCAACCACATACCCTACAAATACCCATAATATTGCCACTTTTTGGCCCATCATGATCTGCACATACCCGGCCATTTAACTATGACACAAATGTATAGTCATGAGATATATTTTAATTTTAAAATCAAATAAAATGTATAGAAAATAATTAAAATTATATTTTTATATTAATATGTTATGTGAAAATTTAGTTGATTAAATTAGTCACCAAATTTATAAAAGGTCTTCACCTTTTAATTTCTACAACCAAATTTTTCTTGAGAATGCAACTATGGTTACCCAACATATTCAAAAGAACAAAAAACATACAGAAAAACATGCATATCTAATGGTTGCTAATTGGAGCACATAGATTACTTGCTCATTGTATTAATCTTATAGAAAAATATATAGTGGATTTATAACTCTTGTGCATAACTATTAGTTGAAAATTTTATTCTAGATGTTGAGATGAGTAGTGGTAGATGGTTATAGGAAACTAAGCCAATAATAATCTCTATAGATAATTCAACAATTAATTTATTCTAACATCCCCTCAAAAATTATCCATAATGACATAGTGTGGCGGTTATATCATGGTGTTATGATTCCTACCACCAAGGTTAAAACTCCTAGTGGGGTATTATTGTTAAGTACTCATGTTCAAGATAAGGTTCCCTTTTTGTGGCCTCACTAGTTTATAGCTCTAGTCATAAATCTTTACCTCCAATTAAAAACATCTTTGCTATAAATTAATTGTACTAATTAGTTTTAAATATCCCACTATGATGTAAGAAAAGGGGATATAGAATCTAAACCACATTTTCTCCTCTATCATATTAGGAAGGAACCAAAAATGATCACAAACACCCACTTGGCTACTAACCTTGAAATGAAAGAGAAAGAATGTTGAATCAAGTTTTTGGTTCTTTCTTGTAGGGGGTTTGATGTAGATTAATTGATTAATGATTAATTTAATTTGATAATGCAAACATGTTCCTAGGTCAACTATGAAGCTACAATAAACTAATGAGGTTATAAAAAAGTGCAAAATAGAAATTGAGAAATGAAGTATAGAGTAGCAGAGTATAGATACAGAGGAACCTAGCATATGAATTTGAGCTTGAATTGGCTAGACAAGGTCGTTGGTGACCTAGAATTGGAAATGTAGATCTTAGAAATCACAAACCAAATCTTGGATGGTCAAATTCTTTGGGTTCTTCCTTTTTGTAATCAACTTCAAAACTTCATATGTTAATCATTAATTCCACTTTCCCTAATTTGTTTAAGTATAAGGATTGAATTCTATATCATGCAATTAGGTCTTCAATCCTTTTCAAAATCCACTCCAAATCTATCATATGCACACAATGAATAGGGGAAAGGGTTGTGCCATATAGGGTCTTACCTAAGTCAAACCCTAGTTTGATATTTCTACCTTTTCAACAACTATGATGAGATAAAATATTGCTTGTACCCTTGATTGGGTAGAAGAAAATGAATAAAAGAATGATAAGTTGTCAAGTACTACAACTTACCACTTAGATCTACTTTCCTTGATGGAATAAATTCGTCTTAATCATCTCATCCAAGGATAATTGGTTGCTTGATTGAATACCCTAGAAGTGTTAGTACTCAGAAAAAATGAACATAAAACATGAATAAACTCACATAACTTGGCTTGATGCATTTCTCAAGAAGATCTTGACTGATAATAAGTATCATAAAATCTACTAATTCTACTCTTGACTACTTTTTTGTATGCTCAATTTTGATTTCAAATTGTTAGGATTGCATTAGGATTTAAAATGGTGAAAAATACTTGTATTTATATGCATTTGTTATTTCCCATAAAATTAATTATCAAAAGTTGAAATATGAAATTAGACTTTTAAATATTAAAATGTCAATAATAATATATTTAGATTGTGGCCAAAATAGGCTAGTCAAGGGAAGTTACACCCTAGACTAGACCTATTTTGGGTCTTTTGGTGTCATGAAATAAATATTAAATAGTAATTCCCAATTTAATATTGATTTTCTAAAGTTGATAGTAAAAAAAATGATTTAGGAGCACACTTGGGCATATGCACATAAAGGATAGCTAGAAACCTAGTGTGAAATTATCAAGGGTGACAATTTACATTGCTACAACCACATAATTTATGAAAGATAGGTCCAAGAAAAAGCCTTATTAAGAACCCACTTATAATCACATATTCTCTAATATAGCGGTAGACATGGTGATATAATGGAAATGTTTCATGTTTTGTTTAAAAAAATTATGTTTTATGTTAAGAAATTTATATTTATTCATAAATTATAGAATTAATTATTTCTAAACCTATTTGGAGTATAATACAAAATGTGTTTTCCTATTTATTTCTCCTTTGGGGTTACATGTCTAGATAATTAAATAGACTCTATTTTTCATAAATATTATTCTTTATGATGAATCAGGACCTAAATGCAACCAAATATTTTGAAGCTAGGAAGAAAGGAATGGTTTCCACAAACCTTAGGCTGATATGATCAACTCTTGAATGGATAGATCTAATTCTAGAAGACCAAATAAATGCAACATCAATTATCCCTAGATTCTTTGAAATCAAGTATGAGGAGACTTAAGTCAACTTCATGTCTTTCTCAATTACAAATGCAACTATTAGATAAATTTCAATCCATTTACCTAAGAATGTCTTGCTATATGTATTGTTCTTTGTTAATTTTTAGGGGATCCACCTTTTAAGAATAAAATAACTAATATTCTAAAAATTCAAATCAATTTAGAGCACTTCAATTAAGGTATGCCAATATCACCTTGAAGATGTTAAGAAGTCTTTAGTGTAGAACTAGAGCTCATCTCTAATAGAAGAAAAAGTGGACTATTAATTTGATCTCTAAGTCAAAATTCCTTCCATTTTATATGGTTGAATGGTAAAGTTTCACTTTAACATTTTTAGAATGAATTAAGAAAGCACCCATGTCCAAAAGGACCATGAAGGTAAAAATTAAATTAAAATAGTTTAAATTGCATATGGAAGGATAAATTTTTTGAATAATTTTCCATTATGTAGAGATTCATATGGGTGGATGAAAACATATGGGGGGCCAAAAAGTGGCCACCACACTTTTTGGCCCCATAAAATCCATAATGAGCGCATTATAATGTGCTCCCATTCTTTCTTATTAAAGCAATAAAAAACAACAAACTTATTTCATTCCTCATTTTCTATTGTTGAAAACTTTTTCTATGGCTTGCAAACCCTGCATAGTGCTCTCGTGTTCTAGAAATCCCTCAACCTCGCCAAATATTTGTCGATTCTCCACAAAAATGTCATCAATTCAAGATGTCAAGTAGGTCAAAGGAGTAAGTTCTTTCATTTTTTGGGTGTAAATTTTGTATAAATTAGGTAGATTGGATTTATGTCTTTTGATGAAAATTTATTTCATTTTCAGGAATTGTGAATGCACCTCAAAATCTTAAAAATATTTAAATTTCTAATTCACATTATGATGAAATCCCTCATAAAGAATAACCTCAATAAAAACCTCCTAGAATTCATCATCATGTGCCAAGAACATAAGAAAATATATTGAGGAAAATTGAAAATAACAAAAAACAAATTGAGGAGTTAATTGCAAGGTTGAGAGATCCTACAGGAACAAACTCACATAGGAGCTCCCTTGCTCAATCATTCAAATCCATAATATCTCATGTCGATTCAATTAGCAAGAAAATAAATAGTTGGTCCAATAAGAGACAAGAGCTAAGACAATTTTATGTAGATAAATTATCATATAAACAAGTTAAATAAGATTTTTTTTAAAAATTTACTTTTGTACGCTATTCACAAACCCAAGAATAAATTGACCCTTACATGGTACACACAAGAGGTTTTGTATCCATTGGTGCAACCAACAAGGGATAAATAATTTTTTTTGGGATAGGTGGTGGATGGTTTTTGAACATCCTCCATGTAACAACAATGAGGTACCACAATATTTTTTGAGAAAACTCTATTGTGAGTTTATCCTCAATAAAATCCAAAACTATTTTGACATGCAGGAGTTCTAGGGTAGAGGTGGGGGCTCTACAAAGGATAGAGTGAGGGCACATCTTGAACCACAATGGCCAATGAGACCACTCACTATACAATACTATGAGTACATGAATATCTCTTCTATTGTGAAGGAGAGTCTTGAGGTGGATACTTTACAAACAATTAGCTCTCTCACTCAGAGCCTCATACAACATGATAGGACTCTAGCATAGGGTACCACCTCATTTATGTTGGGCTTGTGGAGCTTGTGGATCAATCTATGTTTATGATCCTAAGGATAATTAGGATGCATGTTTATAGGATACATCTATAGTTAATCAGATGATGATGAGAAATGTTCTCCTATGTGATATATTTGGCTTTAATAGTTAGGTAAATGGAAGTAAGTTCATTTAATTTTGATGCAACAACATCTAGGGTGTAAGAGAATATATTTTTTTGTTTCTTTTCAATAAGGGTTGAATTTGGTAGGGTTACTATTTTTAGTAAGTTTTCATTTATGCACAATTGAATACAAAATATTACATAGACCTCTAAAATGGTGAATTGTTCAAGCCAATGGTGAAGAAATCACTTCAATATCTTGTCATTTGTGAGATATTAAAATTTCAATTTCCAAAAATCTTGTCATAATATTTGAAGTCAAATTTGAGGCCCTTAGAGGCTTTGGATGGGTTCAAAAATTGGTGGAAAACTAATGTAGTTTATCTTTAAATAATACTTTGTGGCCAAATGCCTTCTCGAGAGTTTTCTCAAAAGTATTATAATTAAAAATATATTTGGTCATATTGAAAGATATGACCCTGCAATGTTGCACTACCAAATTGAATGAAAATTTGAAATATCTACTTGTGGGGGTTACACTTTCTAAGAGGTTCGAGGGTGGTTACACATTCCAAATAAAGGATGCAAATGGGGTTATAGAGAGGGAGGTGAATCAGATTAGATTATGGCTCTGATTTGTAGATTTGTAGATTTATGTAATAAAAAATCCCAAGTGATGTCAAATTATAATGTTGTAATTTCTTTTTGATGTCAATCATTATAGAAAATATTTGCTTCCTTATTGAATTTTGGTTGTGCAATTCTCTATTGTAGTTGTGAGTTTTAGATAGTAAGGGGAGTACCCTTCATCAAGTGGTATCAGAGTAGGAGTTCTCGAATATGTAGATAGATCATCCAAACATGAGGCAATTACACCAAGACTTGTGGTTGTGGGTATATGTGAAAATATGACTCCATAAAGAAACTGAGGTGGGAGAAATATTAGAGTAACAAAAGAGGGTTTTAGAGCCCTCTAGACACAACTTCAAGCACTACAAGAGGAGTTTTTTAGAGGAGCTCATGCCAGAAGAAGATATGAAATTTAAGATGAGTGTAAAAATGAAGAGCCATTCAAAAAAGAAGCACAGGATGTAATGGATCTTGGAGAATTCAAACTTATTAGAGCCATTTCCAAGATTGGAAAGAGGCCAAAGACAAAAGTTTCTATATTTTTTGTAAACTTGAGTCCTGAGGAGTTGCTCAATTGGGTCAATGGCATGGAAGAGTATTTTGAGTATAAGGAAATAGAAGATTCAGAGAGGGTCAAATCTGCAAAGGCCATGCTAGCATATGGTGCAAAGAAGTCCAGCTGGAGAGAAACCAAAGAGGTAAAGAGAAGACAACTAGATAGGATCAGATGGTGGAGAAACTAAAGAGGCAATTAATTCCTATAGATTATGAATTGGATTTTATGAAGAAGATGCAAGGATTGAAGCAAGCAAGGAGATCTATCAAAGAGTACACAAAATAATTATACAAGGTCTTGATTAGAACATGCCATTTTGAGGCTAAGAAGGAGGTTACCCATTACATTAATGGGTTGAAACCAATAATTTGAGAGGAGGTGAGGATGATCACGATAGAAGATACATATCTTTTCCCCTAAAGTTGTAAGAAAAGATAAACAAAAGGTTTGAGAGAAACTAAAGAGGTTGAGATGCAAAGACTAGTAGAAAGACTTATGGGAGTTGAAGTGGAGATCAAAAGAAGAGAAAAGGATATAATAGCAACAAATAGTAGAAAGGAGATAACACCTACGATCCATGAGATCTGAACAATGGAGATCAAAGAGGAAGATGGCGTGAGGAAGAGGACTGTGAAGAGGAGGCTACCATGAAACCTATTTCTAGTGTGGCGAAGAAGGGCATATATCCTTCGAGTGTCCCCAATATCAAGGGAAGATGAGTAGAAGACCTAAAGGAAATACACAAGTTGTGTATTTAGATGAAGATGTTGAGTCTTTGAATTCTAAAGAAGCTAAAATAGGAGAGGCCCTTGTTGCAGGAGGGCCTTGTTGAATGGGGAGAAGGAACCAAACAAAATAAATAACATTTTCCACACTCAATGTAAGTGTGAAGGTAAATTTTTTAATGTTATCATTGATGGAGGTAGCACTGATAATATTTTTTCAAAGGAAATGGTTACTAATTTGTAGTTGGAGAGGAGAATGCATCAAAATCCATACCGGATTGCATGGTTGTAGAAGGACCATAAAGATTTAGTCAATGAGAAATGATAGGTAAAGTTTAAGATTGGTGACTGTTAAGATGAGTTTTTTCATGATATTATATTCCTACATGGATGTTTATCATGTCATGTTTTTAGGAAAACCATGGAAGTTTGATTGGAAAGGAGTGCATGATGTAAATTCCAACACCTGTTCCTTGGAAAAGGATATAAGTTGAAACCCTTGAAGGAGGTAGAAGAAAAGGTGTGCATTAATGCAAGGATTTGTTTCGTTGATGGAAGAAAGTTCGTAGAATGTATGAGACATAGGCATATGTGTTTCACATTGATCCCTAAAGTTGATAAAGAAGATATTAATGAGGTACATGTATAGAGTTTTTTAGATTTGTTGAATGAGTTTCAAGATATTATTTTTGATAATTTACTTGAATGTTTCCCTCCATTAAGGAAGATTAGCCACCAGATGAACCTAACTCCTAGAGCTAGTTTGTAGAATAATGCAGCTCATTGTATGAATCTAGTAGAGAGTAAAGATTTGAATAGATAGGTACAAGAGTTTTTGAGAAAAGGTTTAATTAGAGAGAGTTTGAGTCCATGTGTAGTAACTACAATACTAGCACTAAAGAAGGATGGGGAATGGAAGATATGTATAGATTCCAGAGCCATCAACAAGAACACCATCAAGTGTACATTTCTCTTTGTAAGGATGGATGAAATCATGGATTGTTTGAGTGGAGATAAGTACTTCACAAAGATAGATCTAAAGAGTGGTTATCACTAGATCTAGATTAGAGTAGAATATGAATGGAAGATAGCCTTCAAGACCAAAAAGGGATTGTACGAGTAGTTAGTTATGCCTTTTGGGATAACTAATGCACCAAGCACATTCATACAACTCATGGGCAAGGTATTGAAAGAGTTTTTTAGTAAATTTTTCATTGTTTATTTAGATGACATTTTAAGTTTTAGCAAGACATTGGAGGACATTTGATACATATTAAAAAAAAATTAGAAGCTATGAGAGAAGTTGTTGATCAATTTGAAGTTTAGTTTTGTGAAGTGAGAGTTAATGTACTTGGTATTTTTTTGTCTCAATAGAGGGTCTTAAGATGGATCTATATAAGGTGAAAGCTATTGTTGAATGGCCTCGACCAAGGAGTGCTACAGAGGCTAGATCTTTTCATGGTTTGGCAAGTTTTTTATAGAAAGTTTATCAAAGGTTTTAGTAGTATTTGTGTTGCACCTAACTAAAACAATGAGAGGGGATAGAAAAGAGTTTAAGTGAACTATAGGAGCAACAAATAGTTCTGATATATTGAAGAATAAGTTACAAAGCAACCTATTTTGGAACTTATAGATTTCAACAAGGTATTTCAGGTGGATTGTGATGCTAGTGGCAATGCATTGGAGTTATTTTGAGTCAAGAAGGTAAGTTACCCATTTCTTATTTTAGTGATAAGTTGAATGATTTAAAGAAGAAGTATTTTATTAATGATCAAGAGTTTTATGCTATAGTTCAGGCTTTGAAGAAATGGATAAACTATTTATTTCCAAAAGAGTTTGTTTTATTTACTTATCATCAAGCTTTACAATATTTGAATAGTCAAAGGAAGTTAAATCAAAGAAATCTAAAATGGGTTAAATTTTTAAAAAGATACATTTATTTTGAAGTAAAGGAGATGAAGATCTAAAAAAATTATACATTCCTTAAGTAGGAGGAAAAATTTGTGAACAAAAATGTAGATTGAAGTTGTTGTGTTCAATGAAATCAAGAGCTTGTATCCTGAAGATCCTAATTTTGTATAAGCTTGGAGATTTCATGGATCCTATCACTTTGGATAAGGAGAGATGGTTGGATTTTACAATCCAAGATGGTATGTTATTTCGAGGGAATCTATTGTAAATTCCAAGGAGTTCCATGAGAGCGAACATGATCAAGGAGAAACATATTTGATGATAAGCTAGACAATTTGGTCAAGATAAGACCATTGCTATTGTTGGTCAGAGTTACTATTGGAAAAAGTTATAGCAAGATGTGAAGAATTTTGTGTAGAGTTTCAGAGTATGTCAGGTGGAAAAAGGAACACGTTAGATTACTAGGTTGTATTAGCCATTACTTGTACTTAAGAGGCCATGGGAGGACATTAGTATGGATTTTGTTCTTGGTTTCTAGAGGACATAGAGAGGGCATGATTCCATATTTATGGTTGTGAATAGATTTTTGAAGAAGGCACATTCATTTTGTGTCATAAGACTAGTGATGTTGTTCATATTATAGAGTTATTTTTTAGAGAGGTGGTGAGACTACATGGTTTATTGAAGAGCGTATTTGAGATCAAGATACCAAGCTTGTTGGGTATTTTTGGAGGACAATGTGGAAGAAGTTGAAGACTATTCTAAAGTTTAGTTTTGTTGAAATGAATAAGATAATTGAGAGGGGTTGCACGAATTAATTATAGAAAATTAAACCTTCAAAATGCTCAATAGTACAATCAAATCCACAAGCATTCATTAAACCCTTATTCTATCAGAATGATTAAACATGAAATGCACATAACAAAAATTAAAATCACAACATAATACATAAGAAAACACTGGATTTATGTGGAAACCACAATGAGAGAAAAACCACAGTGAGGATTAACTCACAATATAAGTAATAGAAAAATCAGTACAAAATGACTCACTACCAGAATAGGACACATTGTCTAGAAAGGCACACAGCCAAGGCTCACTACCATAGAAAACAATAGGAGATAGGAGAAGAATGCTACACAGAGAAAACTTCTCAATGCAAAAAAGAATTCACCACAATTGGTCAGGGTATGAGCAAGATCATGATGGGGCAAAAAGTAGTGATATGATCCAAGTATGTGTAGAGTATGTGGCTGACAACTTTCTTTTAACCAAAATTGATGAAACAAAAATGGTTTTTAAGGGAGATTCTCAAATTTCCACCAATATAAATTATGCTTTACTTTGAATTTAATAAATAATTATTATTCATTTTCTATTTGAATTATGACTAAAGTTGATTGATAGGTTGATTGAAAACATCTATAGCTTTCAAATAGTATCACATTTTTTGAATCAAAACATGTGTCACATTCTATGCTTCACATACTATAGGATTTAAAAAAATAATTTCATGAAGTTTTGACCAAGTTAAGGTGGTTAGACATACATTTTTTATATTTTTAAAAGTTGTAATAAAAACTCATAATTAATTATTTACTTGGAAAAAAATTACAAAAAAATATGCATCACATTGGGACATGAGTCTTCTACTTATATCTAAAATTTAATAAAAAATATTATCATTTTATTGTGGTTAGGGTGGTCAAACAACACCTACTTATTTTTTCCCTGAAATTTAAGTGCTACTGCATTGAAATTTAAAATTTTCACCAAATAGATTTTTTTAAATAAACCTAGTAGTTTAGAAACTACATTCAATTTTCTATAGATTCTATTCTTACATATTTCTAAATAATATAGATAACTTATTCAAATTTTTATGTCAAGTTGCATACTCTGTTTTTAATTTTACCTTAAGGGCCTATTTTTCCATGATGATCTTGCACATACCCTCACACACTTTTCAGTCTCACATGAAAGATTTTGGATGCCTTCAAGAGCCCTAACATTAAAATTTTCACTACTTTGCTCAAATTTACATCACAAACATCACTCACATCAAACTCACATCTATCTTTCTTCTTACTCTTTCATCTTTCTTTCTCACTTCATCAACTAAAAATAAAACCATACATATTTATATCAAGCTCTACCATAGAAAACCTTCTTGAATGTTGGCCACTAGTCATTATACATACAAATTCAAACTAGGTCAGCACCTAAACATTCATGCAATAGATATGAACGAAAGGTGACCTACAAAAATCTTTAATTAGAACCCAAATAGATCCCAACAAACTTCAACACGGTTCCACAAGCCTCGCATGTAGTGTTGAACACAAGGTCATCAAACACCCGTACAAAACACCATAAACATTAAGTACACACTTCCTTAAATCAACCTAAAACTTCTTGTCAACATAATTCACTTGAATGCAATCCATAATAATCCTTGAACTACTTAAGATTCATCAAAAATTTCATCCAAGCTTGCATCATAAAAAAACTTCAACTCAGAACAACTATAACCCTTATTTGCATACTAACAAATGAAACTCACTCTCTACTACACCAAGTCATGTAAAAAATTGAATACAAAAAGATAAAATAATTATAAGAAACTTTCCAAATCCACACAACTTGAAGCCAAACAACGAACAAATGTAGAGAAAACACATTTCTCCTAGACCACAAAAAACATCACTAAACAATTAGTTCACATACTGGTGAAAATATCTCACACCATACAATGATCTAGAAACCCAAATTCTGAATATAGAAATCTCTAAAATCCTTGAATAACATGCAAGATCCACACAGGAATAGCATCAACATAGAAGAAATGTAGAGCAAAATACCAAAGCACACAATGAACACTTTCACAACACAGTCTACTATGTTTATCAAATTTTCTCAAAATCATTTGGAAACCAAGTACCAGAGACATCATCTACCCTCATTACTTCATTCCAACTCACCTTCAGATTATACAACAAAAAAAGATAGTTCCATGTACTCACAACACTTCCTCAAGATCTCAACTACACATGCACAACTTATTTTCCTCTTTTTTACAATTTTCTCAATATCCTTGATATCTTCATCCCATAGTTGACATCAATGACAACACCAGTTAGTAGACTTCCTATTGACATCAATGACAACAATTTCATACTTGCAAAAATCTCCCCCTTTATCATTAATGGCAACACAAGATGTGAAAATATACAAAATACCACACAACAACTATGAACATTCTCTCCATTTTTTCATATTAGATAGCCTACACAACATTCTTGAAACCTCTTCCCCTTACAGGACTTTCTCTCTCTGACAAAAAAATTCTCTAATTTTTCACATGATTCTCTCTCCCCCTTTGACATCAATGGAAAAGGATAAAATGTTTTGCATTATTCTCCCTCTTTAACATTGAACCAAAAATTACTTGCTCTAAATACTCCCCCTTAGGAGTACACCCAACTAAATTAGAAACTCAATGACAACACATGACAATACCTACTCCCCTAAGAGGTAGGAACCAACATCAGTCTATAAAATAGATAGATCCATAGATCCACTAGACTTATGCACCTCCATATGAAACTAGTTCAAGAAAGAAGAGGTAATAACCCCCAACTTCTCCCGTAGATACTCAAAAGTATCTTTAGGAAACTTTCCTTAGTAAATATATCAACAATTTGATCCTATTTAGGTACATACTCAAGTTTCACTTCATTCTCCATAACCTTCTTTTTCAAAAAGTGATACCTAATAGATATATTCTTTTTCCTTGAATGCATCACTGAATTCTTTGAAATGTTAATTGCACTTGTATTATCACAAAAAGATAGATATAGGTTCATCATATACAACTCTGATATCCTTCAATGTCCATCTCATCCATAATACTTGTGTACAACATGATTCTGCTACAATATACTCAACCTCTGTAGTGGATACGGAAACTAAATCTTGCTTCTTGCTCAATCACGCCACCAATCTACATTCTGAAAGAAAGAATGCACCATTGCTTGTACTTTTGCTACCATCAACAAAACCAACCCAATCTGCATCTGTATAAGCACTTAATGTGAAATCAATATCCTTAGGATACTACAAGCCATAATCCGGTGTGCCTCTTAAATTTCTAAATATCCTCTTCACTGTTGCAACATGCGTTTCTTTAGGATATTCTTGAAATTTGGCTACAATACAAACTACATGCATGATATCTGGTCTAGTAGCAGTTAGGTATAGTAGTCCACCAATCATAGATCTATACTTACTTTGATCAGCCTTAGGTGATTCATCATCTTTTCTCACTTTAAAACTAGTCACCATAGGAGTACATACTAGTTTGGAGTCATCCGTTCCAAACTTCATCGATGTCTCTTTGACATTCTCAAACTATGAAATAAAAATCCCATTATCCGTTTGATTGATTTGTAACCCAAGAAAGAAATTCATCTCCCCAAACATTGACATTTCAAACTCTTTTTGCATTTCCTCTGCAAAACTCTTACAGATAGCCTCATTTCCACCAAAGATAATATCATCCACATATACAACTATTATCAAGAAATTTTTTCTTTCTCAATTTTAAAGTAAAGATTACTATCTGCAGTGCCCTTATTGAATCCTTGATGTATCAAATACATGTCCAATCCTGCATACCAAGCTTTGGGAGCTTGCTTCAATCATATAGTTCCTAATTCAACTTACATACCATATCTAGTTGATCTGAGAATTGAAATCCTTCTGGTTGTTCCATGTAAACCTCTTCTTCCAATTCTCCATTCAGAAAAGAAAGCTTCACATTCATCTGATAAACCTTAAAATATTTATGTGTTGCAAATGGCAAAAAACATTTTGATAGCTTCCATCATAGCCATAGGAGAAAAAGTCTCCTCAAATTCTATACCTTCTACTTGTGAGTAACCTTTACACATAAGTCTTGCCTTGTTTCTTACTACTTCTCCATCCTCATTCAACATGTTCTTAAATTCCCATTTAGTTCCAATTATGTTTTTGTTTTTCTGTCTAGGGACCAATTTCCAAGTCTTATTTTTCTCTATCTATATATGTTATTCTTCCATTACCTTCATCCAATGCTCATCCTTACATGCTTCACTCACTAATTTAGGTTCAACTTTAGAAAGTAAACATAGATTTACCTCAACTTCAGTATCTTTTCTTCTCGTCAATGCACCTTTCCTCTTGTCTACAATGATATAATCTTTGTAATAATTTTTTTTTGCATATTTAGGTGTTTTGTGTATGTGCATGATCATGATGGGCCAAAAAGTGGTGATATGATGGGTATGTGTAGGGCATGTGGTTGATGATTTTTTTTCTACCCAAAATTGATGAAACGAAAAGGGTTTTTAAAGGAAATTCTTAGCTTTCCACCAATATAAATTATGCTTTACTTTGAATTTAATAAATAATTATTATTCATTTTCTATTTGAATTATGACTAAAGTCCTGATTGATAGGCTAATTGAAAAACATCTATCTAGCTTTCAAATGGTATCACATTTTTTGAATCTGAAACATGCATCACATTCTATGTTTTGCATACTATAGGATTAAAAATATATATAAATTTCATGAAGTTTTGACCAAGTTAAGGTGGTCAAACATACGAGTTTTATATTTTTTAAAAGTTGTAAAAAAAATCATAATTAATTATTTACTTGGAAAAATTACAAATAAAATATGTATCACATTGGGACATGAGTCCCTACTTATATATAAAATATTATTAAAAAATATTATCATTTTATTGTGGTTAGGATGGTTGACATACACCTTATTTTTTCCCAAATTAAATTACCACTACATTGAAATTTCAAATTTTCACCAAATAGATTTTTTTTAAAAAAACCTAGTAGTTTAGAAGCTGCATTCAATTTGCTATAGATTCTATTCTTACATATTTTTGAAATAATATAGATAGCTTATTCAATTTTTTATGTCAAGTTGCCTAACTCTGATTTTTTTGAATTTTTTGCCACTTAAGGGCCTATTTTTTCCATGATGATCTTGCACATACCCTTTTAAGGGTATTCTTTGGAGCTTCTTCCTATTCATTCTAGACTTCTTTTTATTCTAATTCTCTGCAATCAAGTTCATCTAACACATATCCATCTACAACAATAGAATTCTACAAGTTTTCATCAACTTTAACATTTATACTTTCAACTATCTTTCTTAGCCTTTTGTTGTAACATCTGTAAGTTTTACTTCTAATAGAATATAAAAGGAAGATACCTTCATCAAAACTTGCATCAAAATTTCCTAATTTTTCATCTCTTTTGATCTAACATTTGCTTCCAATCACTCTAAAGTACTTCATAGTATGAATCCTTCCATACCATAGCTCCTAAGGAGTCTTTGTGTTGTTAGCGTTAGCTTGAACTCTGTTAAGTATGTAAACAGTAGTATGAATAACTTCTCTCTAGTAGACTTCTTGTAAATTCTCCTCTTTCATCATTGTTCTTGCAGCTTCTTGAATAATTTTTTTTCCTTTAAACAAATCCATTCTATTGAGGAGTTCTAGGGGAAAACAAGTGCCTGTTTATTCTATGAACTTCACAAAACATGTTAAACACATTGGAGGTGAATTCACCACATCTATTAGACCTTAAATTTTTTATCTTCAAATCCATTTCATTCTCAACCATAGCTTTAAATGCCTTGAATTTATCTAATGCATCATATTTCTCTCTAAGAAAAATAACTCATGCAGTTCTAGAATAATCATCAATCAAAAGCATGAAGTACCTATCACCTTGTAGACTTCTCACCCTTGTAGGACCACAAAGATCTATATACACTAATTCCAGTAGTTTGGTAGTAGACTGTTCCTTTCCCTTAAAGCTACTCCTTGTTTGTTTTCTAAATTGGCAACTCTCACAAACAAGATTGATAGGTTTTGTGTTTCTAGGTAAATCTCTCACTACATGAAATTAACTATTTCTTTCCAAATTATCAAAGTTCATGTGACACATCCTTCTCTACCATAACCAACTATCATTAATCTAAGACATAAAGCAATGAGCATCAACACCCTTAAGCTGATAGATGTTTCTATCTGTTCTCTTATCAACAACAATCACAATTTTGAATCCTTTCTAGATCTCACATGCTTCATCCTTATACACAAGATTATACCATTTTCTACACATTTATTTGACACTCAATAGATTATTTCTTAAACCCTTAACATAGTAAACATTTTTAGTGTTATGTTTTCCATCAAAAATTATTAAACCCATTCCACAAATCTTAGCTCCTAAATCATCTCCAATTTTAACTAATCCTCCATCATACTTTTCAAGTTTAAAAAACTTAATTTTGTCTCCAGTCATGTTAGAGCATCCAATGTCAACAAACCAGTAATTCTTATCCTCTTTGACATGAAAGTTAGATACCAAAGTACCTTCAACCTTATCCTTCATTTCTAGAATGATTTTCTTCACACAACTTTCAGAGTTAGCAAAAGAAGATTCATCTTTAATAGCCAAAAACAAACATTTATTATCATCAAAATATCCATAATAAAATTCATCATTGGAGATTCCAACATCTTCTTTCACATAGTAATCTTTCTTAATCTTTTTTCTCTTTGCTCTCCTTATTCTTATTGTTTCTAGCTCTTTTTGGACATCTTGAAGCATAATGACCTATACCACCACAACTAAAACATTTGAAGGGTAATTTACCTTTATGCTTACCAGTTCCCTTTTCATCATTCTCACAAAGTTATCTTCCACAACATCAAGATCTTCTCCATCTAAACCTTCAACATTTTCTGATTTACCAGCCTTGAAAGTAGTCTCTACTTTTGTTCCTTTCAAGCCAGTTATCTCATTTCAAATGCATTTAGTGTACCAATCAACTGATCTTTGAAATAATTGTCAAAATATATAGTTTCCTCAATAGTAGACACCTTTTCACTGTAACAATCTAGAAGAGATTTGATAAATTTCTTCACTACTTTAGATTCTTTAACTATTGCACCAAGGCCTCTCATATCACTCACCAACTCTCTATATATGTATCCATTAATTGTTTCATCCTCAAATATTTACATCATTTCAAACTATGCCTTCAAGTTATGTATTTTTTCTTGTTTTACCTTTGGATCTCCTTTGTAAATGTTTTATATCTTATCTTAAACTTCTTTAGTAGTCTTCAAACTCATAACTTTTACTAACTCAGTATTTGAAAGACTATTCACAATAGTAAATATTGCCTTAGCATTGATCTCATGCACCTTGATTTATGCAGTTGTACTTGGGCCATTTAGAGGTGGAGTATATGTATTTTGATAAGCCTTCTCAATCTCATAACCTTGAGCTGACAAATATCCTTCCACATTTGTCTTCTAGAATGCATAATTTGAGCCATCAAATCTAGGATATTCCAAAGCAATCTTGTTCGTCATCCCAGATCTACCTCAAGTGGTTAAGCTCTTCTTCAAGGAACCTTGCTCTAATACCAATTTTTTAAATGATGAAGACAACTGAGAAGGTGGGGTGAATCGGTTATAGAAAATTAAACCTTCAAAACCCTCAATAGTACAATCAAATACACAAGCATTCATTAAACCCTTATTCTATTAGAATGATTAAACATGAAATGCATATAACAAAAATTGAAATCACAACATCATACACAAGAGAACACCAATTTTACGTGGAAAACGTGCAATGAGGGAAAAAACACAGTGAGGATTAACTCACAATATAAGTAATAGAAAAACTAGTACAAAAGGGTTCACTACCAAAATAGGACACATTATCTAGAAAAGATCACAGCTAGGCCTCACTTCCACAAAAATAATACAAGAAGATAGAATAAGAATGCTACATAGATAACACTTCTCAATGCAACAAGGAATCTTCCACAATTGCTCACACACTTTCATAGTCTCACATGAAATATTTCAAATTCCTTTACCTCACTACCTTCAGAAACCCTAACATTGAAATTTGCAGTGCTCTACTCAAATTCACATCACACACATCACTCACATCAAACATGCATCTATATTTCTTCCTACTCTTTCATCTCTCTCTTTTTTCATCAACTCAAAATAACACCATACATATTTATACATGAAGTGCTACCTCAAAAACCATCTCCAATATTGGCCACTAGTCATTATACATACAAATATAAAATAGGTTAGCACCTAAACATTCCCATGGTAGATAGGAATGAAAGGAGACCTACATAAATTCTTAATTAGGACCCAAACAGATCCCATCACATGTCAACATGATTCTATAAGCCTCACATGAAGTGTTAAACACAAGGTTGGCTAACACCCATGTAAAACACCATAAAAATTGAGTTCACACTTCCTTAAATCAATCTAAAACTTTTGGTCAACATAATTCACTTGAACAAAATCTTGAATAATCCACAAACTACTTAAGATTCATCAAGCACTTCAACTTAGAACAGTGGGTAACCCTTATTTGCATACTAATAAATGAAACTCACTTTGTACTATACCAAATCAAGTAAAAAATTGAATACAAAAAGATAAAGCATTATAAGTAACTTTCCAAATCTGCAAAAATTGAAGCCAAACAATAGAGAAAAGTTGAGCAAATACATTTCTCCCACGCCACATAAATCATCATTGAGCAACTAGTTCACACATTGGTTAAAATATCTTGCACTATACAACAATCCAAAAACCTGAATTTTGAATATAGAAACCTCTCAAAACCTTGACTAACCTGTAAGATCCACAAAAGCATAACATCAACATATAATAAATGCAAAGCACAATTTACCGGAGCACACTATGAATAATTGCATAACACAGTTTACTTTGTTTATCAAGTTTTCTCAAAAGCACTTGGAAACCAAGTACCAAAGACATCATCTCAGCTCATTACTTCATTCAAACTCACCTTTAGATTCGAGAACAAGAAATAGATAGCTCCATGTACTCAATACTTCCTCAAGATCTCAACTACACTTGCACAACCTATTTTCCTCTAAATTTCATAATTTTCTCAATATCCTCAACATCTTCATCCCATAGTTGACATCAATGAAAACACCAGACAATAGACTTCATGTTGACATCAATGACAACACTTTCATACTTGCAACAAGTTCTACACACCATCCAAAGACTAATGGAAAAATAGAGATGGTTAATAATAGTTTTGATAACCTATTGAGAAGCTTATTAGGAGACAAACTCAAGGGATGGGATTTTATTTTACCATAGGAAAAAAAAATTATAATAATTCTATCAAGAGGCATTAGTAAATCACCATTCCAAATTGTATGTGGGAGTAGTCCAAGAATTGCTTCTAAATTGAGAAATATGGATAAGGGAGAGAAGAATAGTGTTGAGGTTGAAGATTTTGTTGAGAACCTAAAGAATTTACATGAAGAGGTGAAAAAACATATCAATAGGATGAACTCTCATTTTAAGGTTGAGGTAGAGTAGAAAATGAGGTATAAGGAGTTTTAGGTAGGAGATGAATTCATGGCTCATTTGCGAAAGGAGAGGTTTCTAGTTGGCACATACAACAAGTTAAAGATGAAGAATTTTGGACTATTCAAGATCCTAAGGAATCATGATTCAATAAATGCTTATGAGGTAGGGTTACTTAGTGAGATTCGTGTTTCTCCTGCATTTAACATTGCTAATTTGACACAATATGTTTTTCAATCAGCCTATCAATTAGGACTTTAGTTAGAATCTATGTAGAAAATCAATAATAATTATCTATTTAATTCCAAATAAGGCATATCTTATATTTTTGGAAAGATGACAATTTTCTCTATAAAACCTTTTTATTTCATCAAATTTGGATAAAAAATAAGTCAACCACTTTTATGTCATATTGCCACTTTTTGGACCCCCATGATCCTACACTCACCCTGCACACTCCCCTTTACAAAAATTTTGACAACTAGTTGAGTTTACTCAACTTAACTAATTATTGCCAAAAATAAATATCATTCTCCAAGTTAATGGATTGAAAGGATGGACAAAGACGTGGTCTTTGTTTGGGCAATGCGGCTAACATGTAGATGGTAGAGATTGATTTGATATAGCTTATTGTGACCATAGTGGATGAAATTATAGTCTTTGGATGCCTCAAAGAGAGACACCAAAAATGGAGGCCTTTGGGATTTTGGGGGTATGTGTGTCAATTTTACCATATTTAACCAAATGTTGGGGACTTAGAGAACCATGGGTTCACTAAGTCACCTATGCATTATGATGGAGTGTTAGCCAAAGAAAATGTTGGTTGCATCCAATGGAGAAGGAATTGAATGACTAGAAGGGGTGGCAAACATAGAGACCTAATCTTTGAGTGTGGTTGGGAGGTAGATGGCAGATATCACACTTATGTAGACCACGCAGGAAATGCCTAGTACTAAAGCTAGAGTGTTACACTTTAATGTGCATGTCCTTTACACCAAAGAAAACAAAAGAAAATCTATGAAAATATCCCAGACCCATGCACCTTAGGATAAAATACCAATCACTGCTAAAGATGGCTGAGTGTGGTTGTTGAGTTGGATATGAAACTAAAAAATATTTGTAGAGGCCATCCCTTGTGTAGACTAATATGCAAATGAATGGAGATAGGGCAAGTGGAATGGAGGAGCTTCACAAAATATGCAACAATCAAGAACAAGGTGTGGGCATATTTAGAGAAGGTCAAGTGTAGTGGAGGCTTATTTATTTACACCTTTTATAATATCTTTCACAAGGATATTGACCTATAGCAAGTTGCATATTAGAATGCAACTTCAAGTTGATGGAAGAAAATGATGTTCATGGCATTGATTTCCAAAATGGAAACATGGAAATATTGCACCAAAAATGAATGAACTATGATCAATGATGCAAGTCAATCCCTTGAGAGGTGTTTAGAAGGCCACAAAATAACTCGTGGACTCAGAAAATAATCACAAACATTAGAAATTTGAGCTTGAAACTTGCAAAACTCATATGAAACCCTCTACAAAAATTGGCCTTTACAAATCTGACATATCTTTTAAACAAGTCAATGAAGGCAAAGAACCTCTGCAATAAAACTAAGAAATATTCTTCCAAAGAGACCATATAGAAAAAATTAACCTACAACTAGGTCGAGATGGCCACAATAACTCTACAAGAGTTGTAAATAGTCCAAAAAAGTTTCAAACTCTCACAAAGAGAAAATATTTGCCCTAACGAGTAGATTGGAAGAGGGCATATTAGCCCTCACCTATTTTTTTCAATTTTTTTAAATTTTTCAATACAACAAGCACAATAACCAAAAAATTGAATTTTTCTTTTATTGAAATTGATGAAATGATAGGTATTTTTTGTTTCCTGATCCTTCTAAACATGTTGGTGTTATTAATCTAGATCTATGAAACTCTATTGATAGGGCTATGTGAGAGAGTCACCTTGATGAGAGGAGCATGCTCTCATGGCTCTGATACCATGTTGGATAATTTCAAGATCAGAGAGAGTATGAAACAACTTACACAAGTGAATAAAATATTTGGAATAGTAAGTCTATCAAATATTAAATTAAGAGTGTATGATAGAATGATCAAGTCTTGCATGTATAGGCAAGGATGAGGAGGTAGGAAGTTAGGACTGAATTAGTGACCACCCCTCTATAGTTGGGACACTTGTGAGCTCACTTGACAAGTGGGTGAGAAAGTATCAATAGGTGTCTCAAGTCATGAGGACACATGTCTCAATGCTATGAAGTGATACAACAAAAAAAAGGAAGCCTAAGTAAACTTAAGCTAGGTGTGGATATAGGTCAATCCTAGATAGATGATTAGCTAACTAGGTAGATAAAGACACTATTTACACTAACTCTTATAACAAATAAAATATTATTATTAATGAAGTTCAAGAAAAAAATATTATAGATTGAATGTAAAATTCCTCTAGTTGAAAATAATCTTGTAAATTTTGATCCCCTATCCTATAAAATATAATTTTAGAATCACCTTATTGATAGGCATGTAATTGAAGAAAATGTTTTCAATTGTAGCATTGAAATTCTTAATCATAGGGATGGTTGTATTGAAGTATATTCCTCAACTAAAGAAGGTATTGTATTTAGATACCTAATGATTTTAGCTCAAATAAGATTAGAATTTTATAATAGTCATTTCATTATCTTCATGATAGGGTAAAATAAAAAATCAATGCAACACTTTTATAAAGGAATAGGCCAATAGTAATCCAAATTTTTAACTTGAATCACTAAAAATTTACACATGTGTTTTGAATTTTTAAATGATGTAAATTAATAAAATATTTAATTTTTAGTGTATTTTATGATTGTATTTTTTAAAATAAAAAAATTTGAATATATATTTTTATAGAATTGACACTATAATTTAGTTGATAATAAAATCATGAAAAGTGAAGTTAAATAGGATGTCAATCTTTATATAGTATTTTTTCTCCTCTAATTTTTTTGTGTATTTATAAGTTTAAACATTAGTGCATGAATTTATTTTTTCCCAATTTTGATAAATGTATTTTTCAAATGAATATTAAAATGTGTGTAGTGAAAACACAATTATTCTCATGGGACATCACCTTTTGTCTTAACTAATTATCCAAAATAGAAAGAAACATGTTATATTGACAAAAAATCTTTTATCTAGTGCACCATATTTTTTGAAATAAATTTTGGTATTTTTTCTTGATAAGATAACCATCCTTATATTTTGGTGTTGATAACCTACCTTTAGTGATTCAAATAAAAATAATAAAAATATGAAAAACTCTACATATTTGAAAACTACACTCATAGATCTACAAAAGGCTATTTTTTATATTTAAAAAAAATATTATTTACACAAGTTTTTTGAATAATTTCATTTTCTTGGTAAATTGGCTTGAAAGTGGTGCTATATATGCATTTAGTGAACACTTATATTTGGAAAAGTTGTGGCCATATCTAACTCAAATACAATGAATCTAGCTAGATCACATGTTTGACCAAAATTGTTGTTTAGTTAGAATACTTAAATTCACTTATGTTGATAAGTTGGCCAAAAGTGTGACCCAACTTTATAATTTTACTCAATAGAAGACATTCTAATAAGGTGGAAAGAATGAAAGGTATAACTCTTAGCACGAGGTAGAAATATCCTTTGGTTCAAACCAAAACTCATGAATGCATAAGGATTTGGGACCTAAGTAATATTTTATTTAGAGAAAATATAGAAATGGTATATCACTTTCTTCAAGATTGGTTATGCATCATGGTATGAGATTTATGTACGATTTTGAGGCAAGTATGGATTCATTTTAATAAGTAAGAACATTTTTGTTGATAAGTTCACCAACCTATGCACTTGGCTAAGAGAGAATTCTAAATTTATCATAGATGAGCATATGAGAACATTGTGAGTGATGGAAGAAGTTAGTGGTTGCAAGGAATAATGGATTTTCACCTCTTATTTGATACTAGAAATGCAATAACTTAGAATTTAGGTAAGAAAATTTATATCATTTGAATTGGATTTAGAATTGATGTCCAAAATATGGTAAAAGCATGTGACATAGTGGTTGGCACTAATTAGTTGATAAATGATTATCTTATACAAAAAGTAAATGATATACTAAATATAATAACAACAGTTGTATCTTCTTTTATTGATTTATATTTCTTTGTAAGTAATTTTACTATTGGCATGCTATCCTCTACATGTAATAGATTGAATTTATGTTAAATGAAAAGACTAAGAAAGAGAAGGGTAATGATAACTTGATGCACTTGAATTTTCAAGATCTACCATGTATATCCAAAGGCCAAAGAGATAAATAAATAACCTTTTTACTAGAGTAGTTCAATTATTGCATGCGTTTAAATGTAAACTCTCAAACTACTGTCATCATGGAAAATATTTTAATATTGAAAACATAAAAGGATAGGTAGACCCTTTTATCCAAAGCTACTTATACATTCTAACCTAGGATCCTAGAGATATTTTTAGAGATAAGGTAAGGTGTTTGGTACATTCAATATGGTTGAAAGGATCATCATTTCTTTCATCCAAAAATCAAATCTAACCTAGGAAGTTTATTAATTATATATTTTGAATGTAGACAATATTATGGAAGTTGTGTGTCTATAGTTCATGAACTTGGAGTCTATAGTAGAATACAAAGTATTATAGATTTTGTACATAATTTTACTATGGAATTTAGCCACTTTTTCCCAAGATAATAGTTAGGAAAAGGAGTTCAAAAAATAATAATTTTGCAATTAACTTTTAAACATGATTATGACCCCAAGATGTGCAAAGAAGAATTTCTAATAGAGGGTAATATACAAAAGAATATCATGACTCTTTTACTTGTACAATTGTACCCAGTTATTCTTAAAAATAGTTGATGTTGTTGGCCTATTGAATGATGTATCAACATATTAGCATAGTATTGAGATGATCTTTATAGGAAAATTAATAATTTCAAGGAATTAGGGGAATATAAGTTACCAACAATACTTGGCAATAATAGTGACATCAAAACATTAGAACAATGGAGAGAATAATTTTAAGATATCGCTCCTGTTCTAGTCATATCAGTTGTCTAGGATGATAAAATTGATCTCAATTTTTGTAATGTAAAATTGGATAAATTGTCAAAGCTAGATGTAAGACATATGACACATTAACACAAGCTAGCAAAAATCCTAAATGTCAATTGGCCAACTGAAGAGAAATTGTTCAAGTGGTTTGATAGTTACTCCTAAGGCTAGGGTTATATTATAAGGTAGTTTTTAGTGACTATTTGATCTGGTAGTTTCAAAAAATATGGTAATTCTTCAATTTTATTCTGCATTGTAATAATTTCCCACATGCAATATTTTCTTCTAGTGAGTAATTTATAGTCTATTTTTAGTTCCAACTAATTCTTAATAAATGGATTGCAATTGGCATCAATTATCTTTATGTGGTTTCACATGTTTTTTGATGTAATAGTTATTAATAGACTAATCATATGATCCTGGTATGTTATGTATCACACATCCATGGGGCTATTCATTGTATAATTATCTAATTAAGGAAAGAATCATTCTATTATAAAAAAAGGTTGAAAAATGAGGGAAAATTTGTAATACATGTAAATTATATTTTTCTTAATTTATTCCTTCAAATTATTTGAAGTAAAATAAATTAGATGTTTAATCTATCCTTCATCATCCTTTTGATTAAGGACTAACAATGAACTCTTTTGAAAAATCTTGATTTCTTAGCACTAGAGCTATTATTGTAGCCTACTTAATTTTTTAATGGCTGCTCTTTAATTTGGTGGATTTCAAAAGTTAAAAAAATTTCATTTGGTTATTAGCTTTAGTGTGATTATTTATTTCCTCCATCGGTGTTTGAAATGGCTTTCACAACCTATAATTTCTAAATCTTATTTGTTAATCTTGTCAATGCAGTGAAGGAGGAAATAGTCATAAATTTTGATTGCAGCAATATTTTATTATGAAACCTTGCCAAATTATTAATAGTAGCATTGTGACCAAAACCCATAACTATAATTTCCCATTTCTACTTAATAAAACCTTGAATTTAATATTTTTGTAATTTTACTAACAAAAGTCAAAGCTTTAATATCTTGTAAACTAGGAAGTGGGTTTGTGTAGAAACATTCACATAATTTTTTTTCATAAACCTTCACAATTTTTAAAATTCAATTGTTTTTACGATTTTTTCCAATCCAAAAATTCAATTTTGGGTACAAATGAAACAGTGGGTAATAATTATTTGATTTGGTAGTATACATAGAGTTTCACATCAAAAACTTGTTCCAAACAATTAGACTATGATGCTTTGAGATGAGTTTGACAAGTTATGATGAGGGAACACAACTCAACCTATTGAGGATGAGGCTTCTAAATGTTGATAATTTATGATGCATGTATCTTTTTATCTAGAATAAATTGCAAAATATGTATTTTGCATTAGCCTAATAATGAATTTAATGCAAATTTTTTAAAAATTAGGCTACTAAGAAATGAGGGTAATAGTTAGCTGTAATTGGGGACAAGGACTACAAAGGATGCAAGAAGAACATATAATCTTTACAAAGGATCAACGTGTTATCCATTGGGCAAAGAGTCACAAGATAGGAAAACAAAACACAATGTAAAAATGCAAGAGAGGAGCAAAAAGTGACAAGCACATGAACAAAATGAGAAATGAGACTGACAAAAAACTCCTAGTTAACCTATGCACAAAGGTGAGGAACGACATGTTTCACTAATTAAAAATCTTCAAATGTTGCTCATTGTAAATAAGGAGAAAATAAGTGTCACCCAAATAGGTGAAGTAGAATTAATCTTTCCTACAAACATTTACAATCCAGAATGGCCCTTTCCACAAGGAGTCAAACTCACCATGGCTTTATTTCGGTTCTTTTCAATTATCCCAGAGTAACACAAGATCGTTGACTTTGAACTATCTTTGTTTGGCCTTTTTGTCAAAAATTGTTTTACTTGAGTTTGATGCTCTTTGATCTTGTCCACCAGAAACTCCCTTTGTTCTTCTATCTTAGTTAGATACAGAATTATTTCTCCAATGAGTCTTTAAACTCATAGTCTTCAAGTGCACTCTGAAAACATAAATTTTTGGTGGCCATAGCACATGATTACTTGGTCATTTATTTGTAGATACTGATTGATGTTATTTTTAGATGATTATTAGTTAGGGTATTTTTGCAACATTTTTGGTGGTCATAGCGCACAGTTATTGGGGCATCTATGCATAGGTCTCAATCAACACCTTCAAATGACCACTTTGGACCTTTGTGCATGCAACGACTCATCCCACGATCGTCATAACTACAAAAAAGTTGAAACAATAGCTTTAATCTCTTAAATAACATACAAATAAACTCAAACAAAATTTTAAAAGTATGTTACATCATTTAGGAACTTAAGATGTGCAAAATTATAATAGATAGTAATTAGATCCTCTTCCCTATACACTTTTCTCCTTTCTTAAAAATAAAATAAATAAATAAAAATCTAAACATTATTTTTAAGTATATTAATTTACATCTCTATTAACTTTATGGATTATTTCATTTTTTCATTTAAATATTATTTGAACTTAATTAATTCTAAATTATTACTTTCTTTCTATAACATTTTATATATAAAAGTAAAAAATAAAATAAAATAAAAAATTATTTATACACTTTAAAATGTTTTACAAAATAATATAATTTAAAAACCTTAATGTATATTCCCTTTCATCATCTTCCTCGTATGATAGTTTATATGTTCAAACCTAAAATATTAAATTTCATACTTCTAAAGAAAAGTTGACCATCAACTTCTTTATATTCTCTATCACTTATTCGAATGTGTATGCCTTCTTTTCATCTTTTAATTAGTTGAGGTATATTTTATAACTAAACTAAATGTCTTACGAATTACAGTTCAACGCGACAATCTTAATCTAGTCGTTTGTGATCCAAAAAAAGTTTGTTTTGTTGTTCACATTCATAACGGACCGCCTCCACTCATATTGAATTATCTCAAACGGCACGGCACGGAAGACTCGAGCAGCACGAAAGACTTGACTTACCTGTAGTTTTTCAATAAAATACAGTAATCGTATTAAGAATTTATAAAAGTTATAGGGAACACTTAAAAATATACAATAATCGTATTAAGAATTTCTAAAAGTTTAGATGGAACACTTTCAAATCTAAAAGTTTGAAAGTAATAGATTTAAAGTTGATTAGATATATAATATAATATTATGATATGATTAAATAGATTCAATTATTTTATGATAATGGGAATAAATATTTTTAATTTAAATTGTATATTATAATAAAAGGTTATATTTAGTTTTTTCAAATTTAGATAGTACATGTTTTTTCATAATAATATTGTTAACTTTTATAATAAATATTTTGTATTGTTTTGTAAAAGCTGTCAATTCAGTATGAGTAGTGGTTTATTTATTTCTTGAGTTTCACGTTGTTTTTTATTTTTCTTTCGAGTTTTTGATAAGAGTTGACAACTACAAAATAATATTAGAGAAAGGACCATGCATATAACTTCTGTTAGTGTAAACAATTAATCTACTCACTATACTTAAGTGTACTTAGGTTGATGGGGTTAGACAACTTTTTCTCTAACCGAATATGCAATCTTTAAGCCTCTAGAGGTTACCAAGTTATTTGGTTAACCTCATGCACACACCTTTTTGAGGTTGGAAGTCTTTCCATCTCACCTCAAAGGTCACTCAACACTTGGCACACAAGGTTGATGATTTGGTCATAGAGGTTTTTGGTTTGCACACTCCAAGTGATCTTAAGGTTGACACCTATACGACACTTGTCTACTCATTTGTGCCACATTATTGGGCACTTGTCAATTCACCTCATAGGTGGATTGCATTGTCCTTGCCTATATATGCAAGGCTTTGTACTCAATGTAATTTGGATTGTCTAAATACAATATTGCATATTGTTCATTTATGTTTGTCTCTCATCTCCATGATCTCCTAAATTCTTATACGGTATCCGAACTCTAGAGAAATTGTTGGAGATAGTTCAAGCCATAGATGAACAAATTTGATTGTATTTAGCTAGTTTCATTACTGTTTGTTCATAACATGTAGGAAACTAGTTAGGCTCCCAAATCTCAGCAGCAAGAAGGGGCATGTTGTGTTTTTTTTGGTGTCATCTATAGAATCTAAGGCACCTGAAACTCTCATCGTTGGAGAAAGCGTCCGAGATTTGTGTGGAACTCATGCCCTTCACTTCCCATGCAACAGGAGGAGGCATAATTGGTGTTTGGTGCATGAGAATGCACCTTCTCACAGTTGCAAGATCAACGCAGCCTCTGTGAAGACTCCCATAGCCGCAACATCACTCCCCTCCATCATATATTGGCATTGTTGTGATGAATTTTATAAGATCTTGACAACTCTTTTTTGATCGAAACATAAATTCTGCTCATTCACAAAGCTCGAGGCCAGTTCAAACCTTTGTGCATGCATTGGTAGATATGGAGGTATGAGGGGTCGAAGGAAAATATCTGCTATAATATAGTTTGGCAAATTTATCACAAGCCCGATCCAGAGTCCACCACATCTATGGTTGTGGCCTGCTACTGAGGAGTGTGTCAAAGGTTTCTAAATCTACCCAAATTTCATTTTGGGTCTCTCCAAAGTTTTCAAAGAATCTGGTTTTTCCATTTAGGCGTGGAAAAGCACATCTGAGGCGCGGAAAGGGTGTTTTACATATTATATTCATTGTTACAACCAGTGAATGAAGAAAAACCCCTCCGTGTCCATCGATTTGAAGGCTCACCCATTCCATTTGAACTCAGTGCCATTCTGTTTAGACTCAGCGACCCATTCTGTTTGCACTCAGTGCTCTTAGCGCTCTTCTGCACCAAATCTGCCCCGAAGTACCAGCAACATGATTCACTAACACAACTTCCATAGTTTTAAAGGCATCTAAAAAATAGCTTTATGTTGAACTATCCAAATTTATAATAATATATATTGACAAAAATGTTATGAAATCTTATTCTATGAGCAACACAATCCTAGAAGGAGAAAATTTCTAGCTTAATTTTTATTAATCGTTGTAGGAAGAGAAGTCATAATTGTGTGTAAAAAGCTCAAAATACATGTTCAATAGTGTCTAATTTGGGACAAAATAGACATTTAAAAGATTAAGTATTAAGAAAAGTAAGTCATTCTCTCATAGCAATTTTGGAGTGAATTATCTTTCATGCTAAAAATTGAGCTTTATCTTTTGCTTTAGATTTCCAAAGGAAGATTAAGTTGAACCACCTAGACTTGAACCAATTCACTTCCCATTTTCTATTCAATCTTGGTTGAATTTGGATTGGAGGGAGAGTTTTTATATAAATTAGCCTAAGGAGAAATTTTTCTATATTATAACTTGGAAATCAATTCCAATCTTTAAAAAAACTGCATGATATGGGATTGGAAATTTTTAACTAAAGAACTAGAAGAACCACATCTTGAACCTTATGAAGTTCATTGCTTGAAGTATTGGGAAAATTGGCGTTGTATTTAAGTTGTATGTCACATTTCTAGATAAATGTTGTGAAACCTTTAATGTCCATGAATTTTGTGATGTCACTTTAAAATAAAATATTTCTATGCAATTGAATATTAAGAGCTAGAGTTTTGCATGTATGTGTATCAATCTATTCCACCAAATAGCTAATGAATATAAAATCATCCCATGACTAAAAGATTGCCCTTTCCATTCAAGAAGAAGAGGCATAGATCATGGTTTCTATATACTTAAAAATTGTTTGAAAGCTTGAAATTTGAAGTGCTATGCCATAAAGATTTTATCTTTCTATCCATATTTTAAAGCATTGTTGGTTTGGGTTATAGCAATCTTTTTCCTAATAAGAGTCTTTCATGATCTAGATCCTTGAATATCTCTAATGGTCCTTTTTTCTATGAGGTAGGTTCATTGTGCAAAGGAATCAATGACTTCTTAACCTTTTTTTTAATTATTGAATACAATAACATCAAGATGTAAGTGGATGATAATTTTTTTTATTCCATTCTTTTGAAAGAAATTCTCTAAGAGTTTGATTTAATTAATTGTAAATAGTTTCCAAAAGAATCCAACATAATGAAATTTTGTTAGTCATTTGAATGCATCTAACACTAGAAAGAAATATGCTTGACCTAAATCAGAGTTTACTTTTTACTTTACTAATTAACCACTTCCATATTTTGGATAATCAAATTCCTATATTGAACGAAATGCAAAGATATCTTGAAATTACATGATGTTTGATGAATTTTCATGTGGGTTTATCTAAGGAGGTAAATAGTTACTTGAGGTCACCATAAATCTAGTTTTATTAATAGAGAGTTGAGAGAAGATAGCTTAACAAAATAAGGCTAAGATATTAAGGGTATTGTTTAGCTCTTCTTGGGACTTTTTAGTGAATAATAAACTATCATAAAAAAATGATATTTAATGTCTACTTGATTGTCAACTAGAGAAACACCATGAATGAGATTCAATTTCTTAGCAATGTTTCAAAATAAGGCTAAGATATTAAGGATATTGTTTAGCTCTTCTTGGGATTTTTTAGTGAGCAATAAACTATCATAAAAAAAGATAATTAATGTCTACTTGATTGTCAACTAGAGAAACACGATGAATGAGATTCAATTTTTTAGCAGTTCATTTAATAGTTATCTAAGAGCATCAATAGTGAAAGGATAAAGGGAAACCTTGTCTTATCGATCATTAAAAAATATTTTTTGTAGTAATTAAATTATTAATAGTGAAGAATATATTAGTATTAGCAAAGAGGAGTTCAACATGGGAAATTAGATTGGGACTAGATACTAACCATTAAAATATTTATAATAATAACTATCATATTATCTTATTGTATTCTTTGCTAATATTTATTTTGATGAGTAGAAATTTTTCTCCTATTTATTGGGACCATTTCATTATTTAGTAGGGATTAAAAACAGGTTATCTAAGGAAAAATTACCTCTTATAAACCCTAGTTATTCAGGTCTTACATTTTTTTGCAACTTGTGTTTAATTTTATTACCAATGAATTTTTTTATAATCTTGTAGGAGATATTTAAAAAAGTAAACAGTCTCCATTTTGAGATGTTTTTAATTTTTCTTTTAGGATTTTTTTTTATATCAAATGCCAATTACTAATAAAATGCCAAAGGAACATGTACAATATGAGGTGCACATCACCAATTCCACTTGATCTAATGTAAAATATATCGAATATAAACTACTAAAGGAGAATCCCACAAAAATCATAATTCATTAGATAGGAATATTAAATCAAAGATAGTTACAAAATATCTTTAGTAGTTTAGATTTTAGTAAGCCAATAAAAAATTCTAAAAAATACATCATATTCCCTTTAACACTTTTCATTGCTATCATTTTCATAATTTTTTTTTCCAATGTTTCAATAATAGGATTATTTTCGTCTTCTACATCCACTTCTTTCACATTAGAATCATAGCTAACAAGTTTTCTTGATTTTCTCCTCATTCAAAATTCCCTCTTTTCTAGCTAGCTTGTTGACTTTATATTTTTCCATGTGATCTTTAAGAAGTCGAGTGTGCTTCTCATCAAACTTATGGGTATGCGCAAGATCATCATGGAAAAAACAGGCCCTTAAGTGATGAAAAATTTAGAAAAATCAGAGTTAGGCAACTTGACATGAAATTTGAATAAGTTATCTATATTATTTCAAAAATATGTAAGAATAGAATCTGTAGAAAATTGAATGTAGTTTCTAAACTACTAGGTTTTTTTTTTTTAAATCTATTTCATGAAAACTTGAAATTTTTAATCTTGATGGTACTTAAATTTCAAGCAAAAAATAAGTAAGGTGTCTGTTTGTCCACTAATCATGTCAAAATGATAATATTTTTTTATAAGACTTTAAGACATAAGTAGAGGACTCATGTGATGTGATTCATATTTTTTGTATTTTTTTCCAAGTAAATAGTGTTATGAATTTTTTATTACAACTTTTTGGAAAATATAAAACTCATATGTCTAACCATAACTTGGTCAAAACTTTGGAAATTCATTTTGTTTAATCCTAGTATGTGATGCATGTTTCCAGGACTCAAAAAATGTGATATCATTTGAAAGCTATGAATTTTTCAATCAAGACTTTTAGATATAATTCAAATAGAAAATGAAAAATAATTGTTATTAAATTTAAGAGTGGAGCATAATTTATATGTGGTAGAAAGCTAATCTCTTTTAAAACCCTTTTGTTCATCTAGATTTTAGGGTAAAAAAGTCATCCCTGACCATACCACACTGTGAGTCATCATATCACCATTTTTTGTCCCATCATGATTCTGCACATACCCTTATCCCTTCCTTGAGTACAAAATTGAGCACTAACTACCTCTTTCTTATAAGCCAAAGTAAGTCTCTCTTTAAGTTGGATCATAATCCCATTCTTTTAGATTTCTAAAATCATAGAAACCTACAACATGATATTAAAAAGGGTGAGTCATAATATGATTTAATAAATAGTATGTAACCCTTTATTTCCTTAAACTATTTTATCATTTATTTATTTCTAGATATACCAAAGAATAACCAATAATAAAAAAAAAATTAGCCTAATTAAAACCCCTCTCTATTATCCTAACTCATACTATTTCCCAAAGGAATAAACCAAATATTAAATTAAAAAGGACAACCTAAGAAAGGATGCACAAAGGACACACCTTTATTACAAAGACCACAAGAATAAACCGGAAAGCTAAAACTATTAACACTAATAAAAATACTTAAAAAAAAATTAGTATCTATCTAAAGCACATATTTTAGGGTCATTGAGAGAAGTGCAAAAAAAAGTAAGGAAAAAGATAAGTTTGTATTAGAAAAACTAAGAATCTAGGTTTCTTTAGTCTTACTTAAGACTCTGTGATGCTACTAGAATTTTCTATTCCTTTTGGAGCCTAAAATTTTATTAAATAAACCTTGATCAAAGCCAAGGGTTTGTTATTATAATAAAGGTTTCACAAAATAGATCTACAAGCACAAAAAAGAATTATTTCTAGAGAAAGTTTCACTATTCTTCAGTAATTGTTTCACACTTTTCCAACACCTCTTACTAACAAAAATATAAGAGCCAACTAGATATATGAAAATTTTACCAAACAAAAGATCATGGCAGTGAAACCTAGCCCAAATCCTACCCTTATTTGGTTTGGACTGTGCAACATTATTCATTACCAATATAATTTATAGATCATCTCTATCAAAATATATTAAGATTCATTTCACAACCAAAGAAATACCTTGATTCTTGAGGTCCTTAAAACTAAGAACCCCAAATTTTTGGGCAAATAACACCGAGCCTATTTAACCACATGTCACTTTGTATTTCCTTTTCTATCATACAGTAAAACATATCTTCTCATATTCTAAATTATATCAACTTGGTAGCTACCAAATTGACAAGCCAAAGAAAATACATACTAAAGGAAGCTAAGATCCTTCTACAAACCTAGATTCTACCTATCGAGGAGAGCATATGAGTTTTGTACTTGATGGATTTATTTTCATTTTTTTTAAACATCCACATCCATATATATTTGAGGGATCATTCAACAAAAAAGGGATTTCCCAATATTTGACAATCTTTTTGGGAGTTCCCCATTTCCATTAGTTCCAACCAACTAATTTGATGGGCTACAATCCAACCTAAAATTATGGATTTATGATCTATAATGTTAGTACCAAAAGAATAATAAAACTCATTAATCCTAAACAAAAGAATGATTGAAATTCCTTGATTGAGATCAAGGAATAGAGTCATATCATCCTTAAATTAAGCACTAAATTTTTCAGTTCTATTAGGTAATATGATACCCTTGATAAGGGAGAGAAAATATCATT
>VDFB02000017.1:208900946-209091689 GCA_007258455.2 Sequoia sempervirens
TCATCAAAATTAGACAACATTTCCTCAAGCCTTAGGAAACTTTTTCCCCCATTCAACCATATAGTTGCAATCATTGTTGCACAGTCAAGCGGTACAATTCACAAAAAATATTTTATTTGGTTTAATTTTTTTAAATTTTTTATTAAAAAACATAGTTTTTGAGAAAATTTATTTGAAATTTTTTTATTTTAAAACTAAAAATATATATTTCTACATACCCTACTTATGCAAGATAGTGTAAATGTTGCACATAGGCTAGGTACCACAATTGTCTAGGCATGCCACATGGAACCCTCAAAGCGAACCATACAGGCCCCATGACCCCACTCACCAACCACCTAATGTTGAGAAAACTTTAAATCGATGGTTAGAAACAAAATATTTCATCCATTGAGATTCCTCTACAACCATCATACAAGGGAATATTCTAGCAAAGAGAATATTTCAATTGATAGACCAGTATATTCCATTTTGACTAGTTGATGGTCATCAAAATTTAACACAGTGGATTCATGGCATCATCACTACATCAATGATGACATCATCAAGCTTAAATATTTTTTGGCCCCGCTCTCCAATGAAGTTGTTGAATTTGTAGTCCAACTTCAAAACAACCATAACTCAGTCATCTAGACTCCTTTTCTCAAGATTTTTTTTAATTGTGATATAATTTCATGCTCTATGTAGTGGTACAATTGGTTTTTAATTTTGCGTAGGCTTTTCCAGAAATTTTAGATTCTCAAAGGTGTTGTTAAGTTGTTCTCATTGCCAGAAATTTCAGGGCTTTGTTTTTGCTCCTACAATAATATTTTTGGGTGAATAATTTTTTATGTACTTTTTAGTGGTGTGATCAGATTGATCCCATTATATGCAAATTTTCTACTTTGAGATTGTGATCAAATTTGGAAATCTGTGTGCACTAAGATCAAGTCCAATTCACTATTGTTGGCAAGTGGCACATACAATTGCACTAAGAATAAAGTGCCAACCTTATATCTTGCTTGGGGGGTTTCATGGTTGAGTAATTTGTGGGGGTAATCTTTTTCTTTTATTGGCTTATGTCTCTTGATTGATCTATTATGTCACTATTTAATTGAGGAGTTTCAAATGGGTATCAAAATGCATCCTACTGTAATAAGGTTAAATCGATGGAACTTTATTTCTTGGTGGGATGGAATCCTAACACATTGTAGGTCACTTAATCTTTTTTCATATCTGTATGGAATAGTTCCCAAACCTTCATCAAAATGGAAAAGATTTGTGTGGTACATTAAAAATAGAACATATCCTAGGAGTAATTGGTTGTAGTTGTGACATTAATGCATAATTGTCCATTGATGGTATTTAGATACCTTGTGCCCTTATGACCAAACTTTGGGAGTTGTATGGAGACTCGAATGAACCTCCATTCCTAAAGGATCTTGCTGTGTATTATCTTGTTCTACTTGCTAAGTTTTAACCTATTCATTATAGTGTGCAACTGTTGAGCTTTCTCATTGAGAAAGTTTTGGTAGTTTTGTTGACCAAACCTTCTCCTTCTCCTTCTACCAAGGCTTCTATTGGGACTTAAGTTTCTATGGATCTTAATTTGGATTTAGAGAGTTCAACTTATTCATCACTGAGTTAACATCTTGAGGTTGAGGGCTCTTGTAATCCAACATTGGAAAAATCATATAGTGTTCTTACTTCATTATGTTTTGAGGACACAATGGGGGATGATAGGTGTAGTTGAATAACATGCATTGAGATCCCATCTCCTTCATCTACTATTGTACCTGAGGATGCTTGTGTTACCACAAGTTTGGCTCCTTGTGATTCAATGCAGCAAGACATACATTATCTTCCAAAGATGTCCACTTGGGATGAGTACTTAACAAACATTGCTAGTTTTTTCTGTGAGTCCTGCATTTCAAATTTGGGAGACATCATTGATTGTATTCATCTTCTTTTTGATGGAGATGATCCTTTTTCATTTTTTGTGCGGGAACACTCTAACCCTCTTGTTCATTCTCTACATGATCATTCTTTGCATGGTTTGACATGAGTGTTGATTTTTTTGGTCAAAATTTGGAGGAGGCTTCTTTGTCTTCAGAGGAGGTACCCTTGTCTTTGGATTTTGTTCTACAATAGTTTCTAGGAGATTTTTTATTTTCTTCTTCAATAGTGTGGCCTAGAACACCTATTTGGAGGGTGAAATTTTTTGACATCGGCATGGAGACACTTGAGCATTCTTCAAGGACATCACACATCATTCATTTTCCCACATTTTCCTTTTAGGAATGGGAAGATTGTTGGAATATTTTTGTCATTGATGTTAAAAGGAAAAATAATGCAAGGTAGATTGTTGGTATGATGAAAGAGGATCAGACATGAAACAGAGTTTCTCATGTAAGTGAGGATGTTATCTTTGATGTCAAAGGAGTGTAAAATTGATCATGCAAGGGAGATGTTGGAATGATGATAGATCAGTGGTGTGCCTAAATGCTATGAAACTTAGAGGATGAATGTGAAAGTAGTGAATTTGGTTCTGGAAGTATGTGGATTGGTTATTGGTGTAGAAGAGATAGTTGCTCAATATGTTGCATAGGTGACAAAATGTTGTCATCTCTCTACAACAGTTACTTCCAAGTATTTGGTGACAAATTAGCTACCATATTTGATATGGGTTTTTTGATGGAATTCCAGTGATGTGCTTTGCAGGTCCAGAAAGTGAAGGATGGAACAAAAAATTAATTATATCTACCTTTAGGTGTTTTAGGGTTTATCTCTTAAACCCTATGGTTGTTGCAGTCATGGTGATCAGACAAGTTTCTATTTTGTCAATGACTTGCATTTTGCGATTGGAGGAAGCTTAAGTAATAACTTAAGTCATCAGATTCCAAGTTTTTCTAACTTAAGTTGTGGGGTTCAAGAGTTTCATAACCTCCTAACTTAGCATCTTTGAAGTTCTCTTTTTGTCAGCAAGTCACAGATTTTTAGAACTTTGTAATCTCCAACAAGATGTTCTAAGGTTCAAAATTTTAGTGACTTGGCGATGTAGTGATGAGTGGGTGTCAAGGTTTGAGGATCACATTGAGGTGACACTGTGTTTTTGACATGACTTTTTTATCAGTTCCTTCGATGTGGAGATCTCTCGCTTCACATCCTTGTTGTGAAGCGATTAGAGTGACAATGGAGTTTCAACAAGACAATTCAATGTTAGTAGGAGTGTTGAGAAAAAGTCTCTTTGATAGCCCGATGATCATCCTATTAGTGTGATAGTGGTGTATCAGTAGGAGTCTAGAAGGACTCTCTTTGATAGATAAATAAGAAGTAAGGAGAGCTTTATCAACATGAGTGAATGTTATTGGCGGGACCTAATATTTTTTCCCCCAAAATCAACGATTTTGTTCACGTTGGGACGCAGTCATAATGATGTTACTAAAAATGATGATGAAGCAGATGTGTGGTGTGACAAGATTGGGTGAATGGTAATCCACATCCTTGTTGTGGATTATAGATTTGTTACGTGGTGATGACATGGTCATGTGACAATAGAATGTGGACCCCACATCAAAATGATGTATTGGGTGTTTTTGTTTTCATCAGACATACTATCATTAGTAGGACTCTTAAGGTAGTCCCTTTGATAGCGCGATGATAACCTTCATTGGGCAGACAATGTGATATCGCTAAGACTATGGAGCTAGTTGTTGATGCATTTTTTATGCACTTCTCAACATAGGCAATCCATAGGTGCATCACCTCTCTTGAAGTATAATCTTCTACAATCAAATTGTAGAACACTATCCCAAGGTCTCTAATGTTAGGTCTTGATAGTGCTTGTAATATCTAAGTTGTTTCATGTGATTTGCTAGAATCACAAGGTGGACTTATGAATGAGTTACAAAGTGTGGGAAGTTGGGTCTGCAAATGTAGTTTCAAAGTGCTAGAAGTGAATTAATAGTAGCTGTCCACTCAAAACAATAGGCTGAAACTCATCAAGTTCATCTGATTTAGCATTGTTTTGATGCTTTGGATCCTACTCTAACAAGGAGCTAAAAGAAATAGAAAAAGGGAAAGTGGAAGAGAAGTTGTTCTAATCCTAAGCTATGAATGAATAGTAACAATGGTGGCTACTACAATAGACAAGCTTCCTAAACTAGGTTTTTCTTGGCCAAGAGAAACCTAGAGCTCACTAGTAGAATTTGGCAAATAAATGACTACATGACTAAAACTTTTAGTCACATGACTAAAACTTTTAATCATGTGACTAACACTAGTAGTATCTTGAAAATAAATGACTAATTTGGTCATTTATAAGTGACTAATTTGGTCATTGGGTAAAATCACAACTAAATGACTAAATAAATGACTAATATAATTTAATTTGTATTATATAAAATATATATTATATATTAATTATATATTGTATTATATTTATATATTAATTTAATTTGTACAATGTAATAATTTATTAATTATTAATTTAATAATCTTATATTTGCATTAAATATTTTTATTAAAGAATATAATATATAATAATAATAATACATTTTTCGGGGCGGCTAAAACATCTTGCACGCAAGAGGTCAGGAGGTGTAGTCTCCCCACCATCCCATGGAGGGTGTGTAGCTCTAAAAATATATATATATTTATATAAAAAATATATATAATAATAAATATAAATATATTATATATAATTTAATGTCTTATATAAAAATACATTTTGTACTAATTATAATTTTTTATTTATATTTAAAAATTTCTAATATAAAATATAATATATTATAATAAATATAACCATAAAATTATTATTTTTAAAATACATATATAAAATATAGCATATAATAACAATTTCATGTGATGCAGCACAATGAATTCCATGTTATCTCTCTCTTATTCACTCCATATCTCCTACTCTATTTATCTATCTCTATTTCTCTCTCTTGATCTCCCTCTCACTCCTCTCTCTATCTCTTTATATCTATATCTTTCTCTACCTCTATCTCTTTATCTCTCCCTATCCCTCTATCCTTCTATATCGTGCTCTATATATCTCTCCCTCTCCCTCTCCCTCTCCCACTCTATATATTGAGATATCTCTCCCTCACAACCCCCCCTCTCTCTCTACCTATCTCTCTTACTTTTTCTCCCTCCCTCCCTCTATCTCCCACCTTTATCTATCTGTCCCCATCTATTTCTCTCTCCCTCCTTCCCTATCCCTATGTATCTCTCTATCTCTACCTCTCTCTCCATTTCTCTTCTCATATATCTATATCTCTCTCTTTCTCTTCTTGAATATCTATCTCTCCCTCTTTTTCTCTCCTCTCTATCTCCCTCTATTTCTCTCTCCCTTTATCCATCTCTATTTGTCTTTCTCTACTCTTTATTTGTTTATCGCTTTGTATCTCTCCCTCTCCCCCTCTCTTATATCTCCTTATATCTCTCTCTTTATCACTCTATCTCTCCCTCTCCCTACCTCTCTCCCTCTCCATCTCCTTATCTTTCTACATTTTTATCTCTCCTTCTCCTTCTTTATAATATCTCTCTATATATTTGTCTTCCTCTTCCTCTCTCCCACTATCTTTATTTGTACCTCTATCTTCCTCTCTCCCTCACTATCTCTAGACATGTCTCCCTCTCTCTCCCTCTCCCTCTCACTCTTTCAAAACTTGTATATCTATATCTATTTTCCTCTCTCCCTTTATCTCTATCTCAATATATCACCATCTCTCTCTCTCTCTCCACCTCCATCTCTATCTCCATCTCCTTAACCCTCCTCTCTCTCTTCTCCCCTCTATCTCTCCCTCTTTTTATCCCTATCTCTCCCTTCCTCTCTCTCTCCCTATTGCAAACATAACATGAGTCTATTGCTAATGGAACTTGATTATCTTCTTCATTTATGGGAAGTGGACCAATTGATATAGTAGACATTAATGACTAGATCATTTCTCAGATCCTTGTTGATTTGAGACCTTTGTTGTAAAAACAACATCAATTGCTAAATTTCCTACCATAGTGCATAAATATATGTAAAAAATAGACCATTTTTCCCTAATTGACCATCCACATCTCTTCAGTATACCCATTGCACACCAACATGTGATTGCTAGTTACGTCGCAGGCGTCCCCACGCTCAACTTTTCCAACCCTTTTGACATCCAATGATGCAGATTCATGGAGAGGCAATGGACTACTATGTAAGTAATCTTAGCCTTTCATCATTTTTTGGCCATTTTCCTTGCCATTTAAGCACATTTTTGCTGCTCTTCCCCGCTGCTGTTGCTTTCTGCTCCTTCAAACTCTTCATCTGGCTCTTTGTTGTTTTTAGCTGATTGGAACTAGTCTGTGATGATCTTCTATGATATGGAATCTTCATTAAGTGTAAGTTGTTTCTTATTGTTTTATTTTCTCTTTTCTATGGTTGTGTTTGGGTTTTTAAACAAAAAAATTAAGAAGGCGGCTATACGTTGCTATCTATTAAATGAAGGGATTGGTTCTCAGAAAGTTCTCTCATGCTGGGAAAAACAACTTTCAGGTAGTTGAAACATTTCTCACCACATGCCTGAAAAAAACATCAACTCGCAACCAATATTTTCGTTTAAAAGCCTACAAAATTTTTGTCTTGAACTCAAGAATCGAGTAGCACTAAAACCCTGATATTTTTGGATGCTTAATTAACTGTGCGTACAAAACTTGGGCGCATCAACATGTACTATCCCCTATTTTTTAGGTTTTGGTTTTGTTAGGGTTTATCTATTCTATGAAATCAATGTAAAGCTACTCTCCAATCTCCTCCATCCCTTGAACTATCTTTAAGTCTGCTAAATTCATAAAATCTACATCCTCACCCACGGTGATGAAAGGGAATTCTGAATTCCACAAATGAGCATGTTCTGCAGTATGGAGAAAATGAAAAGTTATTTTGGAGGAAGTTAATAATTTTTTTGTGCTAATACGAGTTTGTTCTAAGGTCGAGGAACTCAATTGCTCTTGATTAAACTTTGAAGGAAAAATCCCCGGTATGAGACATCGTGGAATGCTAAAGAAAATTCACATGGGAATTTGAAGGATGAGGAAGCTGTGGCTGATCCTACACAGTGTGCAAGTTGAAGCCACAGAGCTCATCTCCAAAATCTGCATTCTGAATCCATGCAAGAGAGAAGCAGTTACCCTTCAGTTTGTTGACTAGAAGGTAGGGAGTGACATTTTAGTTCAAAGGTCAACTGGAGAACCTCCACTTTGAATGCTCTGGTAAGCCTGGTTGAATTACAACCTTATTGAACAATTTTACGAAATTCTTAGCATCCACCAGCACCACATAGAGGCAACCAGTACCAAAGAGTGATTTAATTTCTTCCTGGATGTGTGGCATTGACTATATTGGAAGTTGAACTATTAAAGAAACAACTTTCAATGATAAGCTATACCCATGGCTACCCTATCTTTTGTATAGAGTTGTGATAGGATATCACCTCTCTACATTACCTCCCACTTATTCTAAAGTACTAATCCTATTAACTCATTATCTGAATACAAATAACAGCTGCAGAGCTCTGGTCTTGTGCATGTAAGTTGTAGTTGGTTATTCAACCATCCTTGAAGGGAAGCAAGAAAATTATCCATTGGCTGGCTAATCTAGAAGTAAAGAATGCATGCCTAATTGTGTCTTCAAACCTTAACTCTGATGAAATGACCCAAAAGATTTTTTGTCATACATGAGGATCAATATAACCTATTTCTCACAAGCATATACTTCACTGTATACGGACTTCCATTCCATAGTTATTGATCCCATAGGGATATATTAATGAGAAACACTTATGCTCTCAGGGCAATGTTCCATCAATGTAAAGCTCTACCTCCTCCTCCTCTATCAATTGAACAAATTCAATTCGAGTGAGTTCACTAAAAGCTCTATCCTTGCCAAGCATAATCTAGTGGCCATCATATCAGTCAGAAGTATGGCCTATCCTACAAAATGAAGATAGATAAATCAGTTGCCTTGGAGGAAGTCAATGGTTCTCTAGTGCTAATACAAGTTTCGCCTAAGTTCAAGGAACTCATTTTTCCAGAATAAACATAATGGAGAACGCCTTGGTATGAGACATCATGGAAGATTGAAATAAATTCAAATTAGAAAATTGAGGGGTAAGGCAGCTATGGCTTGTCACAAACAATGTGGGAAGTTGAGGATGTAGTAGACTAATGGTGAACTGATTGTCACCTACAGAAGGATGAATAGTGAGGTCTGTTACATCTAGAGTTCTGCACTACAGAATATAGACAAAATATGCCAAAAGTGTTGATGCCCAAAGGAAAGCATTAAGAGAGAAGAATTATGGACCCAGGTATAGGAAAATCATATTCAGTAACTGAATTTCCGAGTACAAGTAGGAGATAAGAAATCACCTTTTAGTTTGTTAGCTAGAAAG
Organism: Sequoia sempervirens; assembly: GCA_007258455.2. NCBI lineage: Eukaryota > Viridiplantae > Streptophyta > Pinopsida > Cupressales > Cupressaceae > Sequoia > Sequoia sempervirens. The sequence continues at coordinate 208,909,364 of VDFB02000017.1, forward strand.
CAGGGAAGGATTTTCAAGCTCAAACATCAATTCGCAAACTTCCATAGGCTCTGGTAAGCATGGCTACAATGCAACTATATTAAGCAGCTATTGGAAAATCTTGATGGTGTCCACCAATGTCTTTTACGTGTGGCATTGACTGCACTAAAATTTGAAATGTTCAAAAAGCTACTTTTCATGTTATCCTAAAACCATGGCTACCCTCTATTTTGTGTATAAACTATAAACATTATTTCTATCTACTTAGGTCTAACAGGCTATCACATGTCTGTAGTATCTCCCACATTTTTCAAAGCACAGATCCTGTCAACATGGCAAACGAATACAAAATTACAAATATCAAAGGTAGAAGTCTGGTATTGTACATGCAAGCTCTTGGAAGTTATTATATACGAATTGGTCTACACATAATTCCTAGTCATGGTGCCTCTAGTTTTGCTAATACACAATCTTATGCATAGTTCTCTTAGTAGTATAGTACCATTACCTTTGGCCTTTATCTAACTAACTAGCCTGTATAATTTTTGGTTTTGTAATCCAACAATTATTGCTTGGATGGTTATCTAACTAACTTTACCTGAAAAATAAAATAAAATCATAGGCATCTCTAACTTCCACCAGAAGTGTCAACTTTGGATAGATATAGATGATTGCAACCTATAAGTATGGTTGATTTCATATTCTCCCAGTATATGTATTCCAGGGGAGTCAATGACAATGGAATACCAGTTAATTATTGGTGTGGGACAATGGAATAAAGCTCACATTTATTGAAACTGAAACGAAGCCCTAAAGCAAGATCTGATTTCACCAGTAAAAGTGGAATTGAAGCCAAACTATTATTCCATCTACTAAAACTACAATTAGTGGATTCATCAAGTGCCTGCAAAGTGCAATGGCAATAAATTCAAGACATTCAGAGATTGGATATAATTATGGATCCTCTTTAAATTATAGAAAGTCATAGAAAAGAGATTGAATTGATGAAAAAGGAAAAGACTTTGAGGCCCCCCAAAAATATATAGACTGATTCTGAAAGTGAAAAAAATTTAGGATTTAGTCTCAAGTCTTCTTACATGAGTATTTTGGTAAATCTTGGAGCTTTATATCATATTGTTTGCTCTCCTATCTATTGGGAACGGGACATGCAAGGGAAGGAAAGAGAATGTTTAATGTTGTATTTAATTTAATTATATTTTGAACAATGCATTTCCTGCCCTCATACAGGTGTAACGTAATTACTTATATATGGAGGCATATGTAATCCTTCATCATTCTCATTCAGATGGCAGGACCTTGAAGGAGATCAAAGGTATGGATATTTTTCCTCTCTTCACATAATTGTGTCCATAAACTCTTTTATCTAAACTTCATAAGTGATATATATTCTCCACCAAAAGGCAACCAAAGTCTTAGTAGTCAAAAATTTCACATTAAATGCACATAACTATTATAAGTTTGCAAATATAAACTACTTTAACTACTGAAATATATTATCATCTCAAAGTGTAGCCTATTTTTTCTACACCCTTATGTGATGAAATGAAATATATTTTACAGTTTTTTCCTGTCATAAGTTTCTTTGTTGAACAAAATCTTTCCTGATCTTAGGCTTTCCTTAATTCACATAATAGTTATTAGATTATTTGTAGTTTTTGAGATTGTTGAATAGGATCTAAACATCATAATAAGCATTTATTATAAATATTAGATTAAGCATCTGGGATGTGGAATCACTAATTTAGTTTAGATTTTGAATTGCACTGGTGGTTGATACCAAGGACTGAAAATGTATACAATTAGAAAAAAACATGATGAGAGTGCATCTTCAAAAAAAGGATACTAAACTGTTCCAAAACTTAAATAAATGAGAATATAAAGCAGTCAAAACTGTAATGAAGCAAAATCCAATGTTCGAGAGTCCAACTATAAGATACAGAGCCAATTTCTTCAAATTCAAGGTTAATAAGAAGTTTGCAATGGGGTTTGCATTTAGCCTATACACGGACAATCAGAAAAGAGTAGCCATGTCTCATGGCTATGTTCTTAAAAGTTCTCTGTAGACGAACTAGACTATACCTTCTGATCTGCATCTGGTTAAATTTCTCTGTAGATGAACTAGACTGTACCTTCTGAGCTAATTTTTCTAATCAAATTTGTATTTGAGTAGTGAAGACTATAAAAAATTGCTATTTTCATAGTTCCATGGAGTTTCTTGATGGGGGATCAAGGGCCTAAGTTTGGTGACAGTGGCGGGGGTGGGGGGCAGTGCTGAAATAAATATAGTACTTGATTGTTGTTAGGGTTTTGAATTTAGCGCATCTTGATTTTGTTTTATTGGTTTGTAGGCTGCTTGTAAGTCTGCAACTACAACATGCAGATATTTAGGGTTTGAAATGATAGGGCACATTTTGTTTTTGGGGTTTGATGATTGTGTTCTCTATTACTGTTTGCACCAAACTAAGGAAATAAGGCATAAAACTTAATTTTATCCCTTTGTATGCTTACCTTAACAATGTTTTTTAATATTTAGCCATTCCATTCATCAGAACCTCAATGTGTTTCGATCACTCTTGCATAATAGGATTTCTCACCATCTTTAAAACAATCTGATTATCTTAGTCCATTGTTGGTTTTTGTTCCAAGAGGATACCCATATCACCTACGATTCTTCAAGCCGAGATTAATTAGCATTTGACTATTTTAAGGAAATTCTACTTTGCTTTAAAAGAAGAAACAACAATGTTCGTTTGCTTCTTGCTTACTAAGGAGACTACTCTTTCCAGCTTTGCCCATTTTATTTCATGCCATCATTGACTACACAACATAATTTATGGAGAATCTTGATTTAAGTCACTTGCCATGGTTTCTGTGATTTTCTTTTTTAATCTGTACATGGCCTGATCATTTTTGTTGTGTTTTATCTCATTCAAAAAATAATTTTGTTGTTCTCTGTGTGATGCAGGAGGTTTCCAGATAGAGAGCATGTGCAATGCTATAAGCACTACAGGTAATTTTTCTCACCAATTTTCTCATTTTCCACAAAATTAGATTCTAGTGTGTAGTTTAATATTTACTATTTTGATTTTTTCATTTTTAGCAAAATTAGAATCCAGTTCGTAGGTTGTGCTTGTTGTGCAAATTTGTAAGATGAGTTTTTTGTATTAAGTTGCATGGTACTTTCCTTTTTCAATAAAAATTTATCCAGTGGAGTTCAAAAATTCATCATTTAAACTTTAAAGTTAGTGTCTCAAACTGTCCAATTTTTCATGACAGTTCGTAGGTTGTGCTTGCTGTGCTAATTTTTATCATTTAAAGTTAGTGTCTCAAGTTCTTCAAATCAAGCCAAGGTGGCCTTTTGGGTGACAATATTAAGTGGAATTTCACTAAGTTTCCGGTGGACAAAGATTGAAATGTGGTTGATCAATATGTTCCAACAACTTCTCCACTTAATATTGAAATACTTGACAATCCCTCTTTTGTAGTTTCATACCTTCTAATACTTTCTTATGATGATAAATTGTTTAGTCTTTTGTTGCATGTCAATCACAATAACACCAAGAACCTATTTTTGAACAGCAAATGTTTAATTTGGTAATAAGATACATGCCTTACGACAAACACTAATATTTATGTTTTATGTTTGCAGAAAGATATCAAGAAGATCCTTGGAACTGCCTGATTCTGAAAAAGAAACAACACATTAGTATGTCAACAATGCCCACATAGTGCTAAGGAATAAGATGTTGTTAGGAATTTCCAAGTTGTAACTGCTTAAAATTCACTTTTATTAGTGCTATGAATCGAACTATACGATAAATACAGGTTGTATTTCCAATCCCATCATATATTTTTGTAGCAGAAGACCGATTTAATCTCTTAAGGATCACATGTAAATTTGTTTTGTTAGTTTTCTCAACTAAAAATGATGTTTATCATGCTTTTAACATTAACACTTTGTAAGCTGCTCATGATCAGCATATTGAGTATCTTTTACAATTCTCACTACTATATTGCAATTATCACTCTTCTACCTTCAACATGTCTTCGGCGTACCCATTGCACACGAAGGTGCAATTGCTAGTTTTAGTTTTCCCACAAAACTATGATAGTTTGCTATGCTTTTTGTCTTACATTAAGACAATAAAAAAAAAAAAACTTTTTTCTAAAATAAAATTTTCATTTCCCTCCCATTCATTTTCCCTCCATCATTAGACATGCATTTTCCTTTTCCCTCCCTCGTTGGGACCTGGCTTTGCACCTACCAATCGCTTTAGGTTGGAAATTTCTCAAGTCTTCTGAATAAATCCATTTTGTGTAAATCTTGCAACCATTGCAGTCCATGAGATCATATCTATTTGTGATTCTATCAAACTCATTTGCCTTTTCTGTGCTTCCACATCTGTTGTCCAAGTATTCTCGGAATGAAATTAATCCCAACTCAAAGGAAACCATAGGTGTGGAGTTTCAGACGCAAAGTGACGGAAAGGAGATCAAAGCTCAGATTTGGAGCATTGCAAATTCACTTCAAAATTTTCATATTTCTGAGAAAATCCACTAATTGTTTTCTTTGATCTGCTCACTCGTATCACTGGCCGTGGATATCGTGGGAAAATTCACTTGAAATTTGAGCTTATTTCACTCCTAGGGTTTTCACAGAAACGTGAAACCATTATTTTTCCTCAAAATTGATGTTTTCTCTTTCTTATTTTTTCTTGCTTTGGTATAATTCATGTCTGAATTTGTGTTGGAGGGTTTAAATTTCCCTATAGTTTAAAATTAGGGCACAATGGAAAATTTGAGCTAGTGTTGTTTGTGGATCTCATTCCTTCCTTTAAGCTGTGCAATGCGTGTTTGGAGTATTTTAAAGTGACTTATGGTCTTCTAATCATGTGTAGGAAATTCTATTCTACAAAATTCCTTATGAGGCAATAGAGCTATATCGCAACTCTGTGGAATCATATTGGGCATCCCTCGAGGTTGTAAGAATTGGAATCTCCTTTAGTTCTCTTAAAAATGCATTTTCTATAAAATTTATTATTGTTTCTCTCAATGATTATTTTATTATTGTTTGAGTTGTCTCTGGATTGTATGGTATTTTTCTTTCTTTTGGATTAAATATGGTATAGTAATTGTAACTATTTTTTTAGTTCATTGTTGTATTTTTCAATAATGTAAGAAAGACATAATGAGAAGTGTTTGTGGGATATAATGCAGAACATTTGAACTGAGAGAATCAAATGAAAATATTTCCATGATTCTATTCTTTGCAGATTTATAAATTTACCAACAGTAGGTCTCTTGAATAGCATTGTAAGGTTGATATAAAATATTTACAAAACATGTGGGGGCATTTTTTCCCATTTTTGAAAAAGATCATGTTGTTTATTGGCCTTAAGCACCTAGAGGTGTTGTTAGTGTTGTCCATTCTTTATATGTATATTGATATTAAATTTCTATTTGCATCCTGGCTAGTTCTTCTCTTCATGTGAGTTTTTTCAGGTATGATACCTGAATCTCTGTCTGGGCTTAATAGACTCAGTGTTTTAGCGCTAAATGATAATAGGTTGAATGGGTCTATGCCTTGGCATGTGGAGAATTAGCCATTTTCTGAAGAGTTTATGAAGAAACCAAGGAAAAAATATAAACATAAGAAAAAGAAATTGAATAATATAGTAATTCCATTCAAATGGACCCAAAACTCAATGGGAATTGGCAGAGGTACACAAATTTAACCATAATTTACACATTGACATCAAAGCTCAACAATTCCTCAATATAAAACTATTCAAATATAAGACACCCTCTATTGTCCATGAGTAAAATTGGGTAATAGCTTTTCAGATCCTCCCTTTCAACTTACTGCCATTAATTGGAATCTTAGCTTTAAATGAATGCTTCAAAAATCATTATTTTTCCTGTAATGCCATCCTAGCCACGCGTTCATCCCCCTACCATTTTCAAGTATATTTTTTATACCAGTGGGACCCTAATCATCCACTCATGCTTCATCAATTTACAACAATGATAGTAGAAACAATACTTAAAATGAACAGGGGAATATCAGACCTAGTTTTCTATTGATTCAGGTAGATAAGAGCTGGAAAGTATGGTGCCCCAGTAAACAAGTGAATAGACATCCTTTGGGTGCACGGTAAATAGAGAGAATATATACCCTCTAATGGGGATTCTTACACATACAATATCCTAAGCTTGACTAAACTTATTTTCTCAACACAAGGCCTATAGATTGCTGAATTTAGATTGTATCTGAATGCAGGCTTTGAGACTCTATTCATTGTTCTACCTTGTTGGATGGCTCACCACAGCTTTTTCAAAGGTTCTCTCATGGTTCAATCTGTTGTAGGACTTACGGAAGCTGATAACATTTTTATTCATGATTTTGATGATTGAAAGGGAATTTTTTGGTAGGAAATCATGCCATTGGATATTGCAAGGCTACTAGTTGGATTTGGATCTGGGCTTACTTCTTATACAGTAAGTTGAATGTCCAGGAAAGGTGTATTACCGAGGGGATGATTTTTGCATGGAGATTATTGGCTACTGAATAAGGGATAGTGTGACACAAATGAAAGAATTTCCTATTAAATTTGACATTATTTTAACCCAATTTGCACCCTATGGAAATGTTCGTAAGGTGCCTATCTACATAGCTGAAATATCTCCCAAGAACTATTAGAATTGTGAAACAAGCACAAAATCACAAGCCACAGGATCAAACACAAACAAATACACCTTCCACACAAGAGATCTGCAAACAAATGTATGCAATTAACTTCAACAAGAAAAAGTTACAGAAGAGAGAAAACTTTCAAGAAGATATGAAAGCTACAGATATTCTCCCATTGATAATTACAATGAGATCAATCCTTATGAAAGGAGATCAAGAAACCCTAAAAAGGGAAACCCTAGTGTGCACACTTAATAATTAATAAATAATTAATTATTAATGTGCCTAAGTTTAGCTTAAGTAACTAAAGTGATAAGTGCCTTAATTAATTAACCAATATGATTAAATTAATTAAGTAAAACAACTTATTACTCTAACACCCCCCCTTAAGATGAACTTAGGAAGTAGCTAAAACACTAAGAAAAAGATGCATGAAAGCAAAGATGGGTCCTGACAAACAAGGCCAAGTAAGGTACCCATGTACAAATAAAAGATCTCTATAAAGCGAAGAAATAGAGAAAACCTCATGGGAAAAACTCTACTCCAAAAAGTGATCAAAGGTGATTGAAGGACTAAAAAGCCTCCAAATCAAGGAAATGCCCTGAAAGAGAAGAACATGTAGAACATCATAGAAGCATGAAGAAGCTGCAAACTCTATCAAAAGATGACTGCTACGGTGCCGAAGAACCTCCTCTAAAGATATGATGATCAGGATCAAGAAGACAACAATCTGCATGAGTGCCCCCAATGACACTACTCGAATCAGATGGCAAACAAAGGAAAACACCTGGAACTCGAAGATATAAATGGTAAAAGTACCAAAATTCTAAAGAACTGATCATGAAAAAGTGGAAGGTCACCTCCAAAAAATAGGAATGTAAGAGTGTCCATATGGTAAGTGATCCATCTCACCGAAATGCATGGGTAACTAGTTGCTGCATCCACCTAGTACATAGGAACAAATACTGTATACATAGCTCACTCCATCGAAACCAAGGAAGCATTAATACCAACAGTAGAAACCCCCCCATAATGCTGAAAAAGGAGAGGCGTGATAGGTACACTGAAACTGGATGCCTAAAAGTAGTGCATGAAGAGGAACCAAGAGCATATGAAGGTGCAAACATGAAATTACAAGCTGATAGAAAGGATGTGAAACCAAAATTCACATACACATGAGAAAGGTATGAAGGAAAACAAGGGAAAACATTAACCCCCATGGCACTTTATATCATAGTGTGAGTACAATAAGGCACAAAGTGATGTGCAAGAAACCCAATACTACACATACAATGTTGAGACACTTTATCTTAGTGCGCTTACAAAAGAGAAATACATGTAATGTGAGCCCATAATGTCTACAATGTCCAAATAGGACAACATGCTGAAAATACAATTCTCTTACAAAAAAAGAGGAAACTGGTAGCACCATGATTAAGTACACGAAAAAACATGTAGTTTCAAAAAAAATGGCACCCAAAAATGTGTCCGGATGCAGAAGATATGGGCTGTCAAAGTCTCCAAAATGAGAACTGAACAGCAACAGTACTGAGAAAATAGAATTCTGGAAAAAACAAAAAGTCAAAACTGGAAAATACCTGCACCACTATGAAGAGCACGAAATTCCACCCCATTTCAAAAAAAATTGCACTGAAAAAACCCACCGTATGGCTGAGATATGGCCTCTGGAATATTGGGTGCAAATTTGAAAAGCCCAACGGAGAGGGGCTGAGTGGGTAAAAAAGAAAACTCCGCCAAATTTAGGAAAAACACCTCCAAATCTGGAGGTTCACCAGATTTAGTGTGCAGGAAAAATTTCTCCAATTACATGCATTATTTTGCATAAAAAAGCAAAACTATACAAATTATATTTTTTTTACAAAAAAAATATATAAAAAAATAGTGATTCTTTTATAAAAAAATCATAAAAAATGTACCCATGGGAAGGTACACCTGCATAGGTCTGTGTAGGTCAGTACCTGCACAGTACCCTGTGCAGGTACGTACCCTTCCTTATTGACTTTTTGTTTTTTTTAAAAGCAAAAAAAACTTGCAAAGCTTTTAAATGTTTTAAAAGCTTTTGTAAAAAACAAATTTTTTTACAATAAAAAAATATGCAATTTTTTTATGCAGCAAAAAATAAATATTTTTTTTTGACGATTTTTTTTACCTCGATCCGCATGCAGACTGTCTACAGGGTCGTACAGACACAAAAAAATTGAGTCAGAAATCAACTGAACCAAATATAGGCAAGTTTACAGTCGATCTTTAGGTTTTTTGCCGCTCTAGACGCAACGGTGAGGTCCATTTGGGCTCAAAATGCTCTAAAAAATTGAACACCCCTAGATCTAGCAAAAAATCTATTTCTTCAAACCCTCACGATCTAACAAACGAAAGCCAAAATTGACGAAAAAAAGGCCTATCTTGACTATTTCGGCAGCTCTGGAATCAATGGAGAGGTCTGATCACACCAAAAATGCTTTGAAAGATGCCCACCTCCAAAATTTGCAAAATAAGCAAAGGAGATTCAGATCTGAAGCTTGCAACCCTTGTTGAAGAAGAAAACCTCATAAATCGAGAAGGGGTTTGTTGAATCCAAGGCTCTGATACCATGTTAGAATTGTGAAACAAGCACAAAATCATGAGCCACAGGATCAAACACAAACAAATACACCTTCCACACAAGAGATCTGCAAACAAATGTATGCAATTAACTTCAACAAGAAAAAGTTACAGAAGAGAGAAAACTTTCAAGAAGATATGAAAACTACAGATATTCTCCCATTGATAATTACAATGAGATCAATCCTTATGAAAGGAGATCAAGAAACCCTAAAAAGGGAAACCCTAGTGTGCACACTTAATAATTAATAAATAATTAATTATTAATGTGCCTAAGTTTAGCTTAAGTAACTAAAGTGATAAGTGACTTAATTAATTAACCAATATGATTAAATTAATTAAGTAAAACAACTTATTACTCTAACAAGAACTTGAGGAGAGGGCTAATAACAACAAATCAGGTTCTTATCTATTTTAAATATCTTCTAAAATCATTAGAGACAGATAATCACAGTTTTCTATTGTTAACCATAAGATTCGCAACTAAAAGGCTATTTAATTTTATTTTTATTTTTATCTTTTTAATAAAAAGGATTATCAGGGATTTCCTATTTTATGGATTACAAATTACTGAGTTTTTTCTTTCCTCCAATATGAAAGCTTTTCATAACGATGGGAACATCGATAGTTTATCTTCTGGGAATGCTCTTGAAATGGCAGATTGTGGCTCTGATTGGTATGTCAGATATCAAATTCAAACCCAAATTCAATTTTTTTTATGCCCCAAAAGTAGAAGATCCTAGATTTGGAAATGTTATGCCAAAAATCTTATTCAAAGGCTGTCATGTAAGTGTCAATCCTCATTGATGGACCATATAGACTCCGATGTCATGTGCAATTACCCTAGCAGCAAATATAAGTAACTGTGTTGTAGAATTGATCAATTTCATGGTGCTCTGTTTTGACAGGAACTATACCAGCCATAATGTTAGGTGTGGGCCCTTTCTTATTCCTGAGTCTCCAAGATGGCTGGTGAGTATTCTTGTTTATATTAGGTGTTCCATCATGACCATCACTCAAGGCAGCTTTTGCCACCCTCCACCATATGGGAGACTATGACTTGGAGCTCTTTGCAAGTACCTTGTCAAATGCACATGTCTAATCACAACCATCCTTGCCATGAATTCGTCTACTCAAGTTTTAAAAACTTTCTAGTTGAAACTTCAGCATGTGTTTGTACTTATTTTGCAAATAGCCTTGTTTCAAACTAGTTTCAAGTCATGTCTGGAAAACTTAAAGTATTATCAGTACTGCTATAAAAAAACATTCTATATATTAGTTAAGTTCTATGCCACCTAGACTCCATAACAAAAAAATGAAACTGAATCTATTGTTCAATCAACTGTTTTCCTTGATTTTCTTTCATTACTACTTTGTTGCTTGATTTGACTTATTTTATTCACACTAAAGTTTTCTCAAATTGGGAAGCTACTCAAACAAGAATGGCCCCGCATGATTGACATGAGATATTTCTTTATAATTGGACAGTAGTCAAGGATGCAAATAATTTAAAATATGAACGATGGCTTTGTGGTTGAACATGTGCTCTCACACATTTCTTTCATTTTTAGATATCATGAAACATTCAACAAAACCTTGGAATACTTAAATGTATTCACATCATGCGTGTAAGGTACATATTGATATGGTTTTAACTTCTAATATTCTCAATCATGCAAAGGATGAGTGATCTACTTTCACCCATTCTGAATATCATGGAGGATGAATCAGAGTCATTTTGATGTTTTGTTGCTTTGATGGAACATCTTGGTGCAAATTTGGATCATGATCAAAATGGAATACATTCTCAACTTCTAGCTCTCAGAAAGGTTGGCGAATATTTTTTATTTTCTTGGTTGCAATTAGAGTACCATTTCTAGTATGAGTTTTGATGTCCTCACAGTTATTGTTTAGCTTGGTAGTCAATAATAGTAAGACAATACAGTTTAGCTTATACATCATGTAAATAGAGTATAAAAAAATATAAGCATTTCAATGCATGTATCTAGGTCCAGATGGGGGGGGGTATTTAAAATCCTGAAGGGTACATATTTTGGTCTCCGAGATCAAACAAACGGATTAGCAAATAAAAGTGCTAGAGCTACAACTAATCCATAAATAGTTAAAGCTTCCATAAAAGCTAAACTTAGCAGTAAGGTACCTCGTATTTTACCCTCCGCTTCTGGTTGTCTCGCAATACCTTCAACAGCTTGTCCCGCAGCAGTGCCTTGACCAATGCCAGGTCCAATAGAAGCAAGGCCTACGGATAATCCAGCAGCAATAACGGAAGCAGCAGAAATCAAAGGATTCATGGTAATCTCCTCTTAGGTTAATAAATGGTGGATAATATGATAGTTTTATCTATTGATTTGATTGTTCACGTTCAACTAGAGAACAATTTCTTTGAAACAACTAAACTCCAACGAAATGGTATTAAAAATGATGATATTACCAAATAGGTCAATTCTCTACCCTGATATTATATTCTTTTTTAGATAAAATAGAGGCAGATGTTGATTCATTTATCAAATGAAATATTCTGCACAATAGTCTCTTTTTTTATGGTTATATCTAAATAATTATCTAGATATATATTAGTCTATATAGATGATATATGCATATACATATATGACACAATACAAACTATGTATATGTGTCCCTTCGAGGTCGAAAAATTCATTGTTCCACACCGGGATACATAGTTTACTAAACTAATTCCCATGAGTAAACCTATTCATTTTATTATGTAGATATGAATTGTTCTATTTATCAATTTTATCGACGGGATTAGTGATCCTAAATATTTTTTTGACTAAAATCTTATTAAATTCGAAATGGATATGAATTGAAAAGTTAGAAAAAACTGAGTCCAATTAATTGAATTAATGATGACCCTCCATGGATTCGCCTATATAAGCTGCGGCTAGAGTTGCAAAGATTAGAGCTTGAATACCACTTGTAAATAATCCTAGGAACATTACAGGTATAGGTACCACTAAAGGTACTAAGGAAACAAGAACGGCAACTACCAATTCGTCAGCTAATATATTTCCAAAAAGTCGAAAACTAAGTGATAGAGGTTTTGTAAAATCTTCTAATATGTTAATTGGTAAAAGTATTGGGGTTGGTTGAATATATTTACCAAAATATCCTAAACCCTTCTTTGTAAAACCTGCATAAAAATAAGCTACTGATGTGAGCAAAGCTAGAGCTACTGTAGTATTAATATCATTTGTAGGTGCGGCTAATTCCCCATGAGGTAATTTAAAAATTCCCCAAGGAAAAAGAGCACCTGCCCAGTTAGAAACAAAGATAAATAGAAACAGAGTCCCTATAAAAGAAACCCAGGGACCATATTCTTCTTCGCCAATCTGAGTTCTAGCCAAGTCCCGAACAAATTCGAGAACATATTCCACAAAATTTTGAGCTCCGTTCGGAATGATTTGTGGGTCTCGAACAGCTAGAGTAGTTGAACCTAATAAGACAGCAATTACAATCCAGGAAGTTATAAGTACCTGTGCATGAACTTGAAACCCCCCTATTTGCCAATAAAAATGCTGACCTACTTCCACACCGGATATCTCGTAGAAATAATTCAGCGTGTTAATAGGAAATTGTACAATATCCATATTACCCTTTCTATATAAAGATGAACTTCAAAAAGAAATGATTTTGGTTCAATGACCAATTCCTCAATTATTTCACTATCATCAGTCAGGCTATGAAATAAAATAATGGAATGATTATTTGATTGATTAAGAAGATCTCTTTATTTCTATAAAAATATTTTATCTTAATCTATTCTATAAGATTTGGGAATAGTAGCCAACTTAATTCTAGCTTATCTTTTTTTTTCTTTTTAATTCATTTTTTTTCTTTTTAATTCACTTTTTATAAAATTACAATTCAATTCTCTACCCGCGCGAATTGCTAAAATTAATTTATTTAGGATCAACCGGATTGGTCCTCTACCATCATCATTGGCTGGGATTGGGATATCCACGAGATCTGGGTCACAATCTGTATCAACTAAGCAAATTGTTGGAATACCCAGAGTTCTACATTCCCGAATAGCAGTATATTCTCCTTTTTGATCGAGAATTATTACAATATCGGGCAATTTTGTCATGTATCTAATCCCCCCTAGATCCTCCTGCAATTTGTTCAATTCTCTCTTGAGTATTGCTGCTTCTTTCTTCGTAAATCGATCAAATCCTCCCGTATTTTTTTTTTTCGTTAAATTTTTGAATTTTTCAAGTCTTGCTTCTGTAGTAAACCAATTAGTTAACATACCCGCGAGCCATTTTTTATTTACATAATGACATCGAGCTGCTAAAGCAGCTAATTTAGCTGCATCAGCTGTTTGATGTTTTGTACCAACTATCATAAATTGTTTTCCTCTCTTTGCTCCATCAAACACAAAATCACAGGCTTCTGATAAAAAACGAGCGGTGTAAGTTAAATTTATAATATGACTATCTTTACGTTCTTTAAAAATGTAAGGTGCCATTTTAGGATTCCATTTTCTGGTCTCATGACCAAAATGAACTCCTACTTTTACCATTTCTTTCAAATTGATGTTCCAATTTTTTTTCGTCATTTTGTTTTTATTTTTTACTATGAACTGTAATATCTACATTCCAATGGAATGGGTTAGATTGCTTGCCGTAGCGTACTTGGTACAAGATATTCATTTCATTTTTTCTTTTTATTTTAAAAGAAATTAAAAGAAATCTAACAATAAATTTCTTCATTTATAAAAATTACTTTTTTTTTACTGCTCGTTTTGATTTTTTCTTTTTTATTTTTACTAGTTTTTTTATCACTTTTTTTTCTTTTGTTTAACAGATAAAATAGAGACTTTATATTCATGATCAAAGAAAAAATCTTTCACGATAAATAAATTGATAAATAAATTTGTGTTCCTCGTTTTCGGATCCATTTTGCTCTGTTTTCCCAAACGGTTGAATCCAGTACCGACAGGTATCATTCCCCTGAGAATAACATTTTCCTTCAAGCCCTTCAACCAATCAATATGACCTTGAAGAGCAGATTTAGCTAGGACCCGAGCAGTTTCCTGAAAACTCACTTCTGACATAAAACTTTGAGTATTCAGAGATGCGTTTGTCATTCCCAATAAAATGGTTCGGTAATTGATTCTTTTTGCTAGAGATACTCATAGTCTCTCTATAGTGGACTGCTGTGGGCGAGGAGGGATTTGAACCCCCAACACTGTGGTTCGTAGCCACGTGCTCTAATCCTCTGAGCTACAGGCCCCGTCTCCATGAGATCGATCACAAATATTGCATTTCGTAGTGTGGAATGGGAAAAAAAGAATGCCGGGGTTGGGTTTATTTTGAAAAAAAAGTAAGCTTTTTTTATTATTCTGGCAGACCTAATTGGAGCTTTGTTTATTACTCTGTTATGAGATTTTATGGTTGGCAGACCTAATTGGAGCTTGGCTAAGGAGTTTTGTTGTAGGCATTAAGAATTAAAAGGAAAACATTAACCATAATCATTTTGAACCACTACAAGCTGCAACACTGGTATGTAACTTTGCTGTCATCCATATTTTTTGAAATTGTCATTAGAGCTTACCATTAGTGCAAATTTATTTCAGAATAGTAAAATTAATAAATGCATTTATATAGTATATATAGGCTATTTTGTAATGTATTCCCTTGCTAGATATGACCAGCTGGGCTGAATATGTGTTGTTTGCATTTGTAACAAGATTCTGGTAAAAAAAATTGTACATTTAATTTCATCAACGTTCTAGATCACACTCTGTGATCCATCATTAAGATAATTTTTTTAATCCTGATGATGGATCATGGACTGTGATTTGGATTGTCAATGATATTAAATGTTATTTTTACCAGAAGCTTGTTTAGTATATCACAAACTCTACAAATTTCATGTTTATTATGTTTGCATGTGTTAATTTTTAGTTGGTTGTATGGTGTTTTCCTAGAGTTGGGGAATTTACAAATGTGTCTTCTGAACGTGTGGCTCCAAATGGTAGTATAGGTGGAAAGCGAGTTCATTCACTCTCATGCTGATCCAAATCATCCAGGTATTTAATTTGTATCATAATGCAGTATGTTCTAGGATTGGAGTACTCTATTTGAGGCTTTCATTTTTATCAATGGACCAAACTCAAATGATCTGAGAATATAATGATGCATTTTTATAGTTCATGTGAGAATTGTGTTATCTAATAAAAATCTACTTCCAAATATGTTTTTGATGGATTTTCATATCCTCATCCAAAGCTCCAATTCACACACAGGAAAGGACACTTTCAAGCGTATCAATTACAAATTTACAATCAATAATCAAGCTATTGATCAGTTGTTCAGGAATAAGGAAGTTATATATCACTAATTGAATATTGTCTATTTGTTTGCTATCTTGCATGAATTCATCTTTTTTAAAATTGTAAAAGATAACTAGGAAACATTATATCTAGCACTTAAGTTTAGGGTGCCATAGTTGGAAAAGGAAAATAAAATGTTTTAATTTTATCCTCTATATTATTTGACTTTTCTAAGTTTTTGATGTGCAAATTTTGAAACGTTATTTTCAGGCTGTAGCTCCAAATTGGAGAAGTGAAAGGTGAATACCAATGAAGAAGAGTTTGGAGGAGCCAAAACCAATAGCGATAGGAAAGTTGTAGATTTGTAAGGGGATTAAATAAATACATGACTAAATTAATGATTAAATATATGACTAAATTAATGGCTAAATATATGATTAAAGTAATGACTAAATAAATGACTACCATGATTAAATAAATGATCAGTTAACAACAATCAATGACTAAATTAATGACTAAAGATATGACTAAATTAATGACTAAATATATGACTAAATTAACAACTAAATCAATGACCAAATCAATCACTAAATAAATGACTAAGATAGTTTAGTCATAAATTTGGTGGTGTTATAAATGACTACAAATAAACCATTAAAATAGTCACGTGACTAAAATTAATGACTAAATATATGACTAAATAAATGACCAAATAAATGACCAAATAAATGACTAAATTAATGACTAAAATAATGACTAAATAAATGACTAAAATAGTTTAGTCATAAATTTGGCCGTGTTATAAATGACTGGCAATAAACTACTAATGGTCACGTGACCAAAACTAGTCATTTATATGCAAATTTTAGTAGTTTATTTAGTCATATATTGTTGTTTGTGTACTAGTGGCTACACAAAACTAGTACAATCTTCTAAGGCATGCAAATTTTTAGATTGCACACACACATCATGAACATGCTTGCAATTGAACTAAGTTGCAACAATGAATTAAAGAAGCCTAGGCTAACTTTGCACACCAACTTGCCATCAACAAGTGCTAAAAGTATGGGTTGAAAGCTCATCAAATACTATAACATCAACATCATTATAACAACCATCCAACAACTAACAACTAAAACTAACATGGAAGTAGAACCATTCATACATAATGAACAAACTCAAAAGAAACACCCATAATTCATGCAATGTTGCTTTCTATTGTTGCGGAATGCCTTTACACAAGTTCTCCAATATTTACAAATGAAGGGGAGACTCCTATTTATAGTTTTCCAAAGCCCAAATGAATGGCTAGGATTAATTCACAATGTGTGGCTCAGATTTGTTACAACTTAGGGTCCCACCTACCCCCCATTATATAGCAATTTAAAATAAAGCTTTTGTCTTTTAATTTCCCTATTTTTTGTTTTAGTGGCTAGTCACTATAGCAATTTTGTCTTGTAGTTGATTTCCCTTTTGTTGTAGCTAAAACTGTTCAAAAGCTACCTTTTTACTTGATGTGTTTGCAACATCCCTCAATCAATCAAGTACACCTTGTTTTCAGATTTGCATCATTGTTAAATGGATCAGATGATCTGATGAGATAGCTCCTAATGGATCATGATCGCTTGTTTCGAGGGAGGAAACAACCACTCCCACCCACCACCTTCAAGGCCACCCTTTGCAGTTTTGTCACTAACTTTCTTGACATAGGTATCCTTCTAATTTCAACTTTGTTGATTGGTGCTAGGGGGAGAGGTGAGCATAAAATGAATGGTGAAAGGAGAAATGTAATTTTTCCTTGTTCAACTTTCTCAATGGGCCTCCCCGATAGACCTGTGGTAGGTTCCTTGAATCCTACAAACATGAAGTGCCATAAGTGCTTTCATATGAAAATCAAGGAAAACATTAGTCAAATCCTGGAAACTCCTTGTTAGATCCATCCATGCATCATTAAAAGATCATAATATTCATATTTGGAGCTCATTTGGACCATAAATATAAATATGGGCTCAAGGGTGCGAGCTTCCCCTAGGTTAGAATGATGGTGAACAATGGACAGTGAGCGGCCGACTGACGGCAGGCGGATGACAAACAATGGATGGGGGATAGTGGAAAACCAGCAGATTGTGGATGGTGGTGGAGGGACGACAAACAACGAATGGTGATGTAGGGATGACAACCCACAAGGAAAGTTACCATGAACGCCAATAGAGAGATGGCCACTTGCAAGGAAAGTTCCCATAGATGACAATGGAGGGACGACGACCCACAAGGAAAGTTCCCTCAGACAACAATGGAGGGACAGTGGCCCACAAGGAAAGTTCCCACATATGGAAATGGAGGGACAGTGGCCCACAAGGAAAGTTCCCATAGACAGAAACGAAGGGATGGCTGCTCACAAGGAAAGTTCCCATGGACGACAATGGAGGGACGACAGACAACCGGAGGATGATGGATGGAAATGGAGGGATGGCAAACAATGGACAGTGATGGAGGGATAGTGGCCCACAAGGAAAGTTCCCACGGATGACAATGAAGTGATGACAACCCACAAGGAAAGTTCCCATGGACAACAATGGAGGGATGGCAGCCCATAAGGAAAGTTCCCACATACAGCAGTGGAGGGACGAAGGGCCATAAGGAAAGTTCCCATGGATGGAAATGAAGGGACAACGATCTGCAAGGAAAGTTCCCACAGACAAAAATGGAGGGATGGTGGCCTGCCAGGAAAGTTCCCACAAATGGCAATGGAGAAATGGCGGCCCACAAGGAAAGTTCCCATAGATGGCAATGAAGGGATGGTGGCTCGCAAGGAAAGTTCCTAGAGATGGCAACAGAGGGATGATAACCTGCAAGGAAAGTTCCCATGGATCAAAATGGAGAGACGGTGACTCACAAGGAAAATATCCACGGATGGCAATAGAGCGATGATGACCTGCAAGTAAAATTCCCATGGACAACAATGGAGGGACAACAACCCATAAGGAAATTTCTACAAATTTTAAACAAAACTTAGTAAATTTGAGACTTTTCAATTTTAATGTGTGGAAAAAGGTGTAGAAAGAGTGTGAAGAAATATTTCCTTAAGATTTGACTCATTTTGAAAAATGTGAAAATTTGGAATGTGGGAGTTGGAGGGTTTGCAACCCTTTTGAAAATAGCAATGAGCACACGGCTACCCGCACACAGCAGCCTGCAATGAAATTTATGCAATATCTAAACACATGGAAAATTTGATGCAAACCACTTTAGGCATGTGAAGAAATTCATTTGATGGTTCCTAGATGTTGAAAACTTGAAGTTTGCACCCATTCCGGAAATGCGGAGATTTGGAAGGGGGAAGCTGGAGGATCCACCGCCCTTTGAAAACAGAAATGAGCACACAGTGACCCACACATGGTGGCCCACAAGGAAATTTTCCATGGTGATAGAGGGATGGCGACCCACAAGGAAAGTTCCCACAAAAACAGAGGGACGATAACCTGCAAGGAAAGTTCCCATGGCGACAGAGGGACAGCGGCCCGCAATGAAATTTCTGCAACTTCCTGAAAATTAACAAAACTTTGGTAGTTCACTTAGGCATCAGAAAAAAATCCCCAATCCATAGGCAACTTGTCCCCAAAGTCAAAAGTGATGGAAAATGCAAAGCAAGCGAGCGGGGACCAAGTTAGTAGGAGTAAGGAAAAAAGCAAAAAAAAGTAGGGGGGACTTTGTTTCTCTTCCCAAATTCGAACACCTCAGGTAAAATGAAGGGCAGGGAGTAGCATTTATAAACCAATTTCCATTGATGGCATGCATTCATTTCTTGGTATGGCAGAACCAAGTTAGGTGAGATGCAGAAACGCACGCTCATTTGGATGCTTGGTCAAGGCTCAAATGGAGAAACTAAGTGTGGAGCCCACCATGTGGGCGGAAGTTGGGTGCCAGTCGCCACTTAGTCGTGAAACATGAGCAGTAACCCACATGAGGCGACCCGCAATTATGGGTCCACGAGGCTTGGAGGACGTTGGGGCAATGGACAAAGGGAAACCTGTAGGGGAATTTCCACAAAAGAAAAGACTTAGCGAACCTTAGGTAGGTGAACTTGGTCAAAGGGAATTTGATCATTTTAAGGCACATGACCAAATTGGGTTGTATAATAGGGGCACGCAATGTAAGGTAGGAGCAAAAATGACCCAACAAGAGTAGGAATGAGTCATCAGGAGCGAACAATAGGGGGTCCCTACCTTTGGTGGGGCATGTGTACAAAATATACACAACACTAGTCTCTACAATAGGGCGATGTGAGAATGAATGCTAACTATGTGGCTCGGTAAAGTAAGGATGAAATGCATTGATGGAACAGTTAGAGAGTGAATGAAAGGATGACACATGGCGATGACTTGTTTGGTGGACCCTGCATATGACAAACAAGTAGCAGATCGAAGAGTGATGAGATGATTATGTGGACGTATTAGGTGTTGATGTTCTCATCGAAGTGACTTGGTCATCTCGAAGGGAGTCTCGTGGATGTCTCTTCGATAGTCTGATGGTTATCTCATCTATGTGACATTGGTGTATCAACAGGACTTTGAAGCACATATCTTTGAGAGAGCGATATGATAGATCGATGATGGTTATTTGAATGACCAATCCAATGGTCGGGATCTAAAGACATGATAGTGAACGAGGATCGTAGGATCAAGGCGCAAAAGGATAAGATAGATGACTATAATTCGAAAGTAGATATCTAAAATGGCTAGGAAAATGTGAATGAGGTTTTGGACTACAAATTGACATAGAGGAAGGAATTAATTGGTCCAACTACACCTATAACCAATGTCAGTGAATATTTGATCTATTATGTGACATCACAGTTTGCAAAATATTTAAAGATTGAATCAAATTGAATGAACAAGAGAATGCATTGAATGCATAATCAAATTCTAGGGTTAATAGAGAGCTAATTTGGGAAAATTCTTTGTAACCGAATTAAATGTTGGGTGGCTTGATGCAAGATATGGCAATATCTAGTAAATGTTATCAAATGTCTTAATGATGAGTTGGACAGTGGTGAGTGTGGCTCGAGGGAAAGAAAGCTTGTTGATGAAGTTAGTACGTAAAGAAAACCCTAACAGTAACCTAGAGATGATCTCGACCATGGACAAAATCTTGAGGTAGAGATTGTAGGTCAGTGGAGAAAGAAGAAAATTAGATATTTTCAAAAGCATGTATCAGTTCTAAAGATGAGTGATGTTGTAAGTCTGCAAGAACGAGAGAGAAGTACAATAGACAAAGAATGCACATGAAAATAAGTCCTAGACTATAATATAGAATATCCTCTAGGTGTTTACATTGAAGGTGAAGAGTTGAAGTGCAGCAAGATAGAACAAAGATTGTTCCATGTGCAAAGGAGAGTGCAGAGTGTGTGTATTATTGAGAGTGTAACTTCAGCAATAGAGTGTAAGTTGCAGTAAGTGCAACAAAGTATTGAATGTAATGATGCATTATAGTTTATGAAAAACCAAGTCTACACATATTTGAAATTGTTATCACAAAGGTAGTTTCCTCATTGCACTCATTTGTAGCTTAGATTAGGGTGTTGTTGCATCCTTGAAGTTGTAGCTTCTAAAACTAGGGTTTTGTTGCATCCTTGGAGTTATAGCTCCTAAATCAGGGTGTTGTAGCATCCTTGAAGTTGTAGCTTCTAAATTAGGGAATTGTTGCTTCCTTGGGTTGGTTCACTAAACATTGTAACATAGATTTGGATTGTGAGGTTGGATTTCAGCAGTAGACTCAAGCAACATTTCTCACCGTAGTTTTTCCCATCTTGGGTTTTCCACATATATCAAGTATTTGAGAGATAAAGTTTTAATATCTACTAGTTCATCCCCCTCTCAATAGATTATTGTGATCCAACAAAGATATCCTTCATACCATCTTTTTTTTGTTTCTTCGTAAGGGGAGGAATGTTGTTCGACACTTTTGGATAATCTTCAACATTCAAAGTTGATCTTCTACCATCATTGCAAGAGACTCAATATTAGGGGGTTGCATGGTATCTCTTCTTCTTCTCTCTTAGGAGGGGTCTTTTTCCTCAAATGGGTTTTTTTCTTCACATGCATCATTCAAATCATTTTGTATTTCATCTCTCTTTTAGAGAGGAGTTTTATCCCACAAGGTTTTCTCCTTTTCTCTATTTGTGAGAGATTGCATTTTCATTTGTACATGGGTAGCTAACATAGCCTCATAGTCGAGACCCATCTTTGTGTCATTTGCATAATAATTAGCTACCCCCTTGTTGAAAATTGAAGGTAAATTATATAGTTTTAAACTTGTAATTCCTATGTGACTATAGATTAATTAAGTATTCTTTGTCACAATTTATTTATGGGTGATTAATCTGATTAATTCATTTTACCATTTGTAGAATTAGACAAAAGGTTGTAGAAGAATAAGACTAGAAGATAGAAGTTACACAAAATATACCATGGAGAAACCCTTTTGGGAAAAACTCCACCAAGAATCAATGTATTATTTAATCTCAAAATAAGATTGCACAATAATTCCAATCCATGCTTGAAATGCTTCTTTTCCTTCAACAATTCTTCTTCACAACCTGCAATAAAATCTGATAAAACTCTCTTCAACTTTCTTTAGATAAATAGAGAATAATGAGCCTTGCAAAGTCCAAAGAGTTTACAATTACAAAGCATAATGCTTATCTCACAAAACCCATGCCTATTCCTTTCAAGTAGAGTTATATTGTGAAGAATAATGTCAAAATAGGTACTTCATCCATTTGGGCATCCCAAACTGAAGTCATAACTCAATGTTGATTCCAAATATATCTTGTAAGTTAATCCTCAAATTTGGCACCCAAGAATGGGCCCACTTAACTTAGCCTTATAAAATATCTTATCATGAAAAATTGTTTACTTCAAGATGCCAACTTGGGTGCCCAAAGTGGGTCCAAGTCAATCTTTGTTAACTGAAACATATCTCTCCACCTTTCATGCAAAACATCATGCATGAATGATCATCCCCTGTTAACTGAATGTATCAACCTATTATCTGACATGCAGCTAAAGTCATTAGCCATACAACTCAAGTCAACTAAAGTCAACTACATGGAACTCAAAATAACTAACATGCAACTGAAGATAACTAAACCATATTTGAACTAAAACTAAACTGATAATACCACTCCACATACATTGTAATTATCAATCCCTATTTTCTAGGAACAAGACATGCATTACATAAGAGTTGTCAATCCATCAAACAGTTAACTAAAATAAGGTGTGTCCCACCTCCCATGTGTGCGCCCAAGTGATCCTATATTGTAGGAGCTCTCCTTGGGCATCCACACATGTTCCTATTATTTAGGAATAATTACAAATGTAAATTTACATGTGCATTTCATTTAAATTTAATCTCTTTCTAATCCTAGTGTTGGGAAACACTTTCCAAGGACTTAGGAGATACATGAAATATGTTTAGGATTGCAATTAAATGGCATCCTATTCCCAACATTCTCCCACTTCACATTATACATTGCAATTATTCTAAACAAGGAATAATTGTTATAACAAGTATAGGACTCAAGGCCAATGGCCTTCCTACACCCACTAATCAATCCATGCCAACTTCAAATGCAACCTACATAATCATGAAGCTCCAAGCAAATGATTAATTACCCAAAACCAAAAGAACTTATCTATAGGAACTGGTTTCATAAGATAATCTATAGCATTGATCAAAGTGTCAACTTTCTCAATCAATACCTTCCCACTCCCAACCATTTATCACACAAAGTGATACTAACATTAACATGCTTAGTATGAGCATGATACATAGGATTTTTGGCTAAACACATAGCATTCTGACTATCACATTCAAGTATAAATATGCTTGCAATAAAAACCAATACCTTTCCCAAGTCTTTGTAACCAAACTGCCTCTTTGGAGGCAAGTGAAACCACCGAGTGTGTTGAAATCACATCCAACCAAGGTGTAGGCTCCTTGGTCTATTATGTTGAAAAATATTTTCTTGCAAGTAACCATTCCAACACATATCACTAAGCATAAGAGAACTCAAGCTTCACCTATGTCTCCAAGTATCCATGAGGACCTGTAACCAACCAATCCATGCCAAACTCCAAATGCAACATAGCACTATCATGAAGTAATCAAGCAAATGATTAATGTACCCAATATAAAGAGAACTACTATGATCAATGTCAAAGCTCCAATCATCAATCGGGAACATTAACATGACAACATGATCTATCCATCTCCTCCAAGGAGATCACATGCATCATAACATACATAAAAATCCTAGTCTCAAGAGAACAAGTACCATGCCAAACTCTAAATGTGTATCAAGAGTAGTAAACCTTGACATAATAGCAACCACTCTAAACCAAGAAAAATATCCCCAATCACATGAAGATAACCATACCAATCATGCATCCACGTCACTTCCAACAACTCCCACTGAACTGTGGTACTAAGTCACACATGGCATTGCAACTACCATCCTCTCCATGGAGATCACTCTAAAACATCAAGCAAAGAGTTATCACAAACAATATTAGCTAAAATAACCAATGCATCATTACTGTCATCTAAAGATTCCTTTGTAGAAGAATCATAACTCTCTTTCTTGTTCTTACAATCCTTCTTCACATTTCTTAGTTTCCCATAGTTCCAACACTTTACCTTACTCTTACTAGGGGTTTTAAACCATCCTTTGGGTTTACCCTTTCCTTCCTTGTCTCCCTTAGGTTCATTTTCCTTAGGCATACCTCTTTATACTTCCTCCCCATCTCCTCTAATAGGAGAGTAGGAATTATATTGTCCATCTTAAGATCTACACCACTACCATTGATAACAACAATTAGATTTTCCCAAGACTCTGGTAAAGAACAAAGTAACAAAATACATTTATCTTCATCTTCTAGCTCTACATCTACAGATACTAATTGAATTAGAATCATATTAAAAGCATTCAAATTATTTGCAATAGAATCACCATCTTTCAGATCTTTAAAGAATATAATTGTCTTTTCAAATACAAATTTTATTAGTAAGACTTTTGGTTTAATAGATATCACCTATTCTCTTCCACAACTTATATGCAGTAGTTTCATCTGAAGCATTCAAGAGAATAGCTTCAACAAGACATAATCTTATGGTCCCTCTTTCCTTCTTACAAAGCTTATCCCAATCCTCATCTGACATCATTGTAGGTGACTTTATCTCATTACCAATAGCTAACCACTAATCTCTCTCTTCAAGGAGATCCTCCATTTTTAGTTTCCACATCTCATAATTATATCCATTGAATCTTTGAATATCTAAACAAGAATTAAAACTCATTGTAACAAACTTATTTTCTAAAATCAGCAATAACACAATAGTAAAATCTCCCACTACAACAAAAAAACCTTCAAACTCTTAACAGAAAGGCATCCCAATCTCTACCCAACCTTTAGCTCTAATACCAAATGTTGAAAATTGAAGATAAATTATGTAGCTTTAAACTTGTAATTCTTATGTGACTATAGATTAATTAAGTATTATTTATAACAATTTCTTTGTGGGTGATTAATCTGATTAATTCATTTTACAATTTGTAGAAGCAGACAAAAGGTTGTAGAAGAATAAGACCAAAAGATAGAAGTTACACAACATATACCATGGAGAAACCCTTTCGGGAAAAAAATCCACCAAGAATCAATGTATTATTCAATCTCAAAATAAGATCACAATAATTTCAATGGGTAAACCCACAATAGTGGGTTACAATTTTTCGAACGAACAAAAAATAGAAATTCTCATAATTTTTTTAAAAATGGTTTACCCCTTCTAATGAAGGGGGTTCGAATGAACCACCCCCCTTCTAATGAACCCCCCCTTCTAATGAACCCTCCCCCCTTCTAATGAACCACCCTCCCTTGTAATGAACCCTCTTTTGCACCATATAAGGGGGGTTCGAATGAACCCCCTTCATTAGAAGGGGGGTTCTAATGAACCCCCTTTTTTCACCTTCCCCTCCACCATTTCAAAATTTATGCATTTTTTTGACTATCGAAGCTTCAGAAGGAGGTGCAAATGGAGTCAAATTGATAAACCAAGTTGGATGATTGTAGTGATCGAAATGTGCTTTCCAACAACTATAAATTTAATATATATTTATTTTATTTTATTTTTTATTTTTTAGTTTTACTGTACATAGGTTTTTCATCGAACCTCAAGTTCGATGAAAAATCATTGTGGAAAAATAGTAAATTTGAGGAAAATAAATTGAAAAATATATATCCTCTAGATATTGATGTCCTCGTTCTAACAAAAAAAAAATTGAATTTCAATACATACCAAAAAAGTTATGCCTGCCGAAGTGCACCTATGTCTAAATTGTAAATGTTTTGACTTCAAAACTTAATTAAAAAAAATATTCAAAAAAACGTTATGAAACAAAATGAAACCAATAGATACCAGTGTTAGCAACCTAAATTAAAAAGAATCAAAATTTTATCCTTTGTAGAAAAAAAGTTATGCGTGTCGAAGTACACATCACTTTTAAAAAATGTTATTTACTATTAAAAACTAGTTATCAAAGGAGACGCAAAAAAAAAACAATTTAATTCAATTTTTTTTAAAATATATATATTTAAAATCTACAGACAAAATCTCACAAATCACTAGTTTACATCATTTTCAAATTCCTAATAGTTTACCTACTATAAGTGTTAGAAAGTGAAGTTTTCTCTAAAAATGTTGATTTCAATGTCAAGTTTGGCCAAAAAGTGTAACCCATTATTGTGGGATGACCCCAATCCTTGCTTGAGATGCTTCTTTAGCCTTCAACAATTCTTCTTCACAACCTGCAATAAAATTTGATAAAAATTTCTTCAACTTGCTTGAGATAAATAGACAATAATGAGCCTTGTAAACTCCAAAGAGTTTACAATTACAAAGCACAATGCTTATCTCACAAAACCCACGCCTATTCTTTTCAAGTAGAGTTCTACCGTGAAGAACAATGTCAAAACAAGTCCTTCATCCATTTGGGCAACCCAAACTAAAGTCATAACTCAACGTTTATTCCAAAGATATCTTGTAAGATTATGTTGAAAGTTAGTGCCAAAGAATGGGCCCACTTAAATCAGCCTTATAAAATATCTTATCATGCAAAAGTGTTAACTCTAAGATGCCAACTTGGGTGCCCAAAGTGGGTCCAAGTCAATCTTTGTTAACTAAAACATATCTCTCCACATTTCATGCAAAAGATCATGCATGAATGATCATCTCCTGTAAATTGAAAGTATCAACCTATTATTTATCATGTAACTGAAGTCATTAGCCATGCAACTCAAGTCGACTGAAGTCAACTACATACAACTCAAAATAACTAACATGCAACTAAAGATAACTGAACCATAACTAAACTAAACTAAACTAAACTGAACTAAACTAAACTGAAACTAAACAGAACTGAATTGAACTGAAACTAAACTAATAGTACCACTCCACATACATTGTAATTATCAATTCCTATTTTGTAAGAACAAGACATGCACTGCATAACAGTTATCAATCCATCAAATAGTTAACTAAAACAAGGTGTGTCCCACCTCCCATGTGTGCGCCCATGTTCTATTTTGTAGGAGCTCTCCTAGGGTGTCCACACATAATCCTATTATTTATGAATAATTACAAATGTTAATTTACATATGCATTTCATTTAAATTTAATCTCTTTCTAATCCTAGTGTTGGGGAACACTTTTGAAGGACTTAGGAAATACATTAAATATGTTTAGGATTGCAATTAAATGGCATCCTATTCCAAACATTCTCCCACTTGATATTATATATTTCAGTTATTCTAGTCAATAGTAGGTCATATTTAAATGTTAAGTTTACTAAGGTCTTGGGAGGGAATCTTTATAGGAGGTGTTAGTTGTCATTAGATCTTTTCTTAACTTTTAACTTTCAACACGTGTCTTAGGTAGTTATGATAAGTTGTCTCATGTCATAGGATTAAAACAATTGTCATAATCCTGTTTAATCCTATGTTTCACCTTAGTTATATAACTACGTGGTCTCATGTGTAAATCATATTGAATATTGATTGTATCCTTTGATATAAGAGATTTTTTTTTTTCATAACTGATCTCTCTTGTGCTTTCATGAATTTCCTAGATCTTGGGTGACTATAATCTTCAGTCAAATCTTGCATGGTGTACAATTATTCTATACCAAGTTCACTTACATATATTTGAGACAAAAATATTTATTTCGCTTCTTCATGAATGTATTTATGTTTTTCACAATATAACATTCATAGGTTCACATGTGTTCAAGTATGGGTCCATTTTGACCAACATTTGGTTATTTTTCTATTTACATGTGAACTATTTATTTAATACAATATATAGTATAAATATGTGGTAAGAATGAATATTATAAGAGCAAGTGCTATAACAATAATTGATCCATGCACAACTAATGCCCCTCTCCCTACATATAAAGCGTAGGCGCCTCTTTTAAATTTATATTTTCATTTCATGAAGAAAGGTGAAAGCGTGGTTTTTTACTCAATATATGTGGGAAGTCAAAATTATTTAACTAAAGTGTTATTTTACTATGAACTATCTTATGTTGACTGTATTATTCCCTTTTTAAAGGGAAATGGTTTTGGATAGTTACAAATAGACAAATTTAATTAGCTAATAGGCTATTCTACGTGGGGGAACCCCACCGGCATTTCCCCTAGTTTGACATCGGGGGGAACCCCACGAATTGCCGTAAAGCCAAAACATCCATTCAACGGGTATTTTGTGCCATTAATGGCTGAAAGGGTGTCGTTCAGTGGGTATTTTGTCCCATTAATGGCTGAAAGGGTGTCGTTCAGCGGGTATTTTGTCCCATTAATGGTGCACCGAACTCATTGATGTTGTCTTGAACGTTGTGTGCAAGGAGGCTGAGAACTACGATTGCCTGCAAGGTAATCTTTTAAGCCCCTCAATTGTCTTACTAACCCTACTAACCCTAGATCTGCAACACTGATTTTCTTTTTTCTCTACTTACTTCTTTTCCCACTACTTGTAGGGTTTCAGGTGTGCCATTCTCTGGGAGGAGGCATGAGATCTGGAATGGGGACGTTGCTTATATCGAAGATCACAGAGGAGTATCTTGATCGCATGATGATGACGTTCTCTGTGTTTCCATCTCCAAAGGTGTCAGACATAGTCGTGGAGCCCTACAATGCCACTCTATCTGTGTTCTCGTCTCCAATTTGTGCGTGTTAAATTTTAGCAACTGTGTGTGGAGCCACATTGTGTAGTATTTGAGGGTACAATTCTTTTCAATTTCCATGTATAGAGTTTTAATGTTGATGAATGACATCTAGATCTTTCTGGTTTCTAAAATTCTCTGTAGGTAGTTTGTTTCAGATGAGTTCATTGAATGGTTTAAAATGTTGGACCCTTATAAAATTTCTGTGTTGTTTGAAATGTAGATCTTTTTCTTGTTTCTTTGTAAGTTTTTTATATCTTTGATGAACCCATTTTCAGTTTAGAGATGTAGATCTTTTGAATGTGGGTGTGCACAATTTGTCATTGATGAAACATGTTCTGCTATTGGAGATCTAGATCTTTGTAGCATATGTGTACACAATTTCTACATCTTTTGAATGTGGGCGTGCAGAATCTTGTCTTTGATGATACGTGTACTACTGTTGGATATGTAGACCTTTGCAATTTCTGTGTACACAATTTATCTTTGATGAAATACATTGTGGGGTTCGAGATGTAGATCTTTACAATTTTTGTGCACACACTTTTGTCTTTGCTGAACTATATTCTTCTGGTTCAAGATAGAGATATTTTTAATATATGTGCAATCAGTGTTATCTCTGTTGAGTTATACTATATGGTTTAAATGTCATTTTAAGTTTCTGCGTACAGGAAATTATCATTGATTAATGAGATACAAGCCTTTCTATTAATTTATGTGCACCCAATTTCATTGTGTGGTTTAAAATGTAAATCCTTTTAGTTACTATGTACAGTAAATTATCATTGATGAATGATACGTGTATTTTTTCAATTTATGAGTTTCTCTGTACTCTGAAGAGTCTTTGATAAACCACTTTTTCTTATTTTAAATTTTGATCTTTATAATTTTTCGTGTACAAGTTTTAAGTCTTTCCTGAATAAAGTTGGTATTTTTATGTTTTTTATTTCTCTACTTACAGTTTGTCATTGATGAACTATATTGGGTGGTTAAAATTTCAATGTTTGTTTGAATTTATGTTTATCTACGATGAAATACATTGTGGGTTTCTGACATGGATAGCTTTTTAACCTATTGAAATAGATTGTGTGGTTTTAGACATTGATATTTTTCATTTATCTTTGATGAACCACATAGATTTTGATCTTTTTCAATATTCGTTAAGTAATTTAATCCTGAACTGCATTGTATTGTTTGAAATGTTGTATTTTTCAATTTGTGTACTCAAATTCATTTTGACAAATATTGATCTTTTTTATTTTAGCACCCATAATTTTAACCTCTTTTTGATCTTCAAAATTCTGTACTCAATTTTATATCCTTTTAATTTCTGCGTGCATACTTTTTATATGTGGTTTTCAGACAATGTAGATAACTTAAAATAAAATAAAAATAAATAATAAACTAAAAATATATAAATAAAATTAAAAGTAAATAATGTAATAAAAAAATTCAGAAAAGCTCCAGTAGGACCATTCATGATAGTTATATGTAGATGAAATATTGAAAAAAATAATGTGATTAAATTAAATTATAAAATTAAACTTCTAAAAAATAACATAAAAATAAATAATATTTACTACACTTTTCAAAGTTAAAAATTAAACTATAAAATTAAACAAAATAATTAAGGTGGCTTTTTCAATAGTAAACTAATAAAATCCTATATCCCTTAATTTCAAAATATGTAGCAAAATATGTAGCAAATTGAAACCCAAATTGAAACCATTGAGTAAGCAAAAACCCATATGCATTATAACAAGATTGTGATTCAATAGATAGCAATTAGATTGATCAAAAACTCAAATTACCAAGAAAAAAAATATGGATATACAACGTTTTCAAACTATAAATTTTATGGTTTAATTTTATTATTAAAGCTAGAGTACTTGCTTTTCAAATTATATAATGAATATGGCATAAAAGCAATAGGATTGACATCTTCATCATATTTCCTCTAAGTCAAAATAATGGCACTACAATGTTTTAAAGAAAATGAACAAATGTAAAATAGTTTTTTTTTAATTAAGTTGATTAGTAATTGTACATTAGTATTTGACCTCTTCTTTTTTTAAAGTTCATCTTTTGATTCTAAACTAATATTGAAAAAATATGTTATATATAAATATTATAAATGTAGACCCATCTATATCTCTTATTTATATATTAAAATATATCATGTTGTAAATATAGACTCAAAAGTAATGTGCATTTAGTTCATTGACTAAATTGATATATCAATATAGTTGTTAATACCTTTTTTTTTTTAAATAAGGGACTACTAACAATCTTATATTTATTTAGAATGGTTAGAAAGAATAAATTGGAACCACTAATCGAACTACATGTGCAAGACATTACCAACCAAGGGAATCATTTCTCAAGTGAGGACATTGAATGGACACCTATTGGAGATGATAATGGTCAGATGGACTTGTATGTTACAATCCCTCTTGAAAGACTCCCTTACTTTGTCAAAGGAGAAGGATATTTGGATAGTATAGATACAACATTTATATGCAAAATGCATACAAAGTGCAACATAACAAACCCTACCAACCACACAACCAAGGCATATTCCAAGTTTGTCTACATTTAATATAATCAGTAAGCATGGAATTTTTTATGTTTTTCTTTTGTTATATCAATAAAAATTTTGTGTGTTTGTGTAGAAACAGATATTGGTGTGCTTTTGGTCCTAAGGATAATAGAAGAAAACCTAAAACCATGAAAATAATACGAAGTTTTACCACAAAAAGGGGTTGTCGTACCCACTTTCATGTCAGGGTCATGTATGGTAGACCACATGTTGCAATAATTAGATACAATGAGTGGAGCCATTGTAATGCCAATGGTGATTTTTGTCATGGAAGAGATGATCATTTTGGTGATCCAAGGAGTAGCTTTTCACCAAGGTTATCAAATGAATGCAAATCATATACTGAATCTTTATTGTTGATGGGTGTGGGGATTGACACAATATGTCAACAACACTACTTAGATCGTGGGTTGACTGAGATGATGAATAAGAGAGATGCATGTTTTCTAAGAAAAAACGTGTTGAATGCATGGAAAAGAGTACATTCTATTCGATCCCAAAAGAATGAAGATGATGCAAAAAGTGTAAGCTTGTGGCACGTAGAGGAGAAAGATAATTTTTTCTACTATAAAATACCAAACATGGAAAATTTTCCTTTTATCATAGGCATCCAAACACCATGGATGTGAGAAATGATGGTGAAACATTCACACAACTCAATTATTGCAATGGATTCAACATTCTCAAAAAATAAATATGGTGTTAGGTGAAAAATGTTAACTATATTTATGGATTTTATTTTAATAATTTATTTATTTTATTTAAAATTATTACTTTATGGATGGTTTGTTCATGTGTAGTATCAGTTATATACCTTACTTGTCTTTGATGAACAAGAGGTCGGTATACCTATTGCATGGTCCATATCCTCAAGAAATAAAATTGAGGATATAAATGAATGGCTACAAGAAGTTTATAAACAAGGGAAACAATGTAAAGAAAATTGGCACGTTAATGCATTCATGACAGATGATGCTACTGCTGAAATTAAAGCCATCAGTTTTTTATTGACCTTACTTTCTATATTTAAATTAAATTCAACTCATTACAATAGATGAATATTTATTTTAAAAGAATACATCTTTCATATTTTAAAGCTTAACTAGTTCCAATTTAACATTTCATTTTGTTACAATGTTACTTAACAAATTTTATAATATAACTTGTAGATTATCCTTCAATTTTCAAGTGCTTTTATGTATTTGGCATGTACATAGAGCATGGCTGAAAAATATGTACAAGTAAAAATTTAGTTAATATATGTAAAAATATTACATGTTTGAATGACATAGATTGATATTTTATTTTATAATACAGATATGCCAACAATGAGGATGTTGGAACAAACATGTTTGATAGACTGGGTGAGATAATGTATGCAATGAGTGACAATGAAGAAATCACTACTCAGCTAATAAAAAAATTCATGGAGGAATTCAAAGAAGAGAAGAAATTCATTGATTACTTTCAAAAAACTTGGTGTCATGATGAGGGTCATATTGGTAAGTTTGTCAAATTCATCATTTTTCCCTATGTATTTACATTATTTAATTTATTTTTTTGTGTTTACTAAGACATCATTATGTTTGTTTGTATAACAATGTGGGCAAAAAACTTTCAAAACTTCTCTCATGCAAATCAAGAAACCAATTCTTCCATAGAGTCTTACCACTTTCACATCAAGAGTCATTATTTAAGTGATTGTGCTAAGAAATGTACAAGGAGAATGGATTGGCTTATCCATACACTTCTTCATAGGGTAGAGCCATTTTATAAAAATAAAAGACATTTGCAATTATCTGGGTTTTAAACTAACTTCAAAAAAGATAGATACTACATAACTACATCAGAGAGGTTGAAAAAAATACCAGATATAGATTGTTATTCATATGATCTTGTCCCTAACACATACAAGATATGAAGTCAATCTATTCTAATGAAATGGTATCTTGTCAGAAAATTTGGGTCAAATTTGCATGTGTGCGATTGTTAGTGGGCAATAAAGGAAACACATGCAAGCATGTATTGAAGATTTTAGATCTCGTAAAGAGAAACATAACAATTGAGCATGGTCAAGTTGTTGGTAAGTTTCTTTTGAAATTAAAATATTATATTTTTATTGATTACTATATTTTTTCTAAAAACTAAATAAAGTAAGCATATTGAATTATAGATGGTTTTACTCCATTGGTTGATGATGCCAAAGAGACTTTTAGTCATGACAATAATACCATAGGTAATATTGATTGAATCTTTGTAATAAAATGTTTATTACTTTTTATGGTTCTTAAATTAAGTTAATTATTATTCTAATTAAATATGGTTGTATTCCATCAGGAAAACAAGATGTGATTGGGCTTGTCACTGATGAAGACCAAAGAACTGGTAAGCTTTATTATAACCATTCTATTAATGAAAGATTATGATTTTTTTTAATATATTTTGACTTTATCATTATTATTTCTATTATAGATGGATGGAAATCCTCAAATGTTTCCAATGATAACTTCCACAATTCCATTAACTATTTAAATTCACTACTCCAAAAATTTCCAAGCGAAGTACATGAAAAACTTATTTTAAGTCAATGTGTTGAGAAATGTATAAAAGATCCCCATGCATCTCTTGCTTCCTCTTCCAAATTTACACCAATCCATGGCTCAAAGAACATGCCTATAAAATGAATATCACCATGGTTTAGTCCAAGAAAAATGTGCAAACGCCATTCCATTCATCAAAGAGCCAATGCCATTCATAAAGACTTGAATGAAAGAGTTGAGGAGCATGAAGAATTTCAGTTCCTGAGTACAAGTGGTAGAAAGGAAAATAGAAAAAATCTCTTCAAGTATTCAGGCATAGCAATAGAAGAAGAAAGGGTTATAATTAGACAACAACATAGTATGTACATTTATTCAAAATTATTTATTTACATATTTTACATAGTAAAACTCTTCTTATTTCACATGTAACTAATAATACACCATTATAGTTGTAGGTGATGATGAGAATACTCAAGAACATCGATTTCTTTTCTCTATTAACCTGAACCAAACAACAACATATGACATAAAAATTATAGATGGTAATTTTCTAACTATTAAATGTGCTCATTCATTAAATAGAATATTGCTTTCGTCCTACTTTTAATCACTTTTGTATACAATAAAATAAATAGTAGATTCAACTTGTGGAATTCAACCATCAAATCTCAGTGTTATCCCTACCCAAACTTTTCAACAAGCCATTTCAGGTAATTAAGAATGTTAATATTATTTAGATTAACTACATATTATATTTTTACACTTACCTCTTTACTATGTTGATTTATTTAATGCACATTCCATTGCAACTTCAGATGATCAAAAAAATAGTGAACAACACATAGTTGTAGGTGATGAAGAGAATACTCTGCAATGTCGATTTCCCTTTTCTATTGACCTAAACCAAACAACAATAGATGACATACAAATTATATATGGTGATTTTATAAATATTAAATGTGTTCATTCATTAAATAAAATATTGCTTTGTTCCTACTTTTAATCACTTTTGTACATACAATAAAATAAATACCAGATTCAACTTTTGGAAGTCAACCATCAAATCTCAGTGTTATCCTCGCCCAGCAATTTCAACAAGCCATTTTAGGTAATTAAGAATGTTAATATTATTTAGATTAAGTACATATTGTATTTTTATAGTTACCTCTTTATCTATATTGATTTATTCAATGCACATACCATTGCAACTTTAGATGATCAACAAAACATTGAACAACATATGCAACCATTTTCTATTGATCTTAACCAGATAGCAACAATAATTGATGCAATGCAAACAATAGATGGTAAATAAATTATGAAATTATTTTCTAAAAATTTTGAATGGTTAAATTTTATAGTAATTTAATAAATAAATTATGTAATTACAGGTTTTGATGACACTGCAAGGGAGTAGCTTGTAGATTCAAGATAAAGACATCATTTGTAAAATGTAATTTTGATTTACATAGTATAAGTACATAATTGGCTTAATGGCCTAATTATACTTAATATAATTATAATGAGATTCATAATACAATTATATCATTGTTTATTAATTGATTCAATGTTGAGACTGTTTTATCTACTACCTAGATCATTTGATTAGTAGAATTGACTTAATGTTTTCTTGTGTATACTTACATTCATAATTGTGAGGCATGTTTGTAATTATTATTAAAAATAAGATATTTTTCATACCTATAGTCTTTTGTACACTACAACGATTGGTTTCACATTTTATTCTTTGATTTACAATACAAAGGCAATAATTCTTCTTCATATTAAGATTGCATTATCATTTTTTTCCTTTGTGACTCTTTGGAAATTACGTACATATTGAAATTGTCACTTATAAGATCTCAAAAAAACTTAAAGAATGGATTCAACATATTAGAAAATATAATAAACTTAATGCAAATTTAACATATATTTAGCTGATAGGCTACATATAGTGTGATATTTGAGCCCTAAACAAGTCGCACACTTGCAAACCATTGTTGAGTCATCGGAAAACAAGTTTTAATTATTGTTTAATGGTAAACCAACTATCATTTAATGGTAAAAGGCTCCAAAATATTAGGTAAAAGTCTCCAAAATGTCACTTATCACATTAAAGTGAGATAAATATTGATTTGACAACTAGATGGGAACATTTTGTTTCCATTTGTAGTATTTTTTATCAATTTTATAGCAATATTTTTTTTCATTTGTATTGCTTTA
This sequence comes from Sequoia sempervirens, assembly GCA_007258455.2. Taxonomy (NCBI): domain Eukaryota; kingdom Viridiplantae; phylum Streptophyta; class Pinopsida; order Cupressales; family Cupressaceae; genus Sequoia; species Sequoia sempervirens. The sequence goes on from VDFB02000017.1 coordinate 208,945,643, forward strand.
TGTTTAAATCTGTATGCAAATATTTCATAATAAGATAATACTTTATTTCGGTAAGGGAAAAATCTAGATTTGTCTAAGTTTATTTTATTTCATTATTTGGAGACTTATTATTAATTGTTTAATTCGACCACATGCAACTATAATTTGCAACACATCCATGCACAATCACATACTCTCTAAAATATTAACATAAATATAGTTTTCTATTGACATAGTCCTTGAATCTCGTTTAGGTAAATATTCTAATTAAAAATTAAAAATAATTATATTAATAGATATTAGAATAAAAACTTATTACAATGGAAATACTAATTAAATTTTGACTGACAAATATAAGTATATAATTACAAACAATATTAATATTAATTTTCTATACACATTTCTCTTAATTTTCTATGAGTTTGTTTGTGTACTTTTGCAACATATCACTTTTCTTTTTTTTAAGAATGTCCGTGGATAATTCAATACTTTTGTGCATAAATTAGTACTTACATGTTCTTAGTATTTTTCAGAATTCATTTTCATTTTTTTAAAATTTTGTTTGTTAATTTGTTGACCTTTTTTTCTCCATTATATAACATCCTTCTATCATTTCAGCATTTCTATCATTTTTTAATATCTTATATTTAGGATAACATGCTTTTTGTCACATTATTTTTCCAACATAGTTTAGCACATTTTCTTTATGTTTTTAGTTCTTATAGGGATAAATCCATGATTTTTTGAATCAACACTTCAACAAATTAGCATGGATAAGTTCTTCTACCTTAAGATTTAGTGCTTTCATACCTAAGAAATTTATTTTATATTCTTTTATCATTTTCCACTTTCATCTTTTTTGGTTTTCACTTTTTATTCATCTACTAATGTGCTTCCCAAGTGACATTTCCACCATTTCTAACATTACATTTTTTTTTTCCCTACTTCTCTTAACAAATAAATATTAATGTATGTTTTTTTATTTCATGTAGGTTTTTATTTCAATGTGTCTTTCCTACTTTTCAATTAATAAATTAATTAATGCATTCATGAATCAACACATTCATGGACTAGCACATTCACAAATCAACACCTTCATAATTTCTTTACTCATAATCATAAAAAAATAATCATTATTTTTGGGGTCTTTAAGATTTTAATATAGCCACTTTATAACATATCCTTGTTTGTGTAGTTTAAAAATGTTGGCCCAAGACACATCTTTAAAATACTAGATTTAATATATGCATTCAAGTTCATGGAGAAACTTAGATTTTACATGATAATGCAATAGTGCATGTCCATTCTTAGAAATCTATTCATTTATAGAGCCACAATTTTATTAGTTTCCTAATTATTCCTTGACTTCATCTTTGACAGCCCTAGACTTATGCTAGGTGGTAGCTACAGTTACATAAAATCTTAAACAACTAGAATTTATTGTACATCCATGCATAAACACATACTCTCTAACATATTAATATACATATAGTTTTTTTATCAACGTAATCCTTGAACCTCCTTTAGGTGCAAGTTCTAGTTAAAACTAGATATTAATGAAAATAATAATTAAAAAAATTATGTAAATATATATTTGAATAAAAACGTATTACAATTGAAATATTAATTAAATTTTGACTAGAAAAATATAATTATATTATCACTAACAATATTAATATTAATTTTCTATACACATTTCAATTATATTATATTTATTTTGTATTTGCATTGTATTTGGTTTATGTATTTCTACAATTTATTAATGTAATTAGATCATGTAAATAATTTGATATTAGTAAAAAAATAATAAATGATTAATATCAATTTTTAAATTAAATCCATATTACAATAAAAACCTATACAACATTAAACCATATTACATTTAATTTTATTAAATTTATAAATCTATAGTTTTGCCAATAGTTTATTTTATAATTTTTTCTTAGATTAATTATAATTTCACAATTAACTATATTCTACATTTAATTCTATATTTTAAATTACATTTTATTTGTTAAATTTTATATTTATTGTATTCTATATTTTTTGAGGTATATATTTTAGAGTTAGATTATTGAGATATATATTTTATATTTTATTGACCGAAATGAATTTAGATTTATAATTCAACATTTAACTTTATATTTTATATTATATAATATATTATATTTTATATTATATAATATATTTTTCAGTTTGTATTTTAATAAAGAAAAACAGCGAGGCCCGGTTAAAGTCAAAGTTGGCTGGGATTTAAAATTCGGTGAAACTAAAAGTAAGTAGGATTTTAAATTGGGTAGGTGTCAAGCAAATCATAAAAATTATCGGTCATGCATTAAGCAAAGAGGGAAAACAGTAAACCCATTCATTGTTGGCAATTTTAAATGAATCCAATAAATGAACTCTCGGTGACTGGCTTTTACGGACCATGCTCAGTCAACAATCTGCCGAGATATACATCATGCATAAGGATGCATGTATGGGTCCAATCCTAGGGGCCCGATAGACGTTGCCTTGAAAATGGGCATTGTGCCACTGTAAACTTTACTCCGTATTTGACCGCATACCTATTCTTGTCTGTCGTCGTATAGTGTTTATCCGCCGCCGGGACCACCATACATAGCAGCCATTGCATTTGACCCGGAACCCTCTAGATAGTGGGGGGGGCTTCGGAGACAAGGATGGGGGGCAAGTGGAGTTGGAGGACGTTTGGAATTATTGGATCAAATAAGTAAAAAAAAATTGAAATCACGCACGGATTTAACAGTATTAGTTTAGGTGGCATATTCTTTCATTGAGTAGCCTATTTGATTTCTATTTATATTGGAAAATAAGCCAGAAAGAGTAGGCCGTCTACGCACTACTTGAAAACAATTGATAAGAAAAATAAAAAGGCTATGGTTATTGAAATGGCGATGAAGTATTCGATCTTAGCAATTACTATGATTATTGCAGCCCATTTTTGCAGTTCACTAGCAGTGGACGTTGGAAATACGCTTGTATTGGGGGCTTCTCTCACTGGAAATGAGACCATAATGTCAAAGAATGGCGTGTTTGCATTGGGATTTTTCAGTCCGAGAGGAACGAACAATTTTTACATTGGCATCTGGTATGCACAAATCTCTGAGAAGACCATTGTTTGGGTGGCTAACAGAGAGAATCCTGTCAGAAGGATGCCCGGCGTTCTGCAATTTTCGAGCGATGGCCATCTCAGATTGTTTGATAGAAAGGGCCTGTCAGTTTGGTCGACTGATATTGGCCTGAAAGGATCGCAGGCAGTGATAACGGACACTGGTAATTTCATTATGCTGGATGCCAACAACAAGTCTGAGAATGTTTGGGAGAGTTTCGCGTATCCGGGAGATACATGGCTGCCTGGCATGAAATTTTGGAAAGGCATGAAGCTAACTTCGAGGAAGAGTTCTGTGGATCCTGCAATTGGGCTCTTCTCTTTTGGAATGGACACATCTCCAGGAAGGACGCAGTTCGTGATGGTCTATAACAAAAGTTTTCCATATTGGTCCACTGGAGAGTGGACTGCGAATTATTTTACCAACATTCATGAGTTGCAAGGTGACAAGACAATCCAAATGTCCTGTGTGAGGATTTCTCCTTCAAGCATATACTTCAATTTGAGGTTAGAACAGAACCTCGTGGGGCGGCTCCTCTTAGATGAGAATGGCAGATTAGGCCTTTACTACTTGATGCGTGATAAGACATGGAATTTGATGTGGTCTACACACGGAGGTCAATGCAGTGCCTATGATATCTGCGGGGTGTATGGAGTGTGCTATGCGAATGAAGTATGTGGTTGTGTTGAGGGCTTCACGCCCAAGAACGAGTCTCAAGTTTGGCAGCCAAGCGGCTGTGAACGGCGAAGTCCTCTACAGTGCTCTGCCACAGAGGGCACCACCGATGGCTTCTTTGAAGAGAAGAACAAATACTTGCCCGAGGAAGAAGGTGTGTCATACAACAACGAGCCAACCAAGCAAGGCTGCGGGTCTGCTTGCCTCAATAATTGCTCCTGCACAGCCTTTTCTTTTGCTAATTCTGATCCACCCGTTTGTAGACTGTGGTTTGGGGATTTACTCAAAATGCGTTATTCATCCGTCGGCCAATCTGTTTTCACTAGGTTGGCTTCCTCTGAGTTGCGGCCCTCGGCATTGGAGGGAAGCAGCAAAGCCCCTGCTCTTAGCATTTTACTTCCTGCGACCATCGCTGCTATAGCTGTTGTTTTAGCTTTCCTGTTGGCCGGATTTCTTCTATGGACGCGTCGAAAATGTAAAGAAAACTATGCAGCCATAGAATGACAATTTTCACATAACCCAAATCTGAAACATGCAAGTAAAATACTCAACATCAACATGTAAGAGAATTGACAACATACCCATCAAAGATGACACAAGATATACCCTGGGAAAACCCTCAAGAGGGAAAAAACCCAGCTTCCAAAAGCATCCACACTCCATGTATTATTCAGCAATGAAAACCCATTACAATACATCTGCAGAGACTCCATGAACACTTCTGAAGCACAAGCTCTCCATGCATTCCATATGACCAAGCATGAATCCACACATCCCATGCCATGCTTCAAACCCTCACACATGCACAAGCTCAACCTGCTAACCTGCAACAACCTGTCCAACCTTTGATCCAACTTTTTGTCCAACCCTAAACAACTACCCATGTGGTTGCTTTTATAGAAACAAGCTCCCACAAAACCACCAAGTGGTATTACATAAACCATGTGCCCAAAAATACTACATCATGTGACCCCACATTTAATATTGGGTACTTTATTATTTTATTATTATTCCCCAATATTAAATAATTACATTTTACAATTATGTCCCAATGATACATACAACAAAGTGGCCCCAACATTATAACTCCTTGTGATGCACGTTCACCTAGAAAACCCCTAGGTGCACCACACACATAATAAATAAATAAAACATTACAAACATTATGCAAGGTGTACAACACCTAATTCTAACAATCTCCCACTTGTTGTATACATTGCATAAGGGGGTAACAAATAAACTCCATAGGCAACATGTACCATCCTAGAATCCAAGTGCTCCATGTGCTCCATCAAGATACCTGTAACAAGAACCAAGGTGACCACCATCTCATCCATGAATGCTCCCATCCTCCACCATGCCAACTGCACTAAGATATGAACACATCCAAAGAGACGTCACACTAACTGTCACAAAGAAGCATAAACCTGCCTCAACCTGATATCTCAAAACACAAACACTGAATCCAATATGCACCAGTAGCTGTCAAGAATAAATCACCATAGCTGAAATGACACCCACAACAAGTGCCAACACATCCAACTATCCATACCTCCAAGGTATACATAACATAGTAAACTTATGCCAACAACATATCCACCCATAAACCACAATAAAACTCCATGTGCAAACCTGTCAAAGCATGACATACACATCCAAGAGCTCCCACTGCATGGGCAATGTCAAGATGAATGCAAACCTGGAATGAGCGCATTCAACGCGTCGCTTCGTTAACATCCCAAAAAGGCACCATCACAAAGGCATACCAAGTCTACTACCAACATCTCATAGAAGTAAACATGTAGTACCAAGGAACATCCACAATGATAAGCAAAACCTGCAAACCAAACCCTGTAGCATGTCCTCCTACACACACCTCTAAATGCCAACTGTGTCAAGTATGATCTCCTCCATAATACCCCATAACAAAATCCATAACCACATCCATCCATCCAATCACCAAGATCAAAGATAACATATGTAACTAACATGGATGTAAGCATCTCAAAACAAGAAGATCAAACTCAAAGTAATCATTCCCAAACCAAGGAAATCAGCCCAATAAACCATCTCCTAAACCCAACATGTATAAGGAGATAAACATGCCAACACTCCTCAAATGAACCCTCCAGAAACCAAATACCCATGGCTGAAGATCCATATCAATGAGAAGAAAAACATAAACATAATGCACCTGAAAGAATAATGGGCAATACCTCTCAAGTGAACTGCCGAGTAGACCAAGAGTGGGGAATGAGAATGCTCCTCCAGGATATCCAAGTCATCATGACTCAACCAAGAACACTCTCCTCTTCGGTCCATGTTCAACTCACGTCTAACCAAGGTGTAGGCTCCCTCAGACTTCCTGCTAAAACCTCATCAAGAGTAACCATATCAATAACATGTCTCTAACCACAAGAGAACACCAAGCCTCACCTAAGTCTCCAAGTATCCATGAGCACCTGTAACCAATCAATCCATGCTAAACACCAAGCAAATGATCAATGTACTCAATACAAAGAAAACCAACCAAGATCAAAATCATAGCTCCAACTGCAGAATCAGGAACATAAACATAACACCATGATCTCACATCCTCTCAAAAGAAGATCACATGCTCAAATCATCATAACATGTACCATGCCACTACTCTAAACTAGTAATCAAGAGTATACCATGACATAATAACAAAACCATCCTACAACCAAGGATCACCTGTCAAAACCAACAAGTCATAAATAATACCTCAACATATCCAACACCTGATGTCAAAGAACTCTCACTGTAGCACACAGAATCCAAGAGCTCCTCCATGACACCAAAGATCACCTGCTGAAGACAACCATCCATAATAACCAATGGATCCACATCATTGCCAAATGCTCCCATTGAACTGTGATACCGAGCAATCCCATGGCACCATGATGCACAAAACCAACACTGTCATAAGCTCACACAAAACCTGTGAATCCAAGCTCTCAATGACAACCTGATAACCATCCTCTAAAGCAAGAAGATACACCGCCAAACCATCATATCTGTCACCGCCAATCCATCACTGTCACAAGCTCCCACTGAACCGTGTAACCAAGCTATCCATGACATCATGATACCAATCTCCTAAACCAAGAAGATACACCGCCACAACCTGAATCAAGATCCAATCCAACACCACCAACAATGCACCTGTATAAACCATCATAACATGCCAAAGTCTCTAATGCACAAGAAACATCCATTACATCATGATCACCAACAAATATACCAACTCAACCCAACCGTGTCCACATATCTGCATAATCATAGTCAACTACATAGATCTCATATCATGACTGTACCTGGTAATACCATCTCATCTCCTCAACATGACAACCAAAACAGCAAACCAAGTGACTAAACCAAGCCACTAAATCTGATCATGCATCAACATTGAAATATCAATGGGCAAAGACAACCCATATCCAAGTCATAGGTGCAACAAGTAAGTATAGACCGCCTACAACATTGCACAACTTGTAGATACAACAATGCAACATACATGCTGATAACCATGTCAAAAGATAGAATAATCTGAGATGTAAAACTGAGCATACAATGAATCCAATATCAAATATCTCAAATCCAACAATCCATAAGCTCACAATATTACCATAGTCAAAAAGACCCATAAAAAGATCAAGTGAAGAAAACAGCAAATAAACCATGCCAAAATACCTCCAAACCTAATCCACTGTGTAGTGATCTGAACAAGCTTTCCGTTGACTATTCGAAGTCCAAAATCCGACTCCGTATGCACCCGATATAACTTCTCAAAGCTCAAAATGAACATCTGACTTCAACCAAGAAAAACACTGTCAAAACTGCAAAATCATGGAACAAAACCTATACCACTGCGTAGTGCTCGGAACCAGCTTTCCAATGACTGTAAGAAGTCAAAAATCCGACACTCTGGGCAAAAGTTATATACGTTTGAAAAAAACTGCTGTATTTTGTCCCCCTGGTGGTGCTCGGGCGGCACTCCGGTGGCGGGTGGGTGGCGGACTCCAAAATTTATCAAATATAATTTAATTTTTCATTTTAAAAAAAATTCTCCACCTCCATGTGGCGGACCCGACCGACCCATCAAAATTGGCATATAGAATTTCAATTCCGGGCGGATTTATTCTTTTGGCGGATTTTAAAACATTTCAAATTTTATAAAAAATTTGTTTAAAGCCCATAGGGCTGAGGTGGTAACCGCCGGCCAAAGGGCCGACGCCTGTACCGGCTGTCGGCGGGCCGACAGTCGGTACAGCCGACTGTCAGTACCGCCGACAGTCGGTACTGTGCGGCTGACAGGGGGTACAGGGGGTCTGCGGACCCCCAAAACCCTTTTTTTTCAAAAAAATTTTTTGTTTTAATTTTTGCAGGTACGAAAATTTTCTGACGGGACTTTTTTTTTTTTTTTTTAATTTTCCTGCGATGACTATACCGTCGATCCGTACGGTCAAATAGGGGGAGCTATTTTTTTTTTTCTGTAACCAAAATAGGGCATGTTATATGTCAAATTTTCTCTCTCGGCCAACCTGAATCCAACCATGAGATCCTTTTTGTCCTAGGAGGTAATCTGTGAAAACTCACCCCCAAAACCCTCATTTAAATGCATGACCAAGAAACCCTAATTTTGCCAAAATTTTCTCACCCCAAATCTGCAAACAACCCATCATAACAGCAAACCCAAAACCCTCAGATCTGCAATAAAACACCTGCAAAACCCTATATCTTGCCATTGCCTTTCATTCTCTCATGCAACCTAGGGTTATCCAATCCAATAACCAAAGCTCTGATACCACTTGTAAAGAAAACTATGCAGCCATAGAATGACAATTTCCACATAACCCAAATCTGAAACATGCAAGTAAAATACTCAACATCAACATGTAAGAGAATTGACAACATACCCATCAAAGATGACACAAGATATACCCTGGGAAAACCCTCAAGAGGGAAAAAACCCAGCTTCCAAAAGCATCCACACTCCATGTATTATTCAGCAATGAAAACCCATTACAATACATCTGCAGAGACTCCATGAACACTTCTGAAGCACAAGCTATCCATGCATTCCATGTGACCAAGCATGAATCCACACATCCCATGCCATGCTTCAAACCCTCACACATGCAAGCTCCGGCTTTTGCTAACTTTTTAACAACTGTCAACCTTTGATCAACTTTTGTCCAACCTAAACAACTACCCGTAATAGTTTGCTTTTATAGAAACAAGCTCCACAAAACCACCAAGTATTGTTATAAACCATGTGCCCAAAAATGCTACATCATGTGACCCCACATTTAATATTGGGTACTTTATTATTTTATTATTCCCCCAATATTAAATAATTACATTTTACAATTATGTCCCAATGATACATACAACAAAGTGGCCCCAACATTATAACTCCTTGTGATGCACGTTCACCTAGAAACCCCTAGGTGCACCACACACATAATAATAAATAAAACATTACAAACATTATGCAAAGTGTACAACACCTAATAATTCCTATGACTTGACCCAAACGAGGAAGAGGATGTGCCAACTTCACTCAAAACATTCACTTACAAAGAGTTGCGAATTGCAACCAAGAATTTCAAGCATAAACTTGGGAGCGGAGCATTCGGCTCTGTGTTCAAAGGAACTCTGCCAGACAACCAGCTTGTGGCGGTAAAAAGATTAGAGGGTTCTGCACAAGGAGAAAAGCAATTCCGTGCGGAAATAAGCACCGTCGGAAGAATACAGCATGTGAATTTGGTGAGGCTCTTGGGATTCTGCGTAGAAGGCTCTCGAAGACTATTGGTGTATGCCTACATGCCTAATGGTTCTCTAAAGTCATTCCTCTTCTGTAAAGATGAAAAAGCACAGAAGGTGTTGAATTGGAAGACTCGGTTTCAGATCGCACTGGGCACTGCACGAGGATTAGTTTATCTCCATGAGGAATGCAGGGATCGCATCATTCACTGCGATATTAAGCCTGAAAACATTCTGCTCGACAGCGACTTCAACCCGAAGGTGGCCGATTTCGGGCTGGCAAAGATGGTGGGCAGAGATTTCAGCCGCGTACTGACCACTACAAGAGGAACTCGAGGGTATTTGGCTCCCGAGTGGCTTTCCGGCCTTCCTATAACTCCCAAGGCGGATGTATTCGGTTTAGCATGGGGAAATTATATGCAGTGAAGAAATCTTGAGTTGGATGTGGAGGAAAGCGAGGGTTCTACTTTCCTGTAGTCTCCTCAGGATTCGGAGGCTTATAATAGGTGTTGTGGATCTGCGAGGATAGCGAATGAGGCGGATATTGAAGAGGTAAGAAGGGCCGCTATGGTGGGGATGCTGTGTATTCAAGATGATGAAAATAGGAGGCCAAGCATGGCGGAAGTGGTGAAGATATTGGAAGGGACAATGGAGGCCCCTGGGCTACAAATTCCAAGGTCTGTACAGGTGTAGGTAGATCATGTACACGATGAAGACAGCAATAGCTTCCAGTTCACTTCAACAAGCAGAACAACGGAGCTGCGAGACGGTTTTAATGGGTGTTTTTATAATAACAAATATTAAAAGAAAAGTTTGTAATAGATAGAATCTCACAGTGGATGCGAATTTGCCATGCGTCTTAATAGTAAATAAGCGGATTGTAAATAAAGTTTTTAGTAAAAGGTCTTAATGGGGACTTGTGGTTGGAGTGCAGTTGAAGGATTGTAGATTAAGGAGAGATAGTATATTTGTTGATTTTTGTCATTAAGGTTTAAATTTCTGATTAAATTAGTTTTGATGTTAGGGTGAATATTATAAATTGATATTTTATTTGTAATAGTTTAGTTAAAGAATGAATTTTGTTTAGATGTATGTTTACTTATTATGTTGTAATGGTTTGATTCTTTCTATTCATAATAGTTTAGTTAAAGAATGACTTTTGGTTTATATTTGTGCTTACTCATCATATTGTAATGGACTTGTTAATTATTTGTAACAATTTAGATAAATGATAACTTCTAATTTAAATATATACTTTCTTATCATATAATTTGCTTAATGTAATGGTATACAAGTATAATCAAAAGATATAACTAGATGAATATTTACTCATCACATCATAGTATACTTAATATACTAGTCCAACATCTTTATATGTATAATTTATTTATTTTCATATATATACTCATACATTTAAAATTAACTCAATATCTTTTCTAAATAACTAGAAAAAAAAAAAATTAAAATACTTCAACCGCATAATTAATTTTTCCTTCCCCTTTCATCATGCATTTAAAATTTTAATAATGATCATCACATATAAACTATTAAAAATAAAATAAAAAGTCATAATTAATTATAATAGAAATTTTATTTTAAAAAACATATTATTTGAAAATTTAAATAATTAATTTATCTTAGAACATCTTCGTATATACATCAAGGAGTGAACATATGTATTTCACTCAAAATTTTACTTAGTAAGAAAGGATAGATGTGGTATCACAATTTTGAGAAAGTTCTATCTTGTAATCTTTTCTTGAATTTGAATCTATAATCATAAGATGTTTATATATATTCTTTATTTTAATTTATTATGCATATTAAAAAGATGCGAAAATATTATAAAAAAATGTTTCTATTGTAATTTAATAATTTTGTCAAAATAAATGTTTGTATGTTCGTCTTTTAATGTCTATTGTAAAAAAATAAAAATTGTATGTTCATTTTTAAATGTCGATTATAATTTAGTCTAATATTTATTGAAAAGAAAATATTTAATCAATTGTTTATTTTAAAAAATTTCTTTTAGATTGTATAAATGATATGATGATTTTTTGTATTTGATATTTAATATAATTCAATATTTCCTCAAATATTATATTGTACACATAATAAAAAGTGTTACATTGTATTTACGAGTATTATGTTTATTACATTATCATTATATCTTTCCATTTCCAACATAATTAGAGAGATACATCTATTATCGTAAAACCTTTTCATTTTCAATTCAATTTGATAGATACTTATTTTATATGCACTTGAAAGCATTTATGTATTTTGTTACCTAAACCTACATATTTTATAGCAAATAATTAATAATTATAATTATCATCAACATAATAATGACCAAATTATTTTTATCATATGATTCATCTTAAAAGGGAACAGTAGAAAATTAGAGCCTTATATTTTATTGTTTCTTTGAAAATTTCTTCTAAAACATATATGGGTGGATGCATCAACAAAGAAGACAACCCTATTGTAAAGTTAAATCTATTTTGTTATTGCTGCTAGTATGTAATCTTTGAATCTAAAATACCTATATATATTATCCTTCTTGTATCTTCAATGTAATATATGTAAAAGTTGAAATAGTAGAGATTATAAAACTAATGCGTACTATAAATAATATCACACAATCATATTAAAAAAAACTAAATAAATGAGATTTCAATCACTACTTTAGACATGTATATCTTTAAAATAGAATATTACAAGATTGAGGGGGAGAATCTTTGTTCAATAGGGAATTACTACATGAATGACCAATATATTACCATGTTGAGCTCTATTGAGAAACTAGACGAGTAATTTAACATATTGTGATTTACGACTTTGTGATTTTTTTTTAAACATATGACATTTGTTCCTTAATATATTCTCATTGATAGGAATAGGCATTTTTGCCTCTTGTAATCAATGATATCACTTCTGATGACATTATATGAATCTATTTGAGAATTACATATGAGGCCTAATAAAGTAAATGGCATTATAGAGAAGTATTAGCAGGGGTGAAGCTGAAAAGCATATCATACTTTCTAGCTAAAGTGAGCTAATAAGGTTTTTTTTTAGTGATTTTTTTACATTCTATTATTTAGATTTTGAAGAGATTGTATAGTAATGATTTTATAGATTTCTTATGTAAATCATTTTTTTTTCTTTTAAATAATAATATATCTCATTGTCAAATATTTTTCAATAAATTATTTTTTATATTTTATAGTATTTTTAATGAGTACTATTTGTTGAAAATACATAATATGAATTAGAAATAAAATTAAATTTATAAGTTAAATGAAGTCTTTGTATGACAAAGAAAATGGCGAGGAGCGAGGCATCTACAGGTCTGAAGGGCGAAGGCAGAGAAAGTTGGGCAGATGAAGTGATTCGAGAAAAGCCAGAGAAAGAAGAATTGTAGAATGAAAACCACATTCCACAATGGCTGTTCATCAACAGAGAATGGATTGATCATTGTTACTCGACACACCGTAAACTATCACGTGAAGGCCAGGAGGCGCAGGGTCCTATCTGAATGCGGCATGATTCTCCTTCAGACGACATAAGAGAAGATTGGCGGGGCGATGCAGGAAAAAAGGTCAAGCAACCCGGTTTTCGTAATCACAAAACACAGAATAAATCAGCATGGAGGAAAAAAGAAAGAATCTGCTATAAAGATGGGAACACCATTACAAGGAATTAGGATCTAAAGAAGGAACAAAACCCTAATTCAATAGGAGGGAAAACAATCTCGTTGATTGATGTATCGCGAGAGATAAAGAATGATGCAGAAATCCTAAATGATTTTGCAATAATATGTCATTTCATTGGAGGTTGTCCCAGTAGGGCAGAAATTAGAGATTGGATAAAGAAGGAATGGAGGACAGAAGTATTACTTAGATTTCTACCCAAAAAAAAAAATTGTGGTGCTTTTTGCAGATGAAGAATCAATGAAAAAGGTAACTGAGGCAGGGGTATGGCATATGGGCATTCTTTCGCTCTACATGCAACCCTGGGAGAAAATTTTTGATCCTACCCGATTCAAGCCATATGATCATCTGGTCTGGATTCGCCTTTACAACCTACCATTCGAACATTGGAATGGCAATTGTTTGGAAAAAATAGGAAGATTGTTGGGAACCCTACTGACATCGACATGGATATTATTGATAGCGATTTATATAAATATGCAAGGATGCAAATCGCTGTGATAAACACCATACCTCGATCTATAAAACTACAAGTGGAAGGGGAAACATGGACCCAGGTCATTGAAATAGAAGAGGATAAAAGATTCTACCTAAAATGCAGTTCAAGGAGGCACAATGAGGAGTCATGCAATCTTGGGCAAGAAGATAGAGAACCCAAGCGAGTGGTAAGAGAGAATAATAGATTGCAATTAGTTCCATATGAGTCAAGGGTGCCGAAACCAAGGCCAGTGGAATCCAAGGAAAAGAAATTTGAGGGAGTATGCACGGATCAAGTAGGTACTATTGGGATCAAGCCTCACCAGCCATCAAAAGAAATGGCAAAGTTGGACAAACAGAAAAATGATCGGTTGGAAACTTACAATCCTCCGACAGATTTCGAAGCTGAATTAGAACCTAAAGATGAGTTAGACATAATTGATGAAAGAAGCATTACTCAAACTGCAATTTTACATTTCGGTATGGGTAAATTCGGAAAACAAAGAAAACCCCGGGGTAGAAAATCATTTAAACAACTAAGGGAAGAAGAGGCAATAGTCAAAAATTATCCCAGCATCAAAGAATTTTTGAGTACCAAGGGAGGATCAGCCTCCCTTGGGAAACAATGAAGCTCACCACCTGGAATGTCAAGGGCCTAATGGCCCCTGACAAAAGATGCCTGATAAGGCATCAACTGCAGAATAGTGAAAGTGATGTAATTCTCATATAAGAAACAAAATTGTCACAATCAGAAGCTGGAACATTTTTGAAATACATCAGATCTTGGAACGACTTCTTTCAAGAATCGACCAATGCCTCAGGAGGTCTTGGGTTAATTTGGAAGGAAATTGAGGCTTCGATAAAAATATTGTGTTCACAAGTAAACTGGTTAGCAGCAAAAGTATTTAGCTTGAGTCTCAACATCCCATTCATTCTCATCAACATCTACGGCCCTACTGGAACGAAGGAGAAAGCCCATGTTTGGATGGAGGTTTCGAGCTTCATCAAGGACCACTCATGCTCCAACATGATAGTTGGTGGTGATTTTAATGCGGTTCTTGAAGTTTCAGAAAAAAGCAGTGGGATAAGGTTAGAAATACAAGTAATGGTAGATTTTAGGAAGTTTGTTGCCTGCTCAAAATTGGAAGATTGTCAAACATCAAACAGTGTATTCACTTGGACCAACAAGCGAAAGGACTTTACGGCAATATCGGAGCATTTGGATAGATTCATGATATCTACTGGATGGCGCAATCTTTGTTCTACCATCGAGGCTCACATTTTTCCAATCTCCATTTTGGATCATTTCCCTATCGAACTAAATCTCTTCACAAGCTTGGACCGCCCAAAGTCAACATTCAGATTCATGAACATGTGGTGGCGTGATGACCAACTTTTGAAGTTGTTGGAAACTTGGTGGAAAGAGTATCGTGTGGGTGGATTGGCTAGTTTTAAAATCGTTAAAAAATTGTAGCACCTAAAATTTAAACTTAAAACCTGGAACAAGGAAAAATTTGAGAATATATTTGCAAAAAAGGAAAGAGTGGAGTTAGAATTGCAAGCCCTAAATGAAAAAGTAATCAGAGATGGTATGAGAAATGAGGAATTCATTAGAGAGAAGGATCTGAAGAATGAATTAGCAAAAATACTTAAGAGGGAGGAAATATTCTAGTGGGACAAATCAATAGAAATTTGGCTTTCAAATGGTGATTCAAACTTGAAATTTTTTCAAGTGTCAGTGTTGGCACGAAGAGCGGAAAACAAAATTGAGTCAATTTATTCAAAGGACGACTCCTTGAAAAGCGGCACTCAGGACGTGGGGTTAGAGGCAGATGCGTTCTTTAAAAACTTACTAGGGGAAGAATTTGGTCCAAATAGGGAGGGGAATATCTTGGATGCAATAGATAGAAGGGTGGATGATGTTGATAATTCCATGTTAACGGAGCCAATATCATTGGAGGAAGTAAAGGTGGCCTTATTTCAATTACACCCAAATAAGGCACCTAGGCCAGATGGATTCCTTGCTCGATTTTTCCAAAATTGTTGGGACTTCTTAGGGGCGGACTTGTGGAAAATGATAGAAGACTTCAGGAAAATAGGGAGATTCGTTAAGGACATCAATAATTCAGTCATTGCCCTCATCCCCAAGAAAACAAAATGCAGGACATTTCAAGATTACAGGCCAATTTCACTCTGCAATACCGTCTATAAGGTATTAGCAAAAGTACTAGAAAACATACTCAAAAATATTTTAGACAAGATTATTGCTCCTGAGCAGATTGGTTTCATTCTAGGGAGGGAGATATCAGACAATATACTCCTCATCAGTGAAGCTGTGTATTTGCTAAAAGTGGAAATATCTGCGGGTATGGTAATAAAGTTGGATGTCTGCAAAGCATACGACAAAGTCTCATGGGATTTTCTGAGTAAAATAATGTAGTGTATGGGCTTCAATAGCCATTGGTGTTCACTCATTAAATAATGTATTTCCTCGGTGAGATTTTCTGTTTTGATTAACAGTTCAACGCATGGCTTCTTCGGGGCGACCAATGGACTACGGTAAGGGGACCCTATTTCTCCATCCTTATTTGTGATAATGGCAAAAGCACTAAGTTGTGCAATCAAAAAGTGCCACCATCTGCAAGACTGGAGGGGGATTACTATAGCTCCAAACGTCGAGCAAATCACCCACACCCAATTTGTTGATGATACAACCTTGTTTGGTGAGACTATTCTACGGGAGGAAAAATGTATCAAAGAAACATTGGAGGAATACAAAACATAGTCAGGGAAAAAAATGAACAAAGAGAAGTCAAGAATTTACTTCTTCAACACAAAGGTCCATTTATAGAAGGATATTGCGGCATTCTGGGATTCAAAGAAGACAAGCTCCCGACCAGGTTCCTTCGAGTATAGATTTTTGAAGGGGCCTATAAATCGAAACATTGGAATGAAGTTTTGAATAAATGAAAAACCAAGGCATTATCATGGAAAAACAAATGGCTAACTGTAGTAGGCAGATTGACCATGACTAAATCAATGCTCTCGGCAATCCCAATTTTCACACTTGCCTGTTATGAAGCCCCAAAGAAGATAGAAGTGTGCATAGAGAAGGTTCTAAGAAGATTTTTATGGGAAGGGTCAAATGAAGAAAAGAAAATCTCACTCATTGGGTGGGATACTTTCTGTAAGTCGAAAGTCGAAGGGGGTGTGGGACTAAGGAGTATCGAAAGACAAAACATTGCTTTGGGTGCAAAGCTAGTTTGGAAAATGTATAGACACCCAGAGAAATTATGGTGCTGCATAGTGCAAAGTAAATATCTAGACAATGACTCTCCCTCAAGGATCTTAATAGCAGATACAATAAGGGGTGGCTCCGCAATCTAGAAATTCATTAACAAGTGTCATCCATTGATTACAAGTCATATAACTTGGAGAATTGGAAACGAAAAACTAGCAAGGTTCTGGACAGACTCTTGGAATGGCTACAGGAGCTTGGCTGAACAATTTGATTTAGAAGTGGAAGTAGGACAACTAGAGAGTGTTGGGGGTATTGAAATTTCCATGTATCTCTATCCTAGTGCATCTTTAGAAGGCGGAAAGGCGAACTGGATCAATCTGCAACATTTACATCTAGACCAAATTAAACTGAAGGCAATCATAGAAGAACTAAACAATCAGGTAGTCATGTTATCCAGTGAAAATGATTCCATTGTGTGGTGTGGGGAAAAATTAGGAGAATACTCTACCAAATTGGGTTTTCAAATTTAGGTGAAAATTAGCGCAAGAATAGATTGGCTGGCGAGTTTATGTTGGGACCAAGTCATGCTACCCAAAGTAGGGGCATTTCTTTGGGTTGCATTCCACAAGAGGTGCTTAACAATGGAACATTTAAAAAGAATGGGATTTGTATGCCCAACTCATTGTGTCATGTGCAAACACAATGAAGAGGACGCTAATCATTTATTCCTTTCATGCCCTACTACAGTGGTTTGCTAGGATTGGCTTCAGAACTCTTTTTCTATACCAGGCCTAAGACAGAAGAACTTGCACGAATTCCTCAACTCATGGAAGATGGGTAACAGAAATGGATATTGGCAAAGCCTTTGGGTATTGGTTCCATCATTGGTTGTATGGCACATTTGGAAGGAAAGGAATAGGAGAATATTCAGAGGCGAAGCACTCGAAAATACCAGGTTAATTGAAAAACTAAAGGCTGCAATTATCAAGGTAGCAAAATAGGACAAGAGTGAAATCCTACTCGAAGTTCACAAAATGGGATGAAGATATTCAGAAAATGTGGGATAGCTTAAGAAGACCAAAGGTATGCATGCCCGCAACGGAAAAGGTTGATAAAAATCAGTACGATGGCAGGGGGCAGTGGATCTCCCTTGGAAATTGAATTTCGATGGGGCAGTGAAAGGGAATCCTGGGGCTGCGGGGGCTAGGTGCATAATTAGAAATTGCATGGGTGAATGTGTCTAGGCTGCCTCCAAAAATTTGGGGGAAAGAACCAATAATGTTGTCGAGCTTGAAGCACTATTGATGGGAGTTCAATTATGTATCAGTAAGGGGATAAAGTCAATCAAAATTGAGGGAGACTCAATGATTTGCATCCAAACAATTATGAATGGAAGATCCCCTAGCTGGTATCTTGACGCCTGGGTTGGCCAAATCAAGGAACAAATTGGAAAATTGGAAAATTTTAAAATTGGGCACACCTTTAGGGAAGCAAACAAAGTTGTCGATTGTCTAGCAAATGTCGGGGTTGGGCAAGTGGATGAGGTTATCATCGATTCCAAGGTGGAATGATGGAACAGACTCCTGGATTTGGTGGCAAGTGACCAGGAGTGGAGCCAAAGGTCACAAGCATAGGGTTATGGAATATAAATTGTGTTGAGCTAGACTGTCAATGGCAGGAGGATGAGCAACTTGGTACGTTTGCAGATTTACTCATATCTTACGATGGATCTCCACACTTGATATCCTTTACGGGTCAAACTGGAAATGGCGGCCCTTTTTCTGTTACTAGTCACGAGTTTTTTTGGATTGAAGGTTTCGGCTGTGTGTTATCTAGTCTCGGTGGGATAAACAATCGAACCTTTCCATTTTCTGCGGGTTACAAGATATATGTTCCGCTATATTTGGCCCAAGGACTGGGGTTCTAAGGCATCAATGTGAAACCATAAAATCATGGTTTTCCAATTCAGAGTTGCCTATGCATGTGCTAAGGAGCCTATGGAAAGCCAATGCTCTCGTCTCTTCATTTGCCAACATAGAGAGGTCCTCGATGCAACTGTGGCAATTGCTACGAAGGTATTAGGCGTGCATCAACACTGGTGTGATGGAAAAATATATGAAACTGTTTGCGGTGCTCTGGTCGATGTTCATGAATCAAAGGAGTGGGTTGTGGTGCGGCTGAACAGGATTGTTGTTGGCATCAATGTTTCTACTACTACTAACGCAACATTGGAGTTGTGCACTAGCGGTTGGGTGATTTTCTTGAGAGCATTTTTTGACCTGGAACTGGCCCTGGATGAGGGGATGGAGGATGCCGAGGCTGTGGCAACAAAAAAATTCATGTCAGACGCCTGGGAAGTCTTCTGTACTAGAGTTAAAAACAACAACATGAACGCCTTTTCCCGATTCATGAATTCGGATAGAGCATGGATCGGTTCTGATAGCCTAGGGTGCTTAACAGAATTGGGGAGTCTTTTGGCAATCTTAAATCATAGTTTGGGGATCTAGGTGATTGTTTTGTGATGAAGATTTCCCTGCGTATTTTATGTTTGGTTTGGCGGTTGTCTTCTTTCTACATGTTGTAGAGGTTGGGTTCTTTCTGGCAATTAGGGATCCTTTTTTGACTGTTAAGTGATGGTAGTGATGATGTTCTTTAGTGACAACCTGAAAGGCCTGCGAGTTGAAATTATTTTGTTGGAATGTAATCGGGAGTTACCCACTACTCTTTGGTAACACTCATCTATAAAAAAAAAACATTTTCATAAGTTAAATATAGATCATTAATATTAATGTCAAGCGAACACATATCTATTGTTCATGTTTTATTTATTAAATTTTTTAATTGAAAATAATTTATAATTTAGACACATATTTCCCCACAATACATATCATTTTTCATATATACCTAAATTATTATTATTTTGTTGAAACAAGCAAATTAAAAAAGAGTAGTCATGTTTTTTTTTTAAATATTGTTTAATATTTTTCATGTTTGTTAGATAGAGGTCTTTATTGTTATGAATGATTTCTCAACCTTGCAAAATACTAACATATAATTTTTGAGCCACAAATGTCACTTTGGACCATCAAAATTATCCAAATAAACTTGACTTTAGCTAGCTAAACCTATTTATACTGGCATGGACCTCTCTATAATCTTCCATTTATGAAAAAAATAAAATTATTTTCTTGGATTAAAAATTATGGCCTTCAAAAGTTAGGCTCCCATATCAAGAATGTAACAACATTTTCCATGCATAAGAGATTTGTAAGAGTGAGTTACACATGTTGACCAAGAACATTCACTTACCTATGAAATATATTTATGAATATTACAAAGATAATTGGAGGCTTTGAATAAGACAAATTGGAGAACCCAAGCTACGAAGATAATTATGACATGTTATTATATATTCTTATGGTAATTGTAATGAATACACTATATTTTTCATGAGGACTCTTCTTGGGATCTGGAGACCACTTTCAAGTCGTATTAGCTCATAGTTTTGAGATTCCCCTTTTGTGCTTCCATGTACTTTTATATATATTGGGTACTTGGAATAGAGTTTATATAATTCATTCTATAGATATAATTATTGTTGTTGTCTCCTTTGAAGGCTCCTTTCTTATATTTTATTATAACCAAGATTGTTGTATATTAATACATTGGTTTGAAATTTGGAGGCCAAATTTTTTCCAAAATAATGTTCCAAGGATACATCATTATGTTATGGTGAATTATTTACTATGTTGTTTCTTAAAATTGAAAATTATTTTAGATGATATTGTTTATTCATCTCTCCTCTTATATTAGTGTACAAATATTTTTCATACCTAGTATTTCTTTCATATGGTATCAGAGCCTAATCTACTCAAGTCATAGGTTGTAATCCTAACATGGTTATTGGTACTAATTTTAGTTTTAGTGGGAGTGTGCATGCAAAATATATTTATTTAAGCGAAGATGGAAAGTGGATTTTGATTGAAAAATTAGAAATTCAGTAGCATTAATTGTATTCTATCAAAGCTCAATATGGATTATTTACCAATAGATCAAGATCTAGGTGCTACAATGACTAGGTCAAAATGAGTTGTAATTTCATTAGATGATTGAGTAGAATTCAATGAAAAGATAAGAAGTCTAATTAAACTTTCCTTGCTAGATGTTATTGTAGGACAGGGAAAATTCCAGGATTAGCAATACAAAGCATAAATCAAACTAAACCCAATCTAATAATGAAGAACAATGAAAGATAAAAACATGCATAAATGAAATATCTCACCAAACACACATGTAATTCCATGATTCACCTCCATTACCCTTCTCCATTTCGTTGTAGTATAGTACTTGCCCTTAGATTTTAATTAAGTATACAAATATGACCTCATGACAATGATAATAGCTAAATATTGAAGATTTCTAAAGTTGCTTCCGAAACTCATAAGATTTCAAGAGGAGTAAAAATGGTAGTGATAAAGCCATTTTATAGAAAATATAATTTTTGAATGATAGGTTGAGATTGAGAGATAATTAATCGATGATCAATATTAAAAGATGTGACATGCAATAGGGTTAGGGTTAAATTAGTGTAAGTGATAAAGCATGAATGGTGGAGATTAAATTTAAAAATAATTTAATCATTGGTGGAAATTGGTTGAGACATAGAAGGATAAATTGCATGTAGAAGATAAGATTGGCATACATAAAACTATCTAATCATGTCTAGATAACGAAGTGATCGACACAAAAAGACTATCCGTTAGAGAAAATCAGATATTATCTCACTAGATAACTAAATGATCAAATTTTATCTAGACTTAAGTGATTAATAACTAATTAGATAACAATGAGATTATGTAATTATAGAGGAATATGATACGAATAAATCCTTTTGAATTAAATGATTTCAATTCAACATTGAAGATATTAGATCAAATTAAATAAATAAAGGTTTATTTAATTAAAGAGAGAAAAAGTTAAGGAATAATTAAATAATTAAAGTGATTATTATAAAATTATAGTTGAAAGTGTCATAGAAATTAATTAATTAATATATTATTTAATTAATCAAGAAAGAATAAAGGTAAGAATGAATTAATTAAATAATTAAAGTTATTTAATTAATAGAGGACATATGATTTTAGAAAATAATTAAATAATCAACATTATTTAATTATGAAAAAAGAAGATAAAAGAACTATGAAAAAGTTAAGGGTTGCAGGCCTAAGACAATTTTTAGTGTCTACATTTTGCCCCTCTTTGATACAATTTTGTTTATCATGTTGTGTCAAAGAAAGTCAGTCAAAACATGCCCTAGTGACATCAAGATAGGGTTCTACCTCCTCAGAAGAATTTTACAAATTTTTCAAAAATTCTCAAAAAATTTAAAAATTGTTCTCAAAAGTCAATTTGATGGCTAGAAAAGCGATGGCGGAGTCAATTTCAAATTTTGAAAAGTTTAGGGAAGTGAATGTTATATTCAAACATGCAAAAGGGTGCATCCAATTATAAACCCTTAGGTGAAAACCCTATTTTTGAGGGGCTATAAATAGGAAATTGGCAATTCTAGGCTCATTTTGCACTTTTATACTTTGAAAACTAGAGATTTGAGTGAAGATGGAGCGAGTTCCCCATGGCGATCATCATGCTTATAGAGTTCGTACAATTAGACGATCAGAAGGCATACGAGATCCAGTAAGGCTCTTTCAACCAACTTTTTCAATTTTTATTTTCACACATTTTTAGGTGGGAGTTAATTTAAACAATCAGTTGCATCACTCTATATGATAGTCATAAATGCTATTACATTCAACACATCTGATTGTGAAACGACACATTTGATTTAAATACGCTAGACGAGATTAGGTTAAATTGATTTTTTTATGACGCAATTGTTAAAATGTGATGCATTCGCAAGTAGGTTAACCACACCTATGTTTGCATGACACATTTGACTATGATTGTGTGCAATCACATAGGGATAAGCTGCAATTGCCTTGAAATGATGCATTTGTAGAAAGTGTGACACAATTATTGAGTAAATGATGCAAGTGAATTTAAGAGACACAATTGAATGTTGACCAGGTTGTCCTAGGTTAAGCTTGACTTGTTTTAATGACATGTGTAAAATAGATTGACATAGTGATTTGTCGTATTTATTAGGTTCATCTGGTCCAGTTTGTAAGAGTCATGGCAGGAGACCTGTCATTTTGTGAATGATAAATTCATGGAGATATCTGATGGTGAACATTCAATGGGTGACCAAATCAAATGTACAACCATGCGCTGGGATATCTTGTCTGCAGAACTGTCAGTCAATGCCATTGGTCAAACCGGGGTGAATGCTGGTTCAGCTGGATGGTCGTCCATTATGTCATTTTCAATTACATAACATAGTCTATAGGCAAGGATAGTTAATGAGTTGCAGTGTGACTATGTTGATGATCTAAGCTTGGGAGCACATTGCAGTGTTCCATCCACCAGTTGATCGTAACTTGGAGACCACGACACCAAACATATATATGTACTCAGGGGAAATGACACAGTCTCATGTGAGCGATATTAGTTACTGGAGACATGGGTTGGACACATTAGTGAGTTTCATCTAGATGCCTTATATGGATTGTCATCAATGGCTAGATGAGGGTCAACATCTACCTTGTTGTCGTCAGGAGAGATATCTAATTAGGTGTATTATCTAGTCAATACATATTATTGAGATGTATTTGTTAGGTTGGGTTTTGTGATAGTTTGGGGAGCAACAAGGTGAACCTCAGGTAGTAGCAGTGTATGCTTGGTCATCTAGGGAGGTGAAACCATGGGTTTCAATGATCTTAGCTACCATAGTAGAGCAGACCATTAATGGATTACAGGCACAATAGTGGGGTTGGAGAGGTGGACTAGCAGATGCGGGGACCACTCCTAAGTATGATACATGGTGGAGGACACATATGCCTATTCCTTTGAAAGATCTAGATTAGCCTACACCAATTATCAAATAAGGAAGAGGTCCTCGATGTACGAGAGGTGGATGTAGAGGGAGAGGAGATGGAGGATGAGGGGATGGTGGAGGTCAGGGTGACGATAGAGGTGACAATGGAGCAGGTGATGATGGTGGTGATGGGAGGGGAGGAGGGGATGGTAGGAGAGTCAGATAGAGGTTGAGGAGGAGGAAGAGACCATTTCCACCTATCCGAGAGGAGGGAAAGGAGGAGAGGGAGAAGAAGAGAGAGGAGAGAGAGGATCTAGAGAGGAGGTTTGACAAGAGGAGGGTCCATAGGAGGTGGCCATGCCTGATGTAGAGGTTGACGTAGTGGAGGTTGAGAGAGAGGATCTTGAGGTGTTATCAGCTGCAGTTACCATGGATGTGGATGTGGGAGGAAATGAGGAGCAACCAGAGGATGACAAGATGGGTGAGGAGGAGTAGATCCTCTGTGAGAGGATTATGGACAAAGAGGATGGTTTTGAGGATGTGCCCATCAAGGGTGGTTTTGGGGACAAGGATGATGAGTTGTCTAGATTACAAGCCAGAGTGCAGGCACTGGTGGCCAAGGTACAATCTCTATAGGTAGAGAAAGATGGGATATATGTGGAGAGAGACACCCTATAGTTAGAGAGGGATAGGACACCCTATAGTTAGAGAGGGATAGGACAATGAATTGAGCTCAGGAGACAAATCAGAGGTTAATTGACTTTGTAGATGGATGTACAAGATCTATCACTGACATGGCACAAGCACTCCCCAGAGCAGGGAGGCGAGAGCAGTATTATAGAGATTTGTATGAGGTGGAAATCCCACCTAAGCATAGGGCACCCAATGCATTAGTGGCACTGAGTAGTAGCTGACCTTAATCTCATAGACAATCTAGTCAGGGTGAGAGTAGCGGCGTGAGCTCTGGGGATCATGGCAAAACTAGATAAGTATATTTTGACTCAGATATTTTGACACTAATGTTTTTATGTCCATTGAGCCTATGAGCTCTTATTTTAGGATACATTATGACATTGTACTGTGACACTTTTTTGAGTGATATATATATCATTTTTGGCAGTGATTATATGATATGCAATTATTTATATGATATACAGTGTTTAATATGATATGCAGTATTCTATTTATTCATGTGTTATGAATACCGATGTTTACTCTATGATATTCATGCAGCCTATGATGATGTATGGATTTACTTTTTTGGTATTATGGATGCTATGTTTATGATTATGAGATACAATGTGGTTTTATGTATTTATAATGCCATGTGAATGTATTTTTTGTGATAATATGCTATGCAGTTTATGATGGTGAATGCATGTTATGCCATGGATTCCTAGATGTGATAGATGTGTGTTTTTTTGTGTTTTCAAATGCAACATATTTGTATGATTTAATATGCACATATGTATGGAAATGTATAAATGATGTTTGTAACATGAATTCATATGCAAGAATGCTTTTTTTTTTGTGTCACAAGACTCCATCATAATGCAAGAAAGAAGAAATGATAGCACAAAAAATCTAGATGTTAGTATTAGAAATCTTCAATATTTCGTCAAAACATAATAGGCCTTGTATTAATCATCATTGGGCATTAAATGATACAAATGGATAAAAAACACCATGATATGAGATAGACCAAGATGTGCAAGGTCATCCACTTGCTAAAAATAGACAATCACAAACAAGGAATGTCTTAACTCATAGTAAGGGAAAAATTGCCCCAGTCTTTTTGTTAAGACAAACCGCATACAACAATCAAATAAAAGATGAGTCATGAGACATCATCGCTCCTATAAATCCTTCATGGGACATCCTCAAGGAAGCTAGTAATATGAATTGAAGACAAAATCAAAATACAATCGACAAACAATAGTCAAAGAAAAAGAGTCCTAAGACATCCTTGTTTCTCTAAATCCTTCATGGGACATCCTCGAGGAAGCTAGTAATTGGACTCAACAACAAAGCCAAACAAAAAGATAAGACAAAACAAGCCATAATATCAATAGCCAATAAGAATATTTGCCAAAATTTGATATGTTTGTTGTTTAATTTTCTAGGAGATTAACAAGATTATTGTTTGATAAATCTTGGTTTCAGAAATGACACATATCGTATAAGATGTTGAGTTTGGTTTTGATCATGCGATCACCCATATAAGGAAATTATGAAGCTTGACCAAATTACAATGTCTATTTTTAGGAAGGACACATCTTGTATAAGACATAGGTTGATTGTTTTGGTTATTCGAGTGTTTCGACAATTTGTTTAGTTTGACTTGATGACCTTGTTGACTTGTTTGTCTTGTTGATGTGTGACTTTTCTTGATATTTTTACAATTTTTTTTGTTTAATGACAATGTTCAACTTATTTTGACTAAAATGACAAAACCTAAAGGAATAACCTAGTGCAACCTCGGGGGCTCATCAATTGATGGCCTTGTCTATGTCATACATGCAGAGACCTCATAGTTCAACATGACCATTAACTTTGTTTTATGGAGAAAGGACTGAGTCATGATTTCATTGTTTATTTGAAAAATCTAAAGGACTATCCTAATGCCTTGGGGGAACATCGATAGATGGCCTTGCCTACATCCAGTCGCAGAGGCAACATAGTTTGGAAATGATAAAGAATGACTGACACGATTGACTCTGACTCTATTTTTTAGATTTTTTGAAAGTTTTCTGGATTTTGTTTTTGGGGGGTTTTGACATGTTTTGATTTTTTTTGTCTTTTTGAAGTTTTATGATGTTTTTTGGATTTTTTTAGGACATGTTGTGATGTTTTTGGATTTTTTTAGGACATTTTATGATTTTTTTGGATTTTTTTTTCAATGTTTTTACGTCCTTAAAATAGCCACTATAAGAACCAAATGATGTAAGTCAAGTGCCTGCCCCTGATCGAGTATAAGACCAATTTATTATGAATAGGATAGAAAGGGGATGCAAAGTGTGCTCAATGTCAATCATTCCAAGTTATGAAAAGGATAACCATTTATTGTGGGTGATATGATAGAGAAGTTAGATTGGAATGATGGTAGACAAAGGAGCAGAGTCAACTACACATGGTGCCTATTTGCTAGGTTTTCACCATGGTACTTATCCAAAGTGCCACCAAAGTAGTTCTCACTGTTGGATGAATTATTTCTCTTTACTATTTTCTTGATTTTTTTAATTTTATTATTATGTTACCAAGACGCCTATTTTCTGAGTTTTCACCTAAGTAATGATATTTTCGATTTTTCCATTTTTTTTGTATTTTTCATGATTAATACAAGGCTCTCAGAAACTATGTGTAGAACCTCTTCTAATGAAGGTTGTTGATTGGTATTGATAGTGGTTCACCTTCAGGGGTAGAGAGTTGGTATGCTCCTAATCCAAAGGCTTTTGTGATAATAAAATAAGGTCTGGGTATGTGCAAGATTGTGAAGGGCCAAAAAGTGGTGATATGATGGGTATGTGTAGGGTATGTGGCTAACGACTTTTTTTACCCAAAATTGATGAAATGAAAAGGGTTTTCAAATGAGATTATGAGATTTCCACCAATATAAATTATGTTTTACTCTGAATTTAATAAATAATTATTATTCATTTTCTATTTGAATTACAACTAAAGTCCTAATTGATAAGTTGATTGAAAAAAATCTATAGCTTTCAAACAATATCACATTTTTTGAATTTGAAACATGCTTCACATACTATAGGATTAACGTAAATAAATTTAATTTCATGAAGTTTTGACCAAGTTAAGGTGGTCAAAAATACGAGGTTTTATATTTTTTAAAATCTGTAATAAAATACATCATAATTAATTGTTTACTTGGAAAAAAATTACACATCCAAACATGAGTCCTCTACTTATATCTAAAATATTATAAAAAAGATATTTTCATTTTATTGTGGTTAGGGTGGTCAAATAGACACCTACTTATTTTTTAACTAAAATTTTAGTATTGCATTGAAATCTCAAAATTTCACCAAATATATATATATACTTCTTTTAAATAAATCTAGTAGTTTAGAAACTACATTCAATTTTCTAGAGATTCTATTCTTACATATTTTTGAAATAATATAGATAACTTATTCAAATTTTTACGTTAATTTTCCTAACTATTTTTTTTTTAATTTTTCGCCACTTAAGGGCCTGTTTTTTCCATGATGATCCTGCACATACCCGTCCTAGCTAGTTTGAATCAAACTTTCCTAGTTTTTTTCTTTCTACTTGATTCTTTGGATTTTCCATTAAAACCAGGTCACCAATGTCAAAATGTCAATTCAAGACTTCCTTGTTGTAGCTACAAAAAAGATGATTTTGATATGCTTGAAGATGATCTAGTGCCTTGTTTCTTCATTCATCTAGGAACTCTAGCTCATGTAGTCTTGACACATTGTACTCTTCATCATCAATATTCCCTTTCAGAGATGCCCTTAGGGAAGGAATCTCGACCTCAATAGGAAGGATGGCCTTAGAACTGAATACCAAGGAATATGGAGTGGCACCAGGGGGAGTGTAGAGGCTTGTGTGGTAAGCCCATAGGGAAGGGTTAAGCTATAAATTTGAATCATGACTAGCATTATTGATAGTCTTTTTAAGAATTTTGAGGATTGTTTTCTTAGACGCCTTAGCTTGGTCATTACCTTGTGGGTAAGATGTAGTGGAAAAGTGGTGTTGGGTATGGAATTCCTCATAGAGGTGACAAACTTCTTGCTTTTTAAATGGGCAGCCATTATCCATTATTATGGATTGAGGAACACCATATCGAGAAATGATATAGTTAAGGATGAACTTAGAAATTTGTATGCTCGTAATGTAGGTCATAGGAATGACTTCAATCCACTTGGTAAAGTATGCAGTTGCAATAATGATGAATTTATGACCATTGGAGGATGTTGGATGTATCTTAGCGATGAGGTTGAGTCCCCATTGGGCAAAGGGCTATGGTGATGTTATTGGATAGATCTCCTATGTTGGCGTGTGTATCAAGTCTCTGTGAATCTGGCATTGTCAACATTTCTTGACAAATACATATGAGTCATTTTCCATTGTAGGCCAATAATAGCCTAGTCTCATAATCTTCTTGGCTAAGGTGGGACTGCTAGAGTGGGATCTACATATACGCTCATGTACCCCATGCAAGGTTTCTTGTGCTTCTTCAATATCAAGACATCTCAATAGGGTATTGTCTAGGGCGTGTCTATAAAGGGTATCTCTGATGATGGTATACTTGGAGGACTTATGGATAAATGTATTACATTGGTTGTTTGAGAGGTTAGGGGGTATGATATGGGCATGGAGGTAGTCATATATGTCTTTGTACCATGGGGAATTGGGACCAACAAGTTCACACACCATCTTTGAATATGGGACGTCAAAGTTAGGGACCAAAAGTTATTCTACCCTTAACTTGAATTTAGGCATGTTGCTAGGTATGTCCAAGAGTGAACCATTTGTTGCCCTATTCTGAATGTAGGGTATTTGATCAAAGAGGATGTTGTCAAAATATTATTTGAAACTATCTTCCATCTATTTTTATGGGCTGATCTTTTCATCTTTGGTATCATAGTCATCATTAACTTGCCATTCTACCAGTAGAGAATCTCCATAAACTTGTAGGTGCTTAATCTTCCA
The DNA here is from genome assembly GCA_007258455.2 of Sequoia sempervirens. NCBI lineage: Eukaryota > Viridiplantae > Streptophyta > Pinopsida > Cupressales > Cupressaceae > Sequoia > Sequoia sempervirens. The sequence goes on from VDFB02000017.1 coordinate 208,975,280, forward strand.
TTTGATTGTCATTTGTAATCCTATTACAAGAGGCTCATATTTTGCTATATTATTGGTGCATGGAAAATTAATTCTGAATGACTTAGGAATAGTGTCACCCTATGGTGTGATAAACAATATGCCAACCCCTGAACCATGAATTGTGTGGGACCCATCAAAGTATAACTTCCATGTCTTTCTCGTGTCAAGAGTGAAGATGAATTCATTAGGAAAATATAAAACTAGAGGATGATCTGCCTTAATCTGTGTGTTTGCTAGTTATTCAGCAATAACTTGTCCTTTTATAGCTTTTCTTTCTACATACTGGATATCGTATTCACTAAGTACCATTACCCATTTAGCCAAGTGTCCTATTAATGTTGCTTTACTAAGGAGATACTTCAAAGGATCTATCTTTGTGACCAAATTTTTTTGGTGGTTTAACATGTACTGCCTTAGTCGATGAGTATCGAAAACTATTGCAAGACAAGCACATTCTATGGGACTATAATTTAGCTCATATCCCACCAAAGTGTGGTTGATATAATACATTACCCTTTCATGGCCCTCATCTTTCTATGTAAGTAAGGCTCCTTGTGCTAATGTGGTTGTTCAAATGTAGAGTATCAAAATTCATCCATCAGTAGGTAGCATAAACATTGGTGGTGTAAGTAGGTAATCCTTGATCTATTGAAAAGCTTCTTGGAATTTATCTATCCATACAAACAGTACCCCTTTTCTGAGTAAATGCTAGAAGGGATGTATTTTATCTTGCTAATTGCACTATGAATCATCTAATAGACTGCAATCTCCCTTGTAGTTTCTGTATTTGACTTATATTGGCCAGTGGAGGCATGTCCATTATAGCTTTCACTTTTGTTGGGTCCACTTCAATGCCTCATCTAGAAATAATGTATCTTAGAAGTTTTCTTGATTGCACTCCAAATATGCATTTATTTAGAATTTAGCCTCACTTTGTATTCTTCTAGTCTTTGAAAAATCTTATCTAGTACCCATAAGTGATCAACCCTTGTCAATAATTTAGCTATCAAATCGTCCACATAGTCTTCCATGAGAATGTGTATGAGATCATGGAAAATGGTTGCCATGGTGCATTGATATGTTGCTCTAGCATTTTTAAGTCCAAAGGGCATGATGTTCCAACAATAAGTTCCCCATGGAAAAGTGAAATTTTTCTTATATTGTTCTTCAGGTGTGATTTTGATTTCATTATATCCTGAGAAACCATCCATGAAGGATAACATTTCATATCCTGTCGTTAGGTCCATAATCATGTCAATATTTGGTAGAGGAAATTCATCTTTAGGACATGCTTTATTTATATCTCAAAAGTTTGTATAGATGAGGATGCCACCAGTTGGTTTTGTCACTGGTACGAGATTGGAAATCCATTATGCATAGTCAATTGATCTGATAAAGCCAACATCCAACTATTTCTTTAGTTCAACTTTGACTAATAAAGTAATCTATGGGTGCATTTTTCTTAATTTATACTTCATGGGTTTAGCACCTGGTTGTAATGGCAAATGATGTAATACTAGGTCAAGATCCAGTCTAGGCATGTCGACATATGACCATGCAAAGTTAACCTGTCTATCTATGAAGAAGTTATGAAATTTAGGTTGCTCTGTTCCTATCAAAGATGCTACAAAATAGATTACCAAAGGATTATCTTCAGTGCCTATGTTGATCTCCATAGATTCCTCAACCAACATTGGTGACTTTTCTTGAGCAATGGGGAGAACGTTCAACCCTCCATCCTTGGGTGCCTCGGAGAGGTTTTCATCCATGGATGGAACCTTATTTTTTACTTTTTCATCATCTAAAGGTGCCTTTTGGTTTTCACCTAAGGAATTGTCATTTTTATTTTTTTCATTATTTTTCTCATTGTTTCTACTTTTATGTCTAGAGGGGTGAACAAAATCCCCAAAATAAGCCATGTTATCCAAGTCTATGGTAAATCTATCCTTATGGTCACCACTAGGTATTCCTTCTTGCAATCCCATGAACTCAACTATTGCTTCATCATTCTCAATGGTATCTAAGATAGGGAGGTCTTGTTGATCCAAATCGATAATCTAGGGATATACTAGGGGCATGTCATCATCAAAAGTATCAAAATTTGAAGGGGTCAAGGTGAAGGCTAAATTATTGACATAGTTCCAAAAGGATTTTATGGTGTCTTCCCTACTCCTAGGAGGGGGTACGTTAGGTTCTGAAGTGTCCCATGATGGACCAATTTTGAAGTGTTGCTCAAGTATTTCATTAAATGTAGGTTCATCGGGTTCCCTAAAGGTTTCAAAAAGTTCATAATCATTAGATGATTTTTCAAAACCCCATTCATATTTGTTTGAGTTAGTGGAATAATAAGCTTAGTCAAATGGCTCATTGGATGTCTCGATAGCTTTAGAAGCATTGACTCCCTCTTGTAAAGGTGATGTGGTACTAGAAACACCAATCTTAACTTGTTGAAATCCCAACCCTAGGCCTTTTGGTCACTTAGAGACAATGATGGGTTCAATCCTCCCATTCTAATGTAGTCCCAGCTCGCTATGTCTGTCATATCCTTTATTTTGCATTATCTTGAAAAAATTTCCATATTGATTTGTAGATATTTGAGTGGGTGAAGGAGGTTCTTCATTATCTTCTTTATATAACCAAGAGGTCACATCTTCTTCATTTATAGATTATCTACTTAGTTCCCCCCATTTTTTGAAATTCATTGTGGGAGGGACATGTATGGTGATGATGGATTGTCTCCTATCTACCATTGGTAGACCATATGATTTGGGAGGAACCAAGTGGCTGATACAATAAGATGCTTTCATATGATACTCTCCACAACCCTTATCTTGTATCTCGACCTTAGGAGTGGAAGGTGGTAGTTGGGAAGTAGATATTTTGGAAAGAGTGGATGGATTGATATACTGGGATGAGTTGGTAATGAAGCCTCCTGATTAATGTTCACCTTTCATTCGGGTATTCCGCATAGGTTAGTGCAATACTAGAAAGGATCAATATCACCATCTATCGTGATCTTAGTGCCATTGTATGGGAATTTAAGGCATTGATGGTAACTGGGAGGGAGAACCTTCATAGCATGTATCCATGGTTTTCCCATTAAAATATTATATGAGAGGATGAGATCCAAGACTTGGAATTTGGTATCAATAATCACAGGACCAATTCTGACAGGAACTGTTACACCTCCTTTAGATGACCATTCTTTGTCATCATATGCCTTAATGAAAATTCTCTTAGTAGTTTCCACACATGCTTCTGAGAAGCCTAATTCCTTAACCAATTTTAAGGTGCAAAAATTCAACCTTGCTCCTCTGTCTACCAAGACTCGTCTAAATTTTATTTTATGGACAAGAAATTTGAGGTGCAATGGGTCATTGTGGTCTATATTTTCAGTTGAGTAATCTTGTTCAGAGAAGGTAGCATGATGAGAGTTGGTTAGGTAGCCTACCATCTCTTGGAAATTATTGACATTAAGGTTGGTGGGGAGTCGTGTTTTGTAAATATTTGTCTAAAATAGCTTGATGATCAAGTGATATACGCAATAGTTCCAAGATAGAAATTTGCACTGGGGTCTTCCCCAACTAGTCAAGTAAATTGTACTGAGGATTAGGGGACTGTGGTCTCTTTTGTGACGAAGAGCCTTGGATGTTTATCTTAGTTTGGTGAATGTTGATAGCACATTTAGGAGTTTTCTTTATGGTAATAGAGTTGATATTTCCATTGGCAGCTCAAATTTGATTTATAATGGTGTCGTGGTTGCAGTCATTTTTGGCATTAGCATAGGGTGTCAAATTATTATTGGTCTTATTTCCTGAACTGGAGGCTTTTCTTTTTCCATGGTCATGTAATGGATCAGTAAAGACCTTGTGATCGATATTTGAGGATGTCTGTTTCTATCCATTAACTTCAACAATTCCATTTTCAACAAGATCTTGTATAATTTTCTTCAACTGATGAAATTATGGTAGACTGTGTCCCTTAGTTTAGTAGAAATTGTAAACAGCATTGTCAACCCACCAAGAGGGTTTAAATTTTCTAGAATCATATTGTTTTGGCTCAGGAAGTTGTCTAAGGTTGTGTTGTATCAATTGTTTAAAGACTAATTCAATTGGTTCCCCTAGGAGAGTGAATTTGTGTTTTGGAAACTTCCTTTGTGGTCATGGTTGTTGCATATTTTGGACAACATTGGTAGTTTGGTCAGCATTGTTGGGTGTGTTGTTAGAGGGATTGTGTCCTCTAAATGTAATGATTGGTCTTGCGTGTAAGGTTTTAGCATTGATAATGCCATCATTGGTTACACTCTTGTTTCAGGACCAAAATTTGTTCCTTTCATTAGGGGTGCTTTGAACATTTGGATTTCTATTTGAGATCTTTATTTCACTTTTGTCAATGAGAGCCTTTTAAAGTATGATACCCTTTTCTACTAGCTCCACAAAAGAAGTGTAATAGTGTACTCTTAGCTCACTTCTCAATTTTGAATTAAGGTTTTCTAGGAATATGGTGACCTTTTATTTTTTAGGTATTTCAACATGGCATCAACTAGCTAGAATCCTCCATCTCTAGAAGAAGGTGATAAAGTTCTCTCTATCATCTTGTGTTTTGTGACATAAGGCTGCCATTGTGATTTCATTGTCATTGTTAAAGGCGAAATGTTCAATAAATTTTTTAGAAAGTTCACCACATGACCTCATGCCATATGGAAGTTGAGAAAACCATTCAAGTTCTATTCCAACAAGGCTTCATGAAAAATGTCTCATGAGATATGTGGGGTCATATGCAACGTTTATGCACATTGTGGAAAATTCCCTTATGTGTTCAATAGGATTACGCTTCCCATTATACTTAGGAAAGTTTGGTATAACATATCCATGTGGGAAGGGTGTCATGTATAAATATTTTTCAAAGGGAAATGGACATAAGTCTTTTGTTGAAAAGTATTTTTGTTAAAAATCTCCATATTGTCCATTTTTGTTGAAGGGCTTGCATTTGTGTTTGTAGAACATCCACTTTTGTTAATGAAATGTTGGTTGTATTGTTGGGTTCTATGTAATTGTTTTGAAACCCAACGTTATGTGATGGATTTTGGTTCAGTGTATGAATGAAGGGTGGATTTTGGTTTGGAATGTGAGAGAATAAGTTTTGGTTTGATGTTGGTTTATTGGGAATGTGAATGTTTTGGAAAGGATTGGGTTGGTTCCCAAATTGTATGAGAGGTATGTGTCCCATTTTTGAAACCCCTATTTATGGTAAGGAACTAGTGGTGTTGATGTTTGTTATAGCATTTTTCATTTTTATGATAACCTTAGGCCTTTTGCTTCTAGTATTGGTGCTAAAGGGATTTGATGATGATGCCCCTATGGTAAAATTAAGGCCTTGTGTCATGCTCGATATACAAAATGGTGATGTATGCACTGTTGTGGCACTTTGGATAGGTACTCCAAATGGTATGGTTGTAGTTACTTGAGGGATATAGCCACTAGAAGTCATCATGTTCTTCCCTTGGGTAGATGAAGTTTGCAGTGTATGAATGTCAAATCTAGGAGACTAAAATTTTTGCTAAGTATCATTGGGGATTTTGTACCAAGTATTCATCTACAAAAGAGGAAAATTTTGGGTCTTGGGCAACATCATCTAAGTCTTCAACATCATCTAGTGACATTTTTTTCCAGTAATGTTTTGTGTGGTCTTGATGTCCCTTGTGAGGGGTTTGAAAATGGATTGATAAATTCAAGTGTGGGTCAACCATTTATCTTTGTTTCCTTTTGGACCTTGTTTCAACCATGTAAGATATGCTCAAAATGTGGACATGATGCAAAACTATGTCTATGAATGATATGATTTTAGTCTATGTTTTTGGATTTTTTTTATATAAGAAATGAATGCTAATGCAACTATGTTTTTTCTCTCTTTTTTTTAATAAAAATAAGGGAGGTTAAATTTAATGTGCTACTTAATGTCTAAAATGATGGTGTCCTAAAATTCCTATGTCTATGTATGCAAAAGTGTAGGAAATCTTTTAAAGGTAATCAACTTCGAAAGATTTGAGAAGAGGTTACTAACCATCCAATTTTTAGCCAATGCTTCAATTTAGTTTTTCAAAGGACCTTTTTAAGAGACAAAGTGAGTTCCCAAATTGGATTGACAAGCTAGAAAAGATGAGTACCAAAATGACAAAAGATAATAGGTGTGACAAGTGACTTGGTTCAATGACAATTTTCCTTAAAGCAAAGGTTTATCCAAAGTATGGAAAGTTGTCCTATTTTAAAATCTTCAAAGGTGATTGTCCTAAAAGTCTAATTGATCTAAAGACACCAATGACTCCTAAAATGTACCTAAGGTTTGCAACTAGTATGTCTATTGCTACATGGCTAAATGATAGTAAAAGGTGTAATGGTGAAAAGTGTGAGCAAATCTTTCTAGTTTTTGTTCAAAGATCACTATGAAAGGATAATCAAAGATAGGTTTTTACTGTTTGACCTCAAAATGTGATAGTGGAATTTTTTTTTTCTGATTTTTCAGGCAATTGCGGTTCAGATTTAATAGATGCATCATTTTATATTTGGTTGTGGTTTACAGTGTCAAATGTAGTTTACAATAGTGGATGTGGTTTACAATAACATATGTGGTTAATAATAGTAGATGCGGTTCTAAATAGTAGATGTGTTTCATAACAACAAATATGATTCTCAATAGTAGATGTGGTTTACTATAAATAGGATTTTATTTTTCTTTAATTTTTGGCAAAGTTTGTAGGTTTGTTTTAGTCTGATTTTGATCAAATTTTGATAAAACAATAGATAGTTAGAAAGCAGTTTGTTTTGGTTTGGTTTGGTTTTGATGTGAAAATGTTTTATTTCAAAAAGACAAATATGATCCTATGGTTGGCCATGATAATATTTTTTGAGTTCCCACTTGAATTTCTCTAGTCATGCTTATTCATAGTGGATGACTTAGAATCTTGATAGCACAGGCTCCCCCTTGAAGTGCACTCACTTCTTAGGCTTACCAAGATCTAGATTCCTGGGTAATGACATCCCTGGAATTTTTCATCTCTACTAAGAATTGGGAAAATATGGGATGGCTTCAAAGTTTTGATCTCCTGCACCAACAAATAGAAGAATTTTGGCAATTTATAACAAATGGTTTTTAATTAGGACACCCGTTTAGATAGCTATACATGAGGCGAGATTAGTTTCAATAAGGAGGTTTCCCAACCTGTAGAGGTTATCCTCTAATGGTTTTAATGTACCATGTGGGTATTGGGGGAATCACTTGTCTGTATAACACATCTACACCTATAATGCTAAGATTTCCATTAGCATTCACATTTATATACCGGTTGAGAGTAGCTTGGCTTTAGCTCATTTCCAGTTTGAGTCATCTTGGGGTGACTTTTTCCCACCAAGATAGGTCGTCTAGAGTTAATAACAATTTCTCTAATAGCCAAGATTGCACAAGTGCACAAGGGGAGAGGATACTTTTATTACTAAATTAGGATTTAATCTAAACAAAAGTGCACAAAAGCACCAAGCACAGTAAAAAAAAAATTATTTTAGGCACCAAACAAAATGTGATCTAAGCTATACAAACAATCAGCTTCAAAATCCATTCTTTGAAAAATGTCCTGCATCATATTTCATTAGTAGTTTCAATTTTATCATTCAACAAATGAGAGTTGTAGCTTTAGATCTTGGCCAAACAAAGCTGCAAAATAAACATTAAGTTTCTCTTGCCACACATTGTCAACAGATTATCAATAATAGTAAATCCTAACCTACTGATCCAAAAATATAAAAAACTTGAAAATTACTTAAAAAAAATATTAAAAAACAAACCCAAAGCCAGGAAGTTGCATCATGGAATGATAGATGTGGTGCATGAGATGGATCACATGCATTGCAGGAACATCAATTGTGGCTAATGGGATGGCATTCGTGGTGTGATACAACAAATGTGGCTCGTGTTGTTTGTGGTTACAGTGAAAAATACTAGTGGATGCATCACTCGATCTTGGCAATTGCATCAAATCATATAGAAAACCATACGAAATTTATAGAAACTATGTCCTTGGCTTCAAGTTCACCATATGTAACATAGGGAAAATTCCAAAATTAGCAATACAAAGCCTAAATCAAACTAAACCCAAGCTGATAATAAAGAACAAGAGTGCATAGCATCAGGTATTTTATGTTTGAGGGGTTTTAAACAAAAGAAAAAGATGAAACCGAGCTTTAAATCATAGAAACATGAATAAAATCCTTATGTATCTAGACATGCAGATCAACAATGAGTGTTCATTCTACCTAACCACAATTACAGCAAGATGCAATCCATAGGATAAACTATGCTACTGTACACATTCCATAATGCTAATTCAGATATCATCACCATTCACTAAACTTACTTAAAATAAATTGTTCACTCATCATTCAAAATGCATATCAAAATGAATACAATAACAATTCAATTCATAGATAATCCAATGATATGACCTTGAATCCAATTCCTTCTATTGATTTTCATCAAATAAAGAACAATTAAGCACAACAAAACACTGGCATATGGATTAATCATATATCATTAACCTTATCAAAAAATGGATCCAAAATTTAAAAGTCTTGACATGAAAACATATGAGAAATTGTAAAACCGAGCCTTTTACTAAACTATTTAGAGTATCTTTCTAAAATATTGAAAATCCTAAATCTAGTTTTTTTATCTCCTATTCTCAGGTGGTTGATCTTTCTTCAATTAGCCGACCTTTACAAAGTAGATTCTAATGGTACATGTAGAGTGCCATGCGCACGAATTTCTCAATTATTAATCTAGATCCACAATTCATGGAGTTGGAACTGAACATAGGAATGGACCTAAAATACCCTTTTCAAGGCTAATTACATCATTGTAAGAAGGAGAATCTGATACTTCAAGAAGAAGATAAAGCACATGGATCAAACTTAGAGTAAAGCTTACGTCAACATCCATAGAAAGGGGAGAAGAGAAATGGAGTATCACACCAAGAGTCAATTACTCTTGCTCTGAATGCTCCTGAATGTACTCATCATCACTGGAGAATACCTGTTGAAGAGTATCCAAATATGGCCCATCCAACCAATCACCTTCAAATTTGATTCTTGTAAACTCTGCAAAAACCAAACTTTGCATCTCCTTTAGCTCAATCAACTCCTTTCTGGTAGTTCTTATCTCTTCCCAAATATCCATAAACTGATCAAGTAATAAACTCTCTCCATCATCTCCCTTTTGCATGATTTCCTCAAACCTGCCCCTCTATTTCTCCCTTAGTCTATCCAAAGATAGGCCTTCTTTGTTTGAGGGATCTATGTTGATTATAATGGATACCACTACCTCTAACTTAACCATCTGTTGATGCAAGTCCTTGGTCATTTCTCAAACCTCTTCTTACTACCCATTCATAACTCTAGATTTCTATCTTATGATACTCGTAGTCTTTTCCACAAAATCTTCGTTACCTTGCTCAATAATTGAATATTCTAACAAGATGGATTCAGGCACTTCGCTAATATCCTTTAGCCTTTTAACATATTATTTGTATTCATCATCTTGCTTGTCCAAATCCTTACCTTGCTGGTCTAGATCTTCTGCTAACTCAAGAGCAGCTTCATGAATCTTAGAGCCTTCAACAAGAATATCATCAACCTCTTGATTAATCTTATCCAACCATTTATCCATCATTCCCACTTGCTTTTCATCTAAATCAAATCATTAGCTTCCCTCTTTGTAACAAGACTCGGAATTCAGGAGATGTAGCCTATTGAGAAATGGGACTAGAAACATCCTTCAAGAAACCATGAAGGTGATCCAACTAAGCCTTAAGCTCATCTTTCCTTTGCTTGTCATTGATCATCCGAGTTTTGGTTGAAGAGGCCACAATATCAATCAAGCTCGTTTGTTGATTCCTTGTAGGCTTTCCCAAATTTACCGCTCCCAACTGATAATCATTCATTTGCATGTCATTGTAGTTCTTTTCCATTACAGGAATGGCACATTCAACAATGATCTCTTTGGCCTCAGTAAGCCTAGTGTACTGAAGAACCTGAGACTTTTTCTTTGGCTTCTCTTTTCCAATCTCCTTCATCATTTCTTCCTAGTTCAACGGCTATGGTTGAACAACTGGTTTTCTTTCAAAATCCAACTTTAGCCAAGTTGGAGCAATAGGGGTAGTGGTTGCCTGGGCTAAAGAGGAAGTAACAGTGGTGGAAGACAAGGGTTGCAACAATGTAAGCTTTGGTTGAGAATCAACCTCCTACACATTTTGTTGATCACCTTGCTCCCCTTCCATTGCTAGCTTTTCGGGTTCCTCTCTCTCCTTCCGATCTTGTAGCCTCTTAGCCTCCAGCTCCTGCCTTAAAAATTCTTCTTCTTCTTTCTTCTTTTCATACATTTCTTCTCGCTGCTTTTTCAATGTTTCAACATAATCCCATGCTTCCTTGGATTTCTTAGCATATTCAGCCATCTCAACAGCCTCTTGTTCCCTTTTTAGGCATTCTTACTCTTCCCTCTTTCTATAGGTCTCCTCTTGTTCCTTGAGTTTAGCTTCAACAACTTCCTTTTCTCTTCTTTGTTGAGCTTTTTCCTCTTCAAGATCATGAATTTTTTGCTGCAATACCAACCTATCCCTTTCTTCTTGAAGTTTGAATTCTTGTTCCTTTTGCTGTTTTTGTTGAGCTAACTCATCGGCCTTCACTTTATCTTCTAACTCCTTTTGCTTGGCCGCCAACTCAGATTGTGCTCTGGCCCCTTCTTCTTGTAGCTTAGTTGATGCCTCAGCTTCTGCTTTAGCATCGGCTTCTCTTTTTTCCTCAAATAGTTTCCACTAATCCTCTTCAGTCAACATATGTTTAGTGCCTGCATCATCTGTCATATCCAAAGATGTTGATACATGATACTCTTTATCCGAGGGTGTCTTTTTTGAATCTGTTTCTATATTATGTATCTCCACCTCATCCTCCATTTTCCTCAAGGCTTCTGCTTCACCATGAAGATCTCCCATTGATGATTCATGACCTAACTCTTGTGTATCAAAGGGCTGAGTAGGTGCCTCTTTTGTAGCAGATGTAGAAACAACTCCCACCATAGTTTTTTCATCTTCATGCACCTCTGAAAATTTTTGACGAACCACCTCCTCTTCTTGCTGCTTAGAGGGAAAAAACTCCAAGGGTTCCTTAGGTGCCACCCTTCTTTTTACCCTTTTGTACCCCTGGATGGTACTAGCCTTCCTCTTCTTTGATGATGATGCCTTGGCCTGATTAACCCTTAAACTTACCCATTGGATACTCCTATCGAGCACTGGTCTAGCAATCTGCATTATATCAATTGTCTCATCTATACTACAATCAACTGGATCAAGATCCTTAGTTCCAATATTATCTGCATCATATCCGGGATCCAAAACTATCCCATCACCAGATAATGTATCAAGAATATCCTCCTTTATTCCAAACTCAATCAAGAGTGGGATAGATATCCTTTCATAATTCTTATTCCACAGATCATAGTCATCCTGCAAGTCCTACCAAAAAACCTCCAATATATTGAAGTGCTTTTCAAAGACACTAGGGAGAAAAGCCCTCATCTTTTGCTTTGGATCATAGTATTTCCTAGTAGTGTACAAGCCCAACTTCACATAAGCTAATTCATCGCAAACAACCTTACCTACCTAAATATGTGGACAGCAAAAGGGTCCTAGCTTCATTGGAAACTTGTGGCACCCAGTCGTATGTTTATTGCTAAACTGGAGGTTTACAGCCAAGGCTTGATAAATAATTTCCATTAAGATGATTCTATCACCACAACACCTGGGTAGCAAATGGGGATGACCATCAAAATCTGCTAACCTAAAGTAAGTGAATGTGGGGTACTGGATAAACTAGTGTCCCCATTCGTTCACGAAAGCCATTGCCTCCCTACTAAGTCTATACCCAGCATCACCATTAAGTTTATTGATAATGACAAAGAAAAGCATCATTTACCCTTCTATAATATTGTTGTGATGCCTGCAAGGTGAGCTGGTTATAATGCTCCCACACCTTCTTTTATCCTTGGGCTTCTCCTAATATACCCACTATTTGAAGTCCAGGAAAGATCCCCACTCGGGCAGCTGCATAGACCACATAGGAGGTCATAAAGAAACACTTGGTTTCTCTCACCCTCATCATCTAATTTTGAATGCTATCAGACACTATCATTGACCAATCAAATTGTTGCTTCCCATCTAAAACAGCTTGGATAAAAGGAAACATCCATTCCTTAAATAGTGAAGCATCCCTCTTCCCAAACACCCTAGATAGGAACATGATTATATCTCCAATTTCTTTACTAAAATCCACCCTCCTAGGTTGGTCTAGAAGCTTGGTCAAAGATTTCTTCTCCACTCTCATCCAAGTCTTATTCATGTAGAGTCTATTCCTCTCCTTGTTATCACTGTAAAGCTTCAAAGCCTCTACCTCATTTAATTGTCAAGAACTCTTGGGATTAGGCATATGAAACAAGAATTTGATCATTGGGGGTGTGAATTCAATAATGACATTGCCCTTCACATCCACACACTGCCTAGTAGCAGGGTTATATGCTCCAGTTGCTGGATGAATCAACTCTGGGCATTGAACAGATAGAGGGATGAGTGTAACATGTGCCAACCTGGACTGAACAATCCTTTTTGTCCTTGGTGTGACCTACTCCTCAGTGAAAGTCTCCTCAAAAAATTCTTCATAGTTGAAAGGACCCAAATAGGTGTCATTAATATTAGTCCAATCATAATCAATTTTGCTAGCTGTGAGGACGACCTCCCTATGTTTACATCTATAGGTATATGGGAGCTATTCCACTTTGATCTTCTTTGGCCTAGATCCCTACCATGAAGTTTCCCCTAGTTGGCTCCTTTAAGAGGCCTCATCCGATACTCCTGACATCTCTTAATACCTGCAACAATTCCCTATATTAGACAAATAAAGCATCTAAGTTAGTCAATTATATAACCATTGCTCCATCCTCCTAAGATAATACTTAGTCAAACTATGCCTTTATCAGAAGCGGGACCATAGAAGCATTAGGCATAAATAATGTTTCATATTATCTGGTAGGGCTGAGATCAAGAATGGATACAAAACAAATGGTGTATAAGGCGGGAACAGAAGGGGAACTAGACAAGACATGCTCGAAAGCAGGACCAGGATGGGAACCAAAACATGCTCAGAAGCGGGACTGGGACAAGAATTGGAACCAAAAACAAACATGGTTACCAAGTTCAACCTCCTCCCCGAACCTAGTTTCGACAAAGAGTAAAGACACCAACATCAGAAGAAGGAATGGGAATGGATCAGAGACAAAGTCAGAGTTGGGGCCAAGTATGGAAATCAAACCAAAAACAAAAGATAGCTGCTAAGTTCAACTTTATCCCCGAACCCGGTTCCGACTAGAGTAAAGATAGTCATTATAATGAAGAATGGGAATGAGTAAAACCTACCAATAAAGAGCCTTCAAAACAAGGTTGCATGGGCCCATGTGGAAACTAGCAAAAGGCCTAATTTTAAAGCTCTAATAAATCCTTCGTACAACAACCATTAAACCCATGAACAGGTAAAAATGTGAAACCCTAATCCACACAATACCCTATTTGTAAAAACTAGGGCACGGTGAGAAACTGTGAAAAACAACCCAAAACCAACGTGATAAAAACTAGAACAAGTTTTCAAACAAAAGTTCATTACCTGAGCAAGGAAACCCCTTCAAAAATCAAAACCCTAGTCAAAACCAGAGCACGACAAATGAACCCTATCACGAAAGTGATAGCCAAACCAAATGACAACAAAAAGTGACAAATCGAAAGACAACAGAACAAAACAAAATAGGATGGAAAAGAAAGAAAGAACCGAACAAACCAAACAAAAAGAACAAAAAAAAGACCAAACCAAGTGAACAAATTCACAGAAAGAAACCCGCGAAAATGCCAAATCGACACAAGCGAAAGGAAAAAATGGAAGAAAGAAAAGACAAGGAACCTACCTCAAGACGCTCCTTAGAATTGATCAAAAATTCACAATGATTTGCTCCGCAATTTTCCCCATAATCGCCTCAATTCTCCTGAGAGTTTCCTGGTCGTAATTTGCTCAAACACTTTGTATAATAATAATAATGAGACAGTTTAAGCATAATTACACCTTTAATCAACAATTCACGCATGCAAACCAACTACATTTAATGCCATAAATGCGGTTGATCGGGGTGGAGCGAACGACTTGGTCAAATAAGTAAGTCAGGTCAACGGAACATCATAAGGTAAGGCGGAGTTAGAGCTGGGTCAGAAACAAGATAGAGAAACTAACAAAAGTTCCACATTTCACTTCCCACCCCAGTTCCAACTCCGACAAAAGAATCGACCAAAAACAACAAACGGAGGTGGGAGCAGAGACAAAATAAAAATGGAACCTTCGCAAAGTTCAAAGTTCAAAGTTCCATTTTGATTCTGGATCCAGTCCCGACAAAAGCAAAGAACAACACAAGAAAAAGGTGAGAAAAAAAAGGAAACGACCGAAGGAACAAGGGAATAGACCAACAAACGGAGAAGGGAATAGAAAAAGGTGGAGTCAGAGTCAGAACCATATTTGAACTGGAAACCTTGAAATAGTTCCATGTCTAGAGTTGGTTTCGGTCCTGGTTCCGACAGAACAAAGATGGACTTAGGAGCAAAAACAAAGAACTCCTAAGATCCATCAGACAACAAAAGACAACCAAAACAAAAGATCTAAAAGGGCGACCCATTTTTATTCCAACACAAAATGGGGTGGTTATGCAAGGCATAACAAATGGCAGCTCAACTAGGAAAATGGTTTACCCATTTTTAAGATATTTGAAGAATTCAATCACCCCGAAAGTTATAATTTATGAGACATGTTAACTCAAGTGTGATTAGAATATTTAAGTAAAGTTGAGCTGGAATCTCAAATTTAGGACCAACATAAAATTGCTGCTTGAATCTGAGTGTGTGCATGCTTATGGTGAATCCTTCTTTATTTGAGCTTTCTCCACACCTGAACAACTATATCTACTATCCAAGCTACATAGGTTGAGTCCTTCGACTGTCGTGCAATGGAATCCTGGTTATTGCTCTGCTGCCAGTCAGGCACCTATAGCCCTGATGGAGATACCTCTAGTTCTCTCAAAGCATTGCTCTACTACCAGTTAGGCATCCATAGCCCTAATAGAGATACTTGAATTACCCATTTATTATTGAGTTTTCCTTTATTCTAGTGCTTCCCTTTTCTTTTCTTTTTTTTATATATATCTCTTTTACAGGCCTTACTTGCAAAAATTCTTTTCAAAAACCTTCTCAATACATAGACTTTAATAGTTCGAGATGTGGGTTGAGAACTACAGTGGATCCTATGACAGTCTTAGGGAAACATATTTTTCACTTGAATTGAAGATATAATCACCCTGAGATGAATAGGCACTTTATAGTTGGATGTTTTATCTATTTTCTGACAGATTTCAATGATAGTTCATGGAGATTATCTACAATATACTTTACTCCTAATAAGCTTCAGACTCATGCTAAAATGACCATAAGACATGAGCTTTAAAACAAGATCTTTCAACACATATGCCCAAAAATACCTAAACCAATTTCTTTCCTAGTATCCACAGCATTCATTGAATAACAACCCCAATGATTAAAGGTTGAAAGAAAAGAGAATCCCCAAAGAAAAACACAACAATAGACACAAAACAACAAAGGAAACAAACAGAAAAAATAGAAACAACAAATGAACAAAAGGAAGCAAAAGGACCAGTAATTACAAAAAATACATATATACAATTAGTTCAGAAACTCAAACCTTCACGAGCTGAAGTAATGCTTGAGAAACTGCCCATTGACTAGTAATGGAACAGGTTATCCTGTCAAGGTGCTCAAACAAAAATCGTTCTCACCCAAGATCTCAGCTACATGATACGGACCTAGCTAGAGTCTATCAAATTTCTGATGATCACCCTTTTTCTCCTTGGCCTTGTCCCATAGCAATACCAGATCTGAGATTTTGAATGCCTTAATCTTAGCTCTTTTGTCAAACCAATGTTTGACAACAGCTTGATGCTTGAAAAACTGCTGCAGAGTAGCATCGCTCTATTCTTCCATGTTCAAAAGGCTATTTAGCCTCACCTCAATTTGGTCATCTTTTGTATAAAATTCCTGCATGAACTTAAGAACAGGTATCTGTAAATGTATGGGAAAAACCGGATCTTGGACATAAACTAGTTTAAAAGGGGAATTTCCTAGGGCAACCTTAATACGAGTTCGATCTGCCCATAAGGAAAATCTTAACTAGGTATGTCAGTCCCTAGGGTTACTTTCAAGTAACTTCTTTATAACTTCTAACAAGTTCTTGTTAGTAGATTCTGCTACACCATTTCCCTGAGGATAATAGTTAGAGGAATACTTCAATATAATTTTGTGTTCATAGGCCCATTGTATAAATTCAACAAATGAAAAGGCAGGGCCATTGTCACATACCAGGGAAAAGGGCACTCCAAACCTGGTAACGATGTTTTCAGTGAGAAATTTAATAACCACCTCAGTGGTGTTGTTCTTGCATGGTTGAGCCTCAGTCCAATAGGTGCAATAGTCTGTAGCAGTCAGGATGAATTTGTGCCCTGTAGAAGAATTAGGATTAATCACCCCAACAAAATCCAGCACTGAAAGGTAGCTCCAGCGTTAATGAGGCCAAACGACATGTGTCTATAGGAAAATGTCCCCCACTTAGCAGTGAAGGCAGTCTTCATCCTGTCCTCATGACTGACAAGCACTTGGTTATATCTAGAATAGACATCTAAAAATGACATCATTTGGGAACCATTAACAGTTTGTAATACCTCATCAAGAGAAGGAAGTGGATAGTTATCCTTTTCTGAGGCCTTGTTCAAATTCCTAAAATCAACACACAACCTGATCTCCCCACTTTTCTTATGCACCAGAACTAGATTGGCAACCTATGTGGAATGCCTTACGGGGAAGATGATTCTTGCTAACAAGAGCTTTTGCACCTCCTTTTGTATTAAAGGCTTGATCAAAGCATTGACAAGGCACTGCTTTTGATGAAAGGGCTTGGCTTCTGGCTTTAGTGGTAATGTGTGTGTGATCACAGAGGTGTCAAAGGTCTTCAAATCCTCATAACTCCAGACAATCGCTGCAATATCTTCTTTTAACACCTTGATTATTTTGTTTCTAATTTCCTTAGGGTAGGTCTTACCTATAAGAACGTTTATTTCAGGGCCCGAATCAACCAGATTAATTGATTCGTATTTCCCCCTTCACTTTGCCTTGGCACTCTCTCCCGAGCCCGAGGATCAGAATCAAATATTCTTTCTAATGCTACCATCCCCTTGGGGATGTTGTTACTCTTTAATTTCATCACTCCTTCCATATCACAATCTTCAGGGTCCCATTCTCCTTGATCTCTATCCGACTCATCTATGATCTATCCTTCAAAGACATCTGAATTTTCCAAGAAGGCAAGTATGTGTTGGTCTTCCTTGAAGACCTAAAAATTCTGAACATTGTCAGGGACTGCAGGGATTGAAACTAGCTCTACTAAAAATCTTTTCAATTTGGAATCCTACATGGGCTCCAAAGTACTAGCAGTGACTTCCAAAGAATCTACAATTTGATTTTTCTCCCTAGGAATCAGAGTAATTTTGAAAGCATCAAATTCCTCAATTAGATTCAAAACCCTATTTATGTAGACAACTAATCTTTTGTTATGGCAGGTATATTGGCTGCGAACCTGTTTGACAATAACTTCAAAGTCCCCCATCACCATAAGAGATGTGACCTTCTTCTGATGGGAAAACATTAAGCCTCTAGCCAGTCCTTCGTACTCTGCCACATTGTTTGTGCAACCAAACTATAGCCTATAGGAAGAAAAGTAGGTCTTCCCTTTTGGATTGGTTAATTCGACCCCTACTCCACTTCCTAATTTGGACTTGGAGCCATCAAATTTCAAGATCCATAACTGATCTAGGGCAGGGATCTCCTTTTTTTGGCCTACAGTCTTTTGCTTGGTAGAAGTACATGGCAGCTCGAACTGGTGCTGATCATCAGTACTTGAAAGTAACTGGGAGCACAATTCATCAGAAGATTCCCCTAAATTGAAAGTTTGTTTAGGAAGTGAATCCTAAACTTCCCCTTGAGCTAGGTCATGATTTGGTACCTTCGTCATCAATGCCCTAGGCATTGGAAGGGTTTTGGGAGTAGGTGTAATCAATAAAGACTAAGATTCCTCAGTTTCTTGTGGTAATTTGGAACACAGAAGCTGAGTCTGCTCGAGTTGAGAAGGTGATTCCCTCTCAGCAGAGCCAGCTCTCGTAAGGATGGTTGCATCCTTAGCTTGGAATGGAAATTCATTAATAGGGGTTTGGGATTGATACTCACCAGTTTCTTCCACTCGGGAGACATGTTATAAAATATCTACACAGGGTTGTCAAGTTAATTCAGAGTGATTCTGGTAATGCACCCTACACCAGTTTGGAAGTAAGAGACTTCGCATATCGACTTCTTCTCCCAGTACCAGCTTGTCCTGTTGTAATTTTTGTGTTAGGACTTGCTGATTAACAGTAATCATTGGGTCATTTTGTTGGGAAAGGGGTGAGTCATCAAAATGAAGTACTGAAAAGGTCATGATCTCCTCCTGTTTGTAAACTCCTATCTCGGTTTCAAAATAGGCTACCTCATTAGGGGTATTATATTCAGTGATCATGTGCTTGAGCTTGGGCTCACTTTCAATTCTGATTTGGCTTACTATTCCTTTCCAGGGCAGCCACATGTGTGAAAAATCCAAAGACAAATATCCACCTAGGATTTTCATCAGGTCTCTGCTCAAGAGCATACCATAGGTTTCTGGGATATCTGCGACTTGGACATCCACATAAGTTTGGATCCTTGGATCGGACCCAATCTGTACATGAATTTTTTTAAGCTCTCCTACCACATTAACTTCCTTTTTATCTAACTGGATAAACTTTTTATTTATCTGGAGTGGGCTCAGCCTAACTTCCTACAAATGGAAAAGGGCATAACATTCCCCGATGCCCCAGAATCCAGAAGACAGTTATGTAAATTCTTTCCAAAAATTCTCAAACTTAGCAAGAAAGGTGGTGTACCAATCTTACCTTTGTAGAGAGCTGCATTCATCTCATTAGTAGGAGTCACCTTTTCTTTTCCTCTTGACCTATCTGCTTCCCCCAAGGCTTTCAACAAGATTTCCTTTTGATCAGGGCACCATTTCAGAACATCAAAGAAAGACATTGAAGTCTTTTGCCTCTGCATTTTTGTAATAAAATCAAATTTTGAATCATTCCTAACCTGATATTTAGGAATTGAAAATGGATTACCTTTGTTTTGAGAATTTGTTGGTCCCTTTGGTGGTGGTGGATTATTGTCAGCATTTTGATTTGGGGGAACCATATTGTTAGGAGGGGTAGAGGCCGTGAATGGCCCTCTGTTCTGATTTCTAAGGAAGTGGCCTCCCTTGGTTTGGAAGGCTTGGGCATCATAGACATCTTCTACCGCTTCATTGTCCTCCTGATTAGGAAATGGAAGTTCTTCCTCAAAGATATCATATGACATGGCAGTGTCAGTAGATCCACTAGATTTGTTGAATGTGCCATGGAATGGAGCATCAGCTTGGGCAATCTTAACCATTTTTTCCATCTCTGGACAATTTACCTCAAAATGGACCGTAGTGTCATGTAGCCTACACCAATTAGTTATAAGTTTGAGGTCTGCCACATTAGCAGTGTGTGGCCTCTTGTCTCCTACTTGATAATTGTGGGACACTCCTCCATTATTGGGTCCGGTATTCCATTGCCTATTATTGCTAGGCCTTTGATTGTATCCTCTATTTTGATTTTGATAGTTTTGGTTAGAGGAGTTTTGGTTCTGGAAATTCCTATTGGTGTTCTGATTGGTATTGGAATAACCATTTTTGTTAGGATAACCCCCCTGATTAGAATATCCTCCCTGATTCTGAAAACCTTGGTTCTGATTCTGAGGGGATTTTGTCTGAGTTGAGCCATGTCATTAGACATTTGAGACAATGTCTTCTTGAGAGTCTCCATCTCGTTGGTCAGTTGGAGAGTCTTTTCACTTTCTACATTCTTCACAGCGAAAGATGAATTAACTAAACTTGATCCTCCAGCTTGATTCTGGTAATTTTGATTTTGCTGGGAGGAATCTTGTGGACCATTATTAAAAAATGATAAGGGAGGTGAACCTTGGAATTTAGACATGGGTCCGTATTGGGAATAGGACATCCCTGGGACTGTATTGAATAGTGGGGGTGGATTGGACATTGGGTACCCTAAAGGAGGGAGAACTCCTCCTAGACTCCCGCTTTGCAGACTGATCTACTATTACAGCTGAATGGCAAGATGATATACCTTAGCCAAAGTGTCAGTTTCATTAGCACGATATGTCCTTTTTAAGAACAAGCCTATCAGAGGGTCCACAGCCCTTAGATATGCCAAGATGGCAATGTTTTCTGCCACTAGGTAAGGATCCTGTAACCTTCGATACATTCTCTGGAACTTGGTGTTGAATAGAGGCAGCGGTTCATGGTGTTCCTTTCTTATAGTGGAAAACTTGTGGTAAAGGATGGCAGGGTCTACATAAACTCTGAACTGGTTAATGAAGGCATTCTCTAAATCCATCCAACTCAGAACTGACCCTTGGGGTAAGTTTAGGTACCAATTGTACGCCATGTCTCCCAGGGAATAGGGAAACAATCTGCACACAATGTCCTGATGAGCCACCTGAGCATGGGTATATGCATCTTTAAATGCCTATATGTGCTCCTCAGAACTTCTTGACTCCCCATGCATGTACTTGGGACAGAACCTCTCTAGGTTCTTTGGGAGATCATGTATACCTCCAGGGATAGTCCCTAATGGTGAAGGGTTATTAACAAAGTAAGCCATAGGTCTTGGTTGTGATAGAGGTCGAGTAGGTTGTGGAATGGGTGAAATTGGTTGGTAACATGGTGTAGATGGATTTGGTGGAAACCCAGGTGGAGTGAGCGGTGGTGATAAAGGTTGGACCAAGACTCTACAAGCCCGGGGCCTATGCCCAACAGGGGTGTGGAGTTCAACAAATAGTTCAGGATTCTGAGAAGATCTAAGAACTCTCTCAAACCTATTTGGTGAAAATGACCCAATGCGATCCAGCTTGTTCTTTAGGCCCTCCTTCTAGCGCCAGATCTATTGATGGTCAAAACAACACAACAACATTAAATAGAATATTACGATTCTATTTCTCCTGAAAGAGAAAGAAAACATATAGGAATCTAACTCCCAAGGTCCTGCTAGTTGGTTCTCAACTATGCTAACATTGCTCAATGGTCAATGTGGTTGTAATGTTCAAGGGGCCTTTGCTGGTAATAAAGAACAAGAGTGCATAACATCAAGTAGTTTATGTTTGAGGGGTTTTTAACAAAAGAAAAAGATGAAACCGAGCTTTAAATCACAGAAACATGAATAAAATCCTTATGTATCTAGACATACCGATCAACAATGAGTGTTCATTCTACCTAACCACAATTATAGCAAGATGCAATCCATAGAATAAACTACACTACTACACACATTACATAATGCTAATTCAAATATCATCACCATTCATTAAACTTAAAACAAATTGTTCACTCATCATTCAAAACACAGATCAAAATGAATACAATAAAAATTCAATTCATAGATAATCCAATGATATGACCTTGAATCTAGTTCCTTCTATTGATTTTCATCAAATAAAGAAAAATTAAGCACAGCAAAACACTAGCGTATTGATTAATCATATATCATTAACCTTATCCAAAAATGGATCCAAACTTTAAAAGTCTTGACATGAAAACATATGAGAACTTGTAAAACCGAGCCTTTTACTAAACTATTCAGAGTATCTTTCTAAAATATTGAAAATCCTAAATCTAGTTTTTTTATCTCCTATTCTCAGGTGGCTAATCTTTCTTCAATTAGCTGACCTTTACAAAGTAGATTCTAATGGTACATATAGAGTGCCATGCACACAAATTTCTCAATTATTAATCTAGATCCACAATTCATGGAGTCAAAACTGAACATAGGAGTGAACCTAAGAACCCCTTTTCAAGGCTGATTACATCATTGCAAGAAAGAGAATTTGATACTTCAAGAAGAAGATAAAGCACACGGATCAAAATTAGAGTAAAGCTTATGTCAACATCCATAGAAAAGGGAGAAGAGCAAATGGAGTATCACGCCAAGAGTCAATTACTCTTGATCTGAATGCTCCTGAATGTACTCATCGTAACTGGAGAATACCTGTTGAAGAGTATCCAAATCCGGCCCATCCAACCAGTCACCTTCAAATTTGATTCTTTTAAACTCCACATAAACCAAACTTTGTGTCTCCTTTAGCTCAATCAGCTCCTTTCTGGCAGTTCTTATCTCTTCCCAAATATCCATAAACTGATCAAGTAATAAACTCTCTCCATCATCTCCCTTTTGCATGATTTCCTCAAACCTGTCCCTCCATTTCTCCCTTAGTTTATCCAAAGATAGGCCTTCTTTGTTTGAGGGATATATGTTGATTATAATGGCTACCACTGCCTCTAACTTAACCATCTGTTGATGCAATTCCTTTGTCATTTCTCGAACCTCTTCCTACTACCCATGCATAACTCTAGATTTCTATCTTATGATACTCACAGTCTTTTCCCCAAAATCTTCATTACCTTGCTCAAGAATTGAATATTCTAACAAGACAAATTTGGGCACTTTGCTAATATCCTTTAGCCTTTTAACATATTATTTGTATTCACCATCTTGCTTGTCCAAATCCTTACCTTGCCGGTCTAGATCTTCTACTAACTCGAGAGAAACTTCATGAATCTTAGAGCCTTCAACAAGAATATCATCAACCTTCCGATTAAGCTTATCCAACCATTTATCCATCATTCCCACCTTTCTTTTCATCTGAATCAAATCATTAGCTTCCCTCTTTGTTAACAAGACTGGGAATTCAAGAGATGCAGCCTGTTGAGAAATGGGACTAGAAACATCCTTCAAGAAACCATGAAGCTGATCCAACTGAGCCTTAAGCTCATCTTTCCTTTGCTTGTCCTTGATCATCCGATTTTTGGTTGAAGAGGCTACAATATCAATCAAGCTCATTTGTTGATTCCTTGTAGGCTTTCCCAAATTTACCGCTCCCAACTGATAATCAGTCATTTGCATGTCATCGCGGTTTGTTTCCATTACAGGAATGGCACATTCATAAATGATCTCTCCGGCCTCAATAAGCCTAGTGGAGTGAAGAATCTGAGACTTTTTCTTTGGCTTCTCTTTTCCAATCTCCTTCATCATTTCTTCCTAGTTCAACGGTTGTGGTTGAACAACTAGTTTTCTTTCAAAATCCAACTTTAGCCAAGTTGGAGCAATAGAGGTAGTGGCTGCCTGGGATGAAGAGGAAGTAATAGTGGTGGAAGATAGGGGTTGCAACAATGTAAGCTTTGGTTGAGAATCAACCTCCTACACATTTTTTTGATCACCTTGCTCCCCTTCCATTGCTAGCTTTTTGGCTTCCTCTCTATCCTTCTGATCTTGTAGCCTCTTAGCCTCCAGCTCCTGCCTTAAAAATTCTTCTTCTTCTTTCTTCTTTTCATACATTTCATCTCCCTTCTTTTTTAATGTTTCAACATAATCCCATGCTTCCTTGGATTTCTTTGCATATTCAGCCATCTCAGTAGCCTCTTGTTCCCTTTTAAGGTGTTCTTGCTCTTCCCTCTTTCTATAGGCCTCCTCTTGTTCCTTAAGTTTAACTTCAACAACTTCCTTTTTCTCTTCTTTGTTGAGGTTTTTCCTCTTCAAGATCATGAATTTTCTGCTGCAATACCTACCTATCTGTTTCTTCTTGAAGTTTGAATTCTTGTTCCTTTTGTTGTTGTTGTTGAGCTAACTCATTGGCCTTCACTTTATCTTCTAACTCCTTTTCCTTGGCCGCCAACTCAGATTGTGCTCTAGCCCCTTCTTCTTGTAGCTTATCTGATGCCTCAGCTTGTGCTTTAGCATCGGCTTCTCTTTTTACCTCCTCAAATAATTTCCACTGATCCTCTTCAGTCAAAATGTGTTCAGTACCTGCATCATCCGTCATATCGAAAGATGTTGATACATGACGCTCTTTATCTAAGGGAATCTTTTCTGAATTTTTTCAATATTATTTATCTCCACCTCATCCTCCATTTGCCTCAAGGCTTCTCCTTCACCATGAAGAGCTCCCATTGATGATTCATGACCTAACTCCTATGTATCAAAGGGCTGAGTAGGTGCCTCTTTTGTAGCAGATGTAGAAAGAGCTCCCTCCATAGTTGTTTCATCTTCATGCACCTCTAAAAAGTCTTGATGAACCACCTCCTCTTCTTGCTGCTTAGAAGGAAAAAACTCCAAGGGTTCCTTAGGTGCCACCCTTCTTTTTACCCTTTTGTACCCCTGGGTGGTACCAGCCTTCCTCTTCTTTGATGATGATGCCTCGGCCTGATTAACCCTTAAACTTACCCATTGGATACTCCTATCGAGCACTGGTCTTGCAATCTACATTATATCAATTCTCTCATCTGCACTCCAATCAATTGGATCAAGATCCTTAGTTCCAATATTATCTGCATCATATCCAGGATCCAAAAGTATCTTATCATCAGATAATGTATCAAGAATATCCTCCTTTATCCCAATCTCAATCATTAGTGGGATAGATATCCTTTCATAATTCTTCTTCTATAGATCATAGTCATCCTGCAAGTCCTACCAAAAATCCTCCAATATATTGAAGTGCTTCTCAAAGACACTGGGGAGCAAAGCCCTCATCTTGTGCTTTGGATCATAGTATTTCCTAGCAGTGTACAAGCCCAACTTTAGATAAGCTAATTCATCACAAACAGCCTTACCTGCCTGAATCTGTGGATAGCAAAAGGGTCCTAGCTTCATTGGAAACTTGAGGCACCCAGTCTTATGTTTATTGCTAAACTGGAGGTTTACAGCCAAGGCTTGATAAATAAACTCCATTAAGATGATTCTATCACCACAACACCTGGGTAGCAAATGGGGATGACCATCGAAGCCTGCTAACCTAAAGTAAGTGAATGTTGGGTACTAGATAAACTAGTGTCCCCATTCGTTCACGAAAGCCATTGCCTCCCTACTAAGTCTATTCCCAGCATCACCATTAAGTTTATTGATAATGACATAAAGAAAAGCATCATTTACCCTTCTATAATATTGTTGTGATGCCTGCAAGGTGAGCTGGTTATAATGCTCCCAAACCTTCTTCTGTCCTTGGGCTTCTCCCAATATACCCACTGTTCGAAGTCCAGGAAAGATCCCCACTCGGGCAGCTGCATAGACCACATAGGAGGTCATAAAGAAACACTTGGTTTCTCTCACCCTCGTCATCTGATTGTGAATGCTATCAGACACTATCATTGCCCAATCAAATTGTTGCCTCCCATCTAAAACAACTTAGATAAAAGGAAACATCCATTCCTTAAATAGTGAAGCACCCCTCTTCCCAAACACCCTAGACAGGAACATGATTATATCTCCAATTTCTTTACTAAAATCCACCCTCCCAAGTTGGTCTGGAAGCTTGGTCAGAGATTTCTTCTCCACTCTCATCCAAGTCTTATTCATGTAGAGTCTATTCCTCTCCTTGTTATCACTGTTAAGCTTCAGAGCCTTTGCCTCATTTAATTGTCTAGGACTCTTGGGATCAGGCATATGAAACAGGAATTTGATCATTGGTGGTGTGAAGTCAATAATGACATTGCCCTTCACATCCACACACTGCCTAGTAGTAGGGTTATATGCTCCAGCTCCTGCAAGAATCAACTCTGGGCATTGAACAGATAGAGGGAAGAGTGTAACATGTGCCAACCTGGACTGAACAATCCTTTCTATGCTTGGTGTGACCTGCTCCTCAGTAAAAGTCTCCTCAAGCAATTATTCATAGTTTAAAGGACCCAAATTGGTGTCAGTTATATTAGTCCAATCAGAATCAATTTTGCTAGCCGTGAGGATGGCCTCCCTATGTTTACATCTCAAGGTATATGGGAGTTGTTCCACTTTGATCTTCTTTGGCCTAGATCCCTACCATGAAGTTTCCCCTGGTTGGATCCTTTGAAATGCCTCATCCGATGCTCCTGACATCTCTTAATACTTGCAACAATTCCTTGTATTAGACAAACAAAGCATCTAAGTTATTCAATGATATAACCATTGCTCCATCCTCCTAAGATAATACTTATTCAAACTATGCCTTTATCGGAAGCGGGACCATAGAAGCATCAGGCATAAACAATGTTTCATATTATCCGGTTGGGCCAGGATTGGGAATGGATACGAAACAAACGGTGTATAAGGTGGGACCGAAATGGGAACTAGACAAGACATGCTCAGAAGCGGGACTGGGACATGAATTGGAACCAAAAACAAACATGGTTACCAAGTTCAACCTCCTCCCTTGACCCAGTTCCGACAAAGAGTAAAGACACCGACATCATAAGAAGGAATGGGAATGGATCAGAGACAAAGTTGGAGTTGGGACTAGGAATGGAAATCAAACCAGAAACAAAAGATAGCTACTAAGTTCAACTTTATCCCCGAACCCGGTTCCGACTAGAGTAAAGATAGTCATTATAATGAACAACGGGAATGAGTAAAGCCTACCAATAAAGAGCCTTCAAAAAAAGGTCGCATGGGCCCCAAACCCTAGGTTACATGGGCCCCTACGGAAACTAGCAAAATGCCTAATTTTAAAGCTCCAATAACTCCATACAACAACCATTAAACCCATGAATAGGTAAAAACATGAAACCCTAATCCACATGATACCCTATTTGTGAAAACTAGGGCATGGTGATAAAAACTAGAATAGGGTTTCAAACAGAAATTCATTACCCGAGCAAGGAAACCCCTTCAAAAATAAAAACCCTAGTCAAAACCAGAGCACGACAAATGAACCCTATCATGAAAGCGATAGCCGAACCAAACGACAAAACAAAAAGCGACAAATGGAAAGACAACAAAACAAAACAAAATAGGACAGAAAAGAAAGAAAGAACCGAATAGACCAAACAAAAAGAACAAAAACAAAGACCAAACCAAGTGAAAAAATTCATAGAAAGAAACCCGCTAAAATGAAAAAATGACACAAGCGAAAGAACAAAATGGAAGAAAGAAAAGACAAGGAACCTACCTCAAGACGCTCCTTAAAATTGATCAGAAATTCGCAATGATTCGCTCTGCAATTTGCCCCGTAATCGCCTCAATTCTCCCGAGAGTTTCCTGGTCGTAATTTACTCAAATACTTTTTATAATAATAATAATGAGACGTTTTAAGCATAATTACACCTTTAATCAACAATTCGTGCATGTGAACCGGCTGCATTTAATACCATAAATGCGGTTGATCGGGGCGGAGCGAACGACGTGGTCAAATAGTTAAGTTAGGTCAACAGAACATCATAAGGTAAGGCGGAGTCAGAGTCAGGTCAGAAACAAGATAGAGAAACTAAAAAAAGTTCCACATTTCACTTCCCACCTCGGTTCCAACTCCGACAAAAGAACTGACCAAAAACAACAAACGAAGGCGGGAGCGGAGACAAAACAAAAATGGAACCTTCGCAAAGTTCAAAGTTCAAAGTTCCATTTTGATTATGGATCTGGTCCTAGCAAAAGCAAAGAACAACACAAGAAAAGAGAAAAAAAAGAAAAAAGGAAACAACTTAAGGAACAAGGGAACAGACCAACAAATGGAGAAGGGAAAAGAAAAAGGCGGAGTTAGAGTCAGAACCATATCTGAACTGGAAACTTTGAAATAGTTCCATGTGTAGAATTGGTTCCGGTCCCGGTTCCAACAGAACAAATATGGACTTAGGAGCAAAAACAAAGAACTCCTAAGATCCATCAGACAACAAAAGACAACCAAAACAAAAGAACTAAAAGGGGGACCCATTTTTATTCCAACACAAAATGGGGTGGTTATTCAAGGCATAAAACTGCCCTTACACATAAAAAATCCTAAATTTAATCAAAACAAAATAACATAAATACCCTTTAAACCAAAAGATATACCCTAGTATAGAGAAAAATAACCCTAAACTATTTTTATTTGCAATGTTTATTGTCAATTTGATGGAAATATTTCAAATTGAGGAAAAATGTAGAAAAAATATTTTCATTTAGAGTGCTTTATGTTTAAAATATTTCAAAATGAAAATATTTTCATTTTCTTTGCTTTATGTTATAAATATTTCAAAATGAAAATATTTTCATTTGCATTGCTTTATGTTTTCAGTATTTCAAAATGAAAATATTTTCATTTGCATTGCTTTATGTTTTAAATCTATATGCAAATATTTCAAAATAAGATTTAACACCTTACTTTCCTTCAAAAAAAAATCTAGATTTGTCTATGTTTATTTCATTCTATTATTTAGCACAGTCTTGTTATTATTTATTTAATCTAGCCACATAAAACTAGAATTTGCAAGACATGGAATCCATATGAACCCAAGAACAAAAAACTACTCTCTAACATATTAGCATACATATAGTTTTCTACCGGTGTGATCCTTGAACCTCCTTTAAAGGAAAGGTTTTAAAACATCTCAAGTAAACACCTAAAATTTGATCAAATTTACCAACTTGGAATCAAACCTTGAAAAAAATAATCAATCCAATCAACTTAAAATAGCCTTGAAGTATTTTATCCTAATTCTACTAGAAATGAATCAAAACATAAATCTAGGGTTCATTATGCCACACCAACAAAAGCATGAGAATTCCAAGATCATCCAAAAACCCCTAACATGGATATTTTTGCAAATCAATATAGATAATTTTAACTAAATAAAAAAATGTAAAGGAATATGTTAACTAAATGGGAAATTATTCCATCTAAACAAAAATGATGTAAAATAAGGTCAAGCCTATTGGGATTAAGGTGTATCAACCTTAGAGTCCTAACATTGTTTTAATTAATGTAGTTAATGTATTTATTTTTATTATTTAAATGCCTATGGTGTCATTTCACAAATTGAGACCCACTGATTAGGTGGCATCCCTGTTGGAGGTGACTAGATGACACATAATTATCCCAAGTGGACACAGGCGTCCCATTTTTGAATATATGACATATAATAGATTATATGACGCATCGTAAGGAATCTTTGAATGCATGGAGAAAGTTGGCACCCAAGATGGGTTATGACAAGATGTAATAGAATAAACTATTTTTAGTTAGTTATGATAGATTCTCTTACAATTGTAAGTGTTGTCAGCTATGATAGTTGTAAGATGTGTAAGGCATCTGTCATAAGCTATTTTTAGCATATTCTATTTTACCACACTTGGAAGAAGAGTATTTTCATGTTAAACACTTGTAAGGGGTGTAAGGGAATGTTGTACATGTGTCCAAATGCATGTCTAAGGCATTGGATTTTGTGCCATGTGGATTTGGACTCCCCTCACCTTCTAGATGCTTCTTGAAGATTGTAATTATACTCTATTTATTGAGTGCGTTGAGTTGTAGATTGCATAGTTTTTTTGTATGTAATGAAGTACTACTGAGTTAGCTCTAGAACAAGTGTTTGTGACGAAGCGCTTGTGTAGAAGCTTTGTACTTGGGCTATTTTGTAACTCCTATTTGAAGTAATATAGAAGGAAGGTGCTTTTGGAGGGTGGGGTATTTTACCCCAAAAGGGTTTTCCCCACATATATTTGGTGTATGTTAGTTTATATCTACTTGCTGATTTATTCCTTTATTCTCTATGTGTATCTCTTGTAATTGTTAAAGGTGTTAAAATTATTATTTTTTAACTCTCCCCTACTTAGATTAGTGTAGGAATTTTTTTCCGCTTACCCAGCTTCCTTTTAGTTGGTGTTAGAGCTTGGCTAGCCTTGGTTCCTTTGTTGGGTTAGAAGGGTTTTTTGAGCTAATATTTGTTTCAATGAGAATTTTTGTAGAAGTGTGTATTTCATAACTTTGTTGCATGAAAGAGATGGCAAGCACATTTGGCAGGATTGAGATGGAGAAATTTAACAGTGATAATTTTGAGTTGTGAAATCTCAAAATGGAAGAAATTCTTGTAGATTGAGACTTACGACTTGCATTTTCTAGAACCATATCACAAGGCATGAAACAAGAGGATTGGGATCTCATGGATAGGAAAGCCAGGGGTCTTATTAGACCCTATTTGGCTAATTTTGTACTATTGAATGTCCATGAAGAGAAAGCTTCTACTTCTCTATGGAAGAAGCTTGGTGATGTCTATCAAGATAAATGACTAGTAAACAAAATTTTCCTAAGAAAGAAGATGTATTCTCTAAAAATGGAAGATGGAGGATCCATTGTAGATCACTTGAACTCTTTTAACATGTTGGTTGCACAATTGGGCTTTGTTGGAGACAAGATTGATGAACAAGACCATTGCATGCTCCTTTTATGTTCATTTCTGGACTCTTGGGATCACCTGGTAATGACTATTGGAAGCACTACTTCCACATTTAAGATGGATGAGGTTGTTGCCTCATTATTATCCAAAATATGCAAAGGAAGTTTTATGAGATTTCCAAGGAGGCCTTTGCAGTTCATGGAAGACCAAAAGAGAAAAAAAAAGAAAGATAAGAAATCTACGTCAAAGTCTTTGGGGAGATCTAAGTCTCTTGGTGTAGTGTAGTAAAATGCATACCCTTGCATTTTCACACTTTTTTGGGCCCACCTTGATTTATTTATGCTTCTTTATGGATTAATTGGTCTTATTTTACATCCACAATCCTAATAAACTATATATTTTTATGGAAAATATTGATAAACATCAAAAGATAAATGATCATTTAATGATTTTGTATGTGTGTCCTAAATTTGTAGACTAGGACTAAAATGCCACCTAGGGCGTCTTTGTCCTCCATGGGTCCTGGGACCCTTATATTGAATGTACTTGAAAATGTTCCTTTTTGGAGTCTGTGCCCTGAGATTTGAACCTTGGGACTAAGACACCACCCAGGGTGTCTTAGTCCTCCTTGGCTTAGTTTTGGGATTTAATTTCAAGTTATAGTGGGATTTAGCCTCCTTTATTTAATGAATTCATATGTCATATTGGTGTGATGTGATTTTGGGATATTAAGCATGAATAAGTATAAATACAAGGTTCCATCACTCATTTTCATATAAGCAAGATAACAAGCATTCAAGTATTCATTCCTAAGGAAATTTTATACATTCAAGAGAAATTCATGAAGCATTTGGAGCCATCATCAAGATTCAACCATCATGTCAAGGGTTTAG
This sequence comes from Sequoia sempervirens, assembly GCA_007258455.2. Lineage (NCBI taxonomy): Eukaryota > Viridiplantae > Streptophyta > Pinopsida > Cupressales > Cupressaceae > Sequoia > Sequoia sempervirens. The sequence goes on from VDFB02000017.1 coordinate 209,006,712, forward strand.
TGCATCCATTCATGTTGTTGAGCCATGATTGTGGATGTAGCATTGAAGATCTATTTGCAACATTGTTCACATCATATTCCAAGATCCAAGATCTACATTCTTCATGGCCACTACATTGTAGAATGTAGATTTTCTTCACAAGGTGATATCATTTACACATTTCATGTTCCATGCCTCATTTCATTCATTTCATCACTTGGTTTAATTATCTACCAGGGGTTTGACCAAGGAAAACCCCCATTCACTAACAAACAAGAAGTTTTTCCCCTCTTCTATATTTGTGATTGCAAATCTAGGTTGAAATCTTGAAGATCATTTGGAGTGCAAGATTGCAAAGTTGCAAAGTTGCATTACAAAGTTTCCATCTTCACGGAAACTCACCTACAGACCGAATCCAAAAGTTTCAAAACTTGAGATCGAAAAGGAAGTAAGTGAAAACCTTCAAGCTTAGGATTGCATTCAAATTTTTCAAAAATTCAGAATATGCCACCTTAGGAATCTTAGTCCTCCCAAGAATATTTTCTAGAGATTTCTTCATATTCAGTTTTGACATCTGAAGACCATGTATTTTCTTTGAAAAATAGTAGTGGAACTAATGCACCATCCTAGGTGTCTTAGTCCTCCCTGACACTTTTTGGCAGCTTCTTTACATTTCCAAAATCCTCATTACATAAATTTAAACTTGCTAGGTGTGAAGTGCTTTTTCCTTAGTCATTTTCATTTTCGGCTTGTGTAAATGTTTTCAGTTTTGGGTGCACCCACGCTCAAGTAGAATTATCAAAAATATGTGCAATGCACCACATGGTGGTTGTGTAGCTTTCATATTTCATCTTCTTTTTGGGAGACAGTTCGGGGAACATGTTGACTCGTCAGGCATTTTCTTGGGAGCTATATTCATGAGCTTAGAATTTTTTTCCTTGTTGAGACATCACCTCTTTGCCACGAGTAGATTTTGTTTCCTACGGAGTGATATGATTGGGGATTTTGTTAGAGTTGGCTGGCCTGTTTCTTTTCTTGGCTTTTGGGATGAAATTTTTGAGTTGGTGCCTTGGGGTGATGTGATCAATCAACTAGACCTTTTTCCAAGCTATTTTTTCTAGGATTTGATTGTTTACGGGCCTCTATCTTTGCTAAATATCTAAAAAAACATCAATGCAATAGCTTAGAATTGATGAGAAAATATTATTGCAACCTAACCAAAGATCTACGATTGGATTGTGTGCCATTAACTTTCAACACCTAGTAGTATCATTTTTTGTGTTGAGGCGATGTGTCTCCTTTTCTGTATCTATATAAGGAGGGTGACAATGCAAAAGGGGGTGGGATTCCAAGTTCCTGTTTCTTTAGTTTTCTTAGGGTTTTAGAATTATTTTAAGAAAGAAAAGTTGCAGAACTAATTTTCTTTGGTAGGTTATATCTATTAAGGTTTAAACTATTGTCAGATTGGCATCTGACCTCTATTTCAAAGTTCATTTGATATTTAAAAGCACAAACTATTGATACTATGTATGTATGGACTTTTTCAATCTTTCTTTCTTTATATTATCATTTTGAATGAAACAATGTGTCTTGCAAGCTAAATCTGGATAGTTTAAGTAGCCAATTTCCATGTTGTATGCTTGTATGGTAGAGTAGTAACTTAATAAAACTAGATTATGTCATCGGACTTCTATGATTTTCTGAAAGTTGTTTTATCATGTTATGTTGTATTAGGAGGAAGAGTTCATGTTATTTTTGAGTTATTGATTTGTTACTTATAAGAAATATTTATGTTTCATTGGACCTTAATGAACACTTCCTGCGAAAATATTTGAAAGTTTGTATTGTGCTTGAAGTTAGCCTTTGTTTTTCATTCTCTTTCCAACAATGAAGGATTGTGGCATTTTGTATCTAATTATAGCACTCATAGGAATGATTTGGGTTTGAAATGTTGTAAAAGCTTTGGTGCATCACCTTTTATATTTTATGTTTACATTTCCTTCTCCCCTTATCTCCAAACCCCAAAGAAGAGCCAAATTTCTATAAAAATCCTGGAGTTATTTAGTGAGATGCAATTTGTCCCCCACTCACTGAATTGCGGATAAGACTGTCGAAGAGGTGCAAACTTTGATGATCAACAGTTCTTTTTTTGGAACTCCCAGTGGGATAAGAATTTTTCCAAATTCCTGATTAGAAGTCAAAAATATTTCTTAAATTAGGCTAAGGGAGGAAACTAGAAGTTTCATGCCCAAAGTTCAAACAAGGGCATCTTCGAGAGGTCACTTCCAGTACTCTTAGTTACCTACCTCAGTACCTAGAAGTAGAAGACTTATAGGCTCTGTATCACTTGTAAAGAGTAATAGAGAAAGAAGTAAGAGCCCAGCCTTTAGAGCCTTATCTACTCCACCCAGAGCCTTAAACTTTCAAATATGATTACTTATATATCTAATTCATAGGAATATTTTCTCTATGGATCACGTACCTCCCCCTACCCTAAAAAAATTGTAACATGGGATAGTGGTAGTCCACTACAACCACCTACATCCCTAGATCTATGGCCTCATATACCTGCTAATGCCCTCAAGGATATTCAGAGATTCTTCAAAGAAGACTTCAAAACCCCTTCCAAACACCTTCAAGATATAGCAGAGGTATGTAGGGTACATAACATATCGAAGGAGAATATCACGTTGAGGTTGCTAGCTGCCTCTTTTAAGGGAAAGGCCCAAGATTGGTACCGATCTATGGCCTCAGTTTCTATCATCTCCTAGGACTAGCTTGGAGAGTGCCTATTCAAATGCTTCTCAAAGAAAGGAGACCACTCCTCATTGCTACAACAACTAATTACCATCAAGAGAGCTCTGCATGAGGCCATGAGCGACTTCAACACCATATTCCATAAGACCTGGAAAAGGATCCAAGTGACTTCTTGACCTCAGACTTCCATGGCATTCATATTCTATCTAAAGGCCTTCAACCCAGATATTGCAGTCATGATAGCCTCCATGGGAGGGGATATCTTTCTCGATGCATATGAGGTGGCAATGTGTGCAGAGAACAATCTAATAAATGTTGGAAAGCTTCTACCTTGACCCATGATGCTAGTGTTCATAGAAATATTTGATGGTCCTTGGGAGGAAGTCACTCCAATAACTCTTGCATCACAATTAATGTTGGTCACCCCGCAGTCTATGAACGTGCATCCCACCACTCAAGCAAGCGTGTCTGACTTTTTCTCAATGGTGACAGATATCAGTGACATCAAAAATATCATGTGGAATTTTGCTAACAATTTGGTCATTATCAAAAGACAACAAGCGACACCTCCAAAGTAGACCATGCAAGACTATGGTAGAGGGAAGCCATCTTATCAATAGAATCCATATCAAGGATCCTCCAAAAGATGAGGTCAATAGACGTCATCAAAAAATTAGATAGTTTTGACAACCATTCCATTACAAATAGTCAAGGATAGCTCAAGTAAAGAGCTAGTCCCAAGCTAGAACAATTTGGTGGAAGATGAAAATGTTTGGTGCTTCATGTGCAGCAATAGCCATATGCCTCAAAATTTCCCAAGGTGGAATATGTAGCAAAGGGTAGTAGAACAAAGAAGCAAGGGCATGTTCTTGAATGCATACAAGTACAAATCATCCAAAATGGAAAAAACTCATTTCAGAGCACAAATGCAAGGGATGTCCTTGGAGTAGGAGCTAGACATTGCGCCTGACCAAGCTTTGCTCTCATGGCTAGAAGAGGAAGAGGCTATGTTAAAAAAAACTTTGATGATTGGTATTCCACAAGTGTAGTCAAACTAGAACACAAGATCAAAGAGAATTCTCACGAGAGAGTACGCACACCAATCTTTTCCATGACCACAACCACATCCACCATTTCTATAGGAAAAGCAGGCTTCATCACCCATTGTCTAGTCTTTTCTGCAAGCCACATAGCACACCATTGGAAGAGGAAGAGATGAGAAAAACACCAAGCCCAATCATGTCAGAACATTTTCTTCTGAAAAATGAGAGAAATACCACTGTTGAAACCCAAGGCCCAAATAGTCAGGACACTTAACATGGTGGAGCAATTTAAGAAGAAACTAGCCAATGTATCATTGTGGGATGTCATATCAATTCTTGAACAAAAAATGTTGATTCAAGAGGTGTAAAAGGAAGAAGAACAAAGCCCACATGTGGATGCAACTCAGTCATGCAATCAAAGTAGGGACAACAATTTCGTGTTGCCCCCTCATACTTTGAAAGCAACATATTATGCCAATGATGTAGGCAATGTAAAATAGAAATAGGTAAGCATAACAAAGCCCACAACTTTCTTTTTAACACTTATAGTGGGAGACAAATTGTTGCATAATAATATGATTGATTCAGGGGTTAGCACAACTGCTATGCCAAAACAAATGGCAGATGCTTTGAAGCTTAAGTATGAGCCCCTTGAAAAAGGAATCATGCAACTAGATGGGAAGAAGGTTACAGCTATTGGTCAGATAAAAGATCTATCTGTAACCCTTTTCTCCTACCCAATCCAAATAGTCATGCAGGAAATAGTAGTGATAGACATTCCTCCAGTCTTCAAAATGTGTCTTTCAAGAGATTCCATTGCAAAGCTCGATGGATGCTTGGCACTTGACTAGTCCCACCTGATATTGAGAACCAAACATGGGGCAAAGATGAAGATCCTTTATGAATCCTTGCATCCCAAACATATTGTGGATGACACAAATATGTGCTTTGGGACTGAACATACCTCTATCTCTCAGCAAGAGAGATATTGTGTAGAAATTCCTAAAGACGAAAAAAGATATAAGCAAGCAGACTCCTGAGGAAGAAGTGTTGTTCAACCAATTCATTGATTCTAATCCATTTGGAAACTTCCATGCGACAGGGCTAGGCACCTATGTAATTTTTGATGGTGATATCAACTTTTTCCAAAACTAATGAAGGATTAGGAGAAGTCTGATGACCTATCTGATAATCATCTATGGACCCTATATTTTGATGGTGCCAAGTGTAAAGCTAGCTCCGGATTGGGCATTAGATTAATGTCTCCAATAGGATAAAAGACCCCTAGGGTCTACCATTTTCAATTCTCATGCTCCAACAACGATGCTAAATATGAAGCTTTGGTTCACAGGTTGATTCTAGTAGAGCAGATAAGTGTGAGGAAGATACAAGATTTCAGAGATTTAGAACTAGTGGTAAGCTAGATCCATGGAAAAGCGACTACAAAGAATACAAGGATGAGATCTTACACACATAGGGTATGGGATCTCATTGAGAGTTTCAAAGCTTTCAACATACAAGTGATTCCTCGATCACAAAATAGTATTACTGATCGGATGGCTCTTGTCAATCCACAATTTGAACCAAAATTTAACTTGATGAAGTAGAGTGCAGTTCAATTCATTTTCCAACCCTCAATTCCTGACAACGATCAAAATTGGCAAGTTTCAAGTGATGACATTCAAATTTTTTCTTTCATACAAAAATGAGGAGCAAATTCTAACTATTCACCTCCAAGGAGAGGGTGGGAGAGAGGGTGGGAGAGAGTCAGAGAGTGGGAGAGAGTCAGAGAGCGTGGGAGAGGGTGGCAGAAATTTAGAGAGCATGGGAGAGGGTGGGAGAGAGTTGGAGAGAGTGGGAGAGGGATTGAGAGAGTGGGAGAGAGTTGGAGAGAGTGGGAGAGTGGGAGAGAGGTGGGAGATGGTGGGAGAGAGTGGGAGAGTGGGAGAGAGAGTGGGAGAGAGTCAGAGAGCATGGGAGAGGGTGGGAGAGAGTTGGAGAGCATGGGTGAGTGGGAGATAGGGTGGGAGAGAGTGGGAGAGGGTGGGATAGGGTGGGAGTTGGTTGGAGAAGGTGGGAGAGTGTGGGAGAGGGGTGGGATAGAGTGGGAGAGAGTCAGAGAGCATGGGAGAGGGTGGATTTGGGTCTCTCTCTCACTCACTCACTCTATCTCTCCCCTATACCCTTAACCCTCTCTCCCTCTATCTCTCTCCCACTCCCTCCCTCTCTCTCTCAACCCTCTCCCTCCTACCCCTCTCCCTCTCTTAGGTCTCTCTTTCTCTCTTAGTCACTCCCTTTTTCTCTCTCCCCTCTACCTTTAATCATAAACCTTAAACTCTTAACCCTTAAACCCTAAACCCTTAAATCCTCTACCCTCTACCCTTGGCCCTTCCCCTCTATCTCTCACTCTCTTCCTCTCTCTCTCTCTCAGGTATCTCTCTCTCTCACTCACTCCCTCTATCTCTCGACCCTCTACCCTTAACCCTCTACCCTATAAATATTTTAAAAAGCCAACTTTATTATAACACGAACGCATTATGAATAAGTAGAGACATGGTCATTTTGTAAGAAATAACGTGCTTGCATTAAATAACGCCCTCGCGTTATAATGCGAGTGCATTTTTTATTGCACTAAAAATGGTAAAAAACACAATATACCCGTGATGTCAGCCCACATTCTACATATTCTCCTGGTTCTATGCGTGCTCAAACAAAAAGTAGCTTTTTGGTGATTGAGTGAAGTGTGCATGCATGATTTTTAGATTCCACCACCTTTTTCATGATATTTCCATCACTTTTGCATGAAATAGTAGAGTTTTCATGTTGAAAGGCATATAATATGAATTCAAGTTTGAATTACAGTGATAACTTATATACAATTGAAGTTTGGAGGGGAACAAGCTTTTGAAAAAGTCAAATTTTTGAGGAGTTTGAGGAAAGAAGAAGCAAAGGCTACATAATTGGGTAGAACTCCTCCATTTGAAACTTTGGTTTTTTAGGAATGTGAAGTATTTGTACATTTTTTTTCATTCTATTATGGTTTTCTTTCATTTTTGTTGTTTTGCTTATTCCATGTTGATCAAATTGTTTGTTTGTCATGTTACAACATTAGGTTGCCAATGGTAATTTTAAATTGCACAATTCTATACACTTTCGTATTACATTTTTAAACCACATCTCTTTGAGGCATTTTGTTGAATTTAACAATTGACTTTCTTTGTGTATGCTTCCAAAGCTTTCATTGAGGTATTTTGTCAAACAGTTATACAAACTAGTTGATTTCCTTGTCTATGCTACCAAATTTTCCATACATGTCTCTAAAAAATTGGAATATACTCCTAATGCAGTAGGGGAGGCTGCAACATAGAAACACACAACTCCAATCTACAAACAAATTTACAATTTACAATTTCATCAGGACCTCTTCTTTCAACAAATTCACATTGTTCAGGTTGTAGCAGATCAAAGTCACTCAATCGGGTATAATTCCCCACACAACCTTCTCACTTCTTAGCAGACCCCCAAATCCAAAAATAGTCTTTACTTAGGTCTCAAAACAAAATATTTTCTAGGTTTTAGGACCTTGCATGCTCAAATAGGTTTCCAATACAAAAGCCCTCAATTTTCTCATAAATATCTCTAGGGTTTTCTATATTTCACAAATCCAATCCCTTACAAGCCTCACCAAAGCATCAAACAAGTTTTTTGGGGTTTGCAAAAACAAAATAAACCTTCACTAGGCCTTTAGCCTCATTAGATCTCAAAAACACCACTTTGGTTCCTCCTTTTCATGCCAAAAAGTCACATTCTCAACCTAAGATAACATCACCAGCCCTATAGACACCTTTCCACTATTAAAAGAAACATGAAACTTGAAAACAACATATTATAGGCCTTTCCTCTTAATCACAGGTCACCACAGTAGGAGGAAAGGCTCCATCTTTAAGTTAAAGTAAAACTCATACCTTGCTGGTCTGTACAAGCTAATCATGAAGAATGGAGTTTTTTCATTCACCAAAACAACCAAAGGAGTCTCAAAATAGATTGAATTCCAAGTTAAGACCTGACACCACAATGATATATGAATTTCTAATCATGGGAGGCCTATCCTGGGTCGTACATAGGAAAAATAAATTGAAAACACAGAAAAAATACTTGAAACTCCACAATTTAGGCATTGAGTAGAGAAAAAAATCCTTAAAAGAAATTAATTGAACCCTTTATTCAGGCGTGTATGATGTTTTTATACATTTTCAAATTAGGATTCCCAACCTTAACCACCCTTGAACCACCAAACCTTCATTAAGCCTAAAAGTATTAGTATTAGCAATGGTTTGCTTAATAAGCTTCATTATTCAAATTTGTTGTTCTATAGACCTAGGACCATTTAGACACCTTTATTTTACCCATTACAGATCCTTTCAACATATCCAATAATCACCAATGTTTGTTTTGTACCAAACTGCACAAATTATCAAGTTTTCTATGCTTTTAAGGGCCCAAATTAGCCCACTTTTACAAAGTGGCCACCTTTAAAACTTGTCCAAATCTCCTAAAACCTTGGGGAAGAACTTTATATCTATCAAAACTTAAAATTATAGCATTAGATTGTAGAGATTCAATCATTTACCACCCAAACCATAAAAGCCTCTCCCTAGGCTTAGAAACTATATGTTTTATTGAAAGTAGCACTTGCCAAACACTCCAAAACTTGAAAATTGTTGAAAAAAGCCTAATATACCCTACTCATGCTCAATCTAAGATAAAATAATGCTTCCCAACTCATAAACTTAATTTCAGTCACCAAAAGCTCAATTTTGTTAAGGAAATCTCAACATTTCCTCATTTGGTTTCATGCCCAATCCAAGATCATCTTCCATTGAAGTTTATAATGGCCTTTTATAATGTTTCCCTCTTAAAAAAAACCACTTCAACTTTGAAAACTAACATTTGAAAGAGGTGACCATTAGTCTCCCTCTTTAATAGACTTTTACTACCCTTCACTATTAGTTAATTTGACTTGACTTAGCACTTTTTGCATAGGTAAAATTATTCGTCATGCTAAAGAAATGAACTATTAAAAGGAAAAAACTAACAGATGATCAGATCCAAGCCTTCAGAGATAAAGAGAAAAATGGATGAGGGAATATCGTGAAAAGTAGAAATTGGGAACGATTGACAAAAACAAGCCAGTTGAAGAGGAACCTCAACCATCAAAAAGAGAAAAGAAATTGGCAGCACAAAGGGAATGAATGCAAAAGAGTCATGCCAGGGGAGATGTAAATACCATAGTTGGAGACACAACCTCTACCGCAAGTGAATACGAAGGGACACCATTAAGCACAAGCGAATATGGAGGGACACCATCTACCACAAGTGAGTATGGTTGGACACTATTCACCACATCTGAAGTTGAGAGTACATCATCACTCAGATTCGACGAACAATGTATGCCATCATCCCCATGTCAACCTCAAGGTATGTATTATATTCCAATCTCAGTCGAAGGTACGCAATCTAGCCCACCTCAATTAAATATTGATGAAATTGCTAATGTTGAAATGTATGTACCTAAGAGAACACCACCTAGAATTTTGTGTAGAAAGCCAAAGTTTTTTATTAATATTGATGAGGATATTTTGCAGCACATGGAAGGTAATATTTCATAATGCACTTGTAGAAGATATGCTGATAAGATTTGGAAAATATTCTTTGAAAGGCTAAATGAGACTACAAGATTTCAACTATTTGTTTAGATGATGCAGGGTTTAAAGTACAGAAACATCATGAAGACTCGTAGGTTGAGAACATCGAATGCATCAAGTGAAAACACTATTGTGAAGAATCTAATGGATGCTTATGAGAGTGTGGGTAAGATCTCACACTCAAAGAATAGTAATGTTTCCCGACGTGTCATTACATTGACTTTGGTAAGCTATCAAACAAAGAGATCTCGTCTCCTTAAAAAGACAAGTGAACAAATGGGAATTAGTAGAAAAACTTTATCAAAAGTCATTCAAAGGTGGAAAAGAATTGAGGGCACTGATTCAAATGAATTATGGGATTCTTGGGAAGACTACCACATAAAGATAAAAAAATTGTTGAAGCATTGAGAACACTAATTGAACATTATTGGAAGAATAATACAAGGCCATCTTTGAATCAAATGGATGTCGTAAGAAGGAGAATCGGTAGTCGAAACCGTGAGCCACATCCAAAGCATTTTTTGCATACAAATCAAAACCAATTTTTTCATAAATTTTAAAATGCTTATCCTCAAATTAGGATTTCTCAAATATTTTTTGAAATGCTTAAACCTTTTTTATGTCAAGATAAATCACGCACACACACTACTTCTTGTTGTAGACTACATATTGAATTTGTGAACCATTATGATGTTTATCATTCTATATGTTTAGATTTGCATACTAATGATGTTTTGCAAGATTGTGGCATAGAAGCCCCACCAAAATCTTCAAGAGAGTTATTATCAAAAAATTTATGTCAAATAGAGGATGGAAAAATATTCTATAGGACAACATGCTTGGATGGTTCATGTGAGTGTTGCGGTGGCTTGCAACGAATGCCAGTATGTCAACATATGGAAAGTACAGATGAGGTGGGACATAAACTAGTAGATTTCAGGAAGTATAAAATAGTGGAATAGGCTACAAAAGATGGGTCTCAAGCAAAAAGGTGTGATTTGGTTATTGAGAAGATTCTAGTGTATCAGTTTATGTCCATGTTTCGTGAGAATCTAGTGTATGAGTATGCAAGGCATACCCATACAGCTCGATGGTTGGACACAAAATTCAAGCTATGCAAGGACACCTTTCCAGTTGGAAGCATAGTATCAATGGTTGAATTTGTAGAGAACTACACTCTACAGCCACAGTGTGAGGTGCAGTCACAATATTACAACTCCACAAAGGTTTTGATATTTGTGCACATAGCATTCATTCATGTAGCTAATAGTACAGAGGACCAAAGGAAGGTATGAAGGGAGTATCACTTTTATAGTAGTGATGATCGCATACATTCTCCAGAGTTCATTCAAGGTTGATTCTAGATGTTCTATAGTGATTTGGCTTGGAGGAGAATAGTACACGATCGACATATAATATGGTCAGATAACTATGCAGCACAGTTCAAGAACGTGTGCATGTTCTATTGGTTGTGTAGGATGCATCTCACTACAAGTGTTCAACATATGTGGAAATTTTGTTAGGTTTTGCATGGAAAGGGGGAGCATGATGGTGTAGTAGCATGCATGAAAAGAGAATTAGCAAAAAATGAGTTAAAGTATAAAGACAGTGCAAAGTTGATAGATGCAAGTTCAATCGTCAAGTGGTGTAATGCTTCGATGGGTCTAGGTAATGAAGGTACATATTCTGTTCGTAGATTTTTTTGGTTGATGGATGATACTAACATTGCACCATATGAGGATTTTTGTACACTAACAAGATCAAGTGAGCTACACTCTTTCCTTAGCTCAAATGTAAGTTCATGGAGTATCGATACATGTAAGATGGCATGCTTTTGTTCTTCATGTACAATGCAAGCTTGGAATGATTGTGAGTCAAGGGAGTGGGTTGACAAATGGTTGAAAAGTTATCTTAGCCCACTTCACACATATCACCCTTCGACAACATTGGAACTAACACAGATGGAATCATCAGTTGACTTTGACCACGTATCAGATCTAGTTCAACCAGGTAATATATCTACTTGCTTAGTTTTTGAAATTCCATATTGTTATCTTACTTTGCACTATATTCATAATGTTGACTAATTTCAAGTGATTTTTGCACATATCAATGTAGGGCATGTTTATGTAGTTATTGTAGATGAAGAAAAAAAGAGGGAACAAACTATTACTTGTGTCATTGTGTTGAGGCCAAAAAGAAATTGGAAGCCCCAATTATAGATGGAGAAAACATCAAATACCCTACAGGCTCAGTTGTTGTTACTGGAACATGGCTTAGAAGGTACCCACATAAGAGTGTTAAACATTGGTTGTTTGAGGACTTTGACATGCATTGTAAGATTCTTCATTACTCGAGCCTTGTTGTGGCATCCAATGCTTGTTTGAGCAAATGTGGGGGTAGAACTTTGAACAAGACCTTGTGGAAGGTCCGTGAGTCTGACCATGAGGCAATACTTGACACAATAAAGAGTAGAGTAGATCTGGATGGTTCATTGGATTAATTTTTAAGTATATGCACAATGGTTCTTATTAATTTATACTTGTATCCATGTTAATTTGTTTGATGCCAATGTTATCATGTCTTATTTTACTTTGCGTATTTGTATGTAACTTGGTAAACATTGAATGGTGTCCCCTTGTAGAAAATGTAGATTTATGAGCCATCCAATAGAATCTCAAGCATAAAAGCAATGCAACATCCCTATTTTGATGATCTTGACAAATCTCAATTATGATTTTCATCCATTACAAAAGTGTGTGTGAAGCTTGGTGAGGGAATTTCAAGTTATTCATTTGAAGTTAACCTTATCATGAGAACCTATGATGTAGACATTATAGGAGCATCTTGAGTTTCAAGATATTTTAGATTCATGAGAGGTGTTGTGTGCAATAGGTATCTTGGAACTCACAATGAAGATGTATGAGCAAGACTGACTAAGTTGACAGACTGCCATGCCTATCTATAAGTTTCTTTCATCTATTTTCATTTCATTTCCATTTTGGACATGATTTTTTTCTTTTTTATTCTTTTACTTTGTGTACACCTGTAACTAAACTATTAAAAGATTGATTAGTCTCTCCTTGCAGAAAATGTTGATTTTTGAGCCATCGAAGAGAATCTCATCCAAAAAAGCAATGCAACATCCTTATTTTGATGATCTTGAAAAATCTCAATTATGATTTGAAGTCATTATAAAAGAGCATGTGAAGCTTTGTGAGGGAATCTCAAGTTACTCATTTGAAGTTAACCTCTAAATGAGAACCTATGATGGGTATGTGCAGGATCATCAAGGAAAAAACATGCCCTTAAGTGGCAAAAAATTTAGAAAAATCAGAGCTAGGCAACTTGACATAAAAATTTGAATAAGTTATCTATATTATTTAAAAAATATGTAAGAATAGAATCTGTCAAAAATTGAATGTAGTTTCTAAACTACTAGGTTTTTTTTTTTAAAATCTATTTGGCGAAAATTTGAAATTTCAATATAGTAGTACTTAAATTTCAGGGAAAAAATAAGAAGTAGGTGTCTGTCTGACCACCCCAACCACAATAAAATGATAATATTTTTTTATAAGATTTTATACATAAGTAGAGGACTCATGTCCGATGTGATACATATTTTTTGTAATTTTTTTCCAAGTAAATAATTAATTATGAATTTTTTATTACAACTTTTAGAAAAATATAAAACTCATATGTCTGACCACCTTAACTTGGTCAAAACTTAATGAAATTCAATTTTTCTTTTTAATCCTATAGAATGTGAAGCATAGAATGTGATGCATGTTTTGGATTCCAAAATGTGATACCGCTTTGAAAGCTATATGTTTTTCAATTAGCCTATCAATTAGGACTTTAGTCATAATTCAAATAGAAAATGAATAATATTTATTTATTAAATTCAAAGTAAAGCATAATTTATATTGGTGGAAAGTTGAGAATCTCCTTTAAAAACCCTTTTCATTTCATCAATTTTGGGTAAAAAAAAAAGTTGTCAACCACATACCCTACAAATACCCATCATATTGCCACTTTTTGGCCCATCATGATCCTGCACATACCCTGATGTAGAAATTATAAGAAAATCTTGAATGTATGAGTGACATTGTAAAATATCTATGAGAACAGAGTACCTAAGGCATTCTAATCAGATTTGTACTTGTAATGACATTTATTGAAATATTGAAATTTGGTGTAGGGGGACCAAAGTTATTGAACAAATTTGGTTCATAGAATTATTTTAAGTTAGTAAATTTCATTTTGAGTAAATTTTCAATTGATTTATAATGTAATAAGTCATGTTAGTTACAAGGTCAACAATTAGGCATGAGTGGAAAGATGTAGAATCATTTGTAAAGGCTAGATTTAAAGCCTCTTGAAGGCTCAGACACAATGTAATTTTCGTGTAGGAGCACCTAGTCTCCTAGTTACAAAATTTCACTTTTTGAAGGTTGATAGATGGTCAATAGATTAGACTAAAGTATTTTGTGTTTATTTATGCTAAATAGGGTCACTCAGGACCATTTAAGGTGTATTAGGGTGAGTTTTTGAGTCTCGATGGTCAAATGTGCAAGAATGAGGTCTAAGAGTTTGATATATCATTTGGTTGTAAATGTACAGTATTTATGTTAAGGAAATTTACTTTAGATGCAAGGATTCAAAGCACATCAACCACAGGTGGTAGAAATGATTAAATCCCAAAGACAAATTGTAGCAATAAAAGAGTCTGAAAAGGAAGAGAGAGCAACACTGGTGACTTAGGAGAAACTTCAGCTTTCAAAAAAAAAGTCAATTAGGCTGGCAGATGTGTGGATTAGGCCAACATTTGGTTGAAGAGGAAGAAAGATGACTCAAACTTTGGAGGCCCACCATACTAGATTTCGGTATTCAACCATGAGAGTAGATGAGAGAGTTGATATCATGTATCAAAACATTACGCATGCATTCTTCCAACAAGCGGAGAAGGAGATGATTACTTTGCTTCATTTTCAATTGCATAACCATATCCAAGCATGGGAACCAAGAAGACCAAGGATGTCAAGTTTTATGTGGAGGTAATGTGTGTGGTCCAAACTTTAGGAGGGGAAAGAAGGTCAATTTATGATTGTTAACCTTGAGAGAGTATGACTTGGGAAAAAGGCATTTGATATGGCTATTATTTTGAAAGACTTCAAGTGGGATGTACTCCGCATTGACGCTATTCCTCAATCTTCACTTGATGGCATGAAGGAATGGATAAACTCCATGGATATAAAGTATTATGAAATCATAATGAACTTGAACTGGTGCCCAATTTATTGAAGATGGTGGTTGGGAATTTTTGAATATGGAAGCTAGTGATTCTAATTTTGATAATTCAGAAGGGTCAAAACAAGGATATATGAGTTCCCTCTAATGTAGAAGAGGAATAAAAATTAGATTTCATGTAGCCACCATCAAGAGTGTTACAATCCAACAAGATGGAGGGAATTCTTATATAACGTTAATTTTCAATGTTGCAGGTATCGGCTTTAATACAACTACAATGGCAACATTGAAATTCCCTAGCAGTATTTATGTTGAGGAAATTTCCTTTAGATGCAATGATTCGAAGCACATCAACCACATGTGGTACAAATTATTAAATCCTAGAGATGATCTGTAGCAATGAAAGAGTCTGAAAAGGAATAGAGAGCAACACTGGTGACTTAGGAGAAACTTCAGCTTTCAAAAACAAAGTAAATTAGGCTGGCAAATGTGTGGATCGAGCCAACATTTGGTGGAAGAGGAAGAAAGATGATTAGAACTCTGGAGGCCCACCATACTAGATTTCAGTATTCAACCATGAGAGTAGATGAGAGATTTGATATCATGTATCAAAACATTAAGCATGCATTCTTCTAGCCAGCGGAGAAGGAGATGATTACTTTTCTTGAATTTTCATTTGCATAACCATATCAAGGAATGGGAACCAAGAAGACCAAGGATGTCAAGTTTTATGTGGAGGTAATGGATGTGATTCAAACTTTAGGAGGGGAAATAAGGTCAATGTATGATTGTTAACCTTGAGAAAGTATGACTTGGGCAAAAGGAATTTGATATGGCTAATCATTATTTTGAAAGACTTCAAGCAGGATGTACTCCGAATTGGTGCCATTCCTCAATATTCACTTGATAGCATGAAGGAATGGCTGGACTCCATGGATATAAAGTATTATGAAAGCATAATGAACTTAAACTGGTGGACAATTTATTGAAAATGGTGGTTTGAAATTTTTGAATATAGATGCTAGTGATTCTGATTTTGATAATTCAGAAGAGTCAGAACAAGGATATATGAGTTCCCTCTAATGTAGAAGAGGAATCAAAATCAGATTTCATGTAGCCACCATCAAGAGTGTTACAAGCCAACAAGATGGAGGGAATTATTATATAAGGATAATTCTCAATGTTGTAGGTACTATTGTCAATAGTTTTGCACCCTGTTGAATGTAATATTCAGCAAACTACTAAAACATGGAAACCTTCTTTAGATGTGGGTGATCTGAACGAAGAAGGAATCTCTAGAGTGAGCTGGTTCTCCGAATGATGAATTCTATTCTAAAACAACCTATGAGGAAATGGATAAAAGATAACTTGAAAAGAAAGCCTATAACTAACAGATGATTCACCAAACTTATGAAAATTTAGACTTAACAACTCATAGCAGCTTCTTTATTACAATAATTCTCACAATCTCATTGGCACATATCCCATCGTGATTTGCATGAAGATCTGAAAAAAAAATACAACATGCAACCTGAAACATGTAATTCTAAAACACAACCTATAATAGCAAGACATAAAAGGATTTTGATTTGAAAACACAAATACATTAGATTGCCATTACAAAATTTGAGATAGAAAATAAGAAGGAGAAATTTGTTGTTCTATTAAAATTGGAAGAGTCTTTGCCTGAATTTGAAACTGAGTACCAAAAGGTTTACAAGCTCAAAATGTGCATGAGCCAGAAACTCTGATCTGAACTACCTGTGAGAGAGAGAAAAATACTAAGTCTTTCAAAACATAACTCTCTAGAAACCCTAATTCGAGCTTAGGAAAAAGCTCTAGAAAAAAGGCTTCAAACTATCTCAAAAACTGCCTAAAAGCATAAAAAAGCACACTGCTTTTATGATCACACCGTCAAGCCTCTAAAAATAGGCTAATCTTGCTTTAAAAGCTCAAAAAACACCCTATCTCTCCAAGATAGGTTTGAAATATGACCAAGGGAAAAGTCAACAAAAATCTACTAAAAATAGCAAGAAAACACAAAGCAATTTATAGAATATTGCTTTATGATTCTGCTTTATAGGATTGCAAATTTGCACAATTTGTCTATTTTTTGCCATTAAAGATTTAAAATATTTTGCAAAAAAGAAAAGCTCCTTATTTCTCCATTGCAATATTCTGATTTTCCTCATAAAATCATAAAAATATCACATAATATCATATTCTTATCAACTCCACAATTGATTTCTTCAAAATCAATCTAAAATAAAAACCCTAAATGGATCATTGACCTCTAAAAAAATAGATCCTAGGTCATATAGTATTCACCATTCACCCTTAATTGATAATCTATATTCAAGCCCTTCAAAATTTACTAAGGCAAAAAAGATAAGTCACAAAGACTTAACCTAACCTAAGCACATGAATTTCGGCCCTCACATAAGCATTAAACTCAAATTTAAAAAAAGGTCATAATGCAAAGAAAATAATCTTCGACCTCCATTCAAAATTTGACATGTGCTTAAAATCGAACATTCTAGATGATGATGATGCTTGAATTAGGGCATGAGAAAATAGGGTCAAACCCTAATTATCACTTCATTTCACACTTGTGACTTTGGAAGGAAAGAAACTCTGTCTGGAAGAATAGTGCCACCATGATTGTGTCGAACTCAAGCTCGAGTGCCTTGGAAATCACCATTACTCCTTCAGAAAATCAAATTCTTCAGTGGGTAAGCTTGCTTTGCTTTGTATGGAAGCTTCTTTTTTTTACTTACTTTGATGTGCTTTGATTCACCTTGGCCAATATGAGCTCGAGCTCAACTTCTATCGGTCTACTCCATGAGAGCTCGCCTTGTGTTATTATTTTCCTCTATTGTGCATGGGTAAGCTTCCTATCATAGTTCCATGACTTCTATGGCTCCATATTTTAATTTTCTGGCCTTGAGGCCGCGGCTATACACAGCCTCTAATGTATCTGTTTGCATTTTTTTTGTATTCACACTTACTATTGTGTGAGCTCGACCTTTTTTGAGAGCTCGACCCTCAGCTTTTGGATGCTTTGTGAAGCTCTTGTTGCAACTAGGGTGCTTACTTTCAACCTCGAACTAGTAATCCTCCACTCAAACTTGTATCTCCTCTTTGTTCTGAATGTTGGCCATGTTCAGGCTGCACCAGATGTGTATGTAGAAAGCATTTACTTTGTAGATTTTGGGTTTGACCTAGAATAGAAAATTAATCATTATGTCTTTCTGGAGATATATTCACTTGTGGGTATCACAAAAATTTGAACAAAACTATCTTTTCTCCCTTCTATTGCTCGATTCATCACATAAATTGTATCTTTTGTATCCTACTGTTGTTTTAAGTAAAACCCATATGGGTTCTCTCCATTAATGCATTTCTTGCACTTTGAAAACAAACCTACATGTGGGTATTTGAAATTTCAAAAGAGAACTATGTTTTCTGGAACCTGGCTCAACACAACAATTCGCATTTTGAACTCAACTGCTGTCTCGTGCAAAACTTCACATGGGTCATTGTCATTATTGCTTTTTTTGTATCTTAAATGTAACCCTGGAAATGGATATTTGAGATTCAAAACTGCAAATCTATTTATGATCTATAACATATGGCTCGACCCAAATGAACCAATGGCTTATTTCAAACCCCTAAAACAAAAGAATGACTTGAATGTTTGCACTTTCATTTTATCTCCTTGGTATTTTGCACTTCATAAAAAGAATGTATCTCCATTGCATCACTGCTAAAAACTAACACATAGCCACGATTGTTCAGAATTGAACAAATCTGACCAAATACCCAGTTTGAAACAAGGAAAACTATCATTCATTGGAAGCCCCAACGTGGGTATTTGTTGTTTGCTTTTAGAACACCTCCAGAACTAAAAATTCATGGTAAGAATAATACAACCTGTATGTTTATTTGTATTTAGTAATGGGCTCGACCCAAAACAATTGATACTTACCTTGTTATTCTTGAGTCCCTTAATTTGAAATGAATATAGCCTGATATTCTTTGAAATACTGTATTAATTAGAGCTCCATATATTTCTAAAAAACAATGATCTCCACCTGTAAACATCTTGCTTGTATTGTGTTGAAAAAACTTGATATTTTAGAAATGAAGCTCATGTATCTGAATCCTTGTCGAATCTAGGACGATCATTTGCTTGATACTTGTAACTCCTTGAAGATATAATAGAACAATATCCACCATGCAAACTTGCTTAAGATATAAAAGGTTAGTAATCCCAATAATTGTGTAAAGTCTGGGCTTCTTTAAGCATTCAGATTTCTTATTTTCAGCATGATTTTGTGTTTGTCTATTTTGGAAAGGATGGCCTCTTAATGTATATTATCTCCATACTTATATTCTATATGCACAGTAGTGTCTTTTGATTTCTCTCAACTTTAACACAACAACTTCTACCTTCTGCTCTTGAACTCCATAGAGATTTTTAAATTGAAACATTGCAGCACCATGAATCGCCTGTACTCACCAGCTCATATACATAACTGGCAACTCAGAACTTCTTCTGGAAAGAAAATGCTTGCCTTCCCTTACCATTCTGGAATGATCACTTTTTTATTACACTCATAGTGTTGTATTTGTTTTTACTAGTCAATGGTAACTAATGATTCATTTAGCCCTTGAATGCACTATCTATGTTCATACTTGGTTGTAACATGGTACTCTTCATGCATTTTTATGTTTCACTTAATAAAATTCTTTCAAATCTGCTCTTTTTCATGATGAAAATCAAAACTCTTTATTAAGGCATAATGTATGCATGTTCACTATCCTTGATCAGTAATATCTAATGTAAATGTACTTAGTTGAATTCATTTAGTGAACTAAACTCACTGTTCACCTGTAGCCTTTAGAATAATTAACCTGATTGTTATGAATGCATGGTCGGTTTAGTTGCTTGATGGATAATGTTGTTTTTACTCTTTTAGTTGTTCTTCATCTCACTTGATGAATATGATAATGTATCTTTAAAATCAACCCATTAATGGATAGGGAAACATGCCAAGCTCTACCCTTGTGGGAGCCCATTTTTCTCCACATGCTTGGTCTTTGAATAATGTTCAGCTTCATGATTTTACCTATACCTACACAAGGAAACAAATGATGTTAGCATAAAAAAAGAACATGATGATCATGATATTGTTATTTCTCCTTCAGCTCATTACTTTCGTACTACACTTGATTGGATTGATTGTTTCAATGCATGGTTGATAGTAGGTTGTACTATTGTGGGTGCTCCATATAAGTTATGTCATAATCGAAGCCACTGACACCCCCTCTTTTCTCTTACAGGTCGACAGAGCTCAAGAAGGAAAGGTGCACCATTCAGCATCAAACATCGATAATCAGGCAATGATGATTATGTCGTCATTTATATGTTTTACTTTCTACATCTCCAGTAGTGCAATGTGCTATTAGCAATGTGTTGTAACAGTTACATCCATGGCTTGTGTGGATCTTTGATTTCAATTCTTGCTTTTCAATTGAAAAGAAAACGCATTTACATGCAATGTCGTAACATCATTTTGATTGTTGAAATCAAATAAAACCTTGTAAATATGAGTTTTATGAAATAAATGAAAGCATTTTGAATACTATTTTTCTCATTTGTTCAATTCTGTATTTCTGTCATTTCTGGAATATCTGAATGGCATTCTGAAAATCCATTTCTGAAACTTTATTTCTCCTTTAAAAATGCATAACTGTTACTCAATGAATAATGATAATAATGCAAAACAACATTTGAACTTAACTAAAATTCCACCTTATGATAAATAACATTCAGCCAGCTCCACCAATTGAGCAGAGCAAAAATTTGGTAACAGGTACCAACTTTAATACCAACTACAATGGCAACATTGAGATTCCCTAGCAGTATTTATATTGAGGAAATTTCCTTTAGATGCAAGGATTCAAAGCACATTAACCACATGTGGTACAAATTATTAAATCCTAGAGACGATCTGTAGCTATGAAAGAGTCTGAAAAGGCAGAGAGAGCAACACTAGTGACTGAGGAGAAACTTCAGCTTTCAGAAACAAAGTCAATTAGGCTCACAGACATGTGGATCGGGCCAACATTTGGTGGAAAATGAAGAAAGATGATTGGAACTCTAGAGGTCCACCATACTAGATTTCAGTATTCAACCATGAGAGTAGATGAGAGAGCTAATATCATGTATCAAAACATTAAGCATGCATTCTTCCAGCCAGTAGAGAAGGAGATGATTACTTTGCTTCATTTTCATTTGCATAACCATATCAAGGCATGGGAACCACAAAGACCAAGGATTTATAATTTTATGTGGAGGTAATGGATGTGTTCCAAAATTTAGGAGGGACAAGAAGGTCAATGTACGATTGGTGCAGGAGCACCATTCAGTAGGTTTTGTTCATCAAGGCAAATAAGAAGTAGAATATAGGATTTTGAGTTTTGTATTAAAATAAGGTCTATGAGACCATTCTATTATGTATTTATTTGTATTTGATCTTTATTAGGTGTTTAGGAGGTTGGGTTTCTCAAAAAGTGAAAAATGTTTAAAATTTACAAAAATGTGCAAAATTTGCAAAAATGTGCAAAATTTGCAAACTCAAACGTTGTAAAAATGCAAAATCTGCATTATGGAGGGAATGTGAAGATTCAAACTAGTTCAAAGGTCAGTTAGGAAGGAGAATCAGTTTTTTAATTGGTGGGAAAGAGTTTAAAAACATGGATAACTCAAATTGAAGGTTGGATTTGTGATTTGAAGAAGCGAAAACAATAAAAACTCAAAATTTTCCATAATTTTCTATATTTTTAGCTGTAGCAGTAGATTGTATGGCCTATATTTCAATTAGTTGATCTAGATTTGTTGATATTTGCATAGTAGATGGATTTTCCTTTCTTTTTAATCCATTTATAAGGTTTTCCATAACGTTTTGTGCATTTTATCATCAATTGACTAGAATTGGCCTGAACTTGTACATTTGAAGGTTTTGAGTCAATAAAAATAGATTTTTGACCCATTCCTCTTTCTATAGCCTTTGTAACTTTAGGAATGGGTATGAACTAACATTATTAAGGTGTGGGAATGATGTGTTAGTATTGGGGAGGCCTAAAAGTGAGATTGGTGCGAAACCCATGTGTGTAAAAGTGAGTTTTCTTTAAGAAAAATGGTGGTTTTGAAGAGTCAAATTGTGTTTTGTGTAGGGAAGCATTATTTTATGATTGTTTGAGCTTTTGCATGGTATCAAAAAAAATTTTGAGTAATTTTTAGGTTTTGGTTAGCTTTGGAAGTATCATTTTCAATAAACCCCTAGGGTTTAGGCTACAATAGAGGGTTTTCTGGTTTACCCATTGTACGGTGGTATAATTGAGATCTAATTGTGGATTTTGAAGTTTTGAAACCTTAGAATTGCTACCCCAAGAGTTGGTAAGGTTTGGATAAGTTTAGAGTATAGACCTTTTGTTCAACCGGATCGATCCCTTAAGGGTCCAAAGGGTAAAATGGTTGAAAACTTCAACATGAGGTTACTCAAACAACGTGGTGCTTAGAAACTTCTTGTCTAATCCTATGAGATCACATTAGGCTCCTCTAAAATAACTTCTCTCATTTTTTGTTATCTTAGAGTTGTTTTATCGTGGTGTCCAATTTTCAGTTGATGGAAAAAGTGTCAAATGCAAGTAGTGGAAAGTTGCAAGGTGGCGCAACTTTCGTTCTGCAACTCGTGTGACCAAACAGACTGTTCCAACGCTTCCAAATAGGAATTTTTTACGCTAAGAATGGTTCTCTTTCAAATCCAAACACGTTGAATCACTCTGAGCTATGTTCAACCGGATCAATCCCTTAAGGGTCCAAAGGAAAAAATGGCTACAAACTTTAGCATGAGGTTACTTGGACACCATGATGCTTAGAAACTTCTCGTCTAATCCTATGGGATCATGTTGGGCCCCTCTATAATAACCTCTCTTGGTTTTCATTATCTCAGAGTGGTTTTCCCATGGTGTCCAATTTTCAGTTGATGGAAAAAGTGTCAAATGGAAGTAGTGGAAAGTTGCAAAGTGGTGCAACTTTCGTTCTGCAACTCGTGTGACCAAACAAACTATTCCAACGCATATGAATAGGAATTTTTACTCTAGGCATGGTCCTCTTTCACACCCAAACATGCGGAATCGCTTTGAGCTACGTTCAACCAGATCAATCCCTCAAGGGTCCAAAGGGCAAAATGGCTGCAAAATTTAGCATGAGGTTACTCAAACACCATGATGCTCAGAAACTTCTCATATAATCCTATGGGATCATGTTGGTCCCCTCTATAATAACCTTTCTCGGTATTCATTACCTAGGAGTGGTTTTCCCGTGGTGTCCAGTTTTCAATTGATGAAAAAAGTGTCAAATGGAAGCAGTGGAAAGTTGCAAAGTGGTGTAACTTTCGTTCTGCAACTTGTGTGACCAAACAGATTGTTTCAATGCATCTGAATAGGAATTTTTAAGCTATTCATGGTCCTCTTTTCCACCCAAACACACGGACTCGCTCTGAGCTATGTTCAACCGGATCGATCCCTTAAGGGTCCAAAGGGCAAAATGAGCACAAAATTCAACATGAGGTCACTCGGACACCATGACACTTATAAACTTCTTGTCTAATCCCATGGGATCAATTTGGACCCCTCTACAATAACCTCTCTTGGTTTTCATTATCTCGAAGTGGTTTTCCTGTGGTGTCCATTTTTCACTTAATGGAAAAAGTGTCAAATGGAAGCAGTGGAAAGTTGCAAAGTGGTGCAAATTTTGTTTTGCAACTTGTGTGACTAAATGGACTGTTCCAACACGTCTAAATAGGAATTTTTATGTTAGGAATGGTCCTCTTTTGCACCCAAACACGTGGAATCACTCTAAGCTACATTCAACTGGATCGATTCCTTAAGGGTCTAAAGGGAAAAATGGTTGCAAACTTCAACATGAGGTTACTAGGACACCATGATGCTTATAAACTTCTCGTCTAATCCCATGGGATCACGTTGGGCCCCTCTACAATAATCTCTCTCTTTTTTCGTTATCTCAGATTGGTTTTCCCATGGTGTCAAGTTTTCAATTGATGGAAAAAGTGTCAAATGGAAGTAATGGAAAGTTGCAAAGTGGTGCAACTTTTGTTCTGCAACTTGTGTGACCAAATAGACTATTCCAATGTGTCTAAATAAGAATGTTCACACTATTCATGGTCTTCTTTCTCACCTAAACACGTGGAATTGCTCTAAGCTACTTTCAACCAAATTGATCCCTTAATTGTTTAAGTGTAGTATTGTTAAATAGGCCATTCTACCTATTGTTTAGGCTATGTCTCAGTGATATGGGCCTGATGTAAGTAGGATAGGGAGAAGGAATAAGAAAATAACATTAGTAAGGGCATTGGAAGAGATTACTAGCATTGCCTCTATTGAAAATTCAAAATTGAGGCCCCTTAAAAGCAAGGCTAGAAAAGGTGAAAAGAAGAAATTGCTTGAAAATAAGTTAGAATAGGTTGGAAATAGTGTGAGATTGTGGAGTTTTATGTGTTCAAAAGGTTTGCAAGGATAGGGGAGGTCAAAAGTATGTTATGGAATGACATGCCCTATTTGGGAAAACAGGGGTTTTGAGTGAAAAAGAAAGGTTTGAGGGAGTAAATGTGGGTAAAGTCAAGGGGTAACGTAATTTGGTGGTCAATTAGAAAAAATGAAGAGTGTTGGAATAGGTTTTGAGGTTCAAGTTTAGGGGTTTAGTTCACCGGTTTGGCCAACATTTTTTGGAGGGGGGTTCAGTTCGTTTTGGGTTCGTTGGTACAAAAAACATGTAAAAACAAAATATATATCTATGCAACCTAGAAGAATGCATTAGGATTAGAATATCACATATCATCGTATAAACAAAAAAACTACCATAAACTTGAATTTCATTAAAAACAGAAAAATTACCCCAAAAAAATGTGTTTTATAACCTGCAAAAAAATGTGAATAAAATCACACTGATTTTTGTGTGAAAAAAAACCATGAGACCATAGCTTGTTGCTTACTATTATGCTTTGATAGATTTTTTCCAAGCATCCATAGCTTGTTCGAAAGTAATTTTTTTAGGATTTTAGCCATAGCAGCAAGGCAATGAATTGTTTGATAAAATGCTTTGGTAGACATGTATCAAAAATGTGGTAGCATAGATAAGGCAGTGAACTGTTTGAAAAAATGCCTCAAAGAAATGTGGTTTCATGGTGATAAAATGGCATGATGAATTTCATGACAAGCAAATTGCTATGTATTTTCATGGCATTCCATCACCATTGAGACCACATTTCTTTGAGGATTTTTTTCAAACAGTTCACTGCCTTGTCTATGCTATTGCTTATTATTATGCTTTGATAGATTTTTTCCAAGCATCCATAGCTTGTTTGGAAGCACCTATTTTAGTATTTTAGCCATAGTAGCAAGGAGGTGAACTTTTTCATAAAATGCTTTGGTAAACATGTATGAAAAATGTGGTAGCATAGACAAGGCAGTGAATTGTTTGAAAAACTACCTCAAATAAATGTGGTCTCATGGTGATGGAATGCCATGACAATCCATAGCAATTTTATTTTCATGGCATTCCATCACCATGAGACCGCATTTCTTTGAGCCATTTTTTTCCAAAACAATTTATTGCCTTGTCTATCCTATTGCTTACTATTATGCTATGATATATTTTTCCAAGCATCCATAGCTTGTTCGAAAGCACCTATTCTAGGCTTTTAGCCATAGCAGCAAGGAAATGAATTGTTTGATAAAATGATTTGATAGACATGTATGAAAAATCTGTTAGCATAGACAAGGTAGTGAACTCTTTGAAAAAATGTGTTAGCATAGACAAGGTAGGATACTTTTTGAAACTTCCATGCATTGCTAATCTAAAAGGAAAAGTCTTTTCCCTAGAATCTGTATGCAACCATGCCTTTGACATTGTCAAAAAGAGCAAAACTTCCTGAATGATGCAAAGGCATGGCCAAGTAGTTCTAACTCTTCGCATGAGAGAAGAGAGATTTTGGAGAGTACATCAAGTCAATGAGAAAAAAGGTGTAATGTGTTTTAGTTTGTAGTATTCCTCTATTTCTCTACAGATGTGTCATAAATTCTCACTTCAAATATGGACACCAAATATCGATAAAAAATGATTTGTATTAACCAAATAGCCATGTACGCATACATCAATATATGTCGATATAAGTATAAAATATAGTTACAAAATAGCCATATAGGCTTACGAGAATTCCATATAGGCATACAATTTTAAATATATCTAATACAAAATATGTACAAAATTGCCATGTCTAGGCATACAACAAAGGGCTCTAGAATCAAAATTCCTTTCTCTCCATGCTCTAGAAATAAATTATTTCCCTTTGTTTGGTGATCCAATGGTGATAATTCTGTCACTCATTTCTTTTGTGCTTGAGGAGTGCTCCTACTGCTCCTCCTAGAGTTTAGCACCTGGTGAAGTTTCAACTCTTACAATAAGAATTAAAGACATTAATATATAGAAATTACATTATAAAAATGATATATTTAACAAAATAATCACTTAAGGCCATCCACGATCACTCTCCATGATGGAAATATTGGCACATCGATGTTGAGGTGTGCTCAAGTCCTATATAAACCATCCAAATAGGAATTAAACTACGAATCAATAATGGTTTGATTTTTCACTAGAACTAACATCTATAACAACAAATGTAAATCAAAATTTAGTAATTGCCTCATACCTACCCTATCAGAGCCATCGAGGATTGTATAGCGAATGAAACACCAATATCCATTGCCCTCATAACATTTGGAGGTGTTTCCACAACCAACATCTGAAAATAAAACAACAAATTATTCAATCACAAAAAAGTTACAATAGTGATCCGCGTCACATGACTTATAATGTATGAGATCTAATGAACAAAATTTTGAGTACAAGTATTAAACTATATATTTTTTATTATCATGCTTTAGTAGAAATGTATGATAACTATAGTGGCTTAGAGAAGGCAGTGAACTATTTGAAAAAATGCCTCAAAAGAATTGGGGTCTTGTGGTGATGGCATGCCATTACAAACAAATGCACATCATGGCATTCCATCACCATAAGACCACATTTCTTCTAGGCATTTTTTCAAAAATTTCATTGCCTTCTCTATGGTATTATTGCTTACTATTATGCTTTGATAGATATTTTTCCAAGCATCCATATAGTTTGTTGGAAAGCAGGTCTATTTTAGGCTTTTAGCCATAGCAACAACCGCAAGGAAGTGAGTTGTTTGATAAAATGCTTTGGTGAACATATATGAAAAATATGGTATCATAGGAAAGGTGGTGAGCATTTTGAAGAAATTCCTCAAAGAAATGTGGTCTCATGTGGTGATGGAATGGAATTCCATCACCATGAGACCGCATTTCTTCAAGGCATTTTTTCAAACTACTAACTAGTGCAGGAGCACCTAGGTTACTAGTTGCCTCTCATAGGAAAATTTTTGTCTAGATTGAATGCCCATTTGTAAATTCATGTAAAGGTCATATAAAGACCTACTTCATTGTATTTAAGGTCCTTAGGTGCTCACAAAAAAAAAAAGATTTCCAAATGTTGCCAAAGATGGGAAAAATTGTAAAAAGGAAAAGAAGCATGGAATATTAAAAGTCACAAGGAAGTTTAGGTAGTTTCACTCGATGAGGGAGATTCAAAAGGCAGTTATCTAATTGGGGATATATATAAAAGCACGTAAAAGGTGGGAAAAAGAATAGATTTTGTATTCTTGAATCATTTTCAATAAATAAAGTTTGTTGTTCCTGTTTTCACTATGTTTCATTCTTGAATTCAATTCTTGCACGGGCTATATATTTGTTTGTTCACTTTATGCAGGGTGTTAACAATCATCTAGTGATGTTTTGAAGAGTTTCCATTAAATTTAAAAGCCAAGGTTTTCTTGGTTTGTCAGATTAACCAATCAAGGGTTTTGAGGGTGATTTAAGGCTTGAATTCACCATCCCACCAATGTAGATTTAGGAGATTGGTGGGATGGAATGTATAGAAGGTTTTTAGAATGTTTTAAGCAATTTGTGAGTGCACAGGAATAACGAAATCAAGAAATCTCTGATTGGTTGTTGAATCATACAAGAAATACAAAGTTTCCTTCATGGAAATCATGGTTTCAGGGTGGTGTTCAATGCAAAATCATGCATGAAGGTGGGTGGTGAGTTTCTAAAACTTATGCAGGCTATTTCCATGGTGTTTGTGGTGGTGGTAGGAGTATTTACGGTTTGTAAGTACCTTATGCAATAAACCCTCCTTTGTAGGGCTTGATTTGTGAATAGAATAGGGGTTTTTTGGAACAATGATTTATGGAGCCTTTCTGTTGCTAAAAATGTTTGATTCTTCAGTTTTGTGACATGATGAATGAATTTTTTTAGTCCTTTGGTATTTTGGTGATAAACAATGAGCACTTTATTTGTAATTTAGGCCTAAATTAGTAGCCCTTTCCAACGAACAATTCAAGAATCTGGTAATTTCTTAATGAAAAACTACTGAGAAATTTTGATATGTTATGATGTGTTAAAAAAGGCTCTTGAATGTACATTGGTGATGTGGATATACAAAGTGAATAGAAAGGAATCACCTGATTAAGGGATATGTGATCTACAAGAAAAATGGTGGTAAGACTGTAAAAGTGTGTAATTCTATAAATTATATAGATATTTAAATGTTTATTTTGGCATACAACCATCAATGTGAAAATATCAAAGGTGTGTGAATGGTTTGGTGAAGGCCTTGAGGCCAAACATGATGATTTGATATGTTGTAGCAATATGTCCCTAGGTGGAAATGGTAATTTGACTACATAAGAACTTATGAATTTGATAAATCAGTATTATGTGGATATGAACTAGGTTTGTTTCAATCAAAAAAATGATGTGAGTAATGTCTTGGAAGTCAGATGAAAAGATTGAGGTGTAAATGGTTGATTGTAGTATCTTGGTCTTGAGGAACTAATTGGTAAAAGTGAAAATTTGGTGAGTTGTGTAAGGAATTGAAAGATTCAGAGCTCTTTATCAGGTTTTTGCTTTGAATTCAAATAAATTGATGATGACAAAGGTGTGTTAGGATATGATGGATATAGGTTGTAACATGAAAGATTGGTTTTTGGTTATTTTTCCTAGCTAAAGAAAATTGAGTGGAAGGGTGCCTTGGTGAATGATGAAAGAGTGGATTGTTTAGTGACTCTAACTAGGTTTCTAAAGCATAGATCAATCATTTTTGTTGATAAATAAGATGTTTGAAGCTTGAGGATGATAAGAAGAAGTATTGAAATGAGTTGGCTTGTTGTCGCCTTGTGGTTTGCAAATGAAACAATGTGATTTTTGATGAAAAGAGAAATAAATTTTAGTTTCTTATTCAATTTGATCTTCTCCTGATTCAATTGGGTCAGATGTTGGTGCAGGAGCACCTAGGTCATCAGATACTTTTCAATTTTCCAAATTGGATGAGTGTTCAAATTTGTATTGAGTCAATCACAAAAGGTCATGGAAAAATGATGTAAAGTGCATGTTCAAGGTCATATGAGGTCTTATTTGAATGTATTTAAGGTTATGGGTAAGTTCTAGGTGGTCAAAATGGGAAAATGCAAACAATGCAATAATGTAATATTGTTAAAAGTTGTTAAATTGACAAAAGCAAGGAAATCAGGCATATAAGGGTTAAAAGGGGTAGTTTCAACTGATGAAAAGATAGTTATGGAAAAGGAAATATCTTTAAAAGGCATGTAAAGGCAAGAAAAAGTAGAAGTTTGTGTTCTTGTAATTAGATTTTGAAATAAAAAGTCCTTGTTTCTGAGTTTGCAACATTACTCCATTGTTTTGTTTTCTTTTGTTGGTAATTTAGGAACACCAAAAGTTAAATCATAGTGTGAATACATGTATAGAGGAGTTAATTTCCAATTTCAAGAGTTGGAAGGTTAGTTTTAGGAAATAAAATAATAAAAGGCGGTTTTTAGTGCCCGATAGAGTCCTTTTAGAAGCAAGTTTGAGAGTCTAATAGGGTTTTTCTTCACTACTCCACCAATGTAGGTCAAGTAAATTGGTGGAGTAGGTTAATGTCAATATTTTTTGCATGTTTTGATGATTTTAAGTGCAGGGAAAAGCAAGAATACCATGGTGGAGTTGCTACTACACTGGAAAATAAAGGATTTTCCTACACAAAGTAATGCTACAGTCATGGGTCATGAATAAATAAAGTTTGCAAGGGCTTGGAAATGATGTAGAAGGTCTTGTTAGACATAAAAAATCATGTTCCAAATGGTGGCCAGAGAAATAGAGGTTTGCAAGAGTATTTTTCACAAAACCCTCCTTGATTTATGCTTTTACACCCTCTAAATGAGGGTTTATTGGATTAGAACATTTTCATGGTTTTCAATCCCTATAAATGGTGAAATATTGAGTTATAATACATGCTTGAAGATTTTTTTGAGGTTTTTAGTGATTTGGAATGGTCTTGAAGGGGTCTCCTTTGTAAAATAGGCCTAATCTACTAGCCTTTCTTCAGAGGACAGTCTGAAATCTGATGATTTTCTTTATGTCAAATGTCTAAGAAATTTGATATGTTGTGATGTGCTACAAAGTGTTTATAAATGTGCATTTATTTTTTTAATAAGTTTTGAGATAGGAATGTAACTACCCAATCCAATGGTTGACAAACCTACTAGAGGAATATGATATTGTCTGATCAAAACATAGATGCTTGTTTAAATAGTGAAAAGGATGATATTGAGTGCTTGGTTACTATCAAACTAATGATATGATTGATGTTACTAAATTTGGTTAAGGTGTATAAGATCGGTTTGGTGACTTTGATGGTTGGATGGGTGAGTATTATGAAGCCTTTTGAGCAAATTGGTGATTAACCATAAGATGATAATCAAGATTTTGTTGTAGCAAGAGTTTGTAACTTGTAAATAGACTACTGCAGTCAAAATATGGTGAGTACAGTGCATGATAGCGGATTGATAATAGTGAGGTATGGTTTAGTTGATTTATTGCCTTGGTGAATAAATGAAAGGATGAATTGTTCAAGTGTCAATAATCAAGTTTATGTTGTTTTTATGGTGGCTGAGAATGATGTCAATCTAATTGATTAAGTCAAAGTTTTCTAATATGTTTTTTTCTTTGAATGAGTCAATTGGAATACTGATTAGTGGAATGATGAATGATGGCCTATGGAATGGCTAAGAGAATTTGAGTGGATTTTGGTTGAATGAAAAGTAGATTTCTGATGAAATTATATTTGATCTTCTCCTGATTCTATTTGGGATTGAAATCCCTTGAAGAAATGATGTTGATGTTGTTTGTTGGATGCTATGCATCAGATATACCCTAATGATTGATTATTTTGATATGATGCTCTGCATCACTAACTTCCTTGTTTATACTATTGCTTACTATTATGATTTCATAGATTTTTTTGAAGCATCCATAGTTTGTCATTCTGGTGCACCTTTGCAAGAACATGCCTCCATGTGAAGTAATTGCATCGTGTTTCTTATGTTGAATTTCTAAACAACTATGTTGTATAGTTGAAATTTTGTCATCTATCAACATCTAGTAATTAGTTATGGAATTTGAAGTAATGCTTTGAGTTTGAATGATGTGTAATGCAACGTAACCAACAATATGAATATAAACTACACAAATCTATTAAGTAGAATTCATTAGTTAAGTTCTCTTTATTCTATTACCTTTGTGTATGTTTGAGTAAATCCACTGGCACTAGGAGGTGTTTTCTTGAAACCTCCAATATTAGCTTGTTCAACATCCAAAATCACATATTAAAATACCATTCATAAAATAATGCTATTAACATGTAATAAATTTATAACTGTTTACTAGTTACATACCCCACTAATAGGTGTACTGCAAAAATAAGTAGGTGGAGGACCAGTGTATCTAGTCTCAACACTGTGACCCTACAATTTTATTAAAATAATAAAACAAAATTAGTTAATCTTGCATTTGAGAATTGAAATTTAATAAATTAAATTCAATGAACATGAACATGTTGATTTCTACCTGACTATCAATGTCGTATGCATGATGCAAAATGTCAGTCATCCTCTCCATCCTCATAGATGCATATGGATCTTGTGTAGTAGCATACGGATCCTACGTAGCAGCATATAGATCATGTGTAGTAGCCTCTTGAGTGTCGATGGGGTCATATGAACAAGTCACCCTGCAAGATTGACACACATGGGTTCGAAGGCCACCACCCAAAGACTCCCCTAGATGGTACTGTACAATAGGGCTAGTGTGAAGGATGGCACTCTAGGTCAAAGTGTTGATCGCCTGCAATGTCTCTACGTTGGCACTCTCCTTCACAACGACAGGCATAACAATGTGCTCATGAGGTGGCCTAGTGAGAGGTCATCTCCCTTGCCGTGCAAGATCCAATTGTGCACCGGGCCTATCCTAATCTGACCCCTCACTTCTCCTCTAGAACTCCCTCATATCAAAATAATTTGGGATTTGGTTCAATACGAAATCATTATATAGTTTTCTAAGAAAATATTGGGGGACTTCACAATTGTTGTATGGTGGGTATTCAAAGACCAAGTACCACCTATCATAAAAATGGTTCCTAATCTCTTGGTGGTGGCACCAATGAATAGGAAACCTCTTTGCATTGAGGCTAATATTTTGATTTTTTCTAGGGTCAGTGAATAAACAATACAAATCACCTTTAGTAATTTTTAAATCTTTTACTTGTTTATATGATAGTTTATCTACATAATATGCCCTAGCTTCCTGCCTCCTATCTTGCCATCATGTTATTTGTTGGATTATTGAATCTACATTTTTTAACATCTCTTTCATTGAATTTGCTAGGGTCATTCTTTCTGTGGTTGAAGCATTTGGATCACTCAACCTACTAATAAAATCCTCAATTTGTTTTTTGTTGTTCTCAATTTCACTCCTCAAATTTTGTTGAGTGCCAAAAGGGTGTTGAGTGATTGGTGAGGGAGGTTGATTTTGTTGAGGATTTTCCTATTCTTCTTGTTGAGGATTTTGAGGATTTACAAGATCATTTGCATCTCCTACAATTTTTTTTTTAAAATCAAATCTAACCTAAAACAAACAAAATCAACTTGAAACTAAGAAATTCAAAACAAATAGCAAACAATACTTACCTCCTGCACCTCTGCATCGTCATGGAACCATCTTTGCAAAGAAAAAGAAACTGTTGTTAATGAATTTTGTAGAATTCCTCCTCCTAGAACGCGAGTGCAAAAATGAGGGATTTTGGCTGTAAGCAAAGCAGAAAAATAGACAATAGAAAATGAATCACTTTCACTTCTTTTTTTTTGCTTTTAAAATGGCATATAATGCG
This sequence comes from Sequoia sempervirens, assembly GCA_007258455.2. Lineage (NCBI taxonomy): Eukaryota > Viridiplantae > Streptophyta > Pinopsida > Cupressales > Cupressaceae > Sequoia > Sequoia sempervirens. Next base: position 209,039,900 of record VDFB02000017.1, read on the forward strand.
AGAATGTTATGCGTGCTCGCGTTATGTCATTTTCAATTTTTTTTTGGAATTGGCCACAAAAGTGTAACCCAACTTCATGCACCCACCCATACAACTTATTGATTGTAGTGCTCTTCCATATGTTGATGCACCAAATCACTCTAAACATAAATTATCTTTATTCTATGGTGTTGCTCCTCAATATGTGGCATCTTTAGCTTCTTTTTTTTTCTTATTTTCTTTCATGGGTATGTGCAGGATCATCATGGAAAAAATAGGCCGTTAAGTGGCAAAAAGTCCAAAAAAATCAGAGTTAAGCAACTTGACATAAAAATTTGAAAAGTTCTCTATACTATTTCAAAAATATGTAGGAATAGAATTTGTAGCAATTTTAATTTAGTTTCTAAACTACTAGGTTTATTTAAAAATAAATAAATCTATTTGATGAAAATTTGAAATTTCAATGCAGTAGCACTTAAATTTTAGAGAAAAAATAAGAAGTAGGTGTTTGTCTAACCACCCCATCCAGAGTAAAATGATAATATTTTTTATAATCTTTTAGATATAAGTAGAGGACTCATGTCCTAATGTGATGCATATTTTTTTGTAATTATTTTCTAAGTAAATAATTAATTATAAATTTTTTATTGCAACTTTTAAAAAATATAAAAAAATTGTATGTCTAACCACCTTAACTTGGTCAAAACTTCATGATTTTTTTTTTAATCCTATAGTATGTGAAGCATAGAATGTGATGCATGTTTTGGATTCAAAAAATATGATCTACTATTTGAAAGCTATAGATGTTTTTCAATCATCCTATCAATGGGGACTTTAGTCGTAATTCATATAGAAAATGAATAATAATTATTTATTAAATTCAAAATAAAGCATAATTTATATTGGTGGAAAGATGAGAATCTCCTTTAAAAACCTTTTTTGTTTCATCAATTTTGGGTAAAAAAAAGTTGTCAACCACATACCCTACACATACCCATCATATTGTCAATTTTTGGTCCATCATGATCCTCCACATACCCTCATGGTGGTACAATATTAAGTGAAACCATATTTCTTTCTATGGTAGAAACATGATAGTCCCTTGTGTGGTTTTTTTTTCCTTTATATACTTGGGGGTAATAATTAGTTTTGGGAAGTGTGCATTCTTTGTAAGGATCCCCTCTTCCCCTTTTTTTCCTTGAAATACCAACATAGAAAGTACATTGACATTTTAAGGGGGCATATCATCATATCCATAAATGCATAGATGTTTTATGAGATTTGACTTATTGGCATACCTCTTTAGTAGTGGTGTTATTATGACGCCCCTTGAGGTGTGGTTATTAATTTGTCCCCTATGATATTGAGCATTGATTCGTCCCCTATGATGTTAAACCTTTATGCACTCCCTGAGGCGTGATTGGTAAAATAGTCCATGGTTTTGGCATAATAGAGCTTGTTGATTCATGAATTTGAGCATTTTACATGGCCACATAGCATATAAAAAACCTTGCTTACTAGTGGAGCCATGTGTTTCATGAGCAATTTTACATCCTTATAAGGGTACCATTTTGTTTAAACAATTTATTCAATGATGATGCTTGGAATTTGAGAAAAATTTAAGATTGAGGTCTCTTTACCTTACTGACTTGAATCATTTTTAGTGTACTAACCTTGTTTTTATGTTTTATTTTTATTATGTTGGTATTATGTTGATTATGTATTTTGATTTGTTTTCTTTCCTTGTGTCTTTTATGTGTTTGCTTCTTGTATTTCATGTGTTTACTTTGTGTTTTCTCCATTTTTTCTTCATATATTTTTTATGTTTACTTTCCTTATGGATGTGTTGTGTAGGCTTTGCATATTAATCTTGTGGATGGATGAGATCCTACATTTGGGGATTGTACACCCCTCAACTTGGTGTCACCTTATTATTTTGGAATTTTTATTTCCTTTAGTGTGAGTATGAACATAAGATCATACTCTCACTAAAGTGGGGGCTAAATGTAGGGTAAAAAATTATCACCCTTATAACATTAATTGTAAAAATAATTTACTCATTTCAAGGCCAATTCAATAAAATATTTATAAATCCCCATCATCCCTAGAAATTTAGGCCTAAAATTATTGGTCACGGATGGTAGGTGCCCTAGATCAAAAGGAAAATTTCTAAATATTTGAAATTTTGATTAGCAGCCTTTTATGATTTGAAAATGACTCTAGGTCAGCCCCTACCCAAATATATTCATTAAAATGACTATACAAGCATATTTTCCTCTCATTTTTGAAAATTAGAAATCAATTTAGAGAGAGGGAGATCAATTAGAAGGAAATTATAGAGAAGTATTGAGTTATCCTATACATGCTAGCTTCAACAATCTATATTGTGTATGTGAGCTAACATTGTACAGGTCTATCAAGAAATCAAGGCATCCATCAATTAACTTGTGTGTGACATATCTTCTTCAAAGGTTTTTACATCAAGGTAGCATTATCACTTGTCATTCATCAATTTTAGTCAATTATTATTGTTTTAGCCTTTGCCTGGCCTAGGGAATTCCCTCTTGATCATAATAAATTATTGTACGCCGAGGTAGAAATATCAAAATGAGGTTTGACTTAGGCAAGCCCCTATACAACACAACCTTTTCCCCTATTTTCATGTTTGTAGGTCAGATCTAGAGGTTTCAACAAGTGAAAATCTCAGAAAATCGAGTGTAGAATTTAATCCACATCTTAAAACTTTAAGTTTCAAAAAGAAAAAGTATAGTCTAGGGAACATAATGCCCTAGACCAGCCAATTTAGGCTCAAATTCACATTGTAGGTTCATCACTATTGTCATTTCTCATATCCAAGTTAATTATGCTACTTTCCTTTTTCATCTGTGTGATTTAAATTGCATATTGAAATCTAGAATTACATGTTAAATATGCCTATCAAATCACACATCAAATATATCTTCCTCAAAACTCAATTTATAACATAATCCTTAAGAGGTTGGCTCTCCCTTGTGGTAGCAAGCTAATCATCAAACCCTAGTTCTAGTTTATGTTTAAATATTGAGTAAAGTGAAAAGGAGATAATCGTATTTAACCTAATTGAATCTAGGATCACTTTTCCTACTCTACACTAAATAGGTACAACTCCCTTTTATCTAAACCATGAGTACCAAAATATCCTTGAAAAATGTTTTAATAAGTTCTATCCAAGTCTATACTTTTAGCTAGATAAAAACTTTGAAGAGAAAAAAGAAAAAGTATGAATTATTTTATTCCATGCTTATTCTATTCTACTTATTCTAAGATAAATTTTTCCTATTAGTTTTAATTTCATATTGTTTCTCTATTTTAATATAGTAAAAATTTATTTTTCAATTCTTTTGTTGATTATAATTGCCTCATGATTTCACTTATATAATAGCTACAAGATTATATGACAACAAAATGTTTACATGTTTATAGATATTATAGACACATAAATTAGCTCATCTACTTGACCACACTTCACCTTACCTTATTCTACTAGTAATTAATTAATTAAAAATAATTATAATTTATTTAATTAATTTATCCTTTACCTTTATCCCCCACCTTAATTAAATAAATTTATAACCTTATCTCTCAAATCCTCCATCTATATCAATTAATTAACAACTACTTAATTAAATTATTTTGGATAATTGATCCCAATTACTATTAATTCCTAATATTTAATTCCAACTCACTCTAAATCCTTTTCCATTCAATCCATCTACATGGATCAAGATCTAAACTATCCATCATTTGAAAAGTGTCTTAATCTACCTTCTCTACCCTTTTTTAACACGTGTGAACATATCTCTTACACATAGAATTCTCATGCCTCCATCTTGTGACACTTGTCACAAGGTTAATCCCTCAACCCCCTCACTCAATATCAACCATCAATCTCATATTGCATCTTAACACTCTATTTCCACCATCAAGAATCTATAAATGAAGGCCCTTACTCTCATTTGTATCATCTCGTATCATCCTAATTACATGATTCCTTAACTTCTATCCAATCCACTATCATCATAACATCATGTTCTTCCAATAAGCAACCACATTCCACTATCATCACACATAAAAAAGAGTAAATCAATTGGAGCATTGGGTGCACTTCACTTTGGCTAAATCTAAGGAGTAAGGTCATTTGAGGTAAAAAGGGTTTGGTTTACACTTTATATTTTTATTATTTCCTCATTTCATTGAACATTTATTTCAGTTTGGTAATCCCATTTTTCTAAATCAGTCATGTTGTTTAAATGATTTTTTTTTTTTCACATCCCAAGTTTTGGAATGACATCATAGCTCTATATTTCAACACTTTCACCCTATTCTTTGGTTCTTATCGTCAAGTTTTTTCACTTGTACTCTAAATAGATGGTTGTCCTATGGCTTTAGCTCTTTTTATTTTCTCTCATTTTTAATCTATTTCTAACTAGTCCAGGTTATAGGTTCTTTGACATCCTATGTTTCCATGTGTTGTATCTAACTTTATCACCATCTTTTTTATTTATTTCAAGGTCTTTATTTTGCAATAAATCTAATAGTTTCTTGTAGGTTTGGTTATGTAACTCTATTTATTCCTTGCAACAGGTCTAAGGTCACACTTTCATGGTTTAACACTTTCAAGTTTAGGTATATCTTATTTTTCTATATCTTTTAATTTTTTCTTATAAATTTGTGCTTCTATTGTTCAATACTTCTACAGTTTGATGCTTTCACTTTTTCATTTAGTTATTTTTATTTTTAGCACTTACACTCTATCTTTTAGTTTTTGCACTATTTAGCACTTGGACTCTACATTTTAACGCTTTCATAATTTAATAAATTTCCAACACTAATCGACACTAAAGGAATTTGTTAATTATTCTTGAGGTTATTTCTTCATGTTCTCTAACCAAATTTTGTAGCCTAATCTAAATTGCTATCCAAAGAAATATTTTCAAACTACTAATATATTTTTTGTTTTAGCTTTTCTTATCCAAGATTCTCTTTTCCACTCATTTTAGTTGCCATAAGGTTAGAGTATTGGAGAAAGAACCTTGTATGCCATGTTTGTGTGACCCTCTTAAGAATATGATCTCTCCTCACACCCTTGGGTGATCTTGTAGATCAAAATGTTAAGTTGGTCTCTTTTAGTATTTTTATTAATTGTTATCTAAAGGAACCCAACATGTGTATGCTCTTCCATTGCACTTCATCCAATCTTAGATGAACAAAAAAACTTGAATCGTTCCATTTAAGGGGGATACCTAGAGATTTGATTTCCCTAGGGGACAATCTCATCTCTCATGTTCTTGTGGAGTATAAAGAGCAAGGGATGAATTGAAAGAAACCCCTCTTGAAGTGAAATCTTTTCAATTTTGTCTAATCTCCCAAGAATTTTATACCTTAAGGAAGTGAAGGTGGAGAGTTGGTAACCCTTTTCTCCTGACTATTTGGCATTATTCACTTTCATTTAAAGATTTGGCCTCACATATCCTTGAGGTATTTGAAGGACTCCTTAGAAACCTCATTCACCCTAGTTTAAAAGATCATGTGGTTTATGTTTATAAATGTTAGTGACCAAAGCAATCAAATAATTTTTCACATAATACATTAACACAAATAGATTTTTAATTATTTTCTATGTATTTGATTCTAAAATAAAAATATCTCATTACTACACATTTACATGTAATGAGAGGGTATATATATATAATATGCATAATTAAATGAACTCTCTATTTTTTTAAAACACTTTGATGTTTTTGATAAAAGGGATAAACGGGTTTTACAAGGACTTGAAACCACAAAGTAACATTACAAGCAAAGACCAAAAAAAAAGGGTCCAAAAGACAAAAAGGTTGCCAAAGAGAAAAAAACCAGTTAAAACTGGCAGCCACAAAAAGCCGCAAAAAAGCCATCAGAAGGCCAGCATACAGACAAACCAGGGCCCAACCACAGCTAATCCATAGTCTTTAGGAGCTCGTCAGCAACCGCTTCCAGATCCACCATATCCTGGACCCCCTCCATGAAAATCTGAGTCATATTTGAGGTAGACAGGGCTTTTCTTTTCATACTCGATCTAGTGCGCCTAGAAATCCCCGCGTCCTCATCCTGGTCTTTCTCCTTATCTAAGTCGACAATCAGCGCTCTGTTATGGGTTTTCTCCACTCTTTCGATCATGGCTTTGATGATTAAAGAATTATGTTTGGCTATTATGCAATTCTGATCAACAATTTTTTTCATGGTTCCTTTAATTTTATCAAGATCATTTTCAACAGTACTGTCCTTTTGATGTTTATAATAATAATTGTTAAAATTTTATAATTTTTTAAATAATATTTTTATCTATGAAAGTTTTATTGTCTTATAAAAATCAACTATTACTTTTGGATTTCTAATTTCAATATAAAAATTTAAGATTGTTTAGTAAAGATTATATATTACAATCAACATTATTTTAAATAATGAATGAAAAAAGTCAAAAATATCTTAAAATATAGATTACAAAAGAAAATATATATACTAAAAGAATGATAACATGAATTTATTTTATTTTTATTTTTTCAATTTTTAAAAAAATATCTATCAACCTAAAAATGACTTTTATTGATCGTAAATTCTATCCTTTTTAAAAAAGTAAAATACGAAAAATCATAAAAAATTATGCAAAACTACTTTTAATGTCTATATATGATTGATAACAATGTTTCTTAACCTTACTAAAAATGTAAAACAAAAATACTCATAAAAATCTACAATCAAACAATTATATATATACATGTAAATATTTCCTTACCTTCATTTATTCCGTAACCTACATAAAGATGGAGTTCCTACTAATTAGAAAACATGGCAGCAAGGGTAGCCTATTTCTCATAAACCTTTAATTTAAAATTGGCTACTGTTTTGCGGGTACAAAACCACTTGATATGGAAGGATGTTGACCGTAGTTATTGTCGTCGCGGTCGTCTACTTGCCCTACTTGGACCTGTAGAGACCTCAAAATTTGTGGTATAAAAGCCTCCATCGTGCCTTCCAATATCTTCACCACTTCACTCATGCTTGGCCTCTCAATCTCATCGTCTTGAAGGCACAATCTAGCCACCACAGCGGCTCTTCTCACCTCTTCGATATTTGCCTCACTTGCTATCCTTACATCCATAACGCCTATCATGTTCCCCCTCTCAATTTGAGAAGAAGCCTAGGTAGGAAAGTACAACATACTTCACCTTTAAATCCAGATTTCTTCGGCCAGATATAATTTCCAACGTCATGCCAAAACTGTATACATCCGCCTTGGGAGTGATGGGAACGTCGGCGATCCAATCGGGAGCCAAGTACCCTCGAGTTCCTCTTGTGGTCGTCAGTACTAGGCTGAAATCTCGACCTGACAGCTTCGCTAGCCCAAAATCTGCCACCTTTGGGCTAGAGGGTCCAGGGAATGTTTTCAGGCTTAAGATCGCAGTGAATGATGCGATCCTTGCATTCCTCATGCAGGTAAACTAGTCCTCGTGCAGTGCTCAGTCCAATCTCAAACCGGGTCTTCCAGTCCAACACCTTCTCTGCGTCTTCCGAATGAGAGAAAAGAAAGGAGTTTAGGGAGCCGTTGGGCATGTAGGCATAGACCAGTAACCTTTGTGAATGATCTATGCAGAATCCCCACAGGCTGATCAAATTCACATGATGTATTCTTCCAGTGGCGATTATTTCCACACGGAATTACTTTTCTGCATGCGAGGAACCCTCTAATCTTTTAACCGCAACGTGCGTGTTGTCTGGCAGAGTCCCTTTGAACGCAGAGCCGAAAGCTCCGCTACCCTGATTATGCTTGAAATTCTCCGTTGCAATTCGCAGCTCTTTGTAAGTGAACTTTTTGAGAGACAATGGGACCTCCTCGTCCACTTTTTTCTTCAACAGTCTTCGATGTTTCCACACAATAAATGCGGCTGACAGGAGAGCCGAAACAACAAAAAGGGACGCAGCGGCAGAAAGTAAAATAGTAACTGCAAGGGCTTTGTTGCTTTGCTCTGATGTCACGTGCGGCAACTCAGAAGCAGCCAGCCTAACGAAAACAGATTGGCCCTCGGACGAAACACGCATTCCGAATAAATCTCCAAACCACAATCTACAGAGGGGTGAATCAGAAATAGCGAAAGCAAAGGCTGTGCAGGAGCAATTGTTGAGACAATCTGTCCGGCAGCCTTGTTGTGTTTGCTCGTTGTTGTATAAGACAGCTTCTTTTTCGGACAAGTATTGATTCTTGGCTTCCGAGAAGCCGTCGGTTGTGCCCTCTGTGACAGAGCAATGCAGGGGTCTTCGCCGAGTACACCCGCTTGACCACGAACTTTGAGAGCCGTGCTTGGGCGTGAAGCCCTCAACACAACTACACACATCATTTGCATTGCACAGTCCATATGCCCCGCAGATTTCATAGTCACTGCATTGACCTCGTTATCTCGACCAGCTGGGCTTAAACGTCACAGACTAAGCGCTGACAGTGGTTAGGTGACAGTCATGTGGGCCCCTCTTAACTCGCATCTTTTCTGTGTTGTTTCCGTTTCTATTTCCGTCGTTTTTTTTCTGTTCCGTTCACGCCTATTCTTTAAATGGGTTTTATTTACGGTTTCATTGCAATGAGCATATTTTAAGAATTTAATTTTACGTTTCACCTTAATGATTTATGAGCATATTTTTTAAAAGTTTGATTGAAAAATGAATTATCAAGAATAACATTTGATTGTGAGTATATTAAAAAGAAGTGTCATATTGTCAAAAAAAAAAATAATAATAATAATAATAATAATATTAGTTTATATAATTAATAATTGTAATTTAATTTTTTTATTGTTTTAATATTGTTTTATATATAATTATTTTAATAATTTCTTTTTATTTGAAAAATTTAAAAAATATTTGTTATCTAAGAAATGTTTTTTATATTATTTTTTTATTCAAAAAATTATTTTTTGTTAAAGTAAGTTTTATGAAATAGAAAATAAAAATGTAAAATCAGGAAGCAATATATATCAATAATTTTTGAATTATTTGTAATATTATTTTATATATAATATTTTATATTATTATTTTAAAATTTTAAAAAATATTTTTTATTTAAGAAATGATCTTTATATTTATATTTATGTATTTTTTAATTGGAAATAATTTATTTTAATCAAAATTTAAATTTTTTGTTTCTTTTCTAAAACAAGTTTTATGAAATAGAAAATAAAATATTGTGGATTTTTTAATCAATTATTGATTAGTTCTAACTATTCTTACATGTTATTTAATTTAATTATCATTTTTAATTTTATAAATATTATAAATAGTGATAGATATAATTTTTTACTCACCATTTTTCAATAAATATGATATTGCATTCTTATGAAAAGACAACTCAATTATATAATTTTAAAATACCATTTTGAAATGATATTATACAATCTTTTAGGAACAACAAAAAATATACTAATAATTCTTTATATTTACTTAGGTTAATTAAATAAATATTTTAATTAAGTATTAATTAATTTAGATAATAGAATTGAGATTGTTAGCTAAAATAAATATTAAATCAAATATAAATATTAAAATAAATTAAATATGGTACTTAGCTTAAAGTTCCATGATGTAGGAATGTTATAATGGTTGTCAATAGTTGATTCAAGCAGAGATATTAGACTCTACAATCAATTATATATAGATAACTTGAATGAAAAATTGATTTTTGTGTATGAAGATTCATATCTAATCTAGAAGAATATGCAATAGATTGGAATTCATTTTCTCTCAACTTTTGCTATCTAAATGCACATAAGAACAATTGGTATTTATAAAAACCTTTGAATTTTTGAATCATAAGGGTTAATTTCTCCCATTCCAATCCCCAATAAACTAGTTTTCATTTCTAAATGAAATAATCAAGAAAAATATGAAAAAATATTCATTATTCCTAAAATGATACATGTAAATGTTGCTAGATATTTTTCATTCTCCAAAATATAAGAAATCATTGTGCTCAATAAAAAATTCCTAAGATATATTAATGATCTCTATCATTTTTGAATGAGTTGATGAGAGATCTTAGTGAAAACAACTAAATGCCTAAATAAACATAAAGTTGTCTTAGGTTAGCTGAAAATAAGTAGTGTAAAGGTTGACAAAGGTAAAATTTTAATTTTAATTATTTTAAATTTTAGAGATTAGATTTGCAACCAACAAATTGACCTAGTTTAAGTAAATTAAGAATGTTACTCAACATAATTATAATTAAATTAATATTTTTGTTATATATTCTTTAAAAGTGTATGTATAAAATTGTTAACAATACAATTAATAGAATTGTAAATAATTTATTAAATTTGTTATAACCACCATAATAAATTTATCAAGAGATTACAATATATCACAAAAACTATCTTAAATCCATTGTATAAACTAATTAGTTCAAATTAATTATAGAAAATAATTATTATTTTTTTTATTAAACTAAAACTTAAAACATTTTTTCTTTATTAATATAATTTATAATGCAAACTTACATAACCAAACCAAATATAACACAAACCCTTTTCCTTGAAAAAAAAATTATCATTGAAAAATATAAATCTAGACTAGTTACATGTATCTAGAAATTTTATACAATTTAAGACACAATTCCATAGCTAAATATGTGCTTCAAAAATATCATTTTCAAATTTTTCAACTTTAAAATCCATCCAATTTTTATGATAAACATAAATTAAAAAAAATACAATAGACAAATAAGCACTTCCATATATTGAAATACAAATGTCCAAACTTTGTACCTATTCCTTTAAAACATTGAACATACTTTCAAAAATAAAAGCTTCATTTTATACTTAATTAGGAGTTTGAGATCATTTCAAATGCAAAATATTATTAGACACATATGATATAATATAACTTACACTATGTATTCTCCTATGTTCATTCTTTATAGAGAAAGTTATATAAAGAACATATTTTATGTCCCACTTACATTTACTTAATACAAAAATTCTTAAAAGTTTTTTAATAAAATAATACATTAAAGTTATTTAGATTACATGATGATTCATAATGATGGTCAAAATGTGAGGCAAATGACATTGTTAAGAAAAATTTAGTCTAAGAATTTATATAGTACCTTAAAGAATAATTCTTATAAGTAAGAGAGGCACTTTTGGTGGTGCACTTTGATTTAGTTAATACAATTTATTTTCAAAAAATGCTATATAATAGCTTATTAAAATTAAAAATTATATAAACTTTTATCAGTGGACTATTTAGAATGCATTGTGAATTATAATGATGGTCTTTTAGGTAAGCCAAACAATAATTTTATATTCAAAATTCACTAATCATTATGATGATATTTAAGAATTTTTATGATAGATCTTAAAGAATGTTTTTCTATATTAAAGAATATTTTTCTCTCTATATATCTTGATAATGTTGAATATCTAACCTCTAAATTTATTATTTATTAAGTAATATTTTTTTCTTAATATTATATTGTAACATGGTGATAATTAGAGTGTTGTAAATGTAATTATTATCTTATAATTAGTATTTATTTGCAAAACTAGTTCACAATATCTCATATCTCATTCCCTTTCATAATTGATCACAAAACTTCTTGGCAATCCTTAAATTTATTGTTCATCACCTTGGATTAAATAAACAAATATAGAATCAACCTAGGTCACTTATGTGGTCACAAATATAATCTCTTAAGTTTTTTTTTTGGTCTTTGTCAACCTTTACACTACTTATTGTGAGCTATCTTAGGACAATTTTATGTTTATTCCTAGACTTGGTTGTTTTTATTAAGAACTCTCATTCACTCACTCAAAAATCATGTTGGAGATCATTAAGATATCATAGGACATATTTATTGAGCAATATCATGTCTTACATTTTAAAGATGAAAATTATCTAGCAACATTTACATTAAAGCACATTATTTGAGAAATAATGAATATTTTTCCTATTGTCCTTTATACTTTCACTTATAGATGAAATATGACCTATTGGGGATTTGAATGAGGAGAAATTAACCCTTATGATTAAAAAACTCAAAGGTTTTATAAACACCACTAGTTCTTATGCACATTTATTTTAGCTAACAATCCCAACTCTATTATCTAAATTAATTATACTTAATTAAAATATTTATTTAATTAACCTAAATAAATATAAAGAATTATTAGTATAGTTTTTCATTGTTCCTAAAAGATTGTATAATATCACTTCAAAATAGTATTTTAAAAATATATAATTAAGTTGTCTTTTTATAAGAATGCGGTATCATATTTATTAAAAAACAATGAGTAAAAAATTATATCTATTACTATTTATAATATTTAGAAAATAAAAAAATGATAAATTAAATAAAATTTAAGAATAGTAAGAACTAATCAATAATTGATTAAAAAACCAGTAATATTTTATTTTCTATTTCATAAAACTTATTTTAAAAAATAAACACAAAATTTAAATTTTGATTAAAGTAAATTATTTTGAATAAAAAAATACATAAATATAAAGATCATTTCTTAGATAACAAATATTTTTAAAATTTTAAAATAATAATAAAATAATATTATATATAAAATAATTTAAAATTTTATATATATATATATATATATATATATATTCCACATTTTACATTTTATTTTCTATTTCATAAAACTTACTTTAAAAATAATAATTTTTGAATTAAAAAATATATAAAAACACTTCTTAAATCACAAATATTTTTTAAAATAATAAAAGAAAAATAATAAAAATTATATATAAAATAATATTAAAACAACAGAGAAAAATTAAAATTGCAATTCATTAATTATAGGTATAAACTACGGTTATTTGTTGACAATATGACACCTCTGGGGATGAAAATAATTATTTTTCAATCAAATGCCGTAATTCATTTTTCAATAAAACTTATTTTAAAAATATGCTCATCGTGATGAAAATAATTCATTAACGGTGGAAGCCGTAAATAAAATCTTTAAAATATGCTTATAAATTAACAGGCGTGAACGGAACCGAAACAGAACGAGGAATGCAAAACGCAAACAAAAACAGAAACAAAAGATGCGAGTTAAGAGGGGCCCACTTCACTGCCACGTCAGCGCTTAGTGTGTGACGTTTAAGCCCGGCCATGTCGACCACCTCGGACTCCACTACCATTATCCATCAGGTAGTAAAGTTCATATCCGCCATTCTCACTTACCAGGAACCGCCCCGTGAGGATATGATCTATCCGGTTTATAACAAAACTGATTTATATTCTTGAAGGAGAAAGCCTCACACAGGACGCTTGAAGTTTCTTCGAACCTCGCAGTTGGGGTTCCTTAGCAAAATAATCCTCCGTCCATTCTCCACTGGACAGATATGGAACGGTGTTATTATAGAACATCAGCATCTGCGTCTTTCCTGGAGACATGTCCATTCCAAAAAGAAGAGTCCACTTGCAGGATCCAAAGCACTTTTCCACGACGTTAGCTTCATGCCTTTCCACATCTTCATGCCAGGCAACCATGTATCTGTCGGATGTGAAACTCTCCCAAACAATCGCAGACTTTTTGGCGTCCAGCATAATGAAATTACCAGAGTCCATTATCACAGCTCGTGATCCTTTCTGACCGATATCAGTCGACCAAACAGACCGGCCCTTTCTATCAAACAATCTGAGATGACCGTCTCTTGAAAATTTCAGATGCCGGGCTCGTTTTTGACAGGATTTTCTCTATTAGCCACCCAAACAATGGCCTTCTGAGAGATTGGTGCATACCAGATGCAAATATACGAGTTATTCGTTCCTCTTGGGACTGAAAAATCCCAATGCAGACGTGCCATTTTTCGAAATAAGGGTTTGATTTCCAGTGAGCGAAGCATCCAAAAGAAGCGTATCTCCACCATCCATTGCAAGTGAACTGCAATAGTGGGCTGCAATAATCATAGTGAATTGTTAGGAACAAATACTTCATCGCCGATTCAATAACCATAGCGTTTGTATTTTTCTTAACAATTTCTTCTAAGTAGTGCATAGATGGTCCATAAACAGTTTCTGGTCTATTTTCGAAATTAAATAGTTAACAAGAAAGAACGACATGGCCGAAGTATTGCCGTGAATCCCACGCAAATGAATTCAGAAATTTAGTTAGTCTTGACGAATGAAGGTAAGTCAGGTCTTTCTAAACATGTGTATTGGGTAAAGTCTTTTCTGCCGGACGAGAGACGGTCGCTATAGGTACTGTGAATCCGTCTATCCAACATTCACGGGAATGTCTATTCAAAATGGACATTTGACCGTGTTTATTAATTGATTAAAAAGAAAGAAAGAATATATTGTATTTTTATTTTTAATTAATTAATAAATATGGTCAAGTGTCCATTTTGAGGGCTGCATAGACAATTCTGAAAACAATTGAGCTACACAATTAACAAATATTGTTGAAGTAATAGCATTGATCTCCTGTAAATGAATTGACAATATTGATTTGTTTGAGTAACTAATTCAAAACATCCAATCAGAAAGATTATTTAAAGATAGCATTGAGTGTGAAAATGTAGGTAAGTTAAGTCTTCCATGCCATGTAAGACAAGTCTTTCATATCCTTTGAGATAAGTCTTTTGTGGTGGTTGAGATGGGCATGGCTAGACAAAAGATTTGGATATAGTTTAACTTGAGTGGAAACTAAATAATACATAAAAATATTTTTGTCAAGTTGTGATTAACATTAAATTGCATTAATAATTAAAGGTATAGTCGAACACAAAATGCTTAAATGGAATTCACATGAAATGAAATCCATAAAAAAAAAGGTTGTTGAATGTAAACATGGAACCATTTGAGAGATGGCTAGAAGCATAAAAACCCAAGGGTCTACCAAACAATTATTTTGGTAAATCCATTGCTACATCTATATATTTTTTTATTTGATGTCCAACATAATGTTTAAGAAATATGATGCCTTATAAGGTATGTCGCCAAATAAAACATAGTCTTGTATGCCTTAAGGTTTTTAGAAACATTGCTTGTATTCACATAGCTAAAGAAAAAAGGATAAATTTGATGATAAAAGTGAGAAGTGCAAGTTTATTCACTATAGTAAAGAGACAAAGCATTATTGGTTGTGCAATCTAGTAACTAAGAGGTTAGCTTTTGTTAGTCAAGATGTTACCTTTGATGAAAATGAAGCTTGGAAATGGAATTGAAATTTGAATTAGGAAAGACAAATAATTTTATTGGATTACAAAAATATGTTGCATCTCTTCCTATTATATTGAGTAGTATCTCAAGTTCTATTGCATCGCCTTTACTAAACTCACAATCTTATCCATCTAGTCCTTCTTCAAGCATGAATAATCCTCCAAGGAAAGTAAAAAGTATTAAATAAATTTACGAATGAGTTACAAGGAGAACCTAGAGAAAACTTCAAAGTAGCTTATTTTGACTAGACACTATGAAAAATAATGTATGAACACTTATATTTTGGGTGGATGAGTATATTGTAGAAAAAAAATGATGGTGAGAGGATTGCCACCAATTGAGAAACTAGCTAGTTCATGTGAGATTTTTATTTTGGCAAAGCAACATAAGGATTTTTTTCTAGCAAGAGAATCTTATAGATTAAGGGAAAAAATGGAGCTTGTTCATGTAGATTTATTTGGATCCATCTAAGATCCATCATTAGTTGGAAGTATTTATTTTCTAATATTCATTAATAATTTTAGTAGGAAGACATGGGTCTATTTTCTCAAGATTTTTTTTTGAAGATTTTAGAATATCTAGGGACTTCAATGAATTGGTTGACAAATAGAGTGGCTTGTACACCAAGGTATTAAGGATAAATAGAAGTGGAGAATACAAGTAAAATAAGATTCTATGTTTCTACAAGTATCATGGAATCAAGAAGCAATTTACTATAACATACACACCACAACAAAATAGTGTAGTAGAAAGGAAGAATATGAAAATCATGGATATGGCTAGAAGCATGTTGAAGGCCAAGCACATGCGTGATGAATACTACATAGAATTAGTAGTGTGTGTAGTGTATATTATGAATAGTTGCCCAATAAAGAGTGTGAAGGATAGAATTCCACAAGAAAAATGAGGTGGTGAAAAGCATACTATATTTCTTTTATTTTTTTCTTAGTTATTTCGTATATGCATGTCCAAAGTGAATCAAAAAGAAAACTGGATGAGAGAGGCGAGAAATGTGTCTTTATTGGCTATATTAAAGAATTAAAAAATCACATGTTTTACAATCCCATTATAAAGGAGGTGATAAATACTGGAAATGTTGAATTCAAAGAATAAAATAAATGGGATGGTAGTGATGATAGATCAATCACAATTGCATCTATACCTCAAAATGAAGAAGAATTAGAATATCAAAGTGTGGAAGGAGGACAAAAAATATAACAAGTAATAGGTACCCCAACAAGGAATCCTCAAGGAGACAATTCAAGAGAGTTGAGGACACTAAGAAATTTTGTAAAATGTGAGTTGTCGTGCTATACTTCTCCCAACTCACATGTGCGTAATGAATCTAGTGGTCTTAAAGAAAGAAATTGAACCCACTTTTAGTGAAAGTCTTATGAGGAGTAAAATTCTTGATATGAATATGTACTTGTTTCATAAATATGGGCACCCATTAAGGAATAGGGTCCAAATCCTAAACTTTAACCTATATGGAATGGGTACCCATTTTTGTTTAGGACCCTATTACTAAATGCTTACCTATTACAAATGTGTATTCATTTAGAAATGAGTACATAACTTTGTAAAAATATTCATTTTTCTTCTTGTAAATTCTATATCATTGTAAAGATGAAATGATAGTACACTAAATTAAAAATATAAATATAATAGTTATATTAGAAATGAGAACCCTTTCTTTTCTAAAGTGAGTACCCATTTTATAATGCGCACTAGTTATTTTTAGAACGAGAACACATTTAAAATTAGGTATGCATTCTATAGAATTTGAAATTTGAGACGCTCATTTTTGTTATTGTTTTAGGGTTTGAAAATGCTTGTAAACTCAACCACGTAGAAGACTTTGCCATAGAATACTTGATCTCTTGCTTGGATGTTCGGAATTATTGGCTAAAAGTCGTCTCATGCGGAGTACGGCGCTACTTTGACCATGTGATTTTGACTTACATGGAGTCTTCTTCACTAGTTAGGTGTGAAGAAAGAACGGTTGGAATTATTCGCTGCTAGAAGTCAAAGTTTTGAATTCATTTACGCCGGGTCGACCGCGCTACTTCGGCCCTGTTATTTTATTGCAATAGCTTGATTGTTTTCTATTTATATTGGAGAATGAGGATTAAACATAGGACCATCTACGCACTACTTCAAGCAATTTTTAAGAAAAATACAAAGGCTATGGTTATTGAAATGGCGATAAAGTATTTGATCCTAGCATATACTTTTATTATTGCAGCGCATAATTGTAGTTCATTGGCAGTGGATGGTGGAGATACGCTACTATTGGGGGCTTCGATCAGTGGAAATCAGACCATAATGTCAAAGAATAGCACGTTTGCTTTAGGATTTTTCAGTCCGAGAGGGACCGATAATTGGTACATTGGTATCTAGTATGCACCAGTCTCTCCGCAGACTACAGTTTGGGTAGCTAACAGAGAGAATCCAGTCAGAGGTACACCCGGTCTTCTGAAATTTTCGAGCAACGGTAATCTCATATTGCTTGATCGAAAGGGCCAGTCAGTTTGGTCGACTGACAATCACCGGAAAGGATCGCGGGCAATGATAAAGGACTCTGGTAATTTCATTATGCTGGACGGTCACAACAAGTCTGAGATTGTTTGGGAGAGTTTCGCGCATCCGGGAGATACGTGGTTGCCTGGGATGAATCTGTGGAAAGGCATGAAGCTAACTTCATGGAAGAGTTCTGTAGATCCTGCAATTGGGCTCTTCTCTTTTGGAATGGACACGTCTCCAGGAAAGACGCAGTTGGTGCTAGTCTATAACAACAGTGTTGCATATTGGTCCACTGGAGAGTGGACTGCGAATTATTTTACTAATATTCCGGAGTTGCAAGACGATGACACAATCAAAATCTTGTGTGTGAGGATTTCTCCTTCAGCCATATACTTCGATTTTACCATATTCCTGGTAGAACATAATCTCTTGGGGCGGATCCTGATAAATGAGAAGGGCCAATTACAAGTTTACGCCTGGAAGGATGATGGTACATGGAATATGGGCTGGTCGACGTTCGGAGGTCAGTGCAGTGTCTACGATATCTGCGGGGTGTATGGAGTGTGCAATGCGAATGAAGTATGTAGTTGTGCTCATGGCTTCACGCCCAAGGACAACTCTCAAGGTTGGCTTTTAGGCGGCTGTGCTCGACAGAAACCCCTGCAATGCTCTGTCACAGAGGGCACCACCGACGGGTTTTTGGAAGCCAAGAATCAACACTTGCCCGATGAAGAAGCTGTCTCATACAACAACGAGACAACACAGCAAGCCTGCCGAACTGCTTGTCTCAACAATTGCTCCTGCACAGCCTTTGCTTTCTCTATTTCTTATCAACCCGTCTGTAGACTGTGGTTTCGGGATTTGTTCAAAATACGCGTTTCTTCTGACGGCCAATCGGTCTTCATTAGGATGGCCGCTTCTGAGTTGCCGCACTCGACATCAGAGCGAAGTAGCAAAGCCCCTGCACTTAAAGTCTTATTTCCTGCTGCTGCTGCTGCTTTCTCTGTCGTTTTGGGTCTCCTGTTGGCCATATTTATTATGTGTAAACGTCGAAGACTACGGATGAAAAGCAAAGAAGAGGACGTGCCAACATCCCTTAAAGCCTTCACTTATAAAGAGCTGCGAATTGCAACCAATAATTTCAAGCATGAACTGGGGGCCGGAGCATTCGGCTCTGTATTCAAAGGAACTCTGCCAGACAACACGCTTGTGGCGGTAAAAAGATTAGAGGGTTCTGCACAAGGATCAGAAAAGCAATTCCGTGCGGAAATAAGCACCATCGGCAGAATACAGCATGTGAATTTGGTGAGGCTCTGGGGATTTTGCGTAGAAGGCTCTCGAAGGCTACTGGTGTATGCCTACATGTCCAATGGTTCTCTAAATTCCTTCCTCTTCTGTAAAGATGAAAAAGCAGACAAGGTGTTGGATTGGAAGACTCGGTTTGCTATCGCACGGGGCATCGCTCGAGGATTACTCTATCTCCACGAAGAATGCAGGGATCGCATTATTCACTGCGATATTAAGCCTGAGAACATCCTGCTGGACGACGACTTCAGCCCGAAGGTGGCAGATTTTGGGCTGGCAAAGCTGGTTGGCAGAGATTTCAGCCGCGTATTGACGACAACCAGAGGAACACGAGGGTATTTGGCCCCCGAGTGGATCTCTGGCCTTCCTATCACTTCCAAGGTAGACGTGTACAGTTTTGGTATGACGTTGTTGGAAATTATATCGGGTCGTAGAAATCTGGACTTGAGCGCGGAGGAGAGCAGGTTGTACTTTCCTACCTGGGCTTCATCTCAAATTCAGAGAGGAAACATTATAGACCTTGTGGATGTAAGTATAGCGGCGGAGGCGAATATCGAAGAGGTGAGAAGAGCCGCTCTGGTTGGGGTTCTGTGCATTCAAGACGATGAGGATGAGAGGCCGAGCATGGGTGAAGTGGTGAAGATGTTGGAAGGGACGATGGAGGCTCCTCAGCTACAAATTCCGACGTTTCTACAGGTGCTGGTGGGTCCTTCGATATCAAGTGTTTCAGGGCCCGCAAAACAATAAGTACTTTAATAGAGGCGTAGACCTAGTTATAACTAAAGCAAACAGTTCTGCTAGTTATAGGTAATCGTGACGCTGTTGCATAACAAACCATGTCTTTTATCTTGCATTATATGGACCTTCAAAATTGTATCTCGTTTTATATTCATAATTTTCTTGTTCCATCTTTGTAGTATATGTAGAAGTTACGATTAATCAAACTAATATATATATTTTGTTATGTTTTTTCTTTTTATTCTTTTTTTTTAACATATTATTAATTTTTTATTTTTTAATATAGATTCAAATAAACAAATATTTTTTCTTTATTAAAATTAGAAAATTTCTATTGATTACAAATTTTAATAAGACAAATTTTTTTTATAGATTGAATATTTACTAAAAAATTGTAAAGATTTGACTCTTGCTATATATGTCAAGTGTTCAATAGTAAAAGGTTTGTTTAATCACATAAATACAATTTTTATTTTTTGTACTTACAACCTTCCCTTAGATTTTTAACCTACAATTATGAGATGTTTTAATGCACTTGTTTTTGTGCAATTATTATATATTAATATTAGCAAGAATATAAAAGACGTTATAAAATAATGGTCTTACAACAACTCCATACCTTACACTAAATATGTATATATTGATATCATTGTTAATTAAAATTTAATGATCTTTTTTGCTCATAATTTTCTTTGCACTACATAATTATTTGATAATCATTTTGCATTTAATCTTTTATTATGATACAATATTTCTTCAAATTATTCGTTGCACATTTATTAAAATTTTAATGCTACATTATCTTATCCAACAAATAATGGTTGTTTTAATTGATATATACCATAGATGCAAGGAAAATTCTTGTGCAATTTTAAGAATAGTGGAACTTTGGAAGGATGAAAGTGGGTAGTTGTTGGATTTTTATGCTTGGTGCTACCTTTAAATAATCTTGAAGACTTGGATATTTTGGATATTTGAAGAAATTATCTAAATGAAGTCAAGACAATAAATTTTCTCTTACTAGAACTCATGTCCATTATCAAAAGAACTACAACAAGGTATCATATAGATGTCCATATATATGGAGAATTTGACGATAAATCTGTGTTGCCAAAAAGTGTATACTTTGCTTGATATGGGAATAATTAATGACAAATTGGACTTAATAAGGCCTTGATTTAGTGTTGTGAGGTGTTTTACACATCCACACTAGGTCTTGGGTCTTTGCAAACTAAATAATTCACCTAAATAAACTTACCAAGACATCTTCACACATTTCTAAGACCATAATTCACCTAAATAACCTTACCAAGACCTATTTTTTGACTCTTGCTATATATGTCAAGTGCTCAATAGTAAATAAAGGTTTGTTTAATCACATAAATACAATTTTTATTTATTTTTACTTACAACCTTCCCTTAGATTTTTAACCTACAATTATGAGATGTTTTAATGCACTTGGTTTTGTGCAATTATTATATATTAATATTAGCAAGAATATAAAAGATGTTATAAAATAATGGTCTTACAACAACTCCATACCTTACACTAAATATGTATATATTGATATCATTGTTAATTAAAATTTAATGATCTTTTTTGCTCATAATTTTCTTTGCACTACATAATTATTTGATAATCATTTTGCATTTAATCTTTTATTATGATACAATATTTCTTCAAATTATTCGTTGCACATTTATTAAAATTTTAATGCTAAATTATCTTATCCAACAAATAATGGTTGTTTTAATTGATATATACCATAGATGCAAGGAAAATACCTATGCAATTTTAAGAATAATCAAAATTTGGAAGGATGAAAGTGGGTAGTTGTTGGATTTTTATGCTTGGTGCTACCTTTAAATAATCTTGAAGACTTGGATATTTTGGATATTTGAAGAAATTATCTAAATGAAGTCAAGACAATAAATTTTCTCTTACTAGAACTCATGTCCATTATCAGAAGAACTACAACAAGGTATCATATATGTGTTCATATATATGGAGAATTTGACGATAAATCTGTGTTGCCAAAAAGTGTATACTTTGCTTGATATGGGAATAATTAATGACAAATTGGACTTAATGAGGCCTTGATTTGGTGTTGTGAGGTGTTTTACACATCCACACTAGGTCTTGGGTCTTTGCAAACTGAATAATTCACCTAAATAAACTTACCAAGACATCTTCACACATTTCTAAGACCATAATTCACCTAAATAACCTTACCAAGACCTATTTCAAAGTGTTGTAAAGTCTTGTACCAAAATTTCACACTTTCCTATGCTTTTCATCAATATTTGCACCTTTCTTATGCTTTAAATGGCCCCTTTATGCACTTACAGGTCTTAATTAAGTGTCTTGTTGAAGAAGAACTCGATAAACAACATGTTTAATATACCTTAATCTCCAACATCCACTCAAAATTGCCCAGGTGGACTAAGTCGCCACCTTCAGTGACTTAGTCCCATGTGGCACAAAAATCAAAATTAATTTAATTTTCTTTCAGGTTTTTATTCCTTAAGACTTAAGGTCGGCCTGTGATGAGGTATTTTCAGGAATTAAGGCATATTTGTGTATAAATATAAGGTTTTCCCTCTCATTTTAAACTAACTCATCTTTATTCATAACTCACCATCATTCATCCATCATTCATCATATTCTCAAGTCAAGCAAGGTAGGGTTTTATCATTGCAAGACATCAAGATAGCTTCCAAGGACATTTAAAGGAAAATTCTTCATGTTTTGTTGTAGAAATTCAAGATCAAGCATCATGGAAAGGTACTAACTCCATTGTTGCATGCTTCATTACATTCTTTCTTCATTTGGTTTAATTACCTAAAAAGGGGTTTGACCAAGGAAAACCCCCATACCCTAGCATTCCACATTTCTCTCTCTTGTCTTGTGTGTTTGCAGATTTAGGAACTTTAAAGGTTTGAAGATCATTGAATATTAGGTTGAAGACTCATTGAAGACATCTCCTTGTTGACCAAGTCAAAGTATCAATAAAAATTCACTTTCAGGCCCAAAAATCAAAGTTTTAGAAGCAAACACCTATGGGAAACCAGAATGTAGACCTAGGGCTTCTATTTCCACTTCTAAATTTTTAGAAATTCAGAAGTGGACTATATTGCCACTAGTGGTGTCTTAGTCCCACTGAACCTTCTTTTTTGAATTTTTTGTAGATTTGGATATCCATTTGGCCGAAACGGGCTCCAATGTAGTTTTCAGAAATCACCCTAAAAAAGGACTAAGCTGCCCAGCCTAGCATAAATGTCCCAATAGGTTTAAAAATTAGAATTTCCAAAATTTCAGAGTTGCTTCAAGTCTGCAACACACTTCCAGGTGCACACCTTTTTCCTTACAACTTTCTATTTGGTTTTATTTGCATTTTTAGGTCATTTTCCACATGTTTGTATACAACACTTTATTTTCCAACACTTCACATTTCTTAGGTTTTTCATTATTAAATCATTTCATTTTTAGATCAGAGCATTAGAGCATCTTAATTAGACATAATACATCTCATTTACATTAAATGTGAGTGTAGACATTTGCATTTTAGCCCACATCTCTCTCCTTTTAGGTGAAAAACCCTAGAAGTGCAAGAGAGTATAATTTGGTTTGCTAAAATCATTTTTAGATAAAAACTCAATCCAAGTATTAACCTTAATAAACATGTTTATCACTAGTACATTGATAGAAAAGTGAAGAATGTAACCATACCAAAGAAATTTTGGAATGTAATCACCACAATATTTAAGCATAAGAAATATATAAGAGCACATATGCTTTGATCTCAATTATACAATCTAAGAATGAGAGGATTAGTAGCTAACAATATCTTTGTAAGAGAGGGGGACCAACCACACCAAGGCTCTAGGTCACGGAGAGCCAAGAGCGGAGAGCTACCCTAACTTACCTCAAGCTAGCAAGTGTTTAGGACAAAAATCAAGAATTTAGAGCACTCTCAAGTGCTTCTGTCACTCTCCAGATCCAAAAGTCTAAATGGGGCTAGACAAGCCAGTTTTTGGAGTTCAAACTATACCTTAGACAACTCTTTGTTCGAGGATGACAACATAGGTTTGGGACAACAACGCGGTGCGCTGAATGTCTCTAGCACACTAGCGTCCATACAAACAGAAAAGTGAAATACAATACAAAATACCAGATAACCTACTAATAGTCTAGCTAGCTAGTTTTAACGAAATAAAAAGAACTATGAAGTATGAAAAATAACTACGTAATTAATAAAGAAGGTAGATGAAGACAAGGGTAATGAATATCAACTCATTAAAGCTCCAATTCACCAACGAGCTCCATGCACATGTTCACCTATAGACAAGAAACAAAGGGAAAAATGTTGGGTTGTATAGGGGTTTTCTTCAGTCAAACCCTTGCTTTGGTGTGTCCACCTCCATAGATAGCCAAAAAGCCATGAAGTAGAAAGTGTGATAAAGGAAATAGAAAGGAAAGAACTGAACACTACAAAAGATGCAATGCTACTCTATCAAACCATAATAGGAAAGAGAGAGTGATGCAATACCACCTCTGCCCAAAGGAACTCAAGGCCAATGAAGGGAGAAGGAAAGGAAACGAGCTTGGAAAAGTTGACACAAATGCATCAGTGATGAAGGGAGATCTCACAAGACTCCAAACTCGTAGCTTCTATGGTAACACCACACTTACAAGGATGGAATTGATGGAGTAACAAGCTTTCTTGTTGCAATGCTCAATGGAGTTGTGTGAGAAATGCTTGAGAGAATGTGATAGATTGCTAGCAGATCTTGGAAGACTGAATGGATGAACAAGATAGCCATTTCAAGATCAAAATGGAAGAGAAGGATCCATTTTTAGATTGGTTGGTCGACATAAAGGCATTACAATTCGCACCCAATGAGGAGTGTAATGTGCAGCTATTGACACCAAAGGTAGGAATTTGTCAAGGATGAAAGTGCACCGTGCAAATGTTTGCATGTCGTTCTCACATCCCTAAAAAATATTCCCCATTGAAACACATAACACACACCAAGTGGATGCATTTTGGATGGGTGATGTGGAATTTCACCTTCGGGTTTGATTTTATAAGGTGAAGGGATGTAAAAGGGGAATTTACATAAGGGGTGCAAATTCACTTCTATACATTTGCCCCTACTTTAGCAAGCATAAGTATCAATGAGTGTTTGCTAAAGTAGATTGAAGAGTTAGAAATGTATACCTGAACCATCGAGGAAGCATGCCACAATCTAGCGAGCTCAAAAGCACAGGATGTAGACAAAAGAGTCCAAAGGTATTCTCTCCTGAGGAGGTTCAAACAAAAGGACTTTGTAGCTCTGAAAAACTATGAAGTTGAGAAAAGTACATCGAAGGCCCGCAAACCAATGATGGATAAATCCCGTAAGATGCAATGCTTCATAGGCCCTTAGAACTACAAAGAATGCATTCCCCCAAGTACTCTCTCATGAAGGAAGACCAATGTAAGGGGACTCCACAGAGTCAGACTAGAAAGTAGCTTCACAGGTGCATAGGTCTGCAAAGCAACATGTTAATCTGCATATAAAACATGTCAAAAAACAAAAAGCAGCCACGTAGGAAAAAAAGTAGAAAGTCATGCAGAAAGTCAAGAAATTGAAGGAAGAGCTTTCAAAGGGGTCCCTTGAGAACCCTTCAAAAGAAAGGGGGTCCACTCAAGGGATGCACTATTTGAAAGTGCAAGAATGTTTTTCGCAAATCAATTCAACATCAAGGAATCCTTTTGAAAGATGTTCACTTCATCAAGGAATTCAAAAGGAAGAAAAATCCCTCTCGCCAGGGAAGGTCTAGTCTTCTCCCATAGAAAAAGATGCTCCCACCTCGAAGGAAAGTTCTTCAAGTTCTTTGTGAACCCATGATGAAGGAAACAATTTCTGCTAGGGGTCTAAGTTGAGAATGCAATTTTTGAAAAAGTTTGCAAAGATTTTTGAGAAAAAATTCATTTGTTATAAATGTATTTTTTGAAAATTAAATTTGACATTATAGCCCCCCTTAATATGGTACATGTTGAATGCAGAGGCATGTGACATACTAAGGAGAGAAAAACAAGAATGAAAAAGTGATGTTGTGGCCCATGAGACATAGCAAGATGTCATCATGGTGATGTTGTCACACACACAAGGAACAATGCATAAGCACCACAACATCGTGAATCAAGAAAAGAAGAAAGAAAGATACCAAAACTACTGTATACACCTAAAAATGGTCACATCACAATAGTCTAGTAATTAATTAAATATTTTTAATGTTTAATTAAATCTCTGAATTCAATCTGTGTATAAATAAATCTAAATAGTTTATTTATTTTGTTCATTCTTTCATTTCGATCAAATAAATAAGTTTATTTAACCACTTTTCTTATCCATTTCTTAATTAATTAAATAATCATTACAATTTATTTATATTAATTATCATATAATCTTGGCTTGAATATTTTATTTAAAGAAATATTAAATATTCTTCTCTCCCAAAAATCCATTCACAATTCCATATTCTCAATATTTAATTAATTCTTCTATAAATCTATTTACAAATAAATATTCCAAATATTTAATTAATTCTTCTAAAGTCTATTCACAATTAAATATTCCAAAATATTTAATTAAATCTTCTATAGTCCTAAAATCAAAAATCAAACTCACATGAAATTAAATAAATCTATTTATTTAATATTGGATTATCTTCAACAACCGTGAAACAAACTTCCAAAATAGAAAATTAATTTCTCTGTTCCTGTGTAAGCTTCTTCCCGTGGGTTGAAGACAAATCTCCATTCTTCTCTCCAACCTCCCAACATCTTACATCTTCCTCTCAACATCTCAATCTCTCACCATTCAAAATTACCAGACAATCTCACAGCCATTAATCTTTGCTAGCCAGGCTCTTGCCTACAAAAAGCTATGAAAAGGATTGTCAGGTCTCTGAAAAACATAGAAGCTTTCATACAAGAAAACTATAGTCAATTAGCTTTCCAGTATCCATAGCCTTTAGAATCATAACATATCATAGCTTAGCATATTAGCATTCCATATCATGGCTTATCATCCTCATATCATAGTTTTAGAAGCATTCATAATCCACAGCCCCTGTTCATAATCTATAGCCCCTGTGCATATCCGTATCAGCATTTCACTCCATCAGCATATAGGATAGAAGTACTCTCCCTTTTGCATACTCGTTTTGCAGGTTGCCATTCTAAGAAGCTTTGCTTACGCAATCTGAGAGTAGTAGCTTCAAGAGAATCACTTGGAGATAGAGGACAATGGAATGACTCTGAAGAAGCTCTGTTTGATTTCATTTAAATTTATCTTGCTTTCTTTAGTTTAATGTTGCATTGGTGTGTTTATATTGTTTCATATTGATACTAACATTTCCCACACACATTTTTGGCACCCACCGTGGGGCATTTGCCCTAAATTTTAACATCTTTTTGCATATTTTTCTGACAAGTTACAACTAGAAGAGCGATTCGGCACATTAAACATGTGCTAGTGCTCATTCACTATTTCAAATCGCTCTTTAACACTATCATAGCGCCAGTTCACCATTTCATAGTGCCCGTTCACCATTTTGCAGCACCCTTTCATCATTTCGCAATGCCCGTTCATCATTTCACAATGCTCATTAACCATTTCACAGTGCCGGTTATCAATTTCACAGTGCCCGTCAGCAATTTCATAGCGCCCTTTAGTAATTTCATAGCGCTATTTTCTATAGTTCCCTTTAAGTCTGTTTTAGTGCTTTTTTTTAATAGAATCTGCAAATTATAATTTGTAAATTAGGTAGAGATTTGACTAGATCCGATGTGACTGTGGCCAGTAGGAACTTAATTGGAATGAACCAATCTTAGGATAGTCACTTAATCAAAATGAATCAATCCTAGGATAGGCATGGATTTTAAAATGAATCAATCTAGGGTAGTCACTACACAATGATCTTGCAATTAAAATTGAACAATTTGCTTTTGTGTAGCAATAGCTTCACTTAGAGTAGATCAATTGTGATTTGGGTTTTAAAAAGAACATTTGTTTGCTTTGTCTGTGGCAATAGGTCTATGCTCTCCCCCTAACTAGGTGATCAAAATACCAAACTTTCCTTTTCAATTTTATGCAAATTTACTATTTTGATTACATCCTTTAGAGAGCCTACTCTTGTGGGAAAAAGTACTCACCCAAGAGGAATGACTCAAGTGGGTTCAATCCAAAGCCAGGCTATTCCACCCCATTATAAAATTTAAAGCAAATCTAAAGAAACCCTCTTTTGACGGTAGTGTGCATTGATAACCATCCCCAAAGCCTTTTTTCTAAAGGTAGGGAGGTCTCTCGAGGGAGTATAACATTTGTCGCACCGAATGGAAACCCTTACTACAAACCTAGTGTAGTGGCTAACTTGTCAGTTTCTGAACATCATAATAATCACAGTGCAGGGGATGGAAGAATCTACCCCCAAGACACTCACCATATAACTGCTAAGGACTGTTTACTCAAGGGATCTGGTATCCACTTTTGTCACTCTAAGTACGCACCTGGAAAAGACAAAAACATGGGTGCCCCTTTGGGGGTGACACAGCTGTGTGAGTTGATGCAATTCTAAGATGTGGGCTGTTGATTATTATGATGACTTGCTTGAGTACTAAGAGTGAGTCTGTTTGATCTATCTATCATGTGTAAAACTTGTGAAAACAATTTTTGAAAAATATTTTGATCATACACTTAATGTTTAGCATATGGCTTAAAACAACTATTCTACAACTTGCTTGATGTGTTTTCAATACATTAATTAAGTAAAGATCATCCAAAACTTACAACCACATTGATTACTCTCATGTTAAGAGATTGGAAATCCACAACCTTTGTTAAGAAATCCATTCTCAAATGAATCAAAAAGCCAAAGAAACCACTTAGCTACAAGAAACTATTGAAAAAAAAAAAGATGATTCTTGTACTAAAGTCGAAAGGTCTTACTTGAACATAGAACCTTTCTCCATCAATATCATTGACTGTGTTAGAGGTTTCATTAATGATTATGCTGTAGAACCATTATACTCATGAGCTTTCTTTCAAAGAAGAGCCCTTTCTCAAAGGCACAACCATGGTCAGCGTATTCATTCTTCTTATCTACCACAACCCTCAATTGAATATCCCACTTATCTCAGCCAAATCATTCACTAATCTTGAAAACAAACTAGGCTATTTGATACACTTATCATTTTTCGAGACTAGGATCAAATCTCAAAAAAAGTGCATCTTTTCAAACAAGTTTTTGATTATTGATTTAACTCCCCCAACAGGATTCTAATATCCTTTCATCTTGGAAGCCACAATCAAGAGTTAGAAACGTCATTTGATCATATCATAAGATTTTCATTTTATCAGTTCAAGACATCATCATTTTTGCACTTATAAAACTGTGATCTAAGTCTAGAAGAACATTTCAAAAACATATGCATGTTGTCCACTTTACAACATGGTTGATAGGGAAGAAAATACTTTTCATAGGTTTTGTACTGGGAATAGTTCAAATGATGAAATAATCGATGAAATGATTCAAGAAGCTGAACAGGATCCATAGTTTCACCAAATTTTGGACAAGATCTTAGAGCGAGATAAAGAGGGCTACTTTCTTTTTTTAGCAAAACAAGGTACCAAATTGCCCTCTAACTACAATATGGAGAAAATTAAGGAAGATCCTGAAAAGACTAAAACTCCATTAAATGATCTTAGTAGTCTTTCCCAACAAATAAGAGCACTCCAAAGGAAAATCAAGGAAATACAAGGGGGCACAACTACGAAGTCCTTTGACGGAAATATGAATGTAACCTCTTCTCTTCCAAAAGCAACATCATCCAAATTCAATGTTTTTGAATTTTTGCAAAGGTTAAATGAGAAGCCCAAATCTAAGCCACCAAATAAAATTGACCAATCATGTCATGTCATGCATTTATCTTCATCCCCCATAAATCAAAATGAATCTCATGATTCTTTCACCTAAGATAACGATTCCATTCAATCACCTTCTTCTATCGTATCCTTTACATCCAATGATTCATTTCAATCTACACATCTCGATCAAAACATTCTACAAACCCTTCCTATCTTTGATCAAGATCCCATCTCTCAAGAACCATATGATGATCCCCTCCTTTCATTATTCACCCATGATAATCCTCTTCCATCTCAAGAACAAAATGTTCTTCCAAGTTCTTCTTCCACATCATCTAATCAATCCATACCATCCCATGATTCTATTGCATCAAAAGAGCATGATAGTTCTTTCGTCCTATCTAATGATGTCTTACCAATTGATGATCAAAATATGATTTCTACAAAATCTCATGATTCCCTTCCTCATCAAGATCAATATATGCTTCCATTCAAGGATACCCTTTCATCCCATGAAGATTTTTATCCTTCTCATGATCAAGATATGCCTTTTATACCACTTCATAATCCTTCTCCAAGTCAAGATCAAAATACCCCATCATCCTCATATCAAGAGTCTCTCACATCTATTCAAGTTATCCATGAACCCCACACCTATAAATTGGGATCCTCCACCTTTATCCATTCTGGTTTACTTCCAACACCTATCCTTTCATCCATATCATATCCTCCTCAAAATGGACTCACATCTTGTTTCATAAACAATACATATCCCATTGGTAAAATAATGTGTCAAAGTATGAATTACAAAGGAAAATGATTAGGCCTTCATGAGCAAGGTATCCTAGAACTCCTTTCTGTTCAAAGAAACCCATATCACCATGGCCTTGGTTATACACCTAAGTGTCCTAGTCCATCAAACCTTCCATATATCCTAAGTCCTCATCCTAGTCCATCAAACTCTCCATCTATCCTAGGTCCTTATCCTAGTTTATCAAACCTTCCATCTATCCTTGGTCCTTATCATTCCAACCCTAGCTCATCAACCCTTCCATCCATATTAGGGTCCCACATTTCTCCATCTCCTATTCTTCAAGAAAAACAAAGGCACACATCCTTGATCCACTTTCAAAATTCTTCCTTCATTAACTCATCCATAATACCTCCATATCATTCACCTCAATCCACCCCTCCCATTGCTCTTGGAAGCAATTTGAGTGCCAAATATCAAAAGCTTCTATATCAAAATCCACATGTATCAAAGGATCAACATGTCTCCTCAAAGAGACATGCAAAAATAAAAGAAAATTTGATCCAACAATCAAAAGAAAAATTCAGAAGGCCACAAAGGCCCATCAATTCAAAAGGAAATTTTCAAAGGCCACAAATGTCCATAAATCAAAAAGAAAAATGTCAAAAGCCACAAAGGTCCACAAAGCAAAACTCAAAGTCAAAACTCATGTGGATTCCCAAAAGTCTCATAAAAGCAATAAAATATAAATTGGCATCCAAATTTGCTAATCCAAAAGCTTCCTCCAATTTTCCATCTAATAATATCACCTTCCAAATCCATTTTTCCTCCATCACTCCACCGCCCTTCAAGGTGTGTGCCAATGTTGATCTTTCCAACCTTTCCATCTATTCATCAACAGGCTTTCCAACCTCTTATCCATTATCCAACATTCATTCCCCATCATTCTCCTTTAATCCAAACTTTTGCATAAGTCCTTAGATTCTTCCATCATATCATTAATCTTCCAACATTTAGGATTCTAATTCCCATTTCCATGGTTTATTAGAGGGATATTTTGTTGTGAAACTTGATGCTTAAGTCCTACCTCCATCTCCCTATCATCCATATCCTATCTTCAATATTCCTCTTACACTCTATACTTAGGGACAAGTTTCATCCATCTTATCATTCATGGTCATTATCCTTTTGTATGCCCATTCCTTACATTTCCACCTTTGATCTTGACAAGGTTAAGGATCTTCTTGAACATCATATATCTTATCCATATCTTTCATACCATATCTTTCATCTATTCATTTCTACCATCTGTACATATCTATCATATCCATATCATGCAATGGGAATCCTTGTATTTCATCATGACTTGATGAAATTTTTACATATCCATCATATTCAAGTTGTGTTTAAACTAGGGGCAAAAAAACACAGACTAAGACAAGAGAGGGGCAATGAGCTTTTTGAACATTACAAACAGACAAATGATGGTTTGACAAAATGCAACATACATTGACACATCAAATCAATCACAACACCAAAATGATCACTCAATGCCAATGAAATCAAACAACATGGTCAAAACAATGTTCATCAAAACACAAACATCAATGTTGATAATCAAGTTGGATGATCTTAATCTGAATAATGTTTAGAATACTTTAGGCAAAATTTGAATTGTTGGTTGATTTTCTA
The DNA here is from genome assembly GCA_007258455.2 of Sequoia sempervirens. Classification (NCBI taxonomy): domain Eukaryota; kingdom Viridiplantae; phylum Streptophyta; class Pinopsida; order Cupressales; family Cupressaceae; genus Sequoia; species Sequoia sempervirens. Next base: position 209,072,050 of record VDFB02000017.1, read on the forward strand.
TCATATCTCTGGAGCAATTCGATGATGTACTGAACTAGAAAAGCAAGGAAGGAGTATGACTTTTCTTTGTCTGTTGTTTGCGAGGAAACCATTAGTACTATGCAAATTGGTCGCGAGACATGCTCTACTACGTATCATTGATGACATTTCAGAATTTGCATGGGAAACGGGTTAACTCTTGTTTGTTTATGCAAACAATACTCAGGTCATCTTCGTTCAATTATACCTAGATGCTTGTATTATCTTGCTACATCAAAATCATGAAAGCAATACTCAGGTCATCACTGGTGCTAACATACCCTTTGATGCTTGTATTAACTTTCAACATTTCAATGCTCAATGATGACATAAAAAGCACAAATAAGCTCTCAGAATGGAAATATTGTACGGATAACCTGCATGATCAGTATAGATTGCATTCATGTTAGAATCTGCATTTTGCATTTATAGATTTTCCCAAAAGTTGGTAAAGTATAAAATATCTCAATAAAAAAATCAAAGCTGATCACATAAAAACACTATGAGGTGCTACCCCCAGATGTTGGTCTCGCACCACCTGCTCCTACATCAGAAGATCAAACCATCAATAACATCAGAAGATTAGACCATCATTCAAATCAAAATGGATCATCAAATCAATCAAATCAATCCAATCAGAATACATCATTCAACTATTTGTTTTCAACAACTTTGAAAGCATATTTATCAAACTATGATTTGTCTTTCAACAACCTTGAAAGCAAATTTATCAAATCAAAATCCTGTTCGCTTTTAACAACTTTAGAAGAAAACTTATCAATCAAATCAAAATCTTGTTCGCTTTTAACAACTTTAAAAGCTCCCAAATCAATCAAATTTGAATATCAAAATCTTGTTTGTTTTTAACAACCTTAGAAGCAAACCTATCAACAACTATTTGTTTTTAACAACTTTGAAAGCAAATATATCAGCTACTATTTGTTTTTGAACAAATTTGGGAAAAAATTTATCAGACAAACATCATCAAATAAGGGCAACGCAATACACAAACAATCACTACAGAGTGGGGCATTTTATCACATTCTATCACAGCAGGGGCAAATTCAGATCATCAAATTTTCATCTCACATCTTTCCACGTCAATTTCTTCACATCATAATTTTCAAACAATGAATCGACATCTTCAAAATCATAAAAATAAAAAAATTGTAAAATAAATAAATAAATAAAATCTAAAAATTCAAAAACTTCACAACTATCAAAATCTTATCAATTCATCATTCGAGGGGGCATATACCTACTGCAGGTTCATAGTGTGCTAATAAATCAACATTCGACAATCAATATCTAGAGCAAATTTCAAAATTCTTTGAAGCAATGTGTAAAACACATCACTTCAAAGAGGGGTAAAATGTATACACCTAAAAATGGTCACATCACAATAGTCTGGTAATTAATTAAATATTTTTAATATTTAATTAAATCTCTAAATTCAATCTGCATATAAATAAATCTAAATAATTTATTTATATTGTTCATTCTTTCAATTCGATTAAATAAATAAGTTTATTTAATCACTTTTCTTATCCATTTCTTAATTAATTAAATAAACATTACGATTTATTTATATTAATTATCATATAATCCTGGCTTGAATATTTTATTTAAAGAAAGATTAAATATTCTTCTCTTCCAAAAATCCATTCACAATTCCATATTCTCAATATTTAATTAATTCTTCTAAAAATCTATTTACAAATAAATATTCCAAATATTTAATTAATTCTTCTAAAGTCTACTCACAATTAAATATTCCAAAATATTTAATTAAATCTTCTATAGTCCTAAAATCAAAAATCAAACTCACATGAAATTAAATAAATCTATTTATTTAATATTGGATTATCTTCAACAACCGTGAAACAAACTTCCAAAATAGAAAATTAATTTATTTGTTCATGTGCAAGCCTCTTCTCGTGGGTTGAAGACAAATCTCCATTCTTCTCTCCAACCTCCCAACATCTTCCATCTTCCTCTCAACATCTCAATCTCTCACCATTTAAAATTACCAGACAATCTCACAGCCATTGATCTTTGCAAGCCAAACTCTTGCCTACAAAAATCTATAAAAAGGATTGCCAGGTCTCTGAAAAACATAGAAGCTTTCATACAAGAAAACTATAGTCAATTAGCTTTCCAACATCCATAGCCTTTAGAATCATAGCATATCATAGCTTAGCATATTAGTATTCCATATCATGGCTTATCATCCTCATATCATAGTTTTAGAAGCATTCATAATCCACAGCCCATGTGCATAATCTATAGCCCTTGTGCATATCCGTATCAACATTTCACTCCATCAGCATATAGGATAGAAGTACTCTCCCTTTTGCATACTCATTTTGCAAGTTGCCATTCTGAGAAGCTTTGCTTACACAATCTGAGAGCAACAGCTTCAAGAGAATCACTTGGAGATAGAGGACAATAGAATGACTCTGAAGAAGCTCTATTTGATTTCATTTCAATTTATCTTGCTTTCTTTAGTTTAATGTTGCATTGGTGTGTTTATATTGTTTCATATTGATACTAACATTTCCCACACACAACTACAAAAATAAAGATAATAACATCACAAACAAAGGGCACTTGAGGAAAATCTGATATTTTGGGGTCAGAGCTACTCATAAATATATAAGTATAATAATAGTATATTTAGTGAGCTGTCATCAACCCCCTACTATATCAGACCATATGAAGAATGCAGAAGAAAAAAATTTAAAAACTAAAAATTGGGTCAACATAGAAGGGAAGCCTAAATGCCCTCAACACTTTTTATCATCCCCAATTTGCTGAAAATCAATACACGTAATAGAGGAAGAATGATGCAACAAATAGAGGAAGTTCACGACACATAATCACTCCTATATCCAAGCACCTACAAGGGTGAAAAGGGTCATCAAAGAACACATAATGCAAGCACTGGGGAACATGCCACAAAAAAAACACACCTAATCTAAAGGTAAAGAAGAGGTGCCCCCTAACACTCATCAACCAAGAGGTCATTCGCTTCCCAATCTAGATCATTATATGGGGAGGGCAGACAAGCTTGCAGTGGTGGAATGTTAAGGGGGGAACCCTCTGACCCTCCCAAAATAAGAGCCAAGGAAGGAGACTCTTTGGGGTCTCCTCCTCTCAGTTCCTGTGGAGCAAAGGTTAGCAATTTCATCACTAACAGGGTTGGGACCTCATCTAAAGAGTTGAACATGCACTTCACAGGAGTGCCATGTGTTACCTTAATGGGTGAGGGAGGCAGTGCCTAAGATTCACTGCTAGACTCATCGAGTGACTTAGGAGCAGTGACGATCTTAGGGGATGCCAGAGCTTCCTCTGTCACAAGGATGACACATGCTAATGTAGAACCACCCTTTGAAGAGGGTGGACTCCTCTTTCAACCCCCATTGCTAGCAGGTCCATCTTCCACCTTCTACTTCGTTGGAGGATGTGAGACCCCCATGAAAAATGCAGAAGGAGCAAAGGAGGAGGAGAAAACCATGATGGACACCACTGAGGTGTTTGACATGTCCACGGGCTTAGGGAATGGTGAGATGTCTGGAAGGGACATCAAGAGAGGGGGCTCGATCAAAAGAGCAATAAACACCTACACCCTTTTAGGGTTAGAGGTGTTTACACTTGCAACAAGAGCTGGAAGTAGAACTGAATTTGATTGAACCAAAGTAGAGGGGATAGGAGACGAGGACATAGTAGGAAGCCATGAAATAGTGGAGGTTGACTCCCCTTCCTTCTTTTGCAAACTGGCCTACTCAACTGCCAGAGCCTTTCACCAACACATGTGCTCATGTGCAAGGTGACTTCTATGACTCTGAGAGCTAGAGACCAGAAATTGAGATGGAACAAAAGGCTTCTACTCAACCATCAGAGTGTCCATCACAGGTAGACCTCCTATGGAGGGAGACTCCTAGATGAGAGTAGGAGAGAGAGACTAAGAAGAGGTTGGAATAACAATGGGGGAAACCAACTCTAGCACCTCAGCGACATGCATCTTCCCATTCACTGTCTTGTGAGCAGGAGTGGTAGGAAGCCGCAAAGGATAAGACAAAGAAATCCCCATGAGGACCCTTCCCTCTACCATATTGAATGGACCTAGGCACCATGTGTAGAACGAGAAGTTCAAATGAAGGATGATTGGTATTTTTCCAAGTGAGCACCAAAGGGTTCTCCCACAAACGTAGGGAAAAATTCAATGATGCCACAATAGGGCAAGAGGAAGCGATAGGTTGGGAAGTGGAAGAGGATGAAGTGGAAGTGACAGGGTGGCATCACTATCAGCTTTCAAACATGCCTTATGTGAGATAGCATTGGGAGATGGAGGGTATCTCACCTTAGGCGTTAAGCACCCTTTCTTGTACTTCTCATAGACCTGGTACAAGAGGTTAGTCATTGGCGGAAGCTGACTAACGGGTGCAGGCCAAAAGTGATCCAGAGAATAGCTACCACATGCAACTGATATTTTATAGTCAGTGTCATGGATTACGTGCATTGAACCCTCATGGATAAATTCTAGACATTTATGCACCACTAAGGGAATTGCATTCATAGCGACTAAACAAGGGATAGCTAGTTTCACTTGGAAGAGTTTAGATCCTGAGATTATGCCAAAAAGTAAGTTTACTAATTTAGGTCTGACAAGGACTGACAAGGTGATGCTATTTGAGGAGGTACAAAAAGTCTGTTATGTGTACAAATGGTACTTTCAGATGCTTCATACCCATCTTTATGCAAGAAATTGTTCAACATAATCTCCTTAATTATAAAATTCACCTGACTTGTTGGGTCAACAAGAACACCTGTCATAGTGTTTCTGTTGATTCATGTGGGGATGTAAAGAGGAGATGGTGCTCTATTATAACCCATCGACAGGTCCTATGGGTGAAAGTTATACTAGGAGAGCTACTCGTAGGCTATGGAAAAGGGATAGGAAGCTGTAGAAAGGAAGCCATCACGTACACTAAACAACACTTTCATAGAGCCCCCAAAGGTTTTGCAATTGGACAGTGACCCAACTAAGGTTTCATTCTATGACACTTATGGAACCTTCCAACTATGCCACTAGGGGTCACAGGCTAGGTTGCAAGGAAATATGCCTCACAACACTCACACCTACAACGCTCCTAGGATACAAGGAAAGGAACTTTAAACACCACTAAACGGAACCAAAATGGCTCATGTCGGGCTCACCTAAAATGTAAGAGAGGGGGACCAACCACACCAAGGCTCCAAGTCATAAAGATCAGAGAGCAAAGAGATTCCCTAACTTACCTAAAGCTAGCATGTGTTTAGGACAAGAATCAAGAATGAAGAGCACTCTCAAGTGCTTATGTCACTCTGCAAATCTAAAAGTCTAAATGGGGCTAGAAAAGTCAGTTTATGGAGTTCAAACTATGTTTTAGATGAATCTCTATCAGAGGACGACAACACAAGTCTAGGATGACATCATGACGCGTTGGCATCTCTATGGCGTGTTGGTGTCTATATGGCCAGAAGGAGTGAAATATAGTACAAAATACTAGAGAACCTACTAACAGTCTAGCTAGCTAGTTTTAATGAAATAAACAAAACTATTAAGTATGAAAAATAACTACGTAAATGATAAAGATGGTAGATGAAGACAAGGGTAATGAATATCAACTCACTAAAGCTCTAGTTCACCAACCAGCTCCACTCACACATTCACCTACACACAAGCAAGAGAGGGAAAAATGTTGGGTTGTATAGGAGTTTTCCTCAGTCAAACCCTGGTTTTGGTGTTTCCACCTCCACGAACAACTAGAAAAGCCATGAAGTACAAAGTGTGATAAAGGAAATAGAAAGGAAAGTATTGAAAACTACAAAAGATGAAATGCTACTATATCAAACCACAATGGAAAAGAGAGTGATGCAATACCACCTCCACCTAAAGGAACTCAAGGCCAATGAAGGGAGAATGGAAGGCAACGAGCTTGGAAAAGTTGACATGACAACAACAGTAATGAAGGGTGGTCTCACAAGACTCCAAACTCATAGCTTCTAAGGTAGCACCACATGTACAAGGATAAAATTGATGGAGTAACAAGCTTGCTTGTTGTAATTCTCAATGGAGTTGTGTGAGAAATTCTTAAGAGAATGTGATAGATTTCCATCAGATTTTGGAAGATTAAATGAATGAACAAAATAGCCATTTCAAGATTAAAATGGGAGAGAAGGAGCCATTTTTAGGTTGGTTGTTCGACATAGAGGCATTGCAATTCATCCTCAATGAGGAGTGTAATGTCCCTACAGACACCAAAGGCAGGAATCTATTAGGAATGACAACATGCCGTGTAGATGTCCACATGTTGTGCTTGCATCCCTAACAAAAATTTCCCATCGACGCACACAACACACACCAAGTGGATGCATTTCAGATGGGTGATGTGGAATTTCTCCTTTGGGTTTGATTTTCTAAGGTGAAGGGATACAAAAGGGGAATTTACACAAGGGTGTAAATTCACTCTTATACACTCTTAAATTTAAATGGTATTTTAAATCATCTCATGAATATAATAGAGACTATTTTTTGTAAAGATCACACCCCCATAACTCTTAGTAGTGTTTCAAAATCATTCAATAATTTCAAGATTGTACACATGGAGTAGAATACTAACAAATTTTAAATTCAGTGCCTTGGAGGTTATATTATTGTAGCATGAAATAATTTATAGAGTTGATGAAATTGAATCAAAAAATAGTTTCTCCTTCAAGTTTTAGGGAAATAAGCCATAAATAGAAAGAAATCATATATGATAGAGAAAAGGAAATGTTTATTTTTATTGCAATCATCTTAGGCATTTTGAGTGCAAACACCTCAAGAAGAAGAAATATATGATCAAGTGTAAGTAATGCATTATGATGATATAATTTGATATTGAAAATGATGATAAAAGTCATAGACTACTTTTAGCAAGCACTAATATAGATCATTTCATCTTTGTGCTCATCCAAAGCCTACTAAGATCCCTTCATGAGATCCTTTATGTTTATATATCAATATATATCAACACATCTTCTTTTGATCACCATATATCTAGCTAAGTATTTCTCTTTAGGTATTTATAGTTTTGGTGTATATTTTCTAATTAATTTTGAAGTCATGAAGTTTTAAAATAGAGTAACCAAAACACTTTAGAATAATTCAATCATTTTACAAGATCAATAGTGTATGCTAACATTTTCAATTACTTAGTTTGATAACCCAAAATATTGTGCTATTAGATGGAGATTGCCTTGATATCAGAAGTGGGTCACTTTTATTATATTTTCTTCAAGGAAACGAAAAATAAAAGAAATACAAATAGAGAGGTGTTTATTAGATAGTATTTTTTCATTCTAAAATGTTTAATAGTTTAAAAATATATTATTTTGTGTCATTGGTTAATTAGAAAAAAAAAGGAGTGTGTCCCTTTTGAAGTTGTGATTTTAAAATAAATATTAAAAGAACTTAAAATCTATTCGATTATTTTTAAAGATCAGTAATTTATACATTGGTGGATAGTAGACACATAACCATTCTCTCATCCCACTAAATAACTACACATAAAAGGAAAAGATAATATAATTATAGGAAACTTGGCATATTTGTGCTCTTTTTTTGGGTTCCCATTCTAAGAGTTCTCTTACATCATCCCATTTTGATGAAAAGTGTAAAGTACATAACAAATCTAGTTGTAAAAAGAATTGTCATTTGACTAACATAATAAAAATCAAGATTTTTTTTATAACATAGATAAATCCATGATGCTATTATGAATTTTTCTTGGTTGAGATAATGAGAAGTATGAATTCTTAAAGTATGTAGCTTATGCAAAATTATTAGAGCAACATTCTTCTAAATTTAAAATTTTGTGCAATTGTTTAGCAAGAGAGAGCTATGATAATGAAATCAAAATAGCATAACAGAGTTAGTTTCACTTACAAGATAAATAAAAAATCTCATAATAGATTGTTCAATTATTTAATAAGAAAGGAAAGAGTTACAATATATAGTCTCATAATTTTCAAATATAATGAGGATGAGGAAGAGGAAAAAGATTAAAAAATATAGGAATTGCTAATTCCAAGTTTCCAAATCTATGAGGATAAGAAAAAAAATTGAACCCATGAAAGAATGAGAATGTCTAACTTATTCACTTATCATATATAATTAAAAATAAATTAACTAAGTACAATATCACACTTAAGTTAATGTTGCAAGTATGTTTTTGGTGTTGTGATTGATGTCAATAGTTGTTGGTGTTGGTCATTGATGTCAACTATATGGAGAATATGTTTGAAGTTGTTGGAAGTATGTTGGTGTTGTCATAGCTATGGAGATTGTTGGAACCTACTTGTGTTGATGATATTGCTTGTAGCATGGATGTGTTGTGGTTAATAAGAAGTATTACAAATGCTCTAGATATGTTGAAGGCATCTTAGTAGTGTTGAAGTTTTCATTGGATCACTTGGTTTCCAAGTGCTTTTGAGAAATTTTGAATAAAAGAGATTATAGTGTGACAAAGTGATTTCAATGTTGTGCTCCACATTTATTCATGATTGAATTTATTCCTATGTGGTTTTAATATGTTGATTAGAGGTATACAAAGGTGTTATACTTAGAGTTGCAGGTTCTAGATCGTAAGAAAATAAAAGTTGTGTTCACCAGTGTGTGTTTATGAAGAAGGTATCTAGGAGAAATGAGATTGCTCTGCATTTCTCCACATTGAGGTTTCTTGTCTTACATATTTTAGGATGTAATTATAATGTTTTTATGTACTTTCCCTGAGGTTTCAACTGCTTAGGTGTTCCATGAGGTTGTTTAGTGAGCTGTCTATTTGTGCCAATGTGTCTGGTTGCACAAAATGATGGTGTTCTCAGTTTTAGATTGGTTTTGGTAGAGTTGCAAAATAATTTGATGATGCTAGAATATTCTGAGATGTTGTATGGATATTGTGGAGTATTTTTATGTGTTCCAAAAAATTATCTTTGGACCTAGTTAAGCATGAAATTTTAATTGTTAGGGGCATTAATACATGATTGGATGACATGGTGTGTTAGCGCTAATTGTAGAAGTGGTGTGTTGTTTATGGAAGCATGTCAAAGCATGGTGATATATATTTGGGTCCTAGTTAACCAATGGTGCTATCTTCCTTGACTTCTTTCCATTACAAAAGTGGTTGGTACCAACCTATTTTGTATTTGTAGTGCATAATCAACCTTGGAGAATATTTTCAAGGTTGAGGATAGTATATAAGGAAGGTAAATTTTTGGAGATGAGTATGGATCTATTGAAGGTGTGCAAAAGATGAAAATTTGATTATGTGAGTGGGAGCTTAATTCCTACAAATTTAAAGTAGTGAGTAGAAGGATCTACATTTGTAGTGTACCTAAAGTTACTGAAGGTAATGAGATGGAGGTTGTGGATGGTTTGAATTTTTTGTGGTGGATCTTCTTGTTGCTCTGAGATGGATTTCTCTTTGTAATAGTTTATTTCTTTCTTCTTTCTAATCCAGTAGTGAGCCATTGGTAGTGATCCCTTCTTTATTTTGGGTATCAATCCCTTTAGCAGTGAGCCTATTGTATTTGGTGTTGTTACAACTTTATATTGTGAGCTAATCCTCACTATTGTTTATCCCGTCTTTGGTTTTTCACATAAATTTGGTGTTCTATTGTGCATGGTTTCTTGATGTGTTGGTGTTTCACTTGTTTACTTTCATGTTGAATCCGATTAAGGGTTTAAGGGATAATAAATATTTAAATGTTAATGAGGGTTATGATGTTTTAATGTACAACTAATTCACCCCCTTTCAATTATCCTCTATATCTAACAGTTGTTATAAGAGAAAGATTCCTTGGAAGAAGTTTAACCACTTGAGGTAGATCTAGCTGGAAAACACTTGAAGGATTCTCCCTTGTTTGATGGGACAAATTATGCATTTTGGAAAAATAGGATGGAATATTTCCTTCTTTCACTAGTTTTTGGAGTTTGGAATTCAATTGAAGATGGATATTGTTGGAGTACATGACCACTAAGAGGGGGGGTGAATCAATGGTCAAATGAAAAAACAATTTTAAAACTTCACTCACTTGATCATTCAAAGAGGCTCTATTGAAAATAATTCAAAAAATCTAGATATTATATATTGAGGGAGTCACAAAGATATGGGTATGTGTAGGATCATCATGGAAAAAATAGGCCCTTAAGTGGCAAAAATTTTAAAAAATCACAGTTAGGAATTTTGACATAAAAATTTGAATAAGTTATCTATATTATTTCAAAAATATGTAACAATAGAATCTATAGAAAATTGAGTGTAATTTCTAAACTACTAGGTTTATTTTAAAAAATCTATTTGGTGAAAATATGAAATTTCAATGCAGTAGTGCTTAAATTTCAGGGAAAAAATAAGAAGTAGGTGTCTATCTGACCACCCTAACCACAATAAAATGATAATAATTTTTTATAATATTTTAGATATAAGTAGATGAATCATGTTTGGATGTGATGCATATTTTTTTGTAATTTTTATCCAAGTAAATAATTAATTATGACTTTTTTATTACAACTTTTAAAAAATATAAAAAACTTGATGTTTGACCAACTTAACTTGGTCAAAACTTCATGAAATTCACTTTTTTTTTTAATCTTATAGTATGTGAAGCATAGAATGTGACACATGTTTCGGATTCAAAAAATGTGATACCATTTGAAAGCTATAAATTTTTCAATTAGCCTATCAATCAGGACTTTAGTTGTAATTCAAATAGAAAATGAATAATAATAATTTATTAAATTCAAAGTAAAGCATAATTTATATTGTGGAAAGCTGAGAATCTCCTCTAAAAACCCTTTTTGTTTTATCAATTTTGGGTAAAAAAATGTCGTTAGCCACATACCTTACACATGCCCATCATATTGCCACTTTTTGGCCCATCATGATCCTGCACATACCCATATGCAAATATGAATATAACACTTAAATTAGAGATGATTAATCCAACACAATACAACATGCCACCAAGAGAAAGCATAACACATGTTTTATGAGTGGAAAACCCTAAAAGGGTGAAAAACCACTTTGAAGCTTTGCTTCATTAAGCCTCACTAGATAAAAATGTTTTGATTACATATTACATGCCTCACTGGGAATAGAATAAGCCTCATTGGCTACTCAACCTGCCTCATTAGAAATACAAGCCTCACTTGCTACTCAACCTACCTCACTAGCAATACAAGCCTCATTAGCTACTCAACCTGCCTCGCTAGTAATGCAAGCCTTACTAACAAACCAACCTACCTCACTGGAAATACAAGCCTCAGTAGCAAACCAACCTGCCTCACTGGAAGTACAAGCCTCACTAGAAAACCAACCTGCCACACTGGCTTGAAACAAGCCTAGCTAGCTAAACACACATCACTTTAGGATAAATAAACAAAACTCAAAGGGTTACTATGTTTCCATACAACCCACTACTCAATCTCTTCACTAAGAAAACTCCAACTCCCTTATTCATGTATATCATGTAACACTAATTCATCAATCAAAGTATTTAGTTCTAAAAACTAACTTTACTCAAAAAACTTTACTTTTCATGATATCACTCTAATATCCCCTCCTTTAGAAAAATACACATGGCACTGATAAATAAGTTCATGTCTCCACATATACAATAATAGCGCTGTCATACAAATCTTCATAATGTTCTTGTACTTCCAATTAGACTTCTATCACTTTTTATTTACAAACACAATCAAGTTATAAACTCATGTATACATGAATAGAGTATTCTCAATCTTTGCTAACACCCTCACTATAACCATCCTTTAAATAAACAAATATATGAGACAACATTCTTGTCCACTATTAAGCTAATCAACATTCTCATGTAGACATTTGTACAAAAAGAACTTTGTTATGTAAATTCATACATTTTTTTATTTCCATTACACTTCAAACACATAAGTGCTCATTTAGATCAAACCAATCTACATAGAAAAGAAACAAACTGCATGATTTCAGTCATACAAAGATACCATTCAACACTTTCATAACCTGTTACTTTAGTTTTCAACTATGTATCTCCTCTTCATGAAGGTTCATCTTGAATTGTAGAAGAGAACCCTGTTATCTCTTCCTATCATCATTTTTTCAATCAAAAAATACATACCATACTCACCAAAAACCATTTGATCTTCAAAAAAAATATCATAGACCATTAGAATACAAAAATGACATCAAATATTTTTCATTGATCTAAGGTTTGGTGCCATAATATCAAACAAATAAGATCCTTTTATTTTCTTTGGGTGGTAAAATAAATGTCTTCAAAAACACCATTTGAAACTGCTCCAAGAGATATGACAACCATGCACCTATCAAAATACACCTTCGAGAAATAGTTGTTATTCAACTTTAAATACAAACCCTTGATTCTTATAACATGCCAAAAAAAATTTAAATTTTGTTCATTTCTCTTTCTTTAAGCCGTTTAAAAGGAAACCTTAACCTCCCATGCTGATAAAGCCTAGGAGAGGGGACTAGTTGATAAACGAGCTTAAACCCTTAAATCATTATGCCATAGAAAAATTGCCCCTTTTCATTTCCATGGCCTTTTAAGTCTTGTTTCATGATGTTTGGTCTATTTTTCTCTGATTTTATGTTGTAATATGGCTTGAACATGCATATTAAAGTACTAAAATTCAAATAATGGTGTATTGTGAAGGTGTTGTGAAGTGTTGTAAGACATTTCTACACTCTTCTAGACTCTATTTATTACAATTCACCTAAAAATCACCTTTTCATCACTAATCAAGTCCTATTTTGAAGTGTTGTAAAGTCTTGTAATAATATTTCATGCTTTTCTAGGCATAACTTCACTATTTACACTTTTCTTATGCTTTAATTGACCCCTTTCTTCCCTTATAAAGCTTAATTAAGTGTACTTTTGAATGTAAAACCGACAAATAACATTAACTATGACTTAATTCCCAACACCCACTTTGAAGTCCAAGGTGGGACCCATTCACCATGGGTGGCAAATGAGTCCCGCTTGGCTCCAAATTCAAAATATTTTAAATTTCCTTTCGGGTTTTTATTCAAAATCACTTGATGTCATCCTGTGATGAGGTATTAACAAGTTACTAAGGTACAAGAGTTTATAAATAAGTGTTTTTACATCCACTCTAACCCCTATTGATTCAAGTATTCAATCTCCTAAATTTACACATCACATTTGAGCAATCTCAAGCATTCAAGCATCTTACAATATCAAATCAAGCATTTTGAGCATCCATTGACACAACTTCATATTTTCTTCAACAAGGGTTTGGTAAGTTGATAACATTTTCATGTTATTTGTTTATCATTCTCTTTTATATCATTGTTTCATTAAGGGTTTGATTACAAAAGTGGGGTTTGACCAAGGCAAATCCCTATTCTCTAACCCTCAACCATTTTTCCCCTCTTGCATGTGTGTTTGTAGACCTTTGTATGTAGATTTAACAAGCATTTAGGTGTTGAAGAGTGTTCAGCAAGTCAACTAGGTGCTTCAAGTCAAATCAACCATATTTCAAGCTTGGAGAAGGTATTATATCTGTTTCATGTAGAATTGACTTCAACAACCTAATAAGTAGACATCCTTAGATCTGGTGTTGTAGACTTGTCAATTGATTTCTCAGAATTTTGGGAGATGAATGATTCACCACTAGTGGAAATTGAGTCCCACCTTAAGGCTGAAAATCTAAGTTTTGTTAGATTCTGGATCTCGACACTCAGAAACCTACTTTCGACAGTTTTCATCAGAAGCAAGACTAATTCGCCACCCTGGGCGAATGAGTCCCACTAGTGAATTTCTACAATTTCAGACAACATTCAGACCATTCCATATTCCTTAATCCCTACCTAGGTGCACACTGATTCAACCCATTTTCCTCTGTTTTGCATTTATTCATTCTTATTTCATTGTTTGCATATCATACTGTGTTTTCCAGCATAGCATAAATCTTAAGTTTTGCATACATAATTAATCATTTAGATCACTTAATTGCACTTAGATAATCTCATTTATCCTAAATAATATCATACATTACTAATTTGAATGAACCTAGCTAGCATTTTTGGCCTACCTCTCTCCTTTTAGGTGAAAAACCCTAGAAGAGCAAGAGAGCCTTGTGGTGCCAAAAATCTATAGTTCATTTTGGTGAACTTGCATTTTGAACACTTTGCATTTCTAATTTCATTTACATCCTATAATACACTTGCATCAACATTCAATTAGGGTTTTTTTTTTCTTGCATTCTAGGGTTTCTCAAAATTGTATTAGTGAAACATTCATTTAGATTTCATTTTTGCATTGCATATAATTGAAATAACTAAAAATCGACATCTACATCCTTCATTGCATTCTAAAAAAAACATTAGAATCACATTAAAATTTTTGAAAAACACAAAAAAAATATCATACTGGGACTCATTCGCCACCTTGGGCAAATCAGTCCACCTGCACTTTTTACACAACATTTTCAGACTTTTTTGGCATTTTTCTACACTATCATTTTTAGTAGTTTCTTTCTATTTTTATTTCCAAAATCGTTGTTTTTAGTTATTTATTGTATCTTAGTTTACTTGCATAATGGCATTTTCTTTCAATAAGTTCTAGAATTCCTTAAAATCCTTGGTAGACATGTCCAATTGTGCCTTTGGTTGTGACCCTAATGACATTGAGTTTCCTCATGCTCCTTCAACTCCTCATGATTTTCCTCCTCGTGAAGTAGACATCATTGGAGAAGATGATGATAGCATGAACATGTTTTACAATGAATTCCTTGATAACCTAGAAGCCAATGTAGCCTTCTATCCATCCATGAAGTCACAAGATCTTCCTACTGTTGCACCTCCTAGTCACTTTGCATACTTACATATTGAAATCAATGAAGGACCTAAGGTTCCTCCCTCAAGTGGACCTAGTTCCTCTAAAAAAAACTCACAACCATTCTATGATCACAAAGTCACAAACACTCCCATAAACCTTGAAGAAACATATATGGTAAAGGATTTACTATCCTAAGTAAACAAGGTTGTGACACAACACATGAACATGGCATTCACCAACTTCTCAAACAAAAACCAACTAAAGAAAACACAATAGGATTAGGATATCAAGATCCTTCTCATCTTGATAGACATCCTTTTGAATATTGGAGACTTTAGGATGATGGTACAATGATCTTTGATTCTCCTCCTGACATAAACATTCTCCTTCCACATGAACAATCATTACCCGATTCTAATAACATTGATGCTAGGATCCCCATGGGTCCTCTTCCTCCTTCCATTCATGAAACAGGAGAATCCAACAAACAAAAACAACCTTACAAATTGAACAAACTCAAGTTTCCTACACATCCTCCACCCGAATGTGAAAGGAGACTTCAATTACTTTTAAACAAAGGTCTTATACTTTTACCACCTATGAATAGGTTGGTTATTCATCCTAAAAATTATAATATACCATTTTACAAATATCATCGCATTCTTGGACATCAAACCAAAGAATGTCGGACATTGAAAGACATACTGAATAAGTATCATTTCACTAATACCTATTGCTTTCCTCTTATTCCATAAAAACTAAATCCCTTAAATATCATGTTGTAGTTGTAGAATTTATTATTCTCACTATTGCATGATCCTTTCACATCACTCACCTTGGCTCATTCTTGCCTTTACACTTTGTGGGGGGCAAGAAGTTGTTAGCCTTCTCCTTGTAATGCACTTGTCTTTGTCTCTTAAATATGGTATTCCTTTCCCCTTAGCTGCTTAAGATTGAGAAACCAATAACTTAATTAATGGTTGACTTCCATTTGCATTACTTGCTCCTTTTTCATTTTTCTTCCATGTGTGTATCGTGTTCCCCCATAATATGTGTTTGATGTTCCCTCTCTTTGTACACTTCTTCTATTTGTACCTCTATTCTTCTATATGTTGTGCATTTTCTTTTTCACTTTTGTTTTGTGTTTTCCTTTTGGGGATGATGAAAAACATTGAGATGCCGTAAGTCTCTTCCATGTTGACCCAAAAGGTCCTTGTATTTTTTGTCTTTGTTTTGTGTTATCCTTTTGGGGATGATGCAAAGCATTAAAACACCCTATGTCTCTTCCATGTTGACCCAATCGGTCCCTTTTACTTTTTCCTCTATCTTTTTCTTGTGTTTGTCCTTTTGGGGATGACGCAAGGCATTAAGACCGAAATTATCTCTTTCATGTTGACCCAAAATATTTTCTTTGGTTTTTCCTTTTCATTTTATTTTCGCTTGTATTTTCCTTTTGGGGACGATGCAAATCATTGAGACCACAATGTCTCTTCCATGTTGACCCAAAACAAAATTTATTTTTCTTTTGGGTAAAAGCACAAACATGTGTCACACTTTATAAAGGAATGAACCAACAACAAAAAAAATTCTGAATTTTGACCACATAAAAGTAGTCTTTACATTTTGAATTTAAAAATGGTGTAAACTAATGAAATGTAGAACTTTTGATAAAGTTTATTCTTATAATTTTTCAATTTTTTTTAAAAAATGTTTTCACTATATTTTTATCAAGTTAAGAAAAAATCTTGGAATGCTGAAAATTTCATAAAAGAGCGACTTCATGGGATGTCAAGAAACAAATTGAAAAAACCTCATTTCTCCCTAATTTTTTTTCCGCTAATAGGTAACTTCAATATATTGTGCATGGAAAAAAATTTCAAATTTTGATGTATATTTTTCTCATAATAATGTTTTAAAGTTAGAGTTGTCAGAATTTGACAGTTTTCATGGGACATCAACTATTGTCAATTTTTTTAATAATTGCATATGTGCAGGGTCATCATGGAAAAACTAAGCCCTTAAGTGGCAAAATTTTTAGAAAAATCAGAGTTAGGAAACTTGATGTAAAAATTTGAATAAGTTATCTATATTATTTCAAAAATATGTAAAAATAGAATCTATAGCAAATTGAATGTAGTTTCTAAACTACTACTAGGTTTTTTTTTTTTTTAAATCTATTTGGTAAAAATTTGAAATTTCAATGCAGTAGTACTTAAATTTCAGGGAAAAAATAAGTAGGTGTATGTCTGACCACCCTAACCACAATAAAATGATAATATTTTTTTATAAGATTTTAGATATAAGTAGAGGAATCATGTCCAGATGTGATGCATATTTTTTTGTATTTTTTTCCAAGTAAATAATTAATTATGAATTTTTTATTACAACCTAAATTAAAAACTAGAAAAAAATGTATGTCTGACCACCTTAACTTGGTCAAAACTTCATGAAATTCATTTTTTTTAATCCTATAGCATGTGAAGCATAGAATGTCACACATATTTCAGATTCAAAAAATGTGATAGCATTTGAAAGCTATAGATGTTTCTTAATTAGCCTATCAATTAGGACTTTACTCATGATTCAAATAGAAAATGAATAATAATTATTTATTAAATTCATAGTAAAGCATAATTTATATTGGTTGAAAGCTAAGAATCTCCTTTAAAAACCCTTTTTGTTTCATCAATTTTTGGTTGAAATAAAGTTGTCAGCCACATACCTTACACATACCCATCATATCGCCACTTTTTAGCCCATTATGATCCTACACATACCCAATTTTCAAAAAATAAATTATACCCTTTTGAAGAAAACTCTCTCCTCTTGTGCCCCATATAATTTTTTTTAAAAATAATATGTTTAACTATTTTTTTTTAATTTTTATTCAGCCTCTTTTTTAACTTTAACAACCTACTTGCATTATTTTAAAAATGAAATATATTAAAACAAATCAAAATATTTTAAAAAATATATATTTGGATTCACCAGTCTAAGCTCTATAAAAGGGTATTTTTTTTTATTTTAAAACATCATTCTGACTAAAGAAATACTTAGCTAAAGTTGAAAATTTTAGAAAATTCTGAAAAAAGTTGAGTTGGCTGCCAACTAGGATGCCACATAGAAAGTTTCGGTAGAAACAGTTTCTATAGAAAGGGTTTTGGTTGAAACCCTTTCTATATAAACCTCACACATTAAAAAATCCAATTTCATAGCCAATTTCAAAGTAGGAAAAGAAAAAGAATATTTTTTTGGGATTCAGGTGAAACTTATTTGGCCGAAACCTATGTGCCACGTGATAGTCCACGTGGTTTCAGCCGAAACCTATTTGGCTGAAACCTTTCCAACAGAAAATATTTCGCTCAAAACTATTTATTTGTTCGAAAGTGTGACACAACTTTGTGCTTTTACCATTTTCTTTTCACTCTCTTTGTGTCATTCTTCTAGTTTTATGTGCTTTAGGGAATGATGATAGTTTCAATCTCTTTAATAAAAACATTGTAGCAATGAACATACTGACCCCAAATACTTAGATCTCTTATGTGTTTGGTGTGTTCCTTTCTGGGGGGAACTCCATTTCTTTTGATTTTCCTTTTTGTTGACATGACGTAGCCTTACTCAGAAACATATGAATTGGCATAGGGATTTCTGAGTTGGCTCTCATGTCTTATTTTCTTTTTGCATTTTCCCTTTGCTACTTTAAAGTAATTTCTCATAGAATGGTGTGTAGCAATTCTTTTAAAGTGGGGGGCATACATTACCATTAATTCATTTTCATTCTTAGTTCCTAGTGTAGCCTTGTCATTTATATGATACATTCATCACTTTGTGGATGACATTGGGTGTGATGTCCTTCATAAGTGTAATCTATCTTAGCATATTACATTCCTCTTGGTGGCCTAACGTGACACACTACATCCCCTAAGTTGTGAATATACTATTCTTTGATTGGTCCTCTCTTGGAGACATTAGACACAATGTTCCTTAAGTGACTAACCTTGCATAAACTTAGCAAGAATCCTTTGAACATATTTTATATTTTTTCACTTTTTTGTTTTACATTTTACATCTTTCCACCTTGCATAATGCAACTTGCATGCCTGTGGTACCTTGCTCTTTGTTCATGAGTTCTAAGCATACAAAGCTTTGCTTGTCTCATGAAGCACAAACTGAAATTTTCCTTATGGTGCCTTGTTAAAGTTATCAGGAGGTATAACTTTGATATGGTTGAGCAGGAAGCCCATCCAACGACATGACTTTCCCCATAGCCACTTTTGTGTTTGTGAGCACATACCAACTAGTGTATGTATCTTACCTTTTGGGCCTTCTCACTCGGTGGACCACCATGTGTTCTATTGCCCCAGAGTGAGTATACATTCTCTCTTTCAAACAATCAGCCTAGATCTAATCCACAACTAGTTGGAAAAATGATCAAAGATTCATCTGATTCTTTCTTTTCAACACTTGTGTGTTCCTTTTTTCTTGTGCTTAGTTTTCCATGGGATCTTCATCCTAGGGGCTTCATCATCCCTCTTGATCATTGACATTACATCTTGCTAATGTAAGTGCATTTGAACCCTTCTCTCGATGTTCATGGCTACTTTAGTGTGAATTTAAAGCAAGTTCATCCTCTCACTAAAGTGGGGGCTAAATTTGCTGTAGAAAAATTCCCCTTTGTCATTTTCATGGCCTTTTAGGTCTTGGTTCATGATGTTTAG